>CM020501.1:28508360-29173360 GCA_009823395.1 Thamnaconus septentrionalis | reverse complement strand
TCAAATCCAGCACATCAATTTTGCGATTTGAATAAAAATGTATTAATTTTGTTCCCGAGTCCCTGGAAATGATCAAGAGGCTCGTTTTGGTTTTCTCTTTGGTCCCACGTGTGTGAAAAAGCAATTAAAAAAACATGATTGGACTTCCCATCTGTTTATGTATTCATTTTAACAATGGCAAGTGAAGAGAGGGGAAAAAAAAAAGGAAAAGTCTCCATCGCTGCAAAAATAAACGTCTGAGTTGGGGATTTTTAATCTCACTTGACAAGGAGAAATCTGAAAAAAAAAATAAATAAAGATGCGACCTTGGCGACTTCGACCCATGACAAATACCCTGCACTCCCTTTGCCCCCCCCAACCCCCCTCCCTCCCCATCTCATCATATTTCCAAAATAATGTTGACTGAGTGTGTCACCCTGGAACTCTTACGAAGTCCGATCCTGTCCCAGGAACTAGTTCCCCAATGGCCGCCGGGGTCCGGGAAGATGAATACATGTCTGCTAGTGTGTGTGTGTGTGTGTGTGTGTGTGTTTGTGCGTGTGTGTCCTGTGAAATTAATGCCGCCCGTCCCTGAAAGAACCTCTGGTCCCATGAGTAACCACACTGACTGGAAAACGCGTTCCCTGCTCGTGAGTAACAGCCGTCGGAGGCATCGGGAAGCTGCGACCTTCGGCCCCATGGAGCGAAGGTCGCCGCTTCGCAAATGATTTGCATGCGGGAAGCCGACGTGACTTTCTTGTCCCCCTCTGAAAACTCGCAGAGGGGACGGCAAGTCGGACTTCTGCTGAACTTGGAGGCGTCAGTGGAGTTGGAGACGCGTCTGCGGCGTCGGCTGTTTTTGTTTTTCGCTAATGGAACCCCGCGAGACTTCTTCCGTCTTCCTCTTCTTCTCTTGTAACATGCAGCTGAGCTGAGTCGCTGCTCTTTGGCTGCTGGAGGACGTTGGCTCGGTGAGGGGGACGAGGAAATAAAAGGCCGGCTATTGCTTATAAATATATATATATATATATATATATATATATATATATATATATATATATATATATGTATACGTGTATCTAGTTTTAACCGCTTAAAGTCGCCGCCGCTGCCAAAATAATTGAGATTTGTGCTCCAAAAATGCAGTCGTTGTCTGTCTTTGAACCATTCAATAGTGAGAGTAATTATTTGAATGATTTCAAATGCTTGGATTTCACAGATTTATACTTTGGAATGTCGCCTTGACTGAAAATAGGAAGAAAAGAAACAGGAAGTGACTTGAATACAAAAGATTTGGAAAACTTTGTCATTTTTGTGCATTAGTCCTCCTGTTTTTTTTTTTTTGTTTTTTTTTGTATGAATATGAGATTAGCCCCGCCTCCGAATTCAACTTCCTCCCTCCATTGGTCCTTTCTCAACCCGATCCACGAAATAAAACCTCAGAGTTCCCCAGAAAAACAAGCTCCGCCTCCCTCCCCTACCCCCGCAAACTTTATGTTGGCATTATGTTTACACTTCTCTTCCAAACCAGAGGAAAGAAAACCCCGGTCGCATCCACTGCCGCCGCCTCTCAAGACGGCAGAAGATGCCCAGACCCCGACCGCGGCCCGTACGGCTCCTCGTGTTTCACGCCATATGGTCCCTTTTTTTTTTTTTTTACTTCTCACCTGATTACCGTCTGGCGCTCCGCTCGCCTGCAGCGTGTGGCAATGAACAAGCTCCAGGCGCGCGCGCTCGCGAGTTAACCTGGTGGTGGTAGCGGCGGCGGCGGCGGCGGCCACACAATTTCTACTGGCTTCAGCGCCAAACATTGAGTGTGAAGTAGATTTAAGGCTGCCGGAATCAAGAGTGTTCACAAGGGTTTTCTTGGCCCTTTGAATATTTTTTTCTCTTTAAATGTCCAACCGCCGACGCTTTGACTCTCTCGCTCGCCCCCCCGGTGCCCTCTCTCTCTCTGCCAGCTCGCCCCGCCCCCACCCCGCCTCCGCAACAGTCTTCGGAGTTTGGGCGAAACGGCCCATCAAGGTCATTTGTCAGTGTTTTTTCTCTTCACGAGCGACACTGATCTAAATACCTTCGCTTCTGGTGGTGGCTCCTCCCATCTGTTCACCACGGAGATGGTTTGGAAATTTGGGACCCTTGAAGGAATAAACCCTAACATCCAGACTGCAGTTTTCAGTGGCCGACGTTTGAGCTGCTTCGGGCTCAACGTCGCCCTTCAAAAGAAACAATGACGCCGTGACACAGGAAGCTGTTCTTAGATTTTGAAATCGGGGCTGAACAACAGAAAGGCGGAGTCTCAATTCAGGGTCTGCATCCTTCGTCGGCCTGACGGAGGACGAACCCAAACCCGCCTCCCTGGTAACCACATGGGACGGTCTAGCCTTTGGCGTATTTCCTAGTTGCGCCATCGCTGTTTCCTACTGCTGGCCAACCCTGGAAGTGACGTTTTTTTTTCGCATCAAGCTAACTAATTGGTTCGCCATCCAACCATGGCGTTGCATGTTTAAATAAGTAAAAAATCTACGGTACAAACGTAATATTTTATGTGGAATTTCAATATTTCAATTTATATGACATGTCTTTGCCAGTAGATGCCGCCATTTCAGCTGACTTCCCAGGATCCCAGGATGCTTTGCAACAGCCTGCAAAGCATCCGGGGATACAGGAGTCCGCGAAGGATAGTAGCGGTGCATCCTCCGATTTGGCTAAAACGAGGGTGCATTTGGAGCGTCCTTTGAATTTTAGTGGATTGGGACAAACCTTCACGCAGTGCTGTGACGTAACTGGCCTTCAAATGCAGGCTTGGAAGGATGCAGACCCTGAATTGAGACACAGCCATAGTATAGTTTTGGCCCACCGGGGAAGGGCTTTGTCTCGACCTCTCAAGCTCACTCCAGAAGGCCTGATTGGACGAGGACCCTGGCTGACCTCGACAGTTTGGTGGAACATTAGCTTTCCATTTTTCGGGCACATTCGCTCGATAACCCGCTGCTGTGTGTTTATTGCATCTCCGCAGGCGATCCAAAAAATAAATCTAATGAAGAGTAAGCACCACTCTCAAAGAGAAGCTCCACCACCACCCTCCATCCACCTTCCCCCTCCTCCCAATCCCCTTTCTGCACAGCAACACCTCAAAGTGTGGCATTGGGCAGCCTCATTAAGGGGGCGAGAGGCGCAACTTGAACTCAGGATTACTCGTCAGCTCTGCCCAGAAACCAGTGCTCAGTCCGCAATTCCACCCCCCCGAGTCCCTCTCTCCCAACACCCTCCAATCTTCCCCCTGTCTTCTTCTCTTTCCGCTGACCCTCCAAATGCGTCTCAGTGGCGAGGGAAATGTCACTAAATGCCAGGCCAGACGTAGCGTTCCAAAAGCTAAATGTTAGTTCACCCATTGTTTTGTTTCTGTGTGTGTGTGTGTGTGTGTGTGTTGTCCATCCGCCTGGCCCCACCAGCTGTTCCCCCGCTGCTACCCCTATTTAACCCCTCTGACGGAAATATTTGGCTGAAGCCATATGCCGGCATTGGGAGGGACGGTAAAGCGCTGAGGAAGCTCTCCCCACTCGTCTGGCAGACGCAATTCCATCGCGACAACGGCCTGATCCAAGGCAGTGACGTAGGCGTCTTATGAGTATTAGAAGAGTGACAAGGTGACGCATTTTTCATAGCGCAGCTATCTTCAACCACACCCCTTTGTGACATCATACAAGGTGCTCGCATTTCGGCCTGGTAAATTAATGTTAGAATTTTGGATATTATCCGAATATGAGGGGAAAAAAACAAACGTACATGAGAATGCAAAAAGTCATATTAGAATATTGTACAAAACATAGTTTTAGCGATCAGAGCAACACGCGTGTGGAAGCACTTCCGCTGTGTGTGTCCCATGGTGCGCTCCTTACTAGCCTGTGTAGCTGCAGTTACTCGTCACAACAAGGAAGCAAGGACTGCTGCCCTCCCCCCAACCCCCAGCCAATGCCATGAGCAGAAAATGGAGGACAAACAAAAAAAGCAGGGAATCCGGTGAAGCTAACCACTCCACCCCGGACAAGGTGATCGTTTAGCCCGAAAACTTGAAAAGTACCGAGTGGCGTTTTTTGGATTCTGGTCAGTTGGAGGTGAAGTCCACAAATCCAAGGCTGTTTGCAAGTCATGCGATGCAGAGCTGGCATATCACTCTACTACCACAATCTGAAGCTGCATTTAGTAAATGTGCAGCCCGCCAAAAGTCGGTGAAGAAGAGACAGAGGGCCCGCTTTCCAAACAACCTAAGCTAAGCTAATCTAAGCTTTTATAGCCCGACCGCTTCTCAGAGTGGACATTTTTGCATAATTTGCTCTGAAGTTGCTCTGAAGTTGACGCTTGAATTTTGCCTAAAGACGGAAAATAAATCACACTACCATTTCACCATTGGTCGTTTTTCTTGACATTTGGCGGTGTGCGCCCTCTAGTGGCTATAATGGTGTCCTGTTTTTACAATAACAAGTCATTTTCTCCGGGGGAAAAGTATATAATATAATATCCAAATATATTCGATATTTGGGCCAATTTTTAAGACCAAAATTCAAATTTAATTTCTGAGGAATGTTACCAGCCCTACTCGCATTCCTCTCCCAGCCGTTCATTTCCACCTTTCGCCCCTCCTCCCTTTCCAAACACATGCAAGGATCCAGCAAAGTTGAAAGGAGCTGAATGTAGGGTTGCAAACAGATGGCTAAAAATGTGAGTATCTTTTTTTTTTTTTTTTTCCTGTAGACATCAGGAGTATGTATGTATGATTATTTTTCTTTTTTTAATTATTCGCCAGAAGGCTGCAGTCTGAGGTGACAGATTCACATCCAGATGTTGCTCCATTACGGGACCTTGAAGTGTATTTTGCGGCAGGCAGACTCACACACGCACGCACACAGACGATTCCAGGGCCCAGCATGTTAGCTCTGAAGTGAAAGTAAGTATCCCCGCGTGCCGCGCCGGGATTCGCCCGCATGTGCCACCGAGGTGAATCCCTTCAAGTGCTCCCGTCGCTGACACTTCCTCCTCCTCCTTCACCCCGACGCCACTTCGCCTCGCTCTCCACATAGACACACACGCCCGCGCGCAGGCAAGTGACACTCGGCATCTGTAGCCGCCCGCGACACAATCTGCGAGTAATCCATAACCATCTATCTGACGGCATCTTATCTGGCCCGACACAGGGGCAATATCACCGTCGGCTAGCCAAGCGTGCCCGGGCCCCCAAAGCTGCCAGACGAGGTTGTCAGCCGCACTTCCACCTTCGCCTTTGGAAATAATAAAACACCGGTTTACTCTTGACATGAAATGTGTCCCGATTTTTGCCATGACAAGTCCAGCACGCCAGATTTGTCTGGCTGAGAGTGTGAACCAAAGCATAATGAAAAGGGATCTTTTGTAAGTATTTGGAAAAGGTGCAAAAGGTCCCCGCGAGAACATCTGAAGCTCGTTGGCTTCCTCAGAAGGAGCGGCCCAGCAAATAAAGTGAAAAAAACAAACTAAAAAAACAACAACCATGTTTTCTCTTAATTAGCCCGCATTGTGACATAATTGCGAGGTGTTCCTTGTACGGCGGGGCGTCACTTATCAGGGAGCTCAAAACCGTTTGAGTCGCGACCCCTCGAAATATCCACAGTGCTTTGTTCCAAAAACAGCGGTTAAAAAAAAAAAGTTGTAAAACTTTTGTTTTTTGTTACTTGTTACAATAGAGACTCACTTTTATGTTGTTATTCAAGCAACCATGCTGTTAGTCTGTTAAAAATGGAGAAAAAGAAATCATGTTTGAATCCAGCTCACTGAATATTTTCTTGCCCCAGCATGAAATCCTTGGAAATGCTCCACCATTTGTTGACGCCGGCGTTGGGTTTTTCTCCTTCCGAGTGCACAGATTTGATGGCCAAACTGTAAACATGTTCAGCCGTTCACTTCTTTAAAATACATTGTTTCCTCCCCCTGACTCATCCTCTATGCCTGCCACCCTCCCCTCCGGGCCTGCTAATGGATTTCCTTTGCAGGCGGATCTTGTAAAACCATTTGCAGCTCTGGATAATTGCATGTCATGCTGCTTTTGTTTGGAGGCAGCAGGTTGGCTGTTTTCACACACTCACACACACACACACATACAGTGCCGTGAAAAAGTTTTTGCCCCCTTCCTTATTTCTGTTTTTGCATATTTATCACACACAAAGGTTTCAGATCATCAAACCAATTTTAATATAACACAGAGACAACCCAAGGAAATATAAAATGCAGTTTCTAAATGCCGATTTAATTTATTAAGGCACGAAAAAAATCCAAACCTACCTGCCCCTGTCTGAAAAAGTAATTGCCCCCTGAACCTAATAAGGGGTTGTGCCACCCTTGGCAGCAATAATTGAAATCAAGCGTTTGCGATAGTTGGTGATGAGTCTTTCACATCGCTGTGGAGGAATTTTAGCCCACTCTTCTTTGCAGAATTGCTTCAACTCCGCCATATTGGAGGGTTTTCTTGCATGAACTGCCCGTTTAAGGTCACACCACAGCATCTCAATTGGATTTAAAATCCGGACTTTGACTTGGCCACTCCAAAACCTTAATTTTGTTTTTTTTTGAGCCATTCAGAGGTGGACTTGCTGGTGTGTTTCGGAT
This sequence comes from Thamnaconus septentrionalis, assembly GCA_009823395.1. Taxonomy (NCBI): domain Eukaryota; kingdom Metazoa; phylum Chordata; class Actinopteri; order Tetraodontiformes; family Monacanthidae; genus Thamnaconus; species Thamnaconus septentrionalis. Next base: position 29,166,742 of record CM020501.1, on the reverse strand, counting down.
CATTGTCCTGCTGCATGATCCAAGCGCGCTTGAGTTTGAGGGCGCAAACTGATGGCCGGGCGTTCTCCTTCAGGATTTTCTGGTAGACAGCAGAATTCATTGTTCCATCAATCACAGCAAGTTGTCCTGCTACTGAGGCAGCAAAGCAGCCCCAGACCATCACACTGCCACCAACATGCTTCACTGTTGGCATAATGTTCTTTTTATCAAATGCTGTGTCATTTTTATGCCAGATGTAACGGGCCGCATATCTTCCAAAAAGTTCAATTTTTGACTCATCAGTCCACAGAATGTTTTTCCATAAGTCTTCAGGATCATCAAGATGTTTTTTGGCAAATGTGAGACGAGCCTTTGTGTTATTTTTTGACAGCAGTGGTTTTCGCCTGGGAACTCTCCCATGGATGCCTTTTTTGGCCAGTGTCTTTCTTATGGTAGAGTCGTGAACACTGACCTGAACTGAGGCCAGCGAGGCCTGCAGTTCTTTGGATGTTGCTCTAGGTTCTTTTGTGACCTCCTGGATGAGTCGTCGTTGCACTCTTAGAGTAATTTTAGTTGGTCGACCACTCCTGGGAATGTTTGCCACTGTTCCAGTTTTCTCCATTTGTGGATAATGGCTCTGACACTGGTTCGCTGGAGCCCCAGACCCTTGGAAATGGCTTTGTAACCTTTTCCAGACTGATAGATTTCAGTCACTTTTTTTCTAATTTTTTTCTTGAATTTCTTTGGATCATGGCATGATGAGTTTGTTTCTTGAGATCTTGTAGCTTTCTTCACTTTGTCTGACAGATTCTATTTAAGTGATTTCTTGATTCAACAAATGTGGTGGTAATCAGGTTTGGGTGTGGCCTGTGAAATTGAACTCAGCTGTCCCAAAAATGTGGTTAGTCACAGTTACTTTGTGATTTAATAAAGGGGGGCAATTACTTTTTCACATAGAGCCAGATAGGTTTGTAATTTTTTGCCCCCATGGTAAATTAAATCATCATTTAAAAACTGCATTTTATATTTCCTTAGGTTGTCTCTGTGTGATATAAAAATTGGTTTAATGAACTGAAACCTTTTTGTGTGATAAATATGCAAAGAACACAATACTTTTTCACGGCACTGTACAGTCATTCATTCATTTTCCATACCCGCTTCTTCCTGAGCTTAGGGTCACGGGGGTCTGCTGGAGCCTCTCCCAGCTGTCTTAGGGTGAAGGCAGGGTGACACCCTGGACAAGTCACCAGTTCATCGCAGGGCCACATAGAAACAAACAACCATTCACACTCACATGCACACCTATGGACAATTTAGAGTGTTCAATTGACCTCACATGCATGTTTTTGGAGTGTGGGAGGAAGCTGGAGAACCCGGAGAGAACCCACGCAGACACGGGGAGAACATGCAAACTCCACACAGAAAGGTCCCAGGCCCCGGAATCGAACCCACGACCTTCTTGCTGTGAGGCGGCAGCGTTAACCACTGCGCCACCGTGTCGCCCTACATATATGATGGGAACATTTGGACTAGTGCTGACTGAAGAGAGGTGTCTTTTTTCTAAATTCTCAGAGAAAAAAGCGAACACTCGTGCTAAGAGACACTAATTGTCGGTTGAGGCTCCGCCACTTGTAGCAGCACCACTTGAAAAAAAAAAAAAAAAGTACATTTGAAGACAGGCTGTTTGATTATTGCTCAACGTGAAATCTCTCTCTGAAGTGTTTCTGCAGCTGTGCAGAAGCTCCAATCCAAGCCCCCTGCCTTGTGACCTTAAAATGTATCAGAGGGAACTGGTGTCAGCTGTCAGGTGTCAGGTGTCAAGGTGCTACTTCTCCGACTGCTTATTGACGCAGGACTGGCAGCTTTCTTGAGTACGTATTAAGCAGTTTGTTGATTTTTTCTTTTTTTTACCAAATCTTTCACGCAGCCTCATAAATCTCCCTCACTGCCTCCAAACACCCACGAGATCTGTTAGAAAGTTAACATGATGCACCTTTTTTCCCACATTTAAGCGCATCCTGGATCTGGTTTGATACATTTTAGTCGAATGAACTTTAATACAACACCGCGTGTTTGTCAACTTGGCAACTGCCATGTATATTCCTCACGGCTTGTCGCAGAAATTGAAAAAGCCAACAACGTGGAACAACGTGTTTGTTTCCGACTGCTTTGCCACCAGGAAGTAATGGTAGTTTCATGAAGGTGTTTTTTTTTAAGTGCTCAATTCATCCTCAATTTCTCCAAGTTCACAACAGTTTTTCCAACATTACCGTCGCTAAAGGTGGAGCAAACGTGAGGTTACTCACTTTTTTTCCCCGCACCGATTGAAAACAATTTTGGGGTTAGGATTAAAATAATGCAATAGTTATTAACAACATTGATGAACAGAAACCAATATCTGTAATAAATGAGCTGGACTTTTTCCCACACATAAGCCCATACTGTCATCTATCCATCCATCTGTTCATCCATCCATCCATCCATCATTTATACAGCCGTTTTTATCACCACAATTTTCAGAACTCATTTTGCCGCTATGTTTGGATTTTTGGAAAAAAGGAAAGAAAAAAAAAAGTTTCTTTTGTGTTTTTCCTGAGAGGACGACAGCTGAGTTTGGCCTCTGCAGCTTTTCAACAAAGCACAAGGTCACACACTCCACAGTGTGGAAATCATTTTGGTAGATAAAAACGTGCTGCTGCTGCTGCTGCTGCTGAAAGTAGTTTCAACAACACCGTGGATCTCAAGCAACAAAACCTGATGTTTTTTCTTTTTTTGTTTTTTTCAAGCGAAACTTCAACACTTCCTGGATCTAATTCCAACCGCTCCGAGCGTGTTCTGCTAATGTTCCGCGGCGGCGGCTAATAGCTGCGTGCGCGCAGCATGAATAATGCAGCGTCGAGGGAGTTGCGCCAGCGGACGATATTTGTTCTCCGCCAGGGCCGGGTCAACCACCTTCACCGGCGGCTCTGTCCTGCAAATTGAATCCGCCGATTGATGAGCGGGTTTTAAAGACGGCAAGGCCTGCAGAGGACGTTCGGCAAACTGCGGCGCTGGATTTACTCGCTGAGAGGCAGAATTTAGTCTTTTTGTTTTTTTCAATATTTTCTGCCGAGGAAATGATTCAGACTGAGGGGGAAAACACACACACATGTAGCCGGCCAGAGAGGATGTTTTGATTAGGTTGAGCTTGTACACAAGCTGACTGGCCTGAAATTGGCCGGCGCACACAGATTTAATCAGACACCCAAAACTAAAAAAAAAAAAAAAAAATGTTCTTTTCTTTTAGCTCGAGCGGATCAAACGGGCACTTTGCAGATAAACAAAGTGAGTTTCGTTTTCCATCGATTTTCTTCTTTTTCTTGTTGTTCTGCTCCGATGCGTCCGCGCCAATAAAATGTCAGAATTAATGTGATCAGAAGAAATCTAAAAAAACAAAAAAAAAAAAAACAACAGCAACAAGACTTTTCACTTGGAAGTAAGATTTTAAATCAGGGTTCTGGGAAAACAGCCGGTTGCGCTTTATTTGTTGAGACAATCTTCAGGAAAAACAAACTGCTGATAAGAGCGTCACTTTATTTTGCTTCTTCCTATGACAGTTGTGTCCGACGCGATTAATGGGCCACCAGAGTTGTTTGGGCGGCTCGTTAAAAAAAAGTCTCTGGCTTGGCCTTTGTTGTTTTCAGACGAGCGGATTGGAAAATTAAAATCAAAAAAAACAAAAACAAAAGGACAATAACAAAACAAGCCAAACAGATTTCTTTGAGGCAGCAGAGTCCTGCTGTTGTTTCACACGCATAACTTATGTTTGTGGTAAACCGCGTGAACAGAGCGATGCTTCAGTGGGCCGGTTGCGGAAACGCCTGATTTTCACACCACTTCTCCAGTTGAACTGAGCGGCTGTGGCGATTGTCTCCGGTCTCGTGACGGCGACGTATCGGTTTCAATTTTCAAAATTGTCCATATTTTCATTCCCTCCTGGCGCAAGAATCTAATTCGCTAATTACCGCACAAAACAAACAAACAAAACATCTCCTTGTTGCTTAATTACTTTGGCGACGAGTTCAAGTGCCGCTTCTCTAAAAATCAATTTCTCTGAGAATAGGAAAATGAAAAAAAAAAAAAAGGAAAAAAAATGCCTCTTTTTAATCCTTTTTTGGAAAGACACGCAGAGAGAGAGAGAGAGAGAGAGAGAGAGAGAGAGAGAGAGAGAGAGAGAGAGAGAGAGAGAGAGAGAGACGCCTTAAATGAATTTGACCGCGCTGGATTTAAGGCTCGCTGGCGGCAGCTCAAACTGGCAAAGTGGCCGACTGGTTCTTCTCGCTTCATCAAGGTGCCGAGTCGCCCCAGCTGCCGGTAGCCGCATTAGCATGGCGCCGCTTCGTCGCCTGGAGCCGATCAGGAGCTGCATTTTCATCGATCCCCCCACCACCACCACCCCTAAGCTGACCAGGTGGCCTCGTGTCGCCTGACCCATGCATTCCAAACGCGCTGCAGTTTTTTTTCGCCAAGCTTCGGCTTTGCTTTTTGCAACTTTGTCTCCATTTAAAGCGGCTGTATCTGATTCCTTTTTATTTTCTTCCCGCCACTGGTGGGTGCAGCTGAGCTGTACGTGCAAACCACCAACCAAGAGACTTTTTCAGACCTCCGCTCCCCTTATACTGGCCTCATCTCTATCGCACCGCCCACCTCCCTAGTCCCTAGAGGGAAGTGTACAGTCCAGTGAACAAGCCAGGCATGCTAACGTGCTAACGTGAGCCAAAAACCTGTCTCACAAATATGAAGTATGTCGTGATTTGAAAAAAAACAAAAAAATAAGAAGAAATTGAGCTCTTCACCGAGACCTAATTTCAGCATTTCTAAAGAATAATGTAACATTTTGTTGGGCGCTTTATTTGTTTGTTTGTTTTTGTTTTTTCCTTCCCTCCACCGTCTTTCACAGCATCAACTCCATTCCCTGCCCTGTTGTTTGTGTAGGATCAGTCTTCTCATCCTAATAATAGAAATAGAAAAAATAAATTAAAAAAAAGCAAAGTACGGTAGCAGGAAGTAGATCTGAGGAGTCGACCCCTCCATGTGCGACCTCTCAAACGTACGCCGTTCCCGCTCCAAGATTAGCATCAGCTGGCGCTCAGCTGGAGGCTGGCACTCTGTAGGGTGCACATTCTTTAAAGAAAAGCATCAACATAAGACGTTCCGGCTCTCTCACGTGGCAATTTGTTTTTGAAAGAACTCCTGGCGGTTGCACTCCGCTCAATCGAAAATCTTAAAATATTCAAACAAATTTGAAAATCTCCCCATTTTCTTTTTGTTCTCGATGTTTTTCTTACACCAGTGAGAAATAAAAAGGCCACAGGTTTCCCCCAGAGCAGCTCTGCTGGTTCTCGTGGCTATTCTATTATCACCATCATCCACCATGAATAGATTTAGTCCAAGCGGAAATCGGCGGGGGGGTGTTTCTGCTGTGTAAATCAATGCGCCTCTGGTTGTTGCCGCCTCGCCCTCATCCATCTACATGGTGATATCTGCGAGCATCTGCTCGCCGGCTATGATTACACCGGTGGGTGGAGGACAAATGCAAGGACACAAAGCTAGAGGGCGGATCTTTCATTTATGAGTTTTTCTATTTTTTTTATTATTATTTTTTTTTTTTTGTGTTTTGATTGATTGATTTATTCTTTTATTCCACTCATTTACATCCTGACTGTAGGTGACCTGAGCGAGAACGACGCAGCGTCGCTCCTCATGTACAGCTGCAACCAGTGGAAACTGTTATCATTATTTCCATTTGAAAAAAAAAAAGTATTTTGGCACCCAGCGAATTGACTTGTAACGGAAAAATGTCCCTTCTGCCATTCACACAGTGCCCCCAGTGGCTCGGGGTTGGACTGCTGAACTCAGGGTTGCCTGCCCAGCAACCTTGATGTCTCTCCTCTGGTTCTTCGAGAGCTAGCTGGCCTGCTCGCCTGCTCTGGATGAAGCGAGGAAGGGGCTGCGGAGCTCTAAGGCAGAGCAGCAGCAGGACAAACAGATTCAAATATATTTTCATACACTCTGACCCTCTGCATTACACAACAATCTCCGGCACATACGGGGTGGCCCCAGGCTGAGCCAGCCAACGCCGCATAAAGAGCGCTTCAGCAGACCGCCCGACCTATGGAATGCGCGCACGGTGCCCCCCTTGGAAGCCTCCTGCGCGGTGGCTCTGGTTACGCAACTCGGACTTGTTATTCACAGCAGGTGGGCGGGCCTCATTATCCAGACGACGAGTCATGAGAGATGTGGTGGGCGCGGCTGCCGAGGAATGCAAATCGGCTGTAGAGGAGAGAAGCGGAAGTGACAAATTGTTGTGTTTTCTCTTCTTTTTTCTCTTTTTTTGCGTGTCAGAACGCTCAGCGAGGCCTCCGTCCTTCCTGGTCTGAAGTCCTTTTCAATTCATCAGGATTGACGTCAGCTCTTGGTGCATTTTTTTTTTAAATTATTTTTGGCTCCCGCTGCTACGTTAGGTCAGCTAGTAGTTTGGCGAAGTGGCGCCAACTTGTTAGGCCAAATTTTATTGAATTTAATTTAATGACTTTATTTCAAATGTGTTTACAGAGAAAAAAACTATAGAAAGCCACATAATGAATGAAAAAAAGTAATACAGTAATACATTATTCATACATGTTTGAAAAGGGGCACAAAGAAGTCAACACTGTTCCACTCCCTAATTACTGTTTCTCATGGTTCATTTGAAAATATAATCTGCTGTAACATATATGCAAATGTATAATACATACAGTATGCATGTACACTGCAAAACATATAATCCATATAAATTGGTTAATATGCTACAATGTATTTAATTCATTCGTTCATCTTCTATACCCGCTTCTTCCTATTCAGGGTCACGGGGTCTGCTGGAGCCTATCCCAGCTGTCTTAGGGCGAAGGCAGGGTGACACCCTGGACAAGTCGCCGGTTCATCGCAGGGCCACATAGAAACAAACAATCATTCACACTCACATGCACACCTATGGACAATTTCCAGTGTTCAATTGACCTCACATGCATGTTTTTAGAGTGTGGGAGGAAGCCGGAGAACCCGGAGAGAACCCACGCAGACACAGGGAATGTTTTTAATATTTAATGGAAATATACATATACATATAACATGCCAGTATCAATACGGACATTATATACATATACAATATAAACAAGCCACCTGTCTCAGTATTTCACACTCAAAACTGGACAAGTCACACACATTTAGACGGAATCTTTTTTTTCTTTTTTAAAAAAAATAATCTCAAATTTATTCAACCTCTGGCAGTTACCCAGAGCTGACAACTGGGGGAAGTTGCCAACAGATCCCATCCATGTAACGCATCCATGTTAATTCAGCTGTGCAGCGCAAAAAAGACAAAAAAACAACAACAACAACAGATACAGGTGCCGCCGTTTCTATAGATGTTCCTGCCGAGCGCAGACAAGCCTTTAACCTCTGCTCGTGAATCATTTACGCTGTGGACGCTGCGGACCCGGCCTGGGGTGAATATTTCATGCAACTTATTTGCCCTCTGTAATGGCTTTGACTCTGAAGTCCGACTCTGGTGCCCTGCGAAGGGCTGACGTAAGGCCGCGCTGGTTCCTTTTTGGATGCCTATACACACATATAAGAAAGTCCCAATACAGGTACGAGTCTAATTCAGGGAAAAAAAATGATTCAGATTCATTATCCCAATAAAACAAACCTGAAACTCTTCGGACCTCCCCAAATCGTCATACTTAGCCCTCTGTTTGCAGCGTCCCACTTCAATTCCAACTTCCAGGGAAAGAAAACTGACATCCAGTGCAAAGAAAAACAGCTTTCCTGTAGACTCAGGCGGCAGCTGCTGCAACATTTACGTTCCACCGGCCGATAAATGTTTCAAATGTGATGTCGCCTCTCGTCGCGTGAACATGAATATTGCAGGCACACAAAATGCACACAATGGAGTTCTCGCCGTAATGAACCCGACCGAGCGGAAAGTCTTTTTTTTTGTGTCAGCTGTTTTCAGCCTTTTATACAATAATGAAATGCAACAAAAAAGTAGCTAATTGATTGTCTGGTGTGATTTTCTTTTCCTTTCGCACGCACACACAAGGCTCCCCTCGCAGCGGCTCTCAACGACGTTCATCCATCATTTACAGCTCGGAGTCACTCCGGGAGCATCGTGTTGCGACAAGGGCCTCCAGTCAGCCGAGGGAGAAAAAAAATGACGAGGCGAGCGAGAAGATCGCGGGCGGAATGTAAAGGCTTGTTTTACTTTGCAGCCGTGTGGGCCACTTAGCATTAGCATGTAGCGTGAAAACAGTTCTCGATAACTACTTCAGTACCTCGGATTAAATGCTGGAAAACAGTGGCTTTCAACATTGTGGAGTCTCAGGATCCACATTTTTTCCCCTTATTGTGAAGCCATTGTGTATAATGCAAAATAAATGGCCATATATATATATTTATATATATATATATATATATATGTGTGTATATATATGTGTATTTATGTATGTAAGAATAAAAGAGAAACTGCCCGCAAAGCCGTGACCAATCAAAACAGCTCCACAACCTCACAAACTAGTTGAGAAACACTGCTATGAAACACGAGCTGTGCATTGATATTCACTTTAAGTTGACGTTAGTTGAGTTTCCATGTCGAGGAATCCAAAAGCAAACTTTTCAAAGTTTGATTTTATCATTTAAATTGGTTTTTGTATCAATGCCTTTTGTATATTTTGGATTTCATTTCAATCTAATTGTTTGTTGCAGTACAAAAATCAACTTTGAATGTTAGACCGCCGCAGAAAACCCACAATAAAACCAACATCTTCAATTTTCAGGGACGGGAAACTCTGCTAACTCGGAAGCCAGCAGACAAAAAACAAAACGAAAAACAAACTAACATGCTAATTAATAAAAAACAACTGAAAAATCCCACAATCAAAGACACAAAAACCCACTCAAGTTGTGTTGCCAGAAGCCGACTTGTTTCTTCTGCTGCTTTTGTTGTCTGAAACATTCTCATAAAACCGTTGCGGACGCTCCGCTCGTTTTTAAGCGCAAATGAAAAACGTCGGTAAACATCCTAAATTAATTAATGCATAATTTCAGATCCTCCCGGACTTTATTGCTTCCAATTAATTATTTTTTTTCTCTCACTCCGCCTCGCAAACTCAAAGCAAAACTCTCTCCCCTTTTCCTCCGTCCAACAACATTTGGTTTTCTACCCGTAACGGTAACGAGCTGCCTTGAAGAGTGCTTCTCCCATTTATTCAATTTATTCATGCCTTCTCCGAAGAACTCTTTTCGTGGCTACATTTTCTCATTTATTTATTGGCTCCAGTTGAGTCTCACAGTCGACAGGATGAAGGAGAAAAAAAAACGAAACAAAAAAAAAACAGATGAATAAAGTAAATGTATCAGCCGGCAGACAAACCGCGACGAGGAAATAATCAACATTTTCAAAGCTGCGGAAGAAAAAACGCTTTATTGCACATTTTGCCCCTCTGGAATTACCTGATGCGCATTTTGATTCCCGAAACAGGCGGCGGCGCTCGGAGAGCGGCGAAGGACACGTCCAATGGGGATGGTTGATGTCGGGGTGTGAGCGGCGGCGGCGGCGGCAAATGTGATGCCTTTTTAAGTGGCTTTTCCCGCCTCATTAAGTCCGCCAAGGTCGGCGGGAGGCGCCGAGGTCGACTCCTCCCAAACTGTTTGCCGAGGATTTTCCGAAGGGAAGTTTGTTTTTCTTTTCTTTTTTTGAACACTGTCATGGTCACGTTTGGAGGCTCCGTCGCCATCTGCTGATGACTGAAAACCCGACCCAAGAGTCGGCGGTCCGACCCGCCACCACAATCAAAACATCTACTCTGGCATCTGATTCGCTGAGTCATTCGGCCGGCGACCGTTTGCTTGCACCCTGTGCGCCCGTAATCCTCCGTCTCTCTCCTCCTCCTGCTGGATCGCCCATGCCGCTTCACCTCCCCCCCCTCACCACCCACCACCACCACCACCACCCTTCCCTCTTTCATTAGCTCACTAATTAACTCTCCACCAAGGTCCGTCTAATGAGCTGACCAGCAGGTCTCGCCAAAAACTTTTGACGCCACTGCCCTGCAAGCCTCGCTTTACCTCGCCGCGACCCCGCCTCGCAATTTAGAATTCAGACCCCGCCCCCCTCGGCTGGGGGTCCCGCCAGTCTCTGCATAAAGCAATAAATTCTTTATCGTTTACGCAGCCACGTCACGGCTTCTTCGTAGGTTTGCTGTGGGGAAAAGGTAAAATAATAAAAAATGAATTTGAAAAAAACGCTGCAGTCGAGAGGTGGACGGAATTCATCCGGCGTCGCTGCCTCATCAAGGCTGCGACAGTGTTTTTTTTTGCATCTCTCTCCTGAATGAGAGGGTCCTGTGGTTGGCCTGTAGATAAAGTAAATCAATGAATGATAAAATCCACCCTGTCATCAACCTCCTCACCCCCCGTCCCCCCAACCCCTCCGTCTGATTTTTCGTGATCTCCACTTTTTAATCAGATCCGGCCGACGGGAAACGCAGATCCCACCTCCCTCCGTTCTGCTCGGCTGCCGCTGCCTCTCGCCTCGTCGCAGTGGTTTCCATGGCAACACGGCAGCGGGGGAGGAGGAGGGTTTGGAGTAGGGGGGTGTCAATGAGAGTAGGGGGCGGCTGTAATTATGACTGATCTCTGGGAGATCTACGGAAGGAGGAGGAGGAGGAGGAAACCTGCAGCGAGCGGAGAGAGAAAACAGCTGCCGAGTGGCTGTGGAATTCGTGGCGGCGCCTGTGATTGGCTGCTCTGACGAGGGAAAAAAACTGATTCGCAGTCGTACAGAGTAGGAGCATTAGCGCAATAGACCTCTTTTTTCAGTGTTCAGGTCGCATTAGTTAAACCTGGAATCACATGATGCGAAAAGGGCCCCCTTGAAATATGGGAAAAGCTTTAAATCAGACAAATCTTGATGAATAGAAAAGTTCCCTTTTTATTTCGGCCGCATCACATCTCATCACGTCACTCGCAGTGGATATGAGGAAAACCCAGACTTTTCAGCAATTTCTTTTTTTTCGTCGGTGTGTTGGGAAGACTCAACAGCTGGTCCTCGATGATGTGCCGCGAGCAAAATCAGAAGTTCTGCAAGTATTTCTGTCGTCCTCCAACTCTGAAAGATCTCATCCTCTGGAGGCGACTGATGTCTGGCCACCGAAAGTGCCAGATTTTTTTGTTTGTTCTTTTGTTACTTGTTCTCAACCGATCCCCCCCCCCCCCCGAGCCGTTTCATCCTTGGGCCAAATATGTCGACAAACAGCCCGACAGACGACGGGCATTGGCGATTCCCCAGAGCGGCGCCGCCGTCGCTCTGACAGATTGGACCAGGATGGAGGCTGAAGCGGGACGGCCGGAGAGTCACCTTGAGTGGGAGTCCCCCATGGCCCCCCCCACCACCCGCCCACTCCCATCCAGTAGCGGCTGGACTGGTAGCGGCTAACGACCGCATGCTGCGGGGCCCTTTTGCAAAGTTGTGGGTGTCGTGAAGCAAACTGCCCCAATCAAAGGTATCACGCATTCCATCTGCAGTTTTGAGGCGTTTCATGATTTTTTTTTTTTCCCCCACCATCCTTCTCTCCACAACCACCGCAGCCGGAGATCAATAAAGCGGCGGCCCGACTCATTAGTCAGACCCCCGATCGGCCGACATCACAGTGAGGCATGAACCTCATTAGCTCCAGGATGGATGGATGGGGGAGCCGAGCCGAGCCAAGCCGAGCCGTCCTGGTCCGGATTAACAGGAAGTGATTAGGAGCCTCCTCCGCAATGGAATTTTTTTTTTCCAAGAAAAAAAAAGAAAAATGAATTTATGAATTGAAACTTGTTTACAAAATTGTCAATGCAAAACAGAAAAACTTAAAAGCAGAGAACCGAAACAAAAGACGAAGAACAATTGTCGCGATTTTTCATTTTTTCAACGCTGGAAAGTTACGGCGGGTTCTGTTTTGTTTTCCTCACGCTGGGGGCGCTAGCGTAGCGTTTGTCAGCTAGCCAATAGAGGCGAATAAACGTCCTCTGTCCGCGTCAGCGCTTTTTACCGACCCGCCGTAAACGCCATATGGACGAGAGTCGAGAGTCAGCCGGCGGCGAGGATGCGATCCGCCGACGTCAGCCGCCACATTTACGACGGGACACTTTATTATACAAAAAAAATTCACATCAAAGTATCGGTAATGGATGCAGACACAGCTGGAACCTTGTTCTGCCTGCATGTTTTTTGCTGATAAAATTGTATCCTTGATTGCAAATGGACTTTTTATTTATGTGTTTTATTTTATTCTATATTTAGCAAGCACTTTCAAATAGCAAAGGAAAGATTATGTAGAAGTTGACTCTGCACGTCGTCGCTGACTCGTCCAGTTTTTCAGCTAAACTACTACTACTACTACTACTAATAATAATAATAATAATAATAATAATAATAATAATACTATTAAGATAACAAAATATGAGTAATTTAATCTCATTTATTTTGGTCAAAATAATAATTCAAGTTACTGTATACTGGGCCTTGATGTGCAGCGCTGCATTCTGCAAAGACTGCAAAGTCGCTAATGCCGCTTCTGTGAGAGTATTTAGTTTTGTTTAGTTTTTGTTTTTTTTGTTTTCTTTTGCAAGGGGAAAGAGAAACCGAGTTTTGCCTAACGAGCCAAAGTCGCTGTCGCCACACACGCCCAGCGGGGCGTTTCTGTTTGCTATTCGCTGGCCGCCGTCCGCCGCGACTTCATAAAACTCTTTGAAGTCGTTTGCCGGGGCGCCGATGCCAGGAAGTGAGCTTTTGCTCTCTGTTGTTTTTGTTTTTGTTGTTTTTTTATCGCCCCCCCCTGCAAATTCTGCCAGCGAACGTTTCATCCTTTGCAATTCTGCCTTTCATCCCCGCGCCGCCCCTTGGTTTTGCTTTTTTTATGTACCTCCATGAAATAAAACACAGCGTTCCAGGCCTTTGCACGTCGGCCGCTGGAGTAAAATGTCGTGTTAAGGTTCGTGTTGTCGTATGCGGCGCGTTTGGGCTGAAGTTGTCCCCGCCTCATGTTTTGTTCTCTTGAAATTGCCCACAAGGAACCGGGACAAACCCTCAATGTTGGTTTGTCCAGGACCTTTGCCAGCACCTGTGGTGGAGTGTTGACCATTTTCTACACGTAACAAGTTCGCAAATTTTTTTCTCAACGGGAAAAGCCGCTCAAATTTGGCCGACTACCCGCAAAGTCCCTCCCAAACTTTTGACTGCTGGTGTCCGTCAGAGTCAAAAACTTATTTTAAGATGAGACGTGTTTTTATCGTGCTAGCGCTAGCGGGATTAGGCTTATTGCGCGCTGACAACTGTGACAGGCCTGCCAGGGCCGTTTTTTTTTCTGTGTGTGTAACTAACTCGAAATGTTACCGCCCCTAACCTGTTTCCTGTTTTCCGGCGTGAAGCTTACAAGCTCGTCGAAACGCCGGCGGATTCCAGCAGGACAACTCGCAGGTGTCACAGTCGCCGTCTGACAGATTGGCGTGTAGCCACAAAAACGCACATACAATCACACACAGGCACACTCATGCACACACACACAGGTACACTCGCCCGGAGCATTGTGCGCTAGCAAAGCCTTCCCCCCCGCCCTCTCGGAGCTCCATCCACAATGTCGAATTTGCGTTTGTTGGTCGAGCTCCCGGGAGGAAAATATTTACCCGGCCGTTTTGACCAGATACTGGATTTGGCGACCGCACACAGAGCAAAGAGCAGCGTGTCGATAGGACGGGTGGGAAGCTGTCGGGCAGGTCTCCTCCTCACTGTTCAGTTTTGTTTGTCGCTTGTCGACACAACAGGTGTTTTTTTTGCCGGCGAGTGCCGTTTTATTGGTCTGATTAATCTACCGTGTTGAGTACCAGCTGTTAAATTGACTTTCTCCCTCGTCCCCTTCCCCTCTCTGCCCTCCTCCTCCTCCTCCTCTCCTTCCTCATCCTCCTCCTCCTCACCACTACGACACTTGGAAAAAAAAAAAAAAAACTGGGCGGGGAGGATTCCATTAACGGCGAGAGTAAAATGCAATGAGTTAGTTAGTAAGTTGAAGGTTTAATTGGGCGGTTTCTCCAAAAAGGCCTCTTAGTGCTGACTTTTAAAAGACTCTGAATTTGAGCACAGAAACAAAAATAACAATAAGAGATTATAAAAAACAAAACAGAAATGGTCCAGAGTTCCCACTGTCACAGCCAATACCTGAATACAGCAACAAATTTTGTCGGTTCATTTATTCTTTAATTTTGAATTCTTTGCCACTCCAACTGCCTCCACCTCAACGGCGTATGAGGCTCCACAGCACTTGCAACTAGCTAGCCGGCTAATTACCTCGCCGTAAACCCTGCTCAAGGCTCGTCCCCTGGCCTGTGTAGCTAGCCTAGCATCCCAAATGGAGCATTGGGTCGTGAGCTGCTCAGTGGTCGGTTGCCAGTTCCCGTTTTGGTTCCCGACCATCAAAAAAAAAAAAAAAAAAAAAAAAGGTTTGCTGCACATTCTACCTGCTAAACCCTGCGAACCATTATTTCTGTCGAAGAGGAGGACGACAATCGCATGAGTTAGTTATCCGGCGGCTAAATATTCGATCAATAAAGCACCTTTATGGCAGATTGATAGATGATAATTCCCTCTTAAAGGTATCATCATCATACTGCAGACGTTTTATCAGTTCCTGTAAAGCGAACCTCTTGCCTTTTTATTTACCTCCCCCAGTTAGTGACCTCATCTTAAAACGCCACTTCCAGCCACTCGGCAGCGTGCAACCGTCCGTATTGAAATTTATTCCCGCGTTCAACCTGCTCTGACGGCGTCCCGGAGTTCCTCCCACCTCTCGTGGATTTAGTCGGTCAGCGGAGCGTGGACGCGTGAAAATGAGGCTGTTTGCATCCAGGAGGAGGAGGATGAGGAGGAGAATAGAAAAACTCTCTAAGCCCAGGGTGCAAAGTCTCCTCTGGCTAAATATAGCCGTCTCCTAAAACTAAAGAACAAAAAAAAAAAAAAAAAGTCTTGTGTGTTCTCTTCGACCTACACGGCTCCTTCATAACAAGCTCCGGAGAGAAACAAGCCGCATAATAATAAAATCATAATGCCATTTGACCCGGGGAAGTCGGAGCCATTATGCGCAGGCAAATTACTCCTATTAGCTCCCAACAGCAAGGATTAATCACCGTACAAGAGCGGGCGGGCACGCGCCTACGGCTAGCGTGACGGCTGTGAGGCGGAGTGATTAGAGCCGTCATCTGGATGGGAAAGATTGTAAGCGTTTCGTAATTTTGACCTTGGCCAGAGGCTCGGTTATACACATGGTCCTAATGTGCTGGGGCAAATGATGATTGATAACGGTAATGACTGCTGCCAATCACGGCTCGGGAAAAAAATAATACTAAAAAAAAAACAAAAAAAACTTCAGGGTGCAGGTGGCGGGGATTTGTTGAGGCGAGAGTTGGGAGAGAGAGACCGGAAAGAAAACAAAACAGTTCACTCACTCCGGCTTGAGAGACAGAAGAGCAAACAAGCACGGGGGTCTTTAGTTATTTAGACAAGTAGATACGTTTGATTTCTCTTCTGCTTGATTGGCAGCTGTTTTGCTAACATTTCAACATAGAATAATGCTAACCGCTTGGGGGGGTTTGGTTTGGATTCCATGAGCAACAATTCAGGAAGCAGTCAGAGAAGGGAATCAGGAAGTGGTTGCAGGTCCAGCTGACGTAAAATAGATCAGAGTGGATGCCGTCTGGGTTTTAATTTTGTTTTGTTTTGTTTTGTTTTTTAAAAAGAGGAACAAGGAACAACGATGATTACTTTCTTCAGCCAGAAGCGTCACATCAAACCACAAGCTGGCCAGCGAGTTTTTGTTTTGCTCATCAAATATCAACCAGTCCTCTCTTCTCTGACGTTCCCCTCACGGACTGCTTCAAGCGTTCAGACCACGCTGCTGTATTATCTTCCCTGAGACAGTGGTCGCAGGTTTGTTGTTACCCCTGTGTATTTCCAAAAAAAAACAACAGGGGGTGTTGTTGTTGTGATCCTTTGCCCTCGCTGCCGTGGCCCCCTCCCTCCCCCGCCCCCCTCCCCATCTCCGCTCTTGCCGTCATTTATCCGGGGCGCTCAGGTGGAAAAACATTTCATTTGCTAAACAAAGTGAAAGGCCGGCACGACACGGGGGTGTAATGGAGAGTGATGGGTGGCCGCTCGTAGCGGGAAGCCGGGGGGACGCAGCAGTAATTACTCCTCCTGTCAACGCGCCGGCATCCATCACCTCCGGCTGTCGCCCGCTTTAAAAAGGACCCCGGTGTCGTGCCGCTCGCGATAGCACGAGGCGACTGCGCTAGCCTCGTGACTAATTCATGTCCTTTTTTTTTTGACAAAGTTGCGTCGCTTTCTTGGGCGGGCTAAGTGTCTGTCGCCACGTGCAGCTAACGTCAAGAGGTCGGAGGCGATCGGTTACAGCTTGCCCGTCTTTGCGAATGTGATTGACAGGAAGTGGTGGACGGATCCATCCTGATATGGGCAACGTGGACCCCGATGTTGAGGCCGGTTATCGGATGGATGGCTAGCGGGATGGGATCGATACTTGAACCCCAGTTGTTCAGTGTAATATAGCAACAAAACAATAGATGCATTTTGATCATTGAGGAAAAAGTTTAGATTCACTGAGACAAATTGGACCCAACTCTAGCGTAGATGCTCAATTTTTTTCTTTGATGTCTGCTTCCTTGTCACCCACGCTGCCACCTGGTGGCAGAAAAAAAATCATCAACGATTGCTTACCAACCTTTTACTTTCCTTTTTTTTTTTTTTTAAACTTTCTTTGCCAAAGTTTTGAAAAGAAAAAAAAAAAAAAAAATGCTTTGGGAAAACATTGTGCATTTGAAAGCGAGAGCGTCCGGAGTCCTGGCCCGCTGAATATTCAGCGCTGAGTGGTCGATGGCGCGTGCGCCTTGCGAATCCATTTTGTTGAGTGTACAGCAGAGTGAAACACTTCTGTCGTGGGAATAAATTTCACATGAAGGTTCGCGGGCTTATGTGTGTGTTTGTGTGCGTCCCTCCCCAGCTGACAGTCCAAAAGCTCAATTTCGGCTCCCTTTTGTGAAAGCGCGTGTGGACCATCAGACAAACTCTTTTCGGGCTGAGATGCATTATTGATGGAGGAGGCTCCTCCAAAAGGAGGTCGTTTTGTACCAGAATATTTAAAGTCGCGGATGTGTCTCTGATTGAAAACACCACAAAATTGGCCACAAGGTGATATCACAGTGGAGTTTATTTGCTTTCATATACACACATATATGTATATATGTGTATATGTATATATATATGTATGTATATATGGAGAGAGAGAGAGAGAGAGAGAGAGAGAGAGAGAGAGAGAGAGATATGCGATGAGTCACAGTACTGCTAACAATGCTGGCATTGATGCGGCTAATGAGTCCTGGAAGTTTTTTTTTATTTTTTAAATCCTTTTTTTTTGTTGCTATCCACTAGCTCGCAGCAAGCGCTAATGTTTGCGCCAAAAGCTATCCAGTGTTTTAGCAGCTGCATGCAACATTTGTGAAGGTATGCTATGCCGTGGTGCACTGGTTAAATATTGCAGCACTTTTTTGGAAGATCTTCAGGGGCATTCCTTTTTATTTATTTCTTTTTTTTTTTTTTTAAAAGAAGCAAATTAAAGATTGAAGTTTGAGCGATGGCTTTTAGGGGTGAGACTCCCTCTTGCTGTACGCAGACATTTTTACTCCTCATTTAATAAAACCTGACTCCTTTTCTCCCCAAAAATTCCTTGTTCGTCTTGTGTTCATTCCCCTTTAGTTATGACCCAGAAACCTTTGCGTTTACGTGCCATATTAGATTCAATTCTCACGGCTGCTGATCTGGGGGTCTTCATTTCTTTATTTCTTTTTTTGCTTTAGTTTGCTGTCAACTTATTTTCCCTCCCCCGTTTACACCCTTCCAAGCTTTAACTGTGCTGATACATTTGTGCCTTCCTGCTCCTAAACACTCGATTACGTCACAATCCCGGTGTCCTTTTTCCCCTCCTTAATATTGAAACCAAAACTACTCGCTCCCTATAATAAGCATCGTGCAAATTTTCCTTACAATCCATCAATTTTTGCACTCCTCGCTCCGACTCTACTTCCTGCCGCCTCTTCTGGTGTTTTCTCTTCTTTTGAACTCGACTCGGACGAGCTTAACGAGCCTCGCCTGGGGGTGACCTTTGATTTAGCGCTGACGCGGCACCGCTGCCCTTCTCCTGCAACCCTTGCCACTATTTCTCAGACCACGTCGCTATCGTTATCGCCGGAGCCTCAATTAAGGGCCGAGGACTGTGGACGGAAATTCTTCCCGCGGGCCCACACGGGAGGCACTGGCGCCCTCTGTGGCGTTGTAGTTGGTCGACGGCGGATGACATCTTGAAATCATCTGTTTTTGACCTAAAATATTCATCAAAATGTCTGTATATTCATTGTTTTTGGTTACTGTACCCGCGACAAATTCATGTCACTCATCGACTGAATATAAAGATGGGCGGAGCTTCCAATTTCAAACAAGTTTCCGAAGGTGCTGCTTGTTACTTCTAGGAAAAAGCAGCCAGCAAAAAAGTACCGCTTCTCATTTCCGGCGACACGTGTCTTTAAGATTTCAAAAAATTTGCGACCATCTCGGCTAGTTTCACTAGCTTAACTTTCAGATGAGAATTGACAAGTGAATAAAATGCAAAGGCTCTGATGGAGACGCTTCGAAATCAACTTAAAGTTGAATTTAGGAGTTGGGTTCTGCTTCCTGGATGTTTTTGTTACTGGAGACCGAATGTTGAGTGTTCGGAGGTCCGTCTGCCGGGGCCTGTGTCATCTCCGAGGTGGCGAGTCACTAGTCCATCTCTCAGAGCAATTTGAAGCCGCCGTGAGAACAGAGCAATTATCCTCCTCCTCCACTCGTCCTCCCCCTCCTGCCTCTCAGCGGCAGGAATGAAGGATGGACTCATCTGGAGACGCCTCCGGGGTTCCATCGCCGTCCGACCCGAAGGCGCCTCCCCACAAATCCTCACCTGTTCCCTCGGCGTCGTTAAATCTCGCCCGCCAGCCCACTGCTGCTGCCGCTGCTGTTTGCTGCGAGCGTTCGATCGGCCGCTAATTCAGAGTCGAACTTCCCCCAGCAACTTTTTTTTTTGTTTCCTCCACTTTTTCAACCTCGCCTGGCCATCTACTTGATTTGACTCGATGTCGACTCTCAAATGCAGAATTCACTAAACGAAACACCTCATTGGCAATCTGGAAGTCTCCTTGTGTGTGTGACATCTTCAAATCAGCTGTTTTAACTTAAAACATATACAACAACATGTCTCTAAATCAATATGTGACTAATTTATATGTACTTCATATAAATGTAAGGGGAGCTTCCAGTTTCTGAGAGGAGGCCAACGTGGTAAGCGCCATAAACCTGCACTCTATCTCCTGACCAGCAGGGGCCGCCAAAGTTGGTTGCACGAAGTACTAAAAAAATTACACGCTGTCAACACTCAACCTAATCTCAACAAAGTCACAAACTGATTCATTTTTGTGTTGTAGTTGAAATGAAGCAATTACGTTTTCGACTTTGTCACAACACTTTAAAAAGTCGTAGCTGCGACGTTTTTTATCCAAATCTCTATCCTCAACCTCCAAATTACATTTGGGCACAGCCAAACCCTTACCCCCCTCCACCCGCGCCCTGCCCCTTCTCTCTTTTGCGCACGCCTGGGCAACTTATTTACTCAGCACTTCTGCACATGATGGGATTTGCATGCAAATCAGCGCTGGAGTTTTAGCCGCCGCCGCTGACCTTAGCAGAGGGGAAGTGGGGGTTGTTATCTTCCGGCGGCCGGGGTGAAGAGAGGTGGAGGAAAAAAAAGAAAGAAAACTAGCGACATCGCTTGGCTGCAAAATCCTTTGTCCAATTGTTCTCGGCGCACGGCGGCGCCGGAGCAAAGCCGGTCGGATCCCTGTGGGGGAGGAGCGGCGGGAGGGGGGCGGTGGCTTAACGGGGCTTCGGCGGCAACCACAGATTAAAAACTGGTAAGCCCGGCGAAGCCTTCGGCCCGTTGACTTGTTGGTGGTGGTAGCGAGGAATGGAGGTGGGGGGACTCAGAACACGCCTTGTCTGGTACCCCCCCAACCCCAACTTCCTCCAGTGTGGTTTCACTTTATTCGGCTCCAGAGCTTCGGCCCTCCCCTCCCGGACGGAAAAACATCTCAGACGCAGCTGGTGAAAGAACAGACACACACACACACCAAGTGAGAGAGAAAGTGCACCGTCTGCAGAACAAAAACACACTTCCAGGAGGTCGCAGTCGCCGGGGATCGTCGACTATTCTTAGGTGAGGCAGCTAAGAGGGAAAAAAAAAACAAAAACAAAAAGAGAAAACAAGGTGAAAGGAAGTTGTTTCTTTCAGGACGTCTCTGTCCGAAGCATGGCTTAACTTTACCTTAGAGGCTACATGCTACACGCTAAACACACCAAAAACTTTTCCTTTATTTTTTCCTCCATTCACCCCTCAAAAAACCCCTCCACAGAAATGATTTTAGCCCTCTGTTTACAGCCTCCTTCAAAACACTGAAAATAGCACTTGAGTTGGACACTCAGACTGATTGGAAGGCAGATAAAAGACAAGTCGCTATCTGGGTATACTAGCCCTTTGTCTTTGACGTTCATCACAACATGTATAAAAATACATACATAGCGTCACGTAATATTAAAAACTCAAAACCCCACAGCTAGTTTGCTTGTTTGGTAGCTTGCTAGCTCGTTGCAGCCGACAGTTCACTCGGTAATTGCTCCCGTCTGAGTTGCGGCTAATTGAGACGCTCCATTGAGACCATCAACCAGTAAATAGGAAAAGCAAAAGGAAATGAATGAAGTAGAATTGAACAGGCCCTGCCGGAATTTTCCATCATTACGCAAATAAGCGTATGTACAAAACAAAGTGTTCGCAAAAACGAGCTTCCCATCCGCTAGTACGATTATTATTAGTCATTATTATTAGTATTACCATCATTATTATCATTAGGAAGCATGAGGATGACCCCTAACGATCCCACAGCACCACTGCCTCGCGCACATTCGCAAAAACATTAAACACGCGGGGGAAGAGGGGAAAACATAAAAAAGCCTTTTATTATTGAGATGAATGCAGTTTAGCCCCACCCCTGTTGCAATTAATTGTTCAGGGGGGAGGGTCTGCCGGGACTCGATGCTGGATAAAATCCATTTTCGCCCGCGCTCTCAGAGGTACTGGAGCCCGACAAACACATCAATTAAGTCTCGGCCGCATGCTAATCCCTCCGTTTAGCGGCTCCTCGTTGAGAGTCGCGTCGGTGAATCCGCCTCTAAGAATTCCCGCTAAAAGTTTTTATTTTTGTGAAACTTCTGAAACTGTCTTCTGGCTAGACACCAGTGGCGGCTGCTGGTTTTTCAAGGATGGGAAGCTCATTTTTGGCCTACATCATAAAATGCATTTGTTTACTTATACGTAAATTCTACACTCAATTCCTTCCAAGAAAATGACCTGTGACCCTGTTGTACCAACTAGCCGTCTTTTCCAGGGACTTGACCAGTGTCCTCTCAATGGCCAGCAGAGCTAGGCTGCTTAAACTGCCTTAGCCCATCGTGTTGCAGGTTCAAGACTTGAGCTGCTTTAAACAGGAGAAGCTCCTCTCTGCACCTGCAGATGGAGCTCCAATCGTTGCCACTAATGACAAGTTTGTACAGCTGAGGTGTTGCACTGTCCAACTCCAGGTCTTTCAGAAACAGCAGGAAATCACACAGCTTTCCTCTGTTGCCCTGCAAGTCCTGGTTTGAATGTAGGGCTTGAAGTTCAGACCTCAGTCTCCCTGAATCAAAGCCATAACTTTTTAGGACACTTATTATCTGCCATTATGTGCAGCTTGCTAGTAGCTAGCTCGCTAGGTGGAGCTACGGCGTGAGGCTCGAGTGAAGTGTGAGCGCCTGTGAGTGCTTTGTGACGGGGGAGAGGCCCAGCAGCTCCTGCTGTGTCAGAAGTCAGAGTCTCCAAACACAAGCAGCTACGGTCTACAAAAACACCAGAAATAGACGCTAGAATTGTCACTAGACATTTTTAACAAAGACAAAGTCGCTCAGAGGATCAGTAGAGTCTTCGGATCAACTCAAAACAACGGAATGAAAAACTTGAAAACCGCTTTGGCAGATGTTTATACTTCAAGATTGCTGATTCGCTCATTTCGCTGTCTATGAAAAAGGGGTTCAGCCTCAAACAGATCATCCAATCATCATGCAGAAGCCGAGCGTCCGGGCCAGCCCACTGCTCCATAGACCCCGAGAGACGAGAGAGGCTAAATACTGCAGATAGCATAATTCAACCCACAAGCTAATTATTTCATGGCTGCAATACATTGAAAGGCGGGTGGGGCAGGGGGGAAATGACTAACATCGACTTCTGGAATGTTTGAAAGTCATCAGCCCATTTCCAAAGAAGCCCATTTCATAAATTGAGCCTTCTGGAACGGAGCCGTCGTCGGGCCTCGGGTTGAAACGGAGGTCCCGCCCGTCCTTGTCTCGCCGCCGTCTGCTGGCGCACTGGCATCAGAGGGAAGAGCAAAATAAAAAAAAATAAAAAGAAGGGTTCTGGGAGTAACAGCGGTTCCTCTGATATCCCATCCAGGGAAGCAGTCAGACAGCAGATTAGCCGCACGTCTTCACAAAGGCCTCCCCTGGGACAACCGAGTCCATGTGACGGCGGAAAACGTGCGGTTTGGAGTGATTCAGCAGGGGCACCTGCTCCCCTTCTCTTTCCTCAATGCTTGATTTCCACTTTATTTGAAATATTTTAATTACATTTTTCATACCATTGACATGAAAAACTTGATAGGAAGAGAAAGCGCTGCACGGAAGAGCGAAGCGCTGCCTTGCTGTTCCGTGCTAACACGAGCAAACACCCAGAGCATCTTTAGAAAAAAAAACCAACCTGCTGGCCACTGAACTGCAGCGCAGTAAAAAGGAAACCATAAGGAGTTGCAAACCTTCACATTTTCTTCCTCGTGCGACTATTTCCACAGCAGATTTTGTGTTGTTAATGCCCCGATTAAAATGTTCCACCGTAAATTAGAAGCAAATTATTGGCCTGCCAAAGCAAGTCGACACGAGTCAGATTGCAAACGCATTTTCCTGACACCTTTTTGTGTCTGGACAACCTTCAAACTAAATTCAGATGAAAGGGCCAAGGTGTGTCTTTTTTTTTTTTTTTAAACAAGTTTTTGTCAAACAAGTTATTTTAAGCAAGTTGAGAAAAGTTTGCAATCACGTACGACCATTTCATTTTCAGTCTTAATTGACGGCTGTTGGATTTTGCCTGCGAGTATTAGGATCGGGGAATTTAAATTATTCCTTATTTCAGCAACCCTCTCGATAATGGTTGTGGAAACTTAATCCCACATCGGACGGCCCTGCAGGATCGCCGCCCCCTTGACCCATTCCAGCACTAATTTCAAACGTAACTTTGATTTTATTTCTTTTTTTAATTATTATATATTTCTGGTATTTCTTTTTGAGCGCGTCAGCACCAGGACTCGCTCAGGAGCCGGAGCCGCGGGGGGGGGCACGAGCTCGCCGCGTCCGCCGGACGTAGACGGCGCTTGAAGTGGGCGAGATAAGGGCGGCCGACGGGTGCCGCGGGGGGCGCAAGGTGAAAGCGAGTGGGCGCCTTTTTCTCCGAGACTCAGCACAAAGTGGAGGAGTGATAGGCTGCCGGAGAGCGGGAAGGAGAAGGGGGAGGGGGAAGGAGGAGCCCATTCATTTGATTAACTTGTGCCGACACTGCAGAACCACTGAAATATTCTGAATAAAATATTGATAGTTAACGTCGGGATTTTTGCATTTGCCCTCCGAGAAGCGAAGCGTTTCTTTTCTACTTCTCTCCCGTCGAAAAAGAATGACTCCATTGAACTACGACACAGTAGAAGAAGATTAATGTGTTAGCCCGCACGAACTAAGTTAGCCAGAACAAGGAAAAAAAACCTTGAATAGCTCGATATGTGGTTTTAACTTGCAAGCCCTGCATCAAGCACCGGTTGTTTGCACTGAGTTTATTTCTGTTTTTTGTTCTTGCATTGACCTACAAAGATGTAAAATTGTCTTCTGCCAAATGTTTTATTTCATGATTTTTTTTTTTAGTTGGGGGGGTTGAGGATTTCTTTATCATTCAAGGCTCAGTCCTTTTCATTTAGATTTCCACATCAACAAAAAAAAAAAAAAAAGCTTTCTGATGGTCGTCTCCGACATTTTTCCAAGTTTTGCCCGCATCCAATTTGTGTGATTTATTCCATTTTTCCCCTGCAAGGACATTTTGTTTTTCTCCTTGGGAGGGCGGGAAGAAGAGGAGGTTAGACCTTCTCGGCAACGCCTCCAGGAGTTTGCCGACCCTTCAAATCACTGTGTGCGTGTGTGTTGGTGAAAACATTTGGAGGCAAGAAGGTAAAAACCCGGGTCGCCAAACCTGCCGTGGGTCTTAAACAAAGGAGGCTAGCTAGCGCTATTAGCGTTGATGCTACCACTACTAGCAGCAGCTTTCTTTCTCACATCACATGTTGGCAGTCATGGTGCGAAATGTCCCGCTCGGGGAAGAACAAAGCCGTCGGAACTCACTGCTTCTAAACGATTGTGCTAGCTTGAAACAGCCTGGTGCTAAACGAGTGTTGAAATACTTGAGATTGGTCTTGGTCTCAAGATCGGTCTTGAGACCACTTTTTGAGGATCTCGGACTCTGAGGCTTTTTTCTCGGTCTTGTCTCGGCCTTGGACGGTCTTGGGATTTTTGATCAAGACCAGTTCAGACTCAGCCAACATTACAATGACACAATAATAATGGAAAAGAATCCAGCTGTTGCCAATTTACGCTCCCCAGAGTGACACACACCCTTTTTTCTAGTTCATTTATTTTTAATTTTATGAAGCAAAATTGTTTTGTTTTTTTAATGGTTCAAAACAGTTGGCCAAGCAGCAAAATGTGAAAGAAAATTATTAAAAGATACCTAGCTGAAAAGAGATGTTGCTGTTCAATTAGAATCAACTTAAATTTAATAAAGATGTGACCGGTTGATTATTGTCTTTGCGTTGTGTTGAGTTTGAGTGACCCACACCGTGTTCAGCTCTGGAGGCTATCTCCGTTTATTCTGGCAACTGACAACAGAAAGTGCAACACAAAATCCTCCGTCAACTGCCGATATCTGGAGCCCCCTCTCCCATGGAGTACACAGAACAAAAGGGCAATACAACATACCTGACAACAGAAAGTGCAACACAAAATCCTCCGTCAACTGCCGATATCTGGAGCCCCCTACACAAATCAATCGACATCAATGTACATAATCAAACCGTGAAATCAAAACTTCACTGTGGCTCACCTCTCCCATGGAGTACACAGAACAAAAGGGAAGAGGTGAGGCGGGAAAAATTCTTATATAGGGGGGGTGTGCCCCCAACAGGTGTCCATAGGGGACTGAAACTTGGGGATAAACGTTCCACATTAAACAAAGGAGGCTTAATTGTCAGGTGTTACGACTCAATTTTGTGAAATTATAAACTAATATTATTAAGGCATAAATTATCCCGTTACAAAGATACTGGTCATTTTTTTTTTCTCTCTCTTTTGTTATTTGTCTTGGTCTCGAACCCCAAACGTCTTGCTCTAGTCTCGATCTTGATGCTCTCTCGTCTTGATAATTTCTCGGTCTCGGTTGGTGCCGTCTCGACTGCAACACTACTCGAAACTTTAAAGCTTTGTTTGCAAAAAAGACAAAAACAAAAAACAAGAGCCATGATCCCGTGTCGACGCGTGTCACTTGCCACCCGCTGCGACTTCCGAGCACTCTTTGTTCGCCCCTCTGCCTCCTCCTCTCTCTCTCTCTCTCTCTCTCTCTCTCTCTCTCTCTTTCTCTCCTGTGGCCCCGCCCCCTTTGAGCCGCCACTTGCCTCCTTTCTCATGTCTGGGCAAGGGCAGTGCTGGGCTGACTCACTCAGAATTGAGCTGTCATCTGTGTCACCTCGGGCGTGCGTGCGCATCCCCCGCCCGCGCGCACAAACAAACGCGTTTGTGCATGTGTGTGTGCGTGCATGTGCGTGCGAGCAAGCGTCACCTCGGGCCGGGATTGTTGCTGTGGGAGGTTCCTGTCAACACGCGCAAGCTGCGCCACGACTCGTCGGGGAACATGACTAACGTCGGGGCCGAGCGCGTGCGCACGTCCCACACGACGGTCCGCGCACGGACGCACTCGCGTCCTCACAAACAAATAAAAATGATAAGAAGAAGAAGAGTTGAAAAAGGCAACGTGGAGGTTGGAATTAATCCAATTAATCCAATTAATCAAATTAATCAACATCAAAACATAAGAGGTCTTTGGAAAGGTCGTCGCACCGTGATCACACCGAGTGTCTGCGTGTGTGTACGTGCGCACACATGCCTTGTGTGACGCCAATGGAGAAGACGACACCTTTTGCTTTTTTGCTTTTTCTTCTTTTTTTTTAGAGCAGCTGGCAAACAGACAGGACGATTAGCCCACAGGGCCTCGGCGTGGCGGGACGACAACCGCAGCATATGGCGGCATAATAATTGTATTAATGTTGTACATGTATCTTTTCATGTGGAGTTCTGAGGGGGGGGTTGAAGCTCATGGCGTTAAAAAAAACAATATAATAATAATAATAATTATTATTATTATTATTATTATTATTATTACTAGCTAGCCCGAAAAACGACCAAAGGCCCCCGGGAACGTCGCCGACCCTGGTGATTATCGCGCCGCCACCGCTGCCGAGCCGTGACATCATCTCGTCAATGCGCCCCGCCGGCCAAATGTCCCTCGAGAAAACTGTGACTCACCGTCCAGACGGCGACGCTTCTCCCAAAACCATTTTCCTTTGTCGCTTTCTCGACCGTTTTCAAAACTCGGTGTGTCTTTCACCTAAATTGAGCCTTTTTTTATTTTAGCACCTATTTTCACGCCCCCAGCCCCCCAAACTTGCGAAGCGCCGGGCTGGTGGTGTGCAGCTGGGGGGAACCCGCCGCATCCTATAGTGAGTTAGGATGGCAGGGGTAGGCGGCGCTGCCTCACCAAAGTTACTTTTTTTTTTTTTTTTTTTTTTGCATCCGGCGATAGAAAAACGCAAATGAAGATTCAAAGCGTGCCAGGCAGTGGGACCCAGACACACCTCTGCCCATACACACAAACACACACACACACACACACCCAGACTCACACTCCCCCCGCCTGGCGGACACTCATTAGGATGCAGAGTGGAGGGATAATGTGGTTTAAGCAATCGATGAGTGCTGGCAGGAGCTGCTTCCCAGCTGAATTCCAGATAAATCCAAACACCTTGAGAGACCAGATTAGGGGCCCGTATGTGGATCCCCCCAACACACACACACACACACACATAAAGTAGACCAACTGGAATGCGTGTGTGTGTGTGTGTGTGTGTGTGTGTGTGTGTGTGTGTACAGTGTGCAGACGGGCTGGACAGGCTTCTTGCTGGATGGAATGTGGATTAGTGGCATGGCAACTGTTGCGACAAATCGTGGCTTTGGTAGCATTGTTCAGTGCCATCGGGCGCCGGCAGGGGGAACCATTCAGCTCTTGAGTTTGGGCCCTGGTCCTGCGCGCAGCTACGTCACCCAGCACTGCAAGCCTTCTTTTCAGTGTTTTTTTTTTTTTTTTTTTTTTAAGAGCTTCCCCGATGCCAGGAGCCTCACTTCCTGCTGGTGTCTGAGCTAATCAAAATCGCTAAAGATACTTCTACACTTGCAAATAAGATGTAATTTCATTCACATGAAGGACACAAAAACATAAAAACACAAAAATGCTGAGCGGACATGCTTTGACACTGTTAATACAAAAAACCCTGATAAATATAACTACCTAGTGCATCTTTGTCCAAGCTAAATACTTCTTGTGTGATTGTATTACTTTGTGGAATAATCAAGCTAAACTTCTTCACTTCTTCACTTCTTCACACAACCTTCTGTGTGTCTCACACGCAGGTTGTCTGAAGCGCTTTCCCTGCTAATTTGTTACCTAGCGCCAATCAGCACAAGGAAACGAGGTCGAGTTAGCAGGTGACCGGGCACTTTGGCTCCATAATCGAGGGCTAACCGAGGCTAACAAGCGCTAATCCAACCTGACGCCCTGCACCTTAAGCTGGTTCCTGTCACGGTCTCCAAGCGAACAGTCTGCCCCTATGATCTTCATAGCCAACAATCTTCACCTTTGATCTGCACTGCCTATATTAACCAGCCTCCCACATTTCCCAGTTGCCAGATTATCTTTTTTGCATTGCACCAGTAATCCAGCGCCTGTCTCCTTGTTGTACTCCTTCATTCCCCGGTTGACAACAGCCCGCCTCCGACCTTGCCCCCGCCTCGTCCTCGGACCGATTCCCCGATAACGACCCTGCTCGGCTCTGACTACGTTCCTCGTCTGCCCTGTCTGGATCCTCCGCCCGTCCCCGACGCCGATCTCGCCTGCCTCTCTCACCGCCTGCACTGGTTCTCGACCCTGGATTGCCCGACGTGTTGCGCCGTCCTTGTTCCATTTGTTGTTTTGTTTTGTTTTTTCTTCTTTTTTTCAACACCAGTGCCTCTTCAAATGTCTGAAGAGAAACATTGCTGAGTTGCCTCAGCAACAAGACAGGGACGTCACTCAGAATGTTACCCCTCCGCCCCCCAATTTGGCTCTAATTGAGCCTGCAGCACAAGAGCTTTTTTTTGTGGTGAGAGCTCTTTGCCAATTTATTTTTTCTTTGTTGTGTTGCTTGACGTCGCCGAGGCTCCTCCTCCTTCTCCTCCACTTGCACTCATCTAGTTTGTGCGACTAATTAAACACACAAAGATGTAAATCGCGCGCTGGCCCCGAAATTTTAGTCCGGATTATTTTCTTCCTTTATTTTATTTCTTGCTCCTTATCATCATAGAGCTAATTGATACCTTGAAGGTAATAGCTATAATTACACGGTGCCCCGGGTGAGACATCTGGGAGGACATGCCAGATGCTGAGGGGGAGGGGCTGGGGCAGAGGGAGTGGGGGTGTATATAAGAAAAAATAATAACTCAACAACTGCGATTAATTAATCTCTATTACGTGGAGGTCGACCTTTCGCACGTTGACCTGGCAAAGCCTGAGAGTGCTCGAGTTGAATTTCTCGCTGCTGGGCTGATGCTAACAGCTGGATGCTAACGGCATCACGGCATCTCCAGCTGCATTTCCATTACCCCAGGTGATGGAAACACCAACAATGTGATGTAAGGGGTCATGTGACCATTTCACTTCATGTCCCAAAACGCAAAATGTTCTGTACCTCCATCCTCCTCAAAGTGGGGTCTCGTGGGACGAGATTTTACAAGAATTACGGCTTATGCGCTTCACACCATTCAATGGTAACACCTGCAAATCGCAATTGTACTTGGTCAAAATTTTAGAAATATCATTTTTATTTTGCGAAAAAGCTGTAATGGAAACGCGTCTACTGTTGCCTAGTTGCAAAAGGTAGTGGAACGGTCAAGGGTTTTGCAAGATTTCTGCGACGGCTAACCGCTAGCGGCTGGTTGCTACTACACAGGCTTGACGAGCTTCAAGCTAAGTAGTTGCACATTATCGTGTTCATTCTTGGGAAATATCTTTCCAGATCTCCAGACAAAAGCCAACTCATTTTCCCTTCTTCCTCCTCGCTTATGTGCCTCTTCCGGGTGTGAGGGGACCTGACCAGTTGCGCAATCCACTGAAACTTTAATAGCCTGGATAAAAAGAGAAAAAAACAACAACAAAAAAAAACCCCACTCACTGTCGGACGGCGGTTGAAGGAGATTTCAAAAGACTTGAGGGGGACGGTTGAGCGTCCCGGCTGTCGTGCAAGGTCAGATCGCTACCCGCGGATTAGCACCATGTAGCCGCTGGCAGGTGATACAAGGTAATGCACTTGTCTCACGGAATATTGTTTGATCCTTCATCTGACGGCTGTTTGTTCACATTAGATGTAGGATGAGGGAAACAGAAATAAATAAATAAATAATATAAAGGTGCCCCTGAAATCCCCCCCGATTGCTCCGGCCCTGTTGATGAATGGAGCTCTCCGTGGTGCTGAAGCAGCAACACGCTTGTACACTGCTGGCACTGCTTCTTCCTCTTCTTTTATTCTCTCCTGCCACCTCTCTAGGTTTTGAGCCCTTTCTGTCGGATTGTATTTATTTATTTATTTATTTATTTTTCAAATCCTAATACCGGCTCCGGCGACGGCTTCTGAAAGGATGCACACCTGCGATATTCGCTCGCTTCTCCCTGGGGGATAAATCCCCCACCGGGTAAAGCCTCCTCTGCATCAAGGAGTTTGTCTGCGTGTGTCTGTGTGTTTGTGTGTGAGTGCGCGGTGTGTGAAAGCGAGGAGGGGAATTGTTCGTGTTCAAGGACGAAAGTGCCGAGTCCTCGACGTCTTTGATTGGAATCGGCTGACAGACGGGCAACGGTTTTCCATCGCACCTGAGCAACAGCACCCACGTTCGCTGGCACGTTAACGCCAACACCACGCTTGACCGCTCATTACTCTTTGGACAGTCGTGACTTCGCCGCGTCAGCCCACTTTTTGTGTTTCCGACATTCCAGTCGTATCCTCGTTTCCGAACTTTCATTTATTGTTTTTGCCTTCGACGGAACGACCGAAATATCGGAAATATCAAAAACAAAAAAAGTGATTTTAAAATAGAAATTGCCGGGTGAAGAGCACACATTGGGCCGAGTCCGGACAGGCCTGAGTTATATAACGTTTGGGTGACACAGTTTCACACACAGTTTCACACACACTCCAATCTCTTAAAGTCACAGACTTTTTTTTCGGAGGGTGTGGGGGGGATTAGTTGTGTGCGGGCCGACCGCCGAACTGCTGCTCCGCTGCCTCTCTGACGAACAGCGAGCCCGAGTCAGCTGGCGGGGTTTTGTGCCCACCTGCTCCACCCCGTGCGTGTCTGTGCGTGCGCGAGCGTGCTAAAGAATTAAAGGGTTATCGGTCTTTATTCTCCCTAAAACTGGGGCAGGGCGCATTATGTAAAGTGCTGAATTATAAATCGGATCCGCCTGTGCGTGCGCGCGAGCGTGCACCGTGGCCGTCCGCGGCAGTCCAACACACACATGCCTGCCGTCCAGCCACTCACACACACCTTAAACATGCACAAGGGGGCGTCTGCCTTCTGCGTTTCTTTCTTTCGTCTTTTGCGACAAACACAAGGGGGTACAAACAGACACACACACACACACACACACACACACACACAAACACACACAAACACACTGGTCGTCATCTCTCTCGCAGGCGCGGCCCGGGCCGCCAGATGGAGGCAGCAGATGACGAGCCGGCACCAGATCTGCGTCTGCGCTGTGGGAGGCGACACTGTTCAGGGCTCTTGGGAGGAGGGGCTGGGGGGAGGCCATGGGGGTAGGGGGTGAGGAGGGGCGGAGTCTCCAGTGGCGGCGGTGGTGTACTCAGGACTCAGGCGGTCGCAACCGTCGGACCCGTCGAGACTTTGAGAGCAACAACAAACTTTGTCCTCCCAAGGTGCGCAGTGGCCGAAAAGCTTCCAGAGCTTCCATAAAGTGCCCCGAAATCCCGGGAATCCACTTCCCACCCTTCACGGCAGGAGCTTTCAAGCAGCTAAGAGTGTACCGCACTCAAGACCGCACACAAGACCAAGTCCTTCCATCAGTGACGGACGTTCATCTTGTCTCAGAACAACGTTCTCTGTGGTCCCCAAACTCCTTTTTCTGAAGGGAAGGAAAGAAAATGATAATAAAATCAGTCCGGTGGCACCGTTTCCAGTCTCAACTGGTTGGAACTTCTGCTATCACAGATCAAGACGTTCCGACTTCCACGCCTGAACCTGGCGTCTCCCCGGAATAGCTGTCGAATCACACAACAAAAATGGAGTCACCGCATCCGTAACCGAGGCAGGTAGCGCAGAGCGACTGTTCCATCGCTGGAAGCGCGTGGGGAGGAAGTCCGAGTCCGTCACTCCCCCAGCAAAGTGGACCCTGATTGGCCGTCTTTAGAAAGGCGTCTTGTCTGTAGGGAACGCGTAATCTGGACGCCGCAATTTTCCTCCTACGACTTGAAAAGCTGTTTATCCGCCCGCCATAAAGACAGAGGTTGTTATCTTCGAGATCTACGAGCCGAGTGCAAGCAAATTGCCCCTGAAAGACGCTTTGTCCTCTTTTGTGAGCTTACCGGCAGCTCGAGGGTGCAGCGCAGCCTGCTAAGTGTGGCTTTTTTCCTCACCTTATACCATCAACGATGAACCCTAACGGACCGATGCGCTGGTCCTCCCCTTTAACTTTGAACGCTGGGAAGTTTAGGACTCGCCCCTGTGCAATTTAGAAAAGGGAAGATAAAAAAAAGAAAAGGGTCAATTTGCGCCTCCTTGTCTGATCTCGCTGAACAAGTACGCGTCACTCGTCTCACAAACAGCCCCTGAAGGGGCCCCCTGAGCCGTGATTGATGCCCCCCGCCCAACGCCATCATTCTCTGGACTGTATCGGACTGTGGACGTCGGCTCCATCTGTCACCATCGACGCCGGGGCCGGAGTCGGAGACCTCGTTTCTCCACTTCTTCTTCTTCTTCTTTGCTGTGTTTCGAGACGAAAAAAAAACAAAAAAAAAACGAGCACGTCTTCATCAGCTGCCGGCACCGTCAGAGGAGGGGGAGGAGCTATGAAGTGGCGCCTGACTTGGCCCTCAATCAGAGGAAAAGTGAAGCCAGAACGATGGGGCCACACGTCTCCGCTGACAGAGGAGACAAATTGTGCTTTCAGCCGGACGTCCGTCTCGCTCGCTGTCGACTCGGCCCGACGCACAGGCTAGGACGGTTGGTGTTCCGGTGGACAGGGTTCCACCGGCCCTGGACCTGGAACTCTCTTTCACTCTTTGAGCCACTGGACGTGCGATACCAGTCGTCTTGGGGCAAAATGCAAGTCGCCCCTCATAAAGCTCAGTCGGCTGCTCATTCCAAAGTGAAGAAATTTACTTTCTGGAGTCAGCGTTAGCATTGCAGCTAACATGCTAGCATGCTGAACAGCTGGAGAAGCAAGACTGGGGGGTAAAAGGTTTTGACTTGTTGCCTTGCAACTCTTTCTTCTTCTTCTTGGTTTATGGGTAGGGTTAATCAAGCCCCATGTTGGTCCATGTTGCCTGTATGGGGCCCATATCACTGACACGCAAACGTCCCAAAAAGCTTTCTTAAAGTGGCGGCGGAGCAGATATCAGATCCTTTGGCCCCCTTTTTTTGTTGCCCTTGTCGCATCTGTCCAATACAAAACAAACAAAACAAACAAAAAAAAAAAATGTAGGGGCTTAAAAATCATACATTTTCTAAATCCTGCATTAATTTTAGTAACTGCAACAATCTCTCAATGGTGAGGGGTGGCAGAGGGTACAGGAGAGGAGGGTGG
Source organism: Thamnaconus septentrionalis (assembly GCA_009823395.1). Taxonomy (NCBI): domain Eukaryota; kingdom Metazoa; phylum Chordata; class Actinopteri; order Tetraodontiformes; family Monacanthidae; genus Thamnaconus; species Thamnaconus septentrionalis. The sequence continues at coordinate 29,133,203 of CM020501.1, read as the reverse complement.
GTGGGGAGTATAATCCCAATTTAAAGGTGAATCCCATGTGATTAGATGTGAATTGTAAAAAACATATATATGTATATATATATATATATATATATATATATATATATATATATATATATATATATATATATATATATTGTATCTTCTTCTTATTATCATTGTATCTTACACTTTCTTACACTTTCCCGAAAGAACCTGTCGCCCCCTGGTCACTGATGAGTCACTGAGTCTTCCATAAGGGGCCAAGAATCCATTTAATGACCCGAAGAGCGCCACACGCTGTTCACCACCACGCTCACCGCCAGTTGATGACACACTTTACTCCCAATGTGCGGAAATTACAGGATTGTTCCACCCCATCCAATATACTAATGTACGTTTTTATTTATCTATTTTTTTTTCTTTATGTTTGAAAGCTTCTCTGCGACCCACATCAGAGATCGACATGCCGACCAAGTTCCCGTCGTCCCGTCCTTCTGGTACCAAAAAAGAAGGACACCAGCCTCCAAACAACCTTTTGTGGCTATTTTTTTTATTGTACGACTCCTTTCATTTGAGGTGCTCGGTTTGTGTTGCCGTGGTTACGGCCTGTTTGTCTTGTGCCGTATCGAGGACACCTCAACGAATTAATGTCAAAAAGGCTTTTATTTTTTATTTTTATTTTTTGTGCGCCTACGTACTGCGTGGGCAATGTGCACACTGGAGACCGGCCACGACGACACGAGGATTTGATTTATTTTTGTGCCACATCGATGCTGAAATGGAGGCTGAATTCCACAGACCGACATCGTTCACGGCCTTCAGCAGACATTTATTTAGCTTCTATTGCTTCTCAACCCAACTAAAATTCAGCCCACCGGCACTTGTGAATTGCCCGAAATCCAAAATTTGGTACACAATTATTTTAGGTTATCGCTTGAAATTGCACTCCGTGCCCGCAGAGGGCACCCAGTAGCTGTGGGGCGTAGCTTACATAGTGTCGATCTGATCCAGCTCGTCGTAGCCTGATCTTGTTTGCTGATTACAATCAAAAAGATGCAAATCCCAGCAGTGGGATTATTTGAAGTTCATCCCCGGACGCTAAGGTCAGTTGCTGAACAGCTTTTCGGAAGTTTTGACATTGAATCAGCTGCTGTAAAAAAAACTAAAATAAGATAACATATATATATATATATATATATACACACACAGAAAATTAGAATATCCTGAAAAGGTTGTTGCATTTCTGCAATTCAACTTAAAAGGTGAATTTGACATATTATATAAAGGAATAATATGCAAATCAATATATTTCAAGTTTTTATTTCTTTGGATTTTGCTGATCAGGTCTTGCAGCTTAAAAATAAAAAAAACTCAAATGTTATAATGATTTTCTGAGTTTGTGGGTTTGTGGTTTTAATAAGATGAAAATGTTAATCAGCAAAGTTACAACAAGGAACTGCTTGAGATGTCAATTTGTGTGTATATTTGTTTCTCTTTTTTTTTACGTATACAAACTGTGGCAGTGAAACTTCTGACCTTTACTTATGAGGTCTTGTAAGCAAAACCATATTTCACACATGTGAAAGAGTGAATTTTTAGCTTGACAATCTTGCATACAAAATAACATTTCAAAATAACTGTATGACACCATCGTAAAACAAAACGCAACAACCTTCATCGTAACAGCTATTCAAAATGCTCAGGCAAATGTAAAACAAAACAGCGATCAAGAAATGTTGGCCAGACAATGAAGGGAATATTACATCTAATCTTGATGCTTGTGCCTAATTATATACTCACTGATATAAATATGCATAATTATATAATCATTGATATGAATATGTTTAAATAAATCAATGTAACAACATACTCTATAAGATTCTGTGCAGAGTAACATGATACCTAAGAGAAGAGACAGGAATGCGCCCATCGTAAAACAGTGACCTTAGGTGACCTGCAGTACCAGGCCGAGAGCGGATCCAGCATCTCTCTACCAAGCATCTATACCTCGGACCTCAGCCTACATCTGGGAACAAAGGCAGCGGCAACATCCAATGAGACTGGCGTGCGGAGACCAGACAGCCAATCAGAGGAGGATGTAATCTGAGCGAGCCAGCAAGAACAACTGGATCTTCTCTGTCTAAAAAGACTGACCAGGGGACAAAGAGTCAGTCAGACTTCAGGAACTGATAGCACTTGTTGATGTTAGGCTTGAACTCGACCCAGAGCTCTGCATACTTGTATTCTGAATTTGCACACTAAAGATAAAATCAGCAACTCTTCATTAAACGAACACACGGATCGTCAGCACGACACTACAAAATAAGACGATCCAACAACAAGCTTGTTTTTGAGACTTGTGAACCGGGTGCGTGGTTTTGGGCGCAGTGTTTCAAGTCCAACAAAAAGTCGTTGAAATACCTCAAACGACTTGGCAACTTTGGAGGGATACTGGAGGTTCAGGGCATATGTGAGCCCAAGAAGAAGGCTGCACAGTTTTTACAGAGCACAGAATAAAGGCAAAAATAAATAAATAAATAAACATTGTATGCAGCCAAATGGCTCTTTGACTGGTAAAGGTTGCTGACCCCTGTCATAGAGTATGAGGAACACAATAAATATCTTGTTAAGTTACATATAGAGCAGGGTAAAAAATATAATCATTTAATCACTTAATTGGCGTTAACTTAATACTAATGCTATTAATCACGATTAATCACGACTGACCCTAATAAATATATATAATAAAGATGTATATAATATATATATATATTGTGACTCTGAGTGCCTAAAAGGTATTTGCGTTTGCCTGTTTCTTAACAACGAAGCTGTGATTCAAACAATGATGATATTGATACCAGCATTGATATCATTGGCAATACGACATCAATACACTGATTGCAGGGAAAAAGTTCACTTGCGGTAAACCAAAAAAACAAAACAAAAACAAAACAAGGACTTCTGCCTTCTGCGACATTACATAAGCTGTTACACTGACCCCGTTTTCGCTCGGTGCCCAGCTGGTAACGGATTTTGTGCTAATCCAGACCTCACCCACCCTGCCCCCTCAGTGAAGTGTCATTTAAAAGCTGTGCGTTCGTGGCTTGTTTTTATCTCCCAACTTCTGAATACACCACACCCTGCCTCACCCCCTCTCCACTTTTTTTCCAGGAAATCTAAAGCTCCTCGGGACAATGTAGCCACCCGACAAAAGGAACGTTCAAACAATGCGGCTGTAGCCGTCGCTAGCAGCAGAGCATAGAGCCTGATCATTCACCACTAATGGGCAATGTCGGCGATCCTGTTCATCCCAACATCAGTGTTCGGAAGATAGTACAATGTTCCCAATGAACCTCTCAAGCTGGATAGCGAGCTAGCTTGTTAGCATACAGTGACGACTTCCTTTTCATTCATCCCCGCAGCGTCACAGTGTTTAGACCATGGAGACGCTGAGTGTCTATTGAATTCAATGAGGAAGCATGGAGTGGGTTGTTCCACTGCAGCGAAACTCGACGGTCATTGGATAAATGCTGGGCTTTGTCCCGCCCATCGGACGCTCAGCGTCTCTGGGGGTCTATGGAGCAGTGGGCTGGCCCGGACGCTCGGCTTCTGCATGATGATTGGATGATCTGTTTGAGGCTGAACCCCTTTTTCATAGACAGCGAAATGAGCGAATCAGCAATCTTGAAGTATAAACATCCGCCAAAGCGGTTTTCAAGTTTTTCATTCCGTTGTTTTGAGTTGATCCGAAGACTCTACTGATCCTCTGAGCGACTTTGTCTTTGTTAAAAATGTCTAGCGACAATTCTAGCGTCTATTTCTGGTGTTTTTGTAGACCGTAGCTGCTTGTGTTTGGAGACTCTGACTTCTGACACAGCAGGAGCTGCTGGGCCTCTCCCCCGTCACAAAGCACTCACAGGCGCTCACACTTCACTCGAGCCTCACGCCGTAGCTCCACCTAGCGAGCTAGCTACTAGCAAGCTGCACATAATGGCAGATAATAAGTGTCCTAAAAAGTTATGGCTTTGATTCAGGGAGACTGAGGTCTGAACTTCAAGCCCTACATTCAAACCAGGACTTGCAGGGCAACAGAGGAAAGCTGTGTGATTTCCTGCTGTTTCTGAAAGACCTGGAGTTGGACAGTGCAACACCTCAGCTGTACAAACTTGTCATTAGTGGCAACGATTGGAGCTCCATCTGCAGGTGCAGAGAGGAGCTTCTCCTGTTTAAAGCAGCTCAAGTCAGTCAATGGGCTAAGGCAGTTTAAGCAGCCTAGCTCTGCTGGCCATTGAGAGGACACTGGTCAAGTCCCTGGAAAAGACGGCTAGTTGGTACAACAGGGTCACAGGTCATTTTCTTGGAAGGAATTGAGGGAAGAATTTACATATAAGTAAACGAATGCATTTTATGATGTAGGCCGGAAATGAGCTTCCCATCCTTGAAAGACCAGCAGCCGCCACTGGTTCATCAGTATCCTGTTAGCATCTGCAGTCGTCCAAATGAAGTATTTTTGTTGTAAAAGTGTTGATATGCATCAGATTCTAATTAAAATGATGCACTTTGAGGTGGTGCAAACACACTAACTGGTGCTGCTATGATTCATTCATTTATTTATTTATTTAGTGTTTCCATTTCTGGTCCCCAATTAAAGGCAAGTTGGTCCCGGCTGCAAATTGTGTTGCTTTGCACTCGTGTCCAAATGGATGTAAATGAGGCAAATTAAGCTCTCCTTCGACTTTGACACAAAGCCAAGTCGAGACTTGAGTGAGTTATTCCGCTTATGTTCTTTTTTCCAAGTCGCCAACAAAGGGGTCGAGGGGAGCCGCCGCTGAAGAGCCATTTACTGTGTGTGTGTGTGTGTGTGTGTGTGTGTGTGTGTGTGTGTGGCAACGGAGAGATGGTCCAAGTCCGTTGAAAGCTCCCTGAGAAAAATGTCTCATTAGCCGCTCGTTACCACCTGAAGCTGAGAAGAAGGGGAAAAATAAAATAAAACAAAATAAAAAAAACAAGTCACTGATTGTTTTCAGTGTCTGCAAATTGCAGGCCCAGCGTGTGTTTGCATACAAAAATGGCCAGACGGCTCCGTGTGATATTAAAAAGCACAAACGCATCGGCCGCGAGCGACTCCTGAGCCGAAACTCAGCACTTCCGTGGCTCTGAAATGCTGATTCCAGACAGTGCAACATTGTTTTTTTATTTTTTTTTTTATTTGTCTCGTTTAGTTTTTTATTTTATTCTGCCGAGACACATTTCATGTGTTCTCCCCGAGGGGTGAGGCAGGCAGGCAGGCTGGCAGGTAGCGGCAGCGGCGCCGGCACAAAGGCGAGCGAAAAGAAAAGGAAACATAAAACTCACCTTCAAACCACGACAAGTCAGCCGCTGCCATCTGCGGGAATGTTTAACCCGGACTTCTCGTGTAAACACGACAAGTGCGATCTTGCCAAGAGAGGTGGATTGCTCCGCCGGGGTCGAAGAAAAAGGCTGATTTTCTTGTTACGTACTGAAAAAAAAAGTCATTTGCAGAGCAAAATGCGCAGTTTCGAGCAAAGCTACATGTTTAGTTCATTGACTGATAAAACCCGACTGGCCTTGATGCATGTTTGTAAAAACTAAAAAAAAAGTTAGTGCACAATCCATATGGATGCCTTCTGCACGTGAAAGTAGAAACACTCGTCATTGGTTGCGTTGGTTGCTAAATGAAGCTCCATCTCCAAAGTCGTCCTTGCCAGATGTAACAAAAGAAGAAAAAAAGAGACAAAATCGCAGAAAAATTGGGCCGGCGTCTTCATCATTTAAAAAAACAAAAAACCAAGAAGATCCTTGAATAATTCCATTGTAAACATCTGGGATTCCTCTCTGAAGTCGCAGTGATACATTGGCTTTTTTTGTTTTATTGTTTTCTGTCAAGGCTTTTTCAATAAAGTTCCACTGATTCAATACCCAGCGGTCATCCTTGGGCTGCAGGCATTGCTTCGGAAGGCTAGGTGGTAGAAGCGCACATGGTAGGGAAAAAAAAAAAAAAATAAAAAAATAAAAAAACACTACTAAGGGGTGAGAGAAAATGCCTGTGACTAATGTTAGCTTTTTAAAAGTACCGTGCTTGATGGACCACTTGCCAGCAAGACCCCCGCTCATATAGTTAGCGTAAGATTGCGCTCACTCCCCCAGCTGCTCCTCAGACCTTTCTCAGTTGTCATCCTTGGTGCCCAAAGTCAGTTGTGTCATTTTCTCCGCCTTTTCAGTGTTTCTTCGTGGTGTGAATCTAACATGTCACCGCTTATTAAGCGGGCCAGTCCTCCGCCAGCAGAACTCCTACGGGGTCTTGTGATGTAACGCGCCTAAGCCCCGTTGTTCTGCCGCTGCCTGAGGGCGACGTCGCGCGAGCTTTGTGAATAGCGAAGCTCTGTTCCCGCCGCTGCCCGACGACACAAACGATCTCCTCCGAGGTTTCAAAGGAGGCCAGCGAGAAAGTTTTCGTAGTGCGCGCTCTTCTGTTCTCTCGCCGGAGGAGCTGGTGGCGGAACCTCTTTGATGCCTTTGACGTTGCGGCTAGTGGCGATGGAATTCAAATCTGTGCTATTCTCCGTTTTACTAAGCCCCCCTCTATTTTTTGCCATGCCCGTCACATCCAGCATAGAGTTGTCGTAGCGGTATCGGGTTTCTGTGGTAACCGCTGTGTGCGCTAAAGCTACGCTGATGATTTTCGTTAATTCACCGGTATTTGCATTTAAAAAAGTAGCATCAAAGGGCATCGCTCCGCCTTGGCGGCGCGGTAATTTTTTTCGCACGCCAGACTTCGTATCTCTCTGAACTCGGGCTGACCCATCAGGTCCCAGCAGGTAGCAGCAGTGGCAGCAGCAGTTCCATGGATGGTCTTTGACTCAGCTGCATCCCTCCGACTTCTCTCTCCATGTGGTTTATTTGGCTTTTGGGAAGGCAAAATATTCAACGGCAACATTGTTTCTGAAAACTAGCAGCTGTCATTGCTTTAGCACGTGAATGAAAAATAATCAAATGAAAGCTTTCCTTACATCGATCAATTGTGTTTATTATCTTTGGTTTTTAATGGATTTGTATCTTTCTTTTATACAGACATGAGTTTTTCTCCTACCTTTGACATGTTTTGACAGAAACTCCGGAATTCCTCAGAAAGTGTCACTTGGTGGTTGTTTTACTTGATGTACATCAGCTCTAAGACTTCACCTTTAGTGGCTTGTACGAAACAACAGTCGGAAAAATTACACAAGTCTCTGTTCAGTGAAAAGTTGCCGGGAGTGTTTTGCCGATCTTTGATTTCGATTAATCAAAATTTCTCCAAACATTCCGGAAGGGCTCGTTTTAGTTTCAGCCCCACTTCCCAACACCCCCCCAACCCTCCACCCCCGAGTTTTTTTTTCTTCACCTCCTGCCTAATGGCTTGCGAATGGAAATCATAAATCAGCTGCTGTGTAAACAGCCTCCCGCGAAAAGCAATTGCCGCCGCCGCCTCCCGCTGTCATCAATCGCTCCACGATGAGCCGCTGAACTTTCCCTAATCTTCCCGGCCGCTCCGGGATAATTCTATCTAACAGCGACGTGGTGGGCAGGGTGAACGGCGGATTGAGGGGTGGGAACTCGGGGGGTCAGAGGCCCTTCAAAGTGTGTCATGACCCCCCGCCCTCCTCTCTCTCTCTCTCTCTCTCTCTCCCTCACCCTCGCCTCATCGCTCAAACGAGGCACTGCCCGCATGCTAACGCCGCTAATCCTCCTGATGTCGGTGAAGGAGGTGCATGAGTGACGCTGCGAGATTAGACCTGCACCTTATCACTTGACTTGGCCGGGGGGGGCGTGACCTCGCTGATGAACTCCCTCTAATGACTCCTCACCACCTCCTCCTCATCCTCCTCCTCCACGCTAGCTAGCCATAATTAAAAACCATTGCCTCAGGTCCGTTTGCGGCACTGAACCGAGACCTCCGTTGATTTCCAAGTTTTTGTAGCTAAGCATTAGTGTCCACCGGTGGCATGGGTTAAAATCCCCCCTTCCATTGTCTCCTCGCTGCTGGCCGGTTCCCCCACAGTGCCAACATTAAGCCCTGGAGTTCTTTGAAAATATAGTGAATGCATTAACTGCCGATGCTATTAACTACCTATGAGAGCATCAGATTTCTCAGACTTGTGTTCTTCAACCTCTGTCGGTTGCTGAGTTTCCCTTGACAGTTTTTGTTTTTCATCACAATGGAAGAGGGGCGGCGGAAGTTGCGAATTTGGAAAATTCCGTTTCTCTGCTTCTTATTTCGACCTTCTTACCACATGCTGCCACCTTCTGATGAACAAGGACACTTTATTCCTTTTTTTTGTCAAATTTGTCTGCTGTCTCTCAGAATGCCCCTCCTGTTCTTCGACTTGTCGCAATTTGTAGTTGTCAACCAGAGGAAACACAGAAAGAAAACTACATTAGGGAACTGTACTGTTTCTGTCTGCTAGAGTATCGCTAGCGGTGTCCTCAAAACCTAAACTCATACAACCGCCAAAGGTGCAGAGAAACCGCCTCGACCTATTGGCGTCGGCCGCGACCAAACGGGCTGGGGCGGATTAAACTCTTTGCGGCGGCGAGGTCAAACGGCGGAGTGGCAGCGACGATCCGTGTTGATTGAGAGCAGCGGAGGATTAGCGTAAAGACCCGGCGGTGGCTGCGACCCGCAAAAACCCCATTTCACAAACGCACGTCTGAAAAAAAAACTGTCTCGCAGACTTTGCGCACAGCATTTCCCCCAGATTTTACAGGAAAATAAAGACAAAACAATAACATTTCCTCTCGTTGTGGAAATCTCAGCGGCCGGAACCTCGGCCAAACACGAGGATGGACCTCTGGCTCCAAGTCCTTGCCGCAGCTTGTGCTCCGGCTTGATAAACAAACAAACAAACAGACAAAACTGCACCCGGCGAAGCCCGGAGCGGATTTTCTGCAAAGCTTTTCTGCAAATCGCCGCCTCCACGCTGCCCCTCGGAGGAAGGTGTTGGCCAGAAAAGATAGCAGCCCGCCGTTGCTTTGTGATCGTCAACATGGACGAGACGGAGAGCAAACTGAGGTATTTCTCGAAAAACATCACATCTGTGATGATATTTGCATTTTTTTTTTTTTTTTGTATTTATCAGGCAGTTTTGACTCTCACAATGAACCGGGATGGATTCCAAACGGATTTCTCAGTTATTTGGCTGTGGCAAACTCTGGCAAATCGAGCATATTCTGCTTAGTTGTACCGACCATTAGTGACAATGTCTGCTAGCTGTGTCCCACTCGCTGGCCCGACACCAAAGTCCCCGTTTACCAAATGGTAAGAAAAAAGGGCGCCACCCGCCTCTGAACCCACGGTTCTGTGATGGGGAGGGATGTTGGAGAGGCGCCTGTGACCAATTTTACACCAACCCCAAACAAAATCTAGATTAAAAAAAAAAAAATGGAAGCAGTGCAGATCCTTGTGGCCGGATCGGAAGGATTTCGACGTCTCGTGAGGCCCTGGCTGAAAAAATTAACGCAGCGCGACGGTAAATGACAGAACCAAACGCTGAAACTGCCGATCTCCTCTCCCTGATGCTGTGGCGTGGCGTATTTTCCTTGAGTGTGTGAATACATATATATCGTCACCCTATTAAAATAATGGCCTCAGTTATTTTTTGACGAAAATGACTTAGGCCATCCTTGATGATGCTGGCCATCTCTTTTTGTGTTTTCCCAAAAACTTAAAAAAAAATATTTAGGCCATTGTTTTAATAGGGTGAAAAAATGTGTATATATATATATATATATATATATATATATATATATATATATATATATATATATATATATATATATATATATATATATATATATATATATATATATATATATATATATATATATATATGTATATATGTCTTCCCTCATCATGCAGCTGCAATCAAAAACGAAGCCTGTGTGATAAATGAACAATGCCAGAGGGCTGTTTCACTTTGTATTCATTTATTGATTGATTGATGGATTTATCTATTTATTTATCTATCGATCTGTCCATTTTTTTTCATTTTATTTATTTATTTTTTTGTCAGCCAATTTCCATATTGCAACTTCAAAGTGGCTCCAGCGCTGCTTCAAGTGCTTTCGCCTGTTTATTTAGTTATTTTTTTCTCCCCCTCCAACCAGGGGACTTTATAGCCACACAAGGCTGTTTAATCAGTTAGCTCTGTCTGGGACACACACACACACACACACACACACACACACACACACACACACACACACGCACGCATTTCTGCAAATACACTCTGATGAGATGAAAATGAGAGCGCATGTTCACCCACACAGACGGGTCGTAGTAGTAAAATATAATATAAATATAAAGATATAAAAAGCCATCAAGGTGTCCTGGCCTGGATGGCTGCTGCTGCTGCTGCTGCTGCTGCTGCTGCTGCAGAGTATGATCAATATGTTTGTCCTATAAATAGCCACTAGCGCAGTGTGGTGCTAAGGAGGAGGGATGCTGGGGTAATATATTTGACAGTGAGGGGTGTGTGTGTGTGTGTGTGTGTGTGTGTGTGTGTGTGTGTGTGTGTGTGTGTGTGTGTCAGACACTCAGCATGGAAATGTTGCTTCGCATTCGCGGTGCTCAGCCGGGGAGCAGAAGTATTACAGCTATTTGTCACCTTGCCGAGGCTTCCGAGTGCAGTCGAGTGCAGCGGACGTCGTCACCGGCCTGGAAGTCAGATTTCTTTATTCTTTTTTTTTTGCCTCAACATGAAGACGGCTTCCCTTGGGGGTCTTCAGTGCAGGCTCAGAGGGGTTTTATTTTAAATGAACGAACGCTCCTCATTTTTCTGCCCGACGGGTTTGGAACGCTCCCCAGCTTTGCCAGACACTTTTTAAAAAAAATATATTTTCAGCATATAGCCACTTTTGAGAGGCTATGACGAAAGCAGAGCCAAATAGTCTTATTAATAGTTTTATTTCTTCAACACTTTTTGTGTTTTGTAAAAGCAGCTTTGGCAGCATTCTGACCAACGCCTGCGCCTGAAAATTTAGCTACAGCTAAGCTAGCTGGCTAACTAGCGCCAACGTCTTTGGAAAAAAAAAATTCCCCATCAAGAAAAGCCAGAATTGAAGTCTTCTTTGCTCTCTGTCTTCCTCTTCCGGAATGAAGATGCTACTCTGCCTGCTCTCTGTTTCCTTTAGCGGCTAGCAGCTAATTAACAAACGCAAGCCGTGCACTTAATTATATTCCGCGCTAATGATGAAAGTGAGAAACCAGCCATCAAAAAACTTCCAGTATAATGAGCCGGACGAAGTCGGACGGCGGCTCTAATGATCACATCAATGGGGCCGATCCAAAGCCTTTTTTTGAACACCGATCGCAAATGAATCGCTTGCGTTGTCACTTAGCTGGACTTTTAAAACAGCGCCATCTTTTGAGAAATCATTAAATCATTAGTCAACCTCAAGTCGCTGCAAAAATGCAGCCTAAATAGCGCTGCTTTTTAAAAACAAATAAATAACAAAAAAATAATAAAATAGGGGAAGTTCATTCATTTAGAACAAAGAAATGGGGCAACATTTTCCACATCAGCGGCAAACATTAGCAAAAATAATTGGAACAATAATTGGAACGATGCGCAGGGGCCTCAAATTACCCAGTTGACTCGCTGCCCACTCCAAGTTGACTAAAAACAGAAATTTTAGATTTTCAGCAGTGAGGTTCTTTTTTGTTCGTTTTGTTTTTTGTTTTTTTTTGTAAGAAATATGAGCAAGCCATCACATCTGCACATCACCGTCGCAATTGCAAAAGCAAATTCTACAGAATGGGGAGTAGATCACACAGCAACCTTGCGCTAACTGGTCATTTGGGCCAACTCTCCCCACCCCAACTAAGAGTTATGAGTCTCCAGAACCAGCAGCCAGCGCTCGGTGCTGCAGCTGCCTCGATTGATCAGATTCATTTGTCCCAAAAGTCGCTCCATTTTTTTGTTTTGTTTATTTTTGTCACCTAGCTACAGGTGACGCATTGCAACTGTGACATTGAGGTTTGTTTTTTTTACACATTGCCATTTCCATTCCCTGTCGCAACCTTTTCTGCATCTTCCACTTTTGTGACCTTCTGTCGGCGCCGTCCAGCTCCTCCTGGTTTTCCCGCTGCTCTCACCTCATTTGCCGTCGAGGACACCGCAAAATGACTGTGACCTTTTGGTATTCAGAGAAGCCGGTGTAATTTCCTCCCCTTTCCTCCACACGTTGGTAACCACACTGTTCTTCTTATATTTATTGACATATTGATTTTTTCCCCCTGGCTGAAAAATGATCAGAGGAGGCCTGCATGTTAAAAAAAAACAAACAAAAAAAAAAACAAGAAATCCAAAATTTGTTAATGTTTACAGAACATTAAGCATCGACACAAGGAAATTGCCCCCCCCCCTCCACACGTACACACACACACAAATCAAACGTCAATGAATCAAGTGGACTTATTATGCAAATACACTTCATCTGAACTGTAATCACAAGAGACAAATTCTCCCTCGGGGAGCCGTGACAGATGTCAGACTTTGATTGGAGATGTCAGTGGCTCTTTGCCCCCCACCAGTACCTCCCAAACTCAGCCCCTGATTATTTCCATCTTCTTTTTTTTGAGGGGGTATTTTTGTCATCCTGATGCTGGGCCGACAATTATTCCCTCGTTATTGCCTCAATGAGCAGTGCTGATTTTCAAAGGGGCCATTTTTTTCTTTTCTTCTCGGATTGATGATCTGTGGCGATGATGACGGGATCGGGGAAAGTTGGGGGGGTTAGGAGGGTACAATAATTACAGAGAGGACGAGGAGAGTGATGAAAAGTGACTCCCCTCGATCAGACTGAGATGTCCCCGCTGCGCTAAACCCTTTGGAAGGCTGCGAGTAGCTCGGTTAGCGCAGCCCTCCGCCCACAGCTTTATTTATTTATTTATTTTACATCAAATTCTTTTAATTTGCAAAAAAAACTCTGGTCACTGCACTCCTGGTACCTTGCTTTAACCTTTCCATTTCCATCGACTTATGAATCCAATGTAATTTTTTAGACAACAAAAAAACAACATTTTCATTCCAATGCTGGCGAGACAAACTGCTGAGATTTCAGAGTTGAAAGGTGAAAGATTAGCCAGCAATATCTCAGCCGACTCATATCCCACCCGTTGAGGTTAAGCTGGTCCCGCCGCCCCGATTAGTGGCTGAAAATAAATAATGATACGACTAAAATACAGCTTAAGGCTCCTTTAACATCAGTTGTGTGCCGATAAATGTTGGTTGATTATGCTAATCCTTGCCCTCTGAAAATAGATGGTGTTCTTTCTAACAGGGAAAAAAAAATAGGGAAGTCATTGACCGCGTACGCTGAGCAGTGCATGTTGCCCAATGGGTTTATTTATACCTATTGTGAATTATCAGCAGCGGCAACAATATGTATCGGTGTCGGTGTGGGGCTTGTTGCGTTTCTGCGGTGATTAGATCAATAGTGATGCCCTGGAGGTTGAAGAGCATCAACTTGGCTCAGTCCAACAATGTGATGTCGCACCTCCAGCAGCGGCCGTGTGTTTATATATTTTCTACCATCCAATAGTTCCACCTGACGTGGATTCAATCATTCAGATTTAAATGGTTTACCCCCCCCCCACATCGACTCCGCGCCACCGCTTCCAACATAATGCAGCGTGGCGGCTCTCAAATCGAATTATATTAGCCGTTTTAATCAGAGCTTACGGGGGAAAAAAACAAAAAAACAATAATAATATTGATACAATTACCGTCGCACGTGTCGCAGGTGTTGGGTTCATTCGGTTGTGAGCCAGACGGGAGGGTGGCACTTTATTTATGTGTTAACCACGTTGACATGCCCCTGAAGTTTCAGTTCCTGGGTGGAGGAAAACATAACGCGAGCACGTGCCGTATTAGCATAGAGCGGACGCGTTGTATGCCCCTGTGTGTTTTGCCGTGCTGAGGCAAATGTCACATGTAAGTAAGACGCACCGTTCCTCTGGTCCCTGAGGAGCATTCACACTCTCCTCTGTGTATAGTAGAACACCGCTACCGCTACCCTACTTCCTTCCATAATTGCGTGCCTGCCGTGCGCGCTGCAGATGTACGTCTTTAATATGTTATTTATTCACATCTTCGCCGATCGCAAGCCAAGCCTGCGGCGACCGGAAGTCCTTGTTTGCATCTATTTCAAAAGGTTAAAACCCACTAAATGTTACAACACACCTGAGTGCGCCGGGTTTGTGTTCTGCTCTACGTGGTCTTCAGAAAGATCTCAAACCCTGCGACCTGCCAGTCCTCCAAGGGTTGCCTGAGGTTGATCCCTATGTTACCCCCAATGGCTCTTCCTAAGACACCGCTTCTATCCATCCGTTGACCACGAGGACATCACGGAGCGCCCCCTCGAGGCAGCTGTTTTTTTTGTTTGTTTTTTTTTGCTGCGACCTAGCCAGGGAGTGAACCCCATGACCTCCTAGTCTCCTTTTCGTGGGTGGGTGGGTCAACGGAATGATCCCGAAATGACCCTTGATGGCTCTACCTCTGGTACCACTTGCATCCATCTGGGACAAGGACGACATCAAGGAGCGCCCCCTTCAGGATGCTGCAGTTTTTTTTTTTTTCTGTGACCCTGCGATCCCAGGACCCTCCACTCACAGGACTGTCACTCTACGCCTGGGCCTTAGACCATCCTCGCAGGCATAACTCAGAGCAACACACCGTCCATGATGCCGAGCAAGTGTTTTTGGCATACCTTCAGCTATTGATTGTCTCCAGAAGCGCATCGGAGCGCAGCCTCCTGTTTACCTTCTGCCGTCCTCTGCCGGTCTCCAGAGGCTCTCCGCCAGATGAGTCGGAATTGGAGAAGTTTTTTCCCCTCCGTCTCCACTCGCCTTCCAGCGAACAGAAATGAACCTGCCCCTCCCATAAAGCCACTTTAACAGCCTCTTTTATTCCTTTGTATAATGTATTTAATTTAAGCTGTCCCACATGCACATATGGGTTGAAACTTGGGTCAATGTGCTGCAGCGCACTTCACTGTAGTGCCTAACGGTGCAACCCCCCGCCCCGCTTTGTTATTTTTGGAGCCAGCCTGCGGCTGTAAACTCATCAGTCACTCCTCGATTCAAATTAAATATTTTAATTCTAATCCCCTGGAACTCTTAATAGCTTTGTTACTTTTACGGAATACATTTTGTTATCATGAAAGATGGTAAACCTACTTTTGTTTCAAAAAAATACTTTTTTCCCAGGCAAATACTCCTATGCATATTAATTAATAGAAATTCAACTTTTTTTTTGCTGAAACCTTTTTATGCTTCATTTAGCAATCAGTGTAATCAGTCCAAGATAATTGATTGCATCACCCCCGAGTCCTCGTGTTTAGGAGTCTTGTCTGTGAAGTCTCTGAACCAACTCCGCTACTGCAGGTTTTGGATAAATACAACCAAGCCCACAAATAAAAACAAGATGACGGTCTCAAAAGTTTTGTTGCCCCTCTTGTGAAAGTTCTGAAACTGCAGAAAGCCAAGACCCATGGTCGCAAATCTCTCAGTGAATACAGTCCGTCTAACAGTGGAGGTCCCGGCAGTGAAGAGGTATCCTTGGTAACCCTTTGAGACAACTAGTGAGAAAAGTTCCACCGCGAATATATGTGTTAACCCGGGTGCCAAAGTTGACTAAAAAAAATCCAACATCTTCCCCTTGGTGTACTGGCCCATGACCAGTCAAGGCAACAACTGCTCTACTGGCCATTTGTTGACATTCCCTCTGGGACGGTAAGTCGGGCAGCGCCAGGGTCCAAACACCAGAAGCCTCGCTACTCCTCCCTGAGGACTCCCCAACCTGCCCTCAAGATGAGGCCCAGAGACATTCAGAACCCCCGGCCCTGAAATATCCTCGGCTGGCTCCTGAGATCTATGTCAGCTGTTGTTCGCCGGCTCCATTTTAGGAAATAATGGCGCAAAGGAGTGCCTCTTAACCCAAAAATCTTAGATCTAAAAAAAAAAGAAAAGTGCAGGCACTGGGAGAGAACACCTTCGGACTTTCAAATAGCTCCTGCAAGGGACGGCGGTGTAGCTCAGGCAAACATAAAAGACAGAACAGGCCCGTGGCTAATACCAGTCTAAGTGCTTTTGACCTCCGTGCGATCGTGAACTCCATACAAACACACTTTGACTTTCTCAACTTGGGCAACGACGGGCCTCTCCACCTCCGATTCTGACACATTTTTTCTTATATTTCCATCCAGCAAGTATTTTGTTTTTCATCCTGCGACCTCTAACGTGAGTGCCACTTCCCACCGAGAGCAGAGACACTCGAGCCTTGACCAGCCAGAAGTGACTTGAACCCAGTCGTCCGTCTGCTGGTTCAAAAAGCTGCTGTTAGATCAATCCAAATCTTGTGAATCTGAACCGAAGAGATTGACGATGACAGCAATTGTGTAGCACCCTGCCCACGTGACAAAGACAAGTGACGCTAACACATCACGCTGGGTGGGCTCTGGGTTCTTGTTTGTGAAGTTAGTGATGCTGTATCAGGTAAGCTGAAATAAAATAATAAATAAACAAAATTAGTTTGGTGCCTCCACTTAGTAGAATACAAAATGTAAGAGAATAAGAACCAAGAAAAAGAAAAGATGGAAGATTTTCAAAACCAACTCAATTGTATTTTTTTTTTTTTACGCCACACATGCAATGTATAGACAGTGACTATTTGTTGGAAGTTGCAAAGTGAAACCTTCAGAGAATGAAAAAAAGTCTATGAACGAGTCTATGAAAAAAAAAAAATACAGGCCTGAGTCGATGCTCGGGAGCGATGAGGTCATAAACTTGGTGACCGCTTCGCTAAAAGAGCAAAGAATATAAAAGCACTGTTAGTGGTCTTTCGTACTGTGAGATGTGTAATTGTTAGAAAAGGGAGATGAGAAAGTGGTGAAAGATGAACGAGGGCTCTGGTCGAAGAAAAGATGACTGAAGATGGAAGTTGAGAACGCTGCGGAGACGCACACGTGGCCCGACAGCCGCTGCTCGCCACCCCGATAGCTGTAAAAAGGTCCAAGGAACACGCCAGCTGTGTCCTCTGGCAAGCACACAAGTACACATTTAACAGTACACTGACAGTCACTGCACTGAGGAGAAATCATACCGAGCTCACAAACATGCTTACCGCACACACCATTACAGGACGTACGTACGTCTCTGAACAGCAACACGGTTGGTATTGGCCTATTTTTTAGCTCCAGATTCTTTGGTGACGTACACCTGGTCGATAAACTCCTGGATGTCCCACCCCCATCTCTCCCGATTGGACGACAGTATCAGTGTGAACACAAACAACCAACATATAAAACTGGGATGAGATAAATGACAGTCGGAAAAAAAAACCACAATCGCTCTAATCAAACCAAGCGGAAGCGGAGTACATTAACATTTACATATACATACATATATATACATAAATATACATAAATACATACATAAATATATATATATATATATATATATACATATATATATATATATATATATATATATATATATATATATATATATATATATATATATATATATATATATATATATATATACCATCACACTCAAATGAACTACTTTCAATGAACTTATTTTAACAACTTAGTTATTATCCATTTTGTTTTCAAATCTATTTATTCATCTATTTATATTTGTTACCTATTTATTAAACAATTAAATGTTGGGTTATAATTGGAAGAAATCATTTTATTTTTCAGAGTAATCTACTAGACTACTCTTGTTCCCTAAAAATGCAGTGAGACTTCCATTTCCATAATCCACCTCTAAATGGATAAATTCAATTCCAGCCTAAATGCCTTCAGTATCAATAATGACCACGAGTGCCATCAAAGTACAGCGATTTGACTCGTGCAGAGTGGAGAACGAATTGAAGGGGAAGCAAATCTCAACTTTTTTGACTATCTAGTGGTCGTTGTTGACCCTCAGACAGAGCCTTCAGAAACACTTCAAATATGTTGTTCACCCGGTGAACAACATATTTGAAGTTTATTCTTAGTCCAAAATGTGTAGAAAGTCACTTGTCTCTGCCAAACTGCTGATTTGTAGTTTGGCGGAGTTTGTTCAGTTTGTTTATTTCCTTAATTTTTCAGGTGAGCGCGGAGTTTGTTCAGTTGCCCTTCGTTAGCGAGGCGGAAATGTTAGTTTGCCGCTCTGAGAAAAAAATGTATCTTGACAGGAGAGTGATACCCCTCTCCCTTCCTTAATTGGCTTTTTGCCATTTTTTGAAAGGTCGGACAGCGGGCGACGGGGGAATGGAAAGAAGGGAGGGGGGTGAAAAGATGATGGAACGCAGAAAAGGCTGCTGGTTGGAAATTAATCTAGCGGCGGCGGCGGCAGCAGGACGAGCTGGAGCGCGTCGCTGAGTGCGCACACAGCCAGGTGAGCTACCGGGGCACCTCAAGATGAATGCGTTTAATTAAATCCACCCCGAGAAAAATGATCAGCATATGAAAAGTCCCTTCCCCCCCAAGGATGAATTGTGCGATAGTCAGAACCTCTGGAGGGACCTTAAAGGAAAATGGATAAGAATGAGCTGTTGGTCTTTAATATGTGTTCAATCAACTGCTGGTTTCTCACCCTTTGACAGACGGCAGTGACTTCTGGCCGGCTGCTTTGATGAAAAGGTTTCTAGGCTCCGGCTCCGCGCTCCCCCATTTACAAAACAGTTTGCCAGCTGACATCTTTCTTCAAAGGTGATGACATGTGACTCCGCCAGTCTTCCTTCCTTCTAAAGCGGTCACTGCTGTGACTGCAGTTCCATCTTACGTTTATTATAATGCTGATTTTTGTACAGGTGACGTGTTTTTACAGCCAATTTCCACATTAGGATGAGCTAATTCCTAACTAACTGCTATCCAACTAGTGTAATAGTAACTTAACTAAATAGCTAACTCTATTGCTAATAATGCAGCTAGCTACAAAACCAGCAAACTAATTAAAGAATGAAGTCAAGGTCTTGCCATCCATATGCAAACTAAGCTGGCGGCTAACTGCTATCCAACCGACGATACAACAGAAATAGCTGACAAAGTAATGCAGGGTGTTATCTGTTGGTCTTTAATGAGAGGGTGCGCTTACATTTCTGGCACAGATAGAATAATATATTGCTTAACCTGACATTGTACATTTAAAACATTTATTATCTAATAAGGGGCTCATAAGTAATGTTAATCCTAACAGGAATCAAAGAACATTAGACTGCATGGTTTTAGTGCTGTGTGAGAAATTTGTGGTGGAGTTTTGCTCTTTCCTGTCATGAGACACGTTTTGTTTGTTGAAAAATCCATTGGGAAACTTTACCGCTTCATACTGTTCGAAAATTGCAACGCACAAAAAACAACACAAAGAAAAAACTATGATGATGGCGATGCACAATTTCAAACGGCGGCCATTTTCCCCCTCGCGGCCTATCAACCATCAGAGCCATTACAGTCAGAATAGCCATTACCGCCTGCGAACGCTATAATAGCACCAATAATTCTGCCATACCGCCCTCCGTCCAAGCTGTTCATCCCACAGTATTTCAACCGTCCCTCCTTTTCGATAACGGCCACAAACAGCGCCATCACTCACGGCGCCGCCTTCCGCCCCCACCCCCCAAAAAAAAATGGACGCTTGCTTGATTTAGCCCCCGTTTAATTGACAGGGGAGGAGACGGGCTGGTGGAGTTTATAGTTTCAAAGTCAAAAGAGGCCGTTCATTTATTTATTTATATATTTATTTATTTTATTTTATTTTTAAAGTCCGGAGCAGATACCTCGCAGAGATCGCCTGGTTAGACTTTTTCTGTTGATCCACTGCAATATTTGCAGTGCATGCAGTATTTATGGTTGTTTGCACAAGCAGAACTTTCTTCTTCTTCTTCTTCTTCTTCTTCTTCTTCTTCTTCTTCTTCTTCTTCTTCTCATCTAAAGACGTTTTTGTGTTTTTTGCCAAACACTGCCCACAGCAGTGGACCCGTGCACATACACAAATGCTCTTTGCCAAGATGGACACGTAGATGAATCCAAAGGGAATCAGGGTGACATTCCACCCGCGTGTCCCAGGTTAATATGTCAGGGCAGAGAGTAAACATTCTAACCTTCCAGGGCTCGTCCAACTCTTTCGATTCGGCGTGAGATGTCATTAGTCCCGCGCACACGGCGGCGGGGTCGGCGTGATCTCCACCCTCGGCGAAGGTTAAGTCAACGTTGCGCACGGGCGCCTTTAATTATTCATGCAATCCACCAGCGCAAATGTGGCTTTTCCTTTTTTCCCCCCTCCCGAGTGACTAAATACGAGTGGGGAAGAAGCGAGAGATGGTAACGATAACTGGAGGGAGTCACTGTGAATTTAGAGTGCGGAAGCCTTTGTAAAAAAATAAATTAAAAAAAATGAACTCCAGCCTCTCCAGTGAGAGGAGAGGGAGCAATTACACAACAGACACAAATCCCTTTAAAGGAAATTTGCTTTATTTATTTTCATTATTTTCTTGCGTTGCATGTTTTTTTTTACAAAGAGGACATTGGAACTTTTCCATAGTTGATCTTAAGCATGCCTCCTCCTATGAAATTTGCTGAGTTTTATTCATGTGTCGTAATTGGATAAACTTTTTCAAAGGATGACAATTAATGGCAACCACCGTGTAAAACCAAGACGGTGGCAAACAAGTGGAGCCCTATTGAAAAGTGATGAGCAGTTGGCTGCAAAACATTTGGAATTTAAATGTGAGTATTTCTGTCCTTCGGTGGATTCAAAAAGTGGGATGGATGCGGCGAGCCGTTATTGTTATTGTTTCGGCTTTTTTTTTTTTTTTTGTCTCCGTCTATTTTAGAACCTTACAAGGCAACAGTCAGCCACTTAAGGAGCACTTTACAGGGCGGTCCATTAGGGCATATTAGAATGGAGCGCAGTGTTTAGCAGCAAATTGCCAACTACTTTACACTCCAGATCTACGCATGGGTAAATGTAATAGGAATACTCAGTGTAATTACCACTGCTGCTGCTCCTCCTACTCCCGCTCACATGGCACTCTGCCCCTCACACGGCCTGTTTTGTGAACTTGATGGGAACCAGTTCCCACCACCTGTCGGCTGATGGCTGATAATGAGGGAGCGTCCCCGCAGGGGAATGGACTGGAACGCAGTGTCTCCTGCAGCCTCCGCCCTCCTCCCTTGCCTGCGCGAGTGGCGGTCTAATCACATAAAGGTGGCAATTTCCCTAAACTAGAGATAGTTCCATTATTGTCGCCGCGGTGAGCCAAAAGAGAGGAACTGGTTAATTCCAAATTGCGCAGGTCCGGTCCGGCCGACTTTTGTGGCGACAAAGGTCACCGGCTGCCCTGTTCACACCTGCGGTCTAATTCTTTGCCACCCTATGAGGGCGCGATGTGGGAGGCAAGGATTTCGGTGGGATAAATCGCCTTTGTGTTCATGATAGTAGCAGCGGTTGGGGATAATTGCAGAAAACCGCATGTGTTTCAAGTACAAAAAAATAAAATTCTGTTTAGCTAGTGCCTCAGGAGCAGAACAGCCCGGTGCCAGTGTGGTTCTCTGTCCATGGTGTTGAAAGTAGGCGCCGGGAAGCGTTTATGTCTCTCTCTGTGGTTCTGAAAGACTGGATTCTATCTATCTACCTATCTACCTATCTATCTATCTACCTATCTATCTATATATCTATCTGTCCATCCATCTATATGATTCATTCTTTGTCCATGGTGCTGAACATAAGTGCCGAAAAACTTTTGGTCTCTCTCCGTGGGCCTGAATGAATGTCTGTCTATCCATTCATAAAACTGCCTGTAGGATTCTCTGTCCATGGTGCTGATCACTGAAAAGTGTTTCTCGTTGTGTATGTGGTGCTAAATGACCGCCTGTCTATCATCTGTCTATCGATCCACACTACCAGTGCGATCTCTGTCCATGGTGCTGAGAGCCACTGCAAAGTCATTATGGCTGAATGCGTATTTATCTCTCTCTTTCTTTCTCTCTCTCTCTCTCACTCTATCTTTCGTTAATGCCAGTGTGATTCTCTGTCCATGACGCTAAAACATTTCCTCGTCTGGCCGTGACACACGGTCATGTGTTTGTTTGAGCAACGTCAAACGCCGGCGACTGATATTTCTCTGCAGAACCCACCCACCCACCCAATGGCACAATAAAGTCCCAGCCGCTGATGATTATTGCCCGTCGTAAACAGAGGACTATCGAAGTGTTGACATATTTAAAAAGTCATAAAGCCAGAGGTTAAAGACGGCAGCTGTGAAACGTAAATACCCCCTCAACAGCTTTCTGTCGACTTTATACTATACCCCCGCCCCACCGTACCCCGACCCCTCAGTTTTTATTTGATGTGTTTATAACGTTAGCACAAGGAACGCCGACCTCACAGCTGCGAAAGGTCCCTCAGCCGCTAGCTGGCCTCCACGCCCACACCCCCGCTGGGTGCTGTCCTGTTAAAAGTCTTTCTATAGTATCCACCCCTTCTTTTTTTTATAGATCAATACATAATGCTTGAACGGTCTAGCATCCAGACAGGCAGCGTGGGCGTCTGCGGGGCAGATGCGTCTCTGATAATGATCAATAATCCTAGGGCGATACTGGTTGCTTTTCCCGAGACCTCGGGTTAGTGATCTTCTCTTCACTTCCACCCTTGACCTCGACATTCCATTCATGCCTGAAGAGGGAGAAGGCTCAATTGACAGTTAAAGCCTGACTCCAATTTTGACCATCAGCACGTTTCTTATTATTATTTTCCCCTCCGAGAACCATGGTTTTGCACATATGAGAGGGAAGTGCAAAAGTGGCCAGATGGGCGTGTGAGCAGAGCTGCTCCAGTGGGCGGTGAGAGAACGCTGATGTGTTTGCACGGGCGTCAAAGCGAAACGTACGTTCCCTTTTTGGCCGCGGGAATACAAGGCGTTGATTGTGAGGTCGGTTACAGACGTAGCACACAGTGTACGTATGAATGGATCTGGAAATCCAAGGTCCAAATAATTGAGTTTTTGTCGCGCTGCGCTGTGTTTCTTTGCTTTGCTGACTTCTCGACCTTAAACCTTCCCCTTGAAACATCGCTTTTAAACAAGTGGATGAAAACGAATCCCCCGGCCATCGCTTCTCCCCCGCTATCGTTGTTTGGTTTTTATGGCTCTTCGCGATTGCTTTCGCAGGGGTCGGGAGATAACAAAAACGAGAGCGAGGCGAAGGAGGATCCATCCGTCTGGCGCTCGGCGAAGTGAGTGCGCCTGTGAAACATCGAGTCAGCTAAAAGGTTTTAAGCCCTGTCAGCACCCTGCGGTGCCTTTACAGTTTAATACAGAGGGGGGCCGAGGCAGGCTGACAGAGGGGGAGACGGCGAGCAACAACCTTTTGAAAAGCAAACCGCTGTCGCACACGCACAAAGATGAGCAGAAGTTACACTCCAGAGTTCCTGAGTTAAAAGGGGACCTATGAGGCTTTTCCTCTTTTCTGACCTCTAAATACTGTTACAATGCTGGATACTAGTGTCAAACGATGCCAAAACGTCAAGTAATGAGGTTCATGCATTTGGACGTGAGCCCTGCAAGTTGTTGCACATGGTTGTGCATGCTGTGTTTTACAGTCTTTTTTCCCCTGTCCTGTTAGCCACCACCGCTAACTCCGTGCTCTGCTTGTGTGTTGTGTTCACTGGCAGCGAAACTTAAGGAGTTTCGCTCCTTAAAGCGATTTTAATGCTGTTAGCGTGTTAACACCAGTTGAATGGGGCTTTTCCTGTTTTGTGATTTGTGTGGACTCAAGTTGTGCGGACATTCTTGTCTAATAATAAACGACTCTGAAACTCATTTTCTCTGCCAGGACAGTGTTTTGATACAAGTCAACAGTATTAAACAACATCACTCTAAGCTCTATGAAAATATCTTGCAAAAAACTAAACAGAAACATGGTCAATATAAAAAGTAAAAACCTATGAATCCGGGGACACGGAAGACACAAAAAACATCCAGGGACCTTCGGTCCGCCTTGTAGCCATAACTCGCCCACGCTGAGGTAGTAACCAAGACAGCGGAAACGGGTTCCAACTGAGCTGGCACCAACATCATAACGTTATAGAGCTAAGGTAAGGTTTTCAATCAGGCTGCCTTAGGCTTACCACATAAATATAGACGTGGATGTAGTATTATTTTCATCTAATCGTGGCGGGTGCACAATAGCACAGATTTGCAACATGCTGTGAGAAACGCTATGAAGTTTATTTTGGACCGTGTCTGAAAGAAAAAAATAGTAGCTTAGCAAAGGTTGGATCTGGGAGTAAATACTCCGCAGCAGCTACGTTTGTTTGCTCACAGCTTGTATGAGTGTCGCTGCCGTGCACAAATCTATCTGCATTTCTGAATTGGACATCTTCAAAGGAGTTTAAATTGTGACGGTTTCTTAAAGTTTGCTGTTTACTCTCAATTCCCGCACTGGCAAACTGAGGAAGTGTGGCTCGGCAGCGACCAAGAGTGTGACCAATCACAGCGGAGTGGGCTGGGTGGGAGGCGTACACGGAGGAGGCCGGGGGTGGAGTGAAGCAAAACAGACCATTTTCATGGGATGCAGGAAATACGAGGAAGCGATGCAGCGAGAAGGCCACGCCACTGCCATTAGATAAAACCTGTGTGGCATTTTTGCTTTTATCTGCAAACCCAAAGCAAAGACCCTGCGTCATAAAAGCAGAGCTAAACGAGGGCGGATAAATCCAAATTCACGGACCGACGAGCGCGACCTCAATCTTTCAATCGACATGAATCAATGATCCCGATGTCTCTCCCGAGTGGAACTTCTGGGGAAAAAAGGTTGAACTGAGTCATACCACCGCCTCTCTGCCCTCCCCCCCAACCTCCTCATCCCATCCAAGTCCACCTCAGTCACCCGTGCACGTGCACTCAAAGCCATCCCTTGCCATATGCCGGTGTGTGTTTGCAAGATGCCTCCTGCCAGCCAGCTCAGTCTTCAATAACGTGACGTATTACCCCTCCTCCTCCTCCTCCGCCCCCTCCACTCCGTTCCGTTGAGTTATGTGCTTATTCATCCCTCACATCTCCGGCAGAGTCTAGCATCTAGCGTTCGTCGGGGAGGCGCAGGCCGGGGATTGAGACGACCCAGCCAGCCGGTGCTGCCGGCTCGTTGCAGCGGGGTTGAATCATGGCTGATCCTCAGCCGACTTTTGTCTCCTACTGCAGCGGTGTGTACTCACATTTGTGCAAATGAAGGCGTGTGTGTGTGTGTGTGTGTGTGGGGGGGGGCTGTATAAAAACAGCTCCCGCTGGAGGCTGCCGGGGGGGTTATCAGCTTGCCTGCTCTGTGATTGTGATTGCTAATGGATTCTCCCGAGGTCTGGCAACCATCAGCTGGGCCGCGGACGGAATTAGCGCAAATAGCATTAATGAAGTGTTTGAAGCCACTGCAGCGGACTGGTAGGGGCGATTGGAAGGGAAGGTTCCCATAAGGCGCTGCTGGCGCTCGGGGGGCTTCCATGGGGCCCCGTCATCACCTTCCCGTAGCGCGTCGACACGGATGCCACCGCCGGCGACTCCGCTTAGCGGGCTGACGAGATTGAAGCCGACAAGTACACGGAAATCATTACATCACAAATTGGCTGAAAGTCGACGTGTTAGTGGCGGCGGGGACGGTGGTGAGGGTGGTGGGGGGGTGTGGGGCATGTTTGCACTCACAACATACACCATAAAACGCTCTCGCAAAAAACAAATGTCAGCAGATTATTCATCAACAGCGGGAAGAAAACATGTTGTTTTGCGGGTACGTTTGTCCACGGGACAGTCGTACGGAAACAACACCCCCAAAAAACAGACAATAACCCCCAATAAACTACAACTACAAGCGAGTTGAACCGTAACCGTCCACCGCTGGAAGCTTCAAACAGATCAGTTGTGCTCATTGATCGGCCTGACGAGATCCCAAACGCCCTTCAAGCAGTCTGAGCGGGAAATGGTGGGGGGAGGGATCCGCGGCGGGGCATTTAAGTGCTCTTTTAAAAGGTTGTTGGATGCGCGGCCGGGCCCACGGCTACACGGTGGCGGGGGCTGTTAGGAGGGAGGGATTGGGGTGCAGAGGGCGCCAGTTTCATTTTGGGATGTCACAGTGCTTTAAGTAGCTCTCAGTGAAAGGTCGGGGTGTGGCGACGACTGATGGATGGCGGCCGCAGGGGGGCGAAGGTGACACGACGGCAACGGAAGGTGCATGGGTGGAGACAACAGGGGTGGAGGTCACGCTTGTAAATCTCGCCCTCTCTTGTTGCTTTTTTTTTTTTTTTTTCCTTGGCAAGGAGGAGCGGAAAGTGACGCAAGGTCAAAGCTCGCGTCGGCGGAAATTTGAATATGTCACGTGGGAGGCGGCTGAAGAGGACGCATGGCTTGGTTTGTGATGGATTTGCAGGCGCTGCGCTAGCTACCGAGCTAACCAGCTGACTTTGTTTCTGAGGGTTTATTTTTTTTAATTCACACCCGTTTCAGTTTCTCTTTCTCCCGCGTCGTCTTCTCTGTTGTTTAGTGATTTCAGTCACAGCGCCACTCGATGGCCTGTCATACGTACTGCAACTCCTTCAGTGTGTGCACAGGGGGTGAAGCTCGCAAACGTCTTTTACGTGATTTGTGGATTTGGTTTCATTTTTTGGCAGAGGGAGAAGGGTTAGGATTTTAATATTCTGCTTTAAGAATGAAGATTTTCTTTTATTATTAAAGAAAAAATAACTAGAATAAACCGCTCTGCTATTTGCCAAAAACGGAAATGGGTAATGGCGGTGTTCTCACAGTCCTGTTTCGCTCGTATTTTTCCTCTTCCAAATAGAGCCGTGCTTACTTCTCTCCGCTCTCAGACATTCTTCCGCTCCGTTTTTATTTCAGAAATGAACTTGGCACTCAGCAGAATAAACTCCTTTTTTCCCCCTCTCCTTAACATCCTGCATTACAGCCCTTCCCTTCAATCCCCACCTACCTCCCCACTCCGCATCTGTAATACGGGGGCCCTGAATTGAGCGTTCTGCCTTGCCGCACGCGTTCTAAATATGATTTGCATTCTCATTTCACAGATGAAACGGCGGCGCTTGAAGAGAAGAACGACGGCGGCGGCTGTTCCCGGAGAGTCGTCACGCCGGCTTTGCCCTCCGTCAGAGTAAGAGAGTCTCGATCATTACTAAACCGAGCCGAGGCCTATTTGGTACCGCGAACGCCTCCCGCAAGCTCCGCTAGCTTTAATGAATCCGTTTTTTTGAAAACCCAGGTTGAGGTAAGCGGCGAGGTTTTTTTTCTCACGGTGACACAGTGACACGAGGAAAACAGCTCGGCTTTGATCGGCTCAGCGCGAAAAATTGGGAGAACCAACAGACAAATAAAAAAGAGAACCTCCAACAGCTCTAAAGTTTTTCCTCCCACGCGAGTCGGCGAGTGCGCGAGGCGACTCCTCGGGATGACGAGGCATCTCGAGCGGAGACGTGTGAGCTGCTGAGTCACTCCTCGTCGCCGAATGATTCACTGCCGAGGACGGTGGTTTGGAGTTTGGACCAAAATTTGAAAAAAATTAAATAATAATAATAATAAAAAAAATTGCACACACTCGATATGAAAAAGACTTTCTCAGAATTGTAGCGGATGAAGATTGGCAGAGGCAACTTTGGCTCGTTGCTTCGGTCCAAATCTGGTTGGCTGCTCATTTAGTTTCTGTTCTGAGAGACAGAAATCTGCCTTTCTGAAGCAACTGACAACATACAGTAAAATACATTTATACATTCGCAGTGGGAGGCAAGTTTCGAAAGCACAAATCCAATCAGAGAGATGTGGAAGATTTACGATTGGCCGGAGACCGAGAGGGAGAAAGTCTGACTGGATCGGCTCGGTTGTGTCACTAATTCCAACAAGTGCTTGAAACGGCTTTGACCCATTTTTAAATTTGCCTTTCTTCTTTAATTTTCCTGCAAAAAACAGCAACACACCAACACACTAAAACACTATCACACATTTAATCCAATAAATTGAAGCCAAATCCTAACAGGGTCCATTAATCATACAGCAGCAATAAATCCAGGGGCGCCTGCCGCAGTTTCGGCTTCCAAGGTGGAATCTCACTCTTTGTGTAATAAATCTCGCAGTCATATTGTGTCTGTTCCATAATTCATAATTTTTGTTACACCAGGGCTCTTCTTTGTAGTTTTTTTTTTCCGCCTCTAAAAATAAAACAGTAGTAAGAAGGAGTATTTTTTTTTTTCAGTTTCAGTTTTTCTTTCTGCAGCCCCTCTTTCATATGGAAGGAGGTAGCGTGTTCCATATGAAAGAGGGGATTTGAACACGTGCATGTTTTCTGATTGTCTGTTTTTTTTTTTAATTAATATTCTCAAATTTGTGTGCTTGAATTTATTTCCCCGAGCAGGGGACACAGCATGTGTCGGATCTCTCTGGGTGATAGCGAAGCCGGCGCTAAGCTCCCTGAGAATGCCGCCACCAGCCGCTGGGGGAAGGCAGAGTAATTACAGAGAGCTTTTGTCCTCATTCACCGACGGTAATAAGCTGAACGGATCACAACGCCAGCGCAGTCGAAGCTCTTTTTGCTGCTTCTGTATTGTTTTGTTTTTTTTCCGTTCGCATGCGCATCACCCCATCCCGGGTCCTGCCCCCCTGCACCCTCGCAGCGCTGAGCGCTAAGTCGCCTCCATCTGGCGGCGTCGGCCTCGCACCTGGAAGTTGTAAACAGCGTGATCAGACGGAAAATCCCAATTTGCATGCAAAGTGCAAACGCTCAAACACGTGTCTGCCCGCGCCGTTGTCCTCAGTGGACGGAGACGACCGTGTTGACTCGAGTGTTGACGTGAGCTGAATCAATTTGCAACTGTCGCCTTTCCAGCGTTATGGAAAAGCGTTTTCCAAGCACGTTGAGCTTCCTCCCTGAGGAAGAGCCTTTAGTGCCACTTTTAGCAAAGTCTTTTTAAAAGATGGTAAAATTTGCATGAACAAATGTGCAGATAAGCAGATATGTTCAACAAGTAGGCTAGGAGTCTTCTCCTTCTCCTTCTTTGGGTAGCCAGCAGCAGTAGCATCCTTGATTTATCACGGCTCAAAGGAGGCCAATGAGCCGGATTTGGCAGATTGACATCGAGGGACAAAATGCATTTCCTTGCTGCTGGCTTGACGTTAGATGCTAGCTACACTGCCAAACAAATTTGGGGTCGAAGCAACGGGGAAGCGACGAGAGTTGTTGGTTCGGTTTTGTGCGAAAACCGCCTTAGCTTCTGCGCTAATCTCGCTAGCGTTTGCAAGAGTGCAGCCGCTTCCTTCTCCTTCCCTCGGTCCTTCAGGCCTTCTGGCTCCATCACAACTGGAAGGAAGTGCATAACCCTGGGCAACAACATAAATATGAGTGTTTCTGACAAATACGCTGTCCCACTTCAAGTCGAGGAAATTAGCAAATAAGCACGTCTGCGTGCCTCCTCCCTTGCTCCTCCGTTAATCTCTCCTTCAGGACCATGACAAATTCAAAGGCTCGGCCAAGAAAACCCTGCGTGAGAAAAATCAATATCGGAATATTTGCAAAAGGGAAAAAAGAACGAAAGAAAGAAAAGGCCATGGCCTTATTGATCAGGGCCCATGTGAAACACTTCCTGAAGTGTGTTTGTGTGTGTGTGTGTGTGTGTGTGTGTTGTGTGTGTGTGTGTGTGTGTGTGTGTGTGTGTGTGTGTGTGTATGTGTGGGAAGGCGGGGCGGGCGAAATATCAGCCGAGGATGTTTCCCGTGCAAGGTCCCTCCTTGGGAGTGGAGATCCTTGATGCGATGAGTCAGCGCCCGGCCTCTGCGCCGCTGATTAAGAGCCCTTGTCTCGCGCTGCCGAGCTCACCTCCGTCTCCACACGGCCGCCGTCTCTTCACTCGGGTTGTCTTGCTTGATTTTCTGTCGCTCTGGAGGAGGGACGGTGCCCTGCGTGGCATTCCGGGAAAATGTGTTTGCAGTTGAAAGTAAAAAAGATAAATAAATAAATAAATAAATGTTCGAGGGGGCAGAGTTGGATGGTGGCATGATTGAAAAGACTGTTTCTCTGATTGGCTCGCTTTGGTGCATATTAAACAAAACTATTGCATTTTCTTTTTGCCATAACCTGGAGTTTCAATTTGTGTTTCGCATCTCCTTTGGAAACGCTCTTAATCAACATTGATGTGCGGCCTGTACCTTTAGCACAGACACAAGCAAACAACCTGTTGTCCCACTTTGAAAAAAGTGTTTTTTTTTTCACGTTACAGAATCACTGTCAATCCGCCCTGCTGAAAGCACCCGTGGGTAAAATATAATCTGTTTTTTTGTTTTGTTTTGTTTTGTTTTCACGGGTGTCTAATATGCATTCGATTTTTGCAATCAAGGCGAAACCAAAGAAACACCTCATGCCAGCTAATTCGGCTGCAGCCCCTGTCCTCCCCGTCCTGTCTGTCTGTTTGTTATGATAATTCCGCACCGCATCAGAACAAATATGCCGAGATGAAGGCGCGGCAACGCTTGAGCGCACTCAGACAAGTCGGTGAAGGTAAGAAAAGAAAATAATAAACTTGAACAAAAGCAGAAGACGAGGGGTCGGGAGTGAATGCGAGGGCTGGATGCCGGTGGTCGGCTGGCGGAGAGTGAGGAAAGTTTTTCTAACTGTGGACTTGGTGATGGCGATGAAAAAAACGTGTTGGTGGTGTTTGTGCAGCGACAGCACTTGTTTAACGACGATTAGTGCAAATCTTGTTGTTGGACGTAGATATTTAGATATTGATAATATCAATATTGGTTTCGGTATTGTTCAATATTGGTGTAAGGAGATTGATACTTTAGATTTGTATCTAGATGTTGCATTTGAGTACATTGAATGCTATGTTTGAACTACTGCAGCGTCAATTCAATAAAATTGAATGGAGGGCAAACAGCTTCATGAAGACTTCTGCTTGAAAGATGCAAAAGGCACTCAAAAAGTATTTTCTATATACTGAAAATGCCCAAATGCAGTCCTGCTTTCAACTAATTTGAAACAAAGGGTCCAGAAATTCCTTTCAAATTTAGCAATTTGATGCTGTATTCACCTTCATGAAGAAAAATAATTGTTATCCAATGGATATCAGTGGTACTGGCCCTGTGTTTAGGACATCGTTAGCCTATTAAAATAATGGCCTAAGTTTTTTTTTTGACGAAAATTAATTTTTGGCTAAAACCATCTCTTGATAATGCTGGCCATCTCTTTTCGTGTTTTCCCAAAAACTTGAAAAAAAATGACTTAGGCCATTATTTTAATAGGGTGACGACATATAGGAAAAATCATGCACTGTCGGACACGGCTAACAAATCTCCACGCCGTGCGAGCGCTGTCACCTCAGTCGCCACGAACTTCCCATCAGTCCTCCGGGGTGTTGGCTGGCAGGAGATCCCTCTGATGTCGCTGCCAGCGCTCCCTCGTCCCCGCGGGGAGCCTACCCGGCCGCGGTGTTAAATCATCACCTAGAGTGCTTCGTTGTTAGCACTTAGGCTAAGCGCATTGTACCTGCTTATCTTATTACCCAGGCGCCGGAGGAAGCGCGGCTGTAATTGAAGGGGGAGGAACCTGCCAGTCCGGGTGCGCGCCTCCTCGTTCGTTTAGCTAATTGCGTCGTCCGGGAGGCGCGGGGGGGGGCTGGACTCGTCGGCGCCGATGATGGCAGGCGACATGACAGCGACGGTAATCGCAAATTCCGCCAGCTCTGACACATCGGCGTTTGACGGCTAATTGGACGAGATGTCACATCAAGGAAATAATTTGGAAGAGGCGACGTGACTGAGAAGGTCCCGCGTTGTCGACGGCTCCGCCTGCCTGCGGCTTTTCATATGGAAATGATTTGTTTGTGGGATTTGGGGGATTTATTTGTTTCCTTTGTGCGTCTGTATCGAAGAAAACGGAACGATCACCATCACATGATTGGAGCTGAAGCTACTTAACTCCAGCAGATCCCTCCGGGGGTGTTGGCGCCAACCCTGGAAGAGGTATCAGTGCCCCTTGTGATGTCACAAAGTTCCTGTTTCAAGACCTGTGCATTTCCAGCACCTATACTTTTTAGTAAAGTAGAAGCAAAAATCACTCCTGATTGAGAAATGCGACTGAAACATCATCAAAGTAAATTTGGCTGACTGGGGGTGGGCCTGCAATAGGAGAGACGGATCGAACCAAACTGAAACTACCCCACGTGAGGAGGAGCTAAAAAATGGAACTTGGCGGTCCGCTAGCCACACGCAGCGGGACTCACCCATTTTGACGTCGATTCGCATTCCTTTCAATTTGGTGCGACCTCAGCGAGTGAGAGAACGCAACGCTCCCGGAAAATTGACGCAATGTGTGGTAACAGCATCTCCGCCCCCCAAAAGCCCCCCCCCCTTTTTTCTTTTTTCTTTTTTTTAAACGAAGCACACAGCGTTAAATTCACTCCACCGACAATACGAACGTGTCTGGAGCCGAGGCTAGCTGGAACACCACGGTCAACGTTCCTTCAAAACTGTTGCTGATTTCATTTGTGATTATTTGAAAGCAGACCTGACCTTCCACTGGCCGCCACAGGTTGCCACCGCCCCCGATTAACCCCGGCCCCACCCACAACCGCCTCCAACACCAATTCAGGCACATCGCTTCAGTAAAACAACGGAAGAGGTGACGAGGCGGAGCACGACCAGAGGGGGCGGGGCCGGCGAGGCCAGCAGGAAAACACAGCGGCGTGATGGACGGAGAGATCGGCGGGATGGGGGCGGGGGGGTAAAAATGCAGAACGGGGCGGGGCCGAGCTCCCGGCGAGGAGACGTGTCGGGAATACGGAAGAGGAGGAGAAGGAGGAGAGGAGCCCAATTTAGTCCGGCTGATGAAAAATGGACAGGAAAGTGCTTACTTGGCACGCCTCTCCCTCCCCCCACTCCCCCTCATTTTCTCCCCCTCCTCCTCCTCTCCCCGCGCCCTCATCCGCCCACCCCTCCTCCCTGCCTCTAAGCGTCCTCTGCTGGCTTTGATCTCCGCTTGCCGCCCCTCCTCCCCCCACCACCACCGCCTCCTTCCCGCCGCCCTCCCTCGCAAAAAAATACAGACGTAGCCGCCCCCGGGATTGAGCCAGACGTTTGCTTTTTTTTTTCTTCCCCCCACAACTCACGTGAATCCCGGCTCGGGCGTGTTCGCTTCCTGCGAGGGACATCGTCGAACGCAGAGCCAATGGAAATCCATAGATTTCTTTTATACAGATATATGATGGACAGAATTTGATATAAAGTTACCAAATTAGTATCAATCACTGTTTATTTCTTTTCCGATCACTGTGTGATTGTGTCACGCTGAGTCCGTTGTTGTTGGTCCCGGTGCCACTGAGCTAAAACTAAAAGGAAACTTGTGAATAAATCGTACAAAATCTTTTCTGTCAGACTCTAATTCGGTTTATTTCTTCGAAGTAGCCGAGGAGTTCTATTGATCATCTGCTCGGTACAGTTCAGGCGGCTCTTCAGTGTCACAGCTGCTACGGCGTCCTGAAACTAGCTTATACCACTGTTGTTGCCATGACAACACATCTCCCAAGTATCACGCCGCACTATGTGTATAGTTTGGTGAGCCAAAATGAACTTGCTGTAAGCGTTTCAGTAGTTTTTTTTTTAGTGAAACAACTACATTAAAACCTGGCTCTTGGCTCTTCCCACCGTTCATCGCAGATTCATATCCACCGTTATTTCCATCCAGTCATGACAGATTACCGCTTCTGATGTCAATTACCTGATCTCGGCGCCGAGGCTGCCCGACAAGGTGCAAATCTAATTAGCCTGCTGTCGCTTTGGCACCATCGCCACGTGCTGCGAGTCCTCAGCCAGGCCTTAGGTGTTTTGTCTTTCAGCCTTTCATCAAAGTATGAAACGTTTCCTATTAAGTTATCGTTAGCACTAGCTGGACTCCACTGACCGGGAGAGAAATTTTTCCAGTGGAACAAAAAAGGGCAGTCATTCTGCTTCTTCTGAGGGAGTTGAAATGGGAGCAAAGTCACATGAAAACAAACCCGCTGCATACTTTACCATCAACTGTTCACTGTTACAGCCGTGCACGTGGTGGTGACAGTTGCACGGCTCTTGTATGGACCATGTGGGAATTGAAGAGGTTGGAAAGTCGAGTCAGAGTTTCCAGAAAAAAATTAAAATAAAATAAAATAATTGGTCCTCGCGCATGACCTTGGCTGTAAGACAAAAAAGTTTGTATTTTCTTTTCTTCGTCTTTATCGGCGGAGTTGGTGAAAAAAAAAAATGAACAAACAAAAGATGTTTTGTGCTGGTTCTCTTGGAGAACACAGGAGACACTAAAGCAGAAATAAAGTGGAATTGCAAAAACGTTCGCGATTCTACAGCCAGAAATACTTGAGTCAAGAAGAACGCAAAGAATTGTTTCCTGCTAGCCGCCGGCACCACTCCCAGGATTTTTGGTGAAGAGATGCTGAGATTAATGTTGGAAATACAGAGTTTTTTCATCGACCCGTTCATAGTAGCTTTTTTTCAATTATTATTTTAATTTTTATTGTAATGAACATTGATTATTAAAATGTGACTGGCGTACAGCCATAATGGATGAATATAAATCGATAAAATTCCATTTTGCCACGTCTGCCGCTTCCGTTTTTAAATCTTAAATGCTTGAAATACAAATTAGATGACTAGTGGTCAATTGCTCTTTGTTTGCTCAAAAGTGTTCCTTTGCATTCACCAAAATTTGCGAACACAACATCCCAAATGCAGTTTTAAAAGACTCGCAGTATCGATTTCAGGGCGCAAGCCGTAAAAAGTAGGGGGGGAAAAGGCAACGCCCCAAAACAAGTTGCTGTGGAAAAACTCCACTTTAATTCTCGGGAGGCGCGCCGTCTCGGAGCGGGGCCGAGTGGATTTCGGTCTGCGCTAACAAGAGATGTGTTTATAAAGCCTCTTAAGGCAGATATGCGGGATAATTGGGCAGCGCTCTGCAACCGACTCCTCACCGGTAATGGTGTCTGCCGCGCTAATCTGCTCTCCCCACTGGTTTCCCGTCAAGGTGACGCCCTGTAATCCCTTTGCTGAGAGAAGCTTTCTCGCCGGTGGTTGTGAGAGCCCCTTTATTTATAGTACACAAATGTTGTTGTTATTTTTTCTTTTTTGGAGGGTGGTCGGGGGGTTTGGACGGTGGGGTGATAACAATGGAAAAAACTGCTTCAGTGAGACAAATTCTTAAATGGTGGCACCAAACACTTTGAGTAATGTGATTAAAAGTGGATTGAAGCAAACTGAATGTGACCAATGTCGACTGGTGCCATGTAGAGCCGGAGGTCACTCAGGATTCCAGTTCCAGCAGTTCCATCAAGATGGAATTGCTGGAAAGAAAAACACAGGAAGGAAGAAGGTGAGAGTTAGGTTCCACCGTCTTTGGACGTGATTTCCTTCACGTGAAGAAGAAGAACTACGAGGTGAAGAAGTGATTAAAGCAGAAGTAGGACTAGTTGAAGAGAGGATAGTCGTGTTGGAAGAAGTACTATGACTTATAGGCGCGTATCGGAGTAATGAAACTGGTTTATTTTGAAGCAGAAAACAGTTTATAGTTAATGGGGAGGTAGTAAAGTAAAATAATACGTGAATCATATGATACATTTCAGACACAATTAACCTGAACAAAATCGCAAACTAGAAATTAGCCAGTAGTTCCGGGATGAAAATTGTCCACTCATACGGTATTTTATGGGCAAAATAAATCAGTTTACACTCAGATCCATACCCCTAAGCACCTCCTGCGCCCCCAGGGGGTCCCCAGCCCGTCAAGGTCGGTCAGGTCGAGATGGGCCAGCGAAGATTTATGTCTGCCTACAGCTTGCCGTTTCCTTCAACGCAGAGCTCAGTATGCTAGCCCTGCCTCGGGCCACGCCCCCGACCTCGGCGTCGATCCGGACCATCAGGACGCTGTCCGTCCATTAGCTTTGACAAGCTCGTTCCATTTCCACCCCCAAACCCCTCCTCTACTCCCACCCTGCGCCATGTCTGCGTTTCCGCAAAGCTGT
This sequence comes from Thamnaconus septentrionalis, assembly GCA_009823395.1. NCBI lineage: Eukaryota > Metazoa > Chordata > Actinopteri > Tetraodontiformes > Monacanthidae > Thamnaconus > Thamnaconus septentrionalis. Next base: position 29,097,133 of record CM020501.1, on the reverse strand, counting down.
TTTTCGAAACGTGGAATAAGGTGGGAGGGTGCTGTTCAGACAGATTAGACACTGTGTTTGTGCGTGTTTTCATGATAATGGGACTCCCGGCGTGCTCGCGATTTTACCCCGGACGGCTTTTGAGTGCACAGACGGCACAGACGCTCTCCTTTTAAAACATTAGTTCGAAGTGCGTGGGAGCCGCGGATGCAGCCTCCATGTCTCTCAATTGCTTAATATTGTGCATTCACATTTTCTTTCTTTTTTTTTTCCATCATGCTGAAACAAAGGTCTTATCTGTCAGGGAGGCGAATTAACATGCAAATACTTGTCGGAAAGAGCAGAAATGAACGCAGTGTCTTTGGAATCGATGTGTAAAGGCCTTTTTGTGCCGGTTTTTGTTTCTCTTGCGCATTATTTTGATGACAATCGAACTTTGCAATTTGAGACATTTTTACTTTGAATTGACGCGGAAATGAGGTTCATTATTTCTTCTAGATTCTTATCTTATTACTTCTATCACATTAACTATCAATTAACAACATCAAATTGCCAAACAAAAACAACAACTGGGCTTTTAAAAACAGGAATTATAACGATAATGCAAAGTGAACTAGGCATCCAACTAGCTGCAGTAATGGTGCCTGAAGTTCCCCATGCTACAATTTGCCTGGAACATTTATTATCCGGTCTCTTATGTTTTTTCTTGTTTCTTTTTTTTTTTTTTTCATAACTGTTAGCAAAGACGTGGGAAACAACAAAAAAAACAGACCTTTTATAACATATTCTCGAAGATGAAATTAGCATCCCAGAGATTGACGCAAAATCACCCTGACAGTCCCAGAAAATATGTAAGAACCGAGCGCATCCTCCCCCCCGAATTGGTGCGATGACAAAACGTCACGGCACAAAAAGAGGACGGGCCAGACGAACACAGACGGTTCTCGGATTGACGCGCTAATCTCGTTATTGTTTCCGAAAACGTGGAATGGATTTTTCAAAGCTCCGCCACTCCCCCCACTTCTTTTTATCCGGCGGAGCGAGACGATTGTTTTTTTTTGCCTGAGTCAATATAATGTTGGATCACTGTAAACAAAATGTCTCTTGTGTGCGTCGTCTGCCAGCTCGCTCGTCAGTCGGATACCCAGTGCCTGTCAGATCTGGTTCTCCCGCGCTACTCCGCCTTTCTGGGGCCTCTTTAATAATGGATTTCTCTAAAAGAAAATAACTTTGCTTCAATGAGGCAATTTGTTTTCTCCCGCGTGTCACAGCAAATTGTGTTTGAGCACTTGTGTTCTAAGTGGGACAAATGTAGTTTTCCGTGATATTTAGGGACTACTTTTTTTTCTTTTCTTTTCTTGTCTGTGTGCTTTCAGGCAGGAATGAAAAATAATAAAAAAAAAACAAAAAACACCAGCACGCCACCAAGCCGCTCTGGCTAAATGTGCTTTTTCCATGTCTCTGTTGTGACTCCTTCTGCCAAGTGAAAGATCAAAAGAGTGACGGACGCAGGAACACAGAGGGGATCTCACTCGAAAAGGTCACGTATTTTTAAATCCAGACGCTCGCCGTGGTCGCGCAAACGCCTGCTAGCTGCATGAGGCCGCACGCTGTGTTGCAAGCTTTGTTCTCTGTTTGAACTGCAAAGGGGAAAAAAAATGACACTCAAGAAAAGCAAACTGAATACAGGAGACCGGATAGAGCCACAGAAAATACTTTATTTCTCGAAGTAACTTGTCTAAGAGCTGCAAGGCATTCTGGGACGTGCTAGGACCCGCGCAGGATCGCCCAAAGGTTGCACCTCTGAATTCTCCAACATTTTGAGTTGACACAGTACCAGAAATGGCCACTTGGAAACCCATGTATATATGAACTCTTAGGATCAAAGGTCAAATGACCGCAGAAACACTCAAAAGTACAAATTAGCATTGATCCTGAAAACAACATTATTAATGGCGACCTCGCGTGACCTCGGTCAATAACCCCTAAGCTAAAGTGTAAATGGAGTTTCACTCGACCGGCCCTTATTTTTTTCACAATTTCTACGACTTGAGACACCATTTGCGCTTTGTACAACATCTAAGGCAAGGCCTCTTTTGCTCTCACAGACAGACGGCGTGTTTTGCCGGATACACACAGCACACGGGGAGTATACGGGTTGCACCCATGGAATAAACAGAGATGATCAAACACGTATAAGGGCTCAGGAGCGAGTATCGTATATATAATTCATGATGCCTGCTATCATCCCCGGGAATCCAGGCGCATTAAAGCTCCAGTTCGCAGGAACGAGCCAACTCAAGGTTTCTTTCACGCTTTCGCAGTGTACTCTGTGAAGTACATGGGATACATGGTACATATGAGGGGTGCCTCAAAGTTTCCTTCAAGGCAAAACAACAGAAAATGAATGCTTACCTATCATCCATCTAAATGCATATTAGAAGCCTAAAGGTCTTTTAAGATTGTCTTTGCCACTGTTACTTTATGCAGATGATACATGACTGTACGTTCACAGGCATGCACAGTTGCCAGGAAGCAGGAGTCCAGTAATACTATTGTGTGCAAATGTGTGTGTGTGTGTGTGTGTGTGTGTGTGTGTGCGTGCAGGTGTTTGGTCTCTGGAAGCAGCCAAGCAGCTAAAGGACCTGGGGCCCCCTTGCACTACCCCCCAACCACCTTCATCCACCTTCTACAGCTATAATGCCTTCTTTTTGCACCGCCGGCACAGCTGGGATGACCTCCTCAAGAGAAAGCATTTTGCAGCATTAGTTGATTAAAAGAAAAAAAACAACATAATGAGTCAGACTTTGCTGAAAGTGAGTTTGACAACTCATATATTGCCCCCATGCTTTGAGGGTTTTCACTTACCTCTCCCCTTTTCACACCTCGATGGTGTCCAAACCAAAAAGGAAGCACGGTGAATCGTCCTGTTATTGATTGAAAAGCTTGATTGATAGGAGCCGTCGCGTTCCTCCCACAGGTCAAATATTGATCCCAGTGTCCTTTGAAAACTATCCGATTCCCGTCTTTCATGGGTGTACGCGACAGCAAAAACAGCTAAATGAATAAAATAAACCCTGAAATGCATGCTACCATCCAAGCAAGGTCAAAATTAACGTCTTTTTTTTTTTTAAGGGTAGCATTTCTTTGATTGAAGTCAATATTAAATGCAGCTATTTGATCATTTATTTATATTAGTTTGCAATGTATTACTGTCAGAGCATAACATTTAACTTTGCTGGATGTTTTAAATTTGCTGAAGTACCTCCGATATCTGTACCCACTGAGGGAACTGATTGATGATGTAGCCCGTCAAACCCTTTTTTAACTGATTGAGAACGTCCTTAACAAGGGGTTGGGGAGATGGACGAGCAATATTTCTAAGATGAAATCTGATCAATCCAGCTGCTGAGTCGAGTTTGCAGAAATTCAATTGCGGGATGGATAAAATCTTTGCGTCAGCGTCTGTTTCCGATAAATCTGCAGCTTTGACATCCTCATGAAAAACTTCTCTTGGCCATGATCTGTCCTTTCCAAATCGTAGCGGCTTTGTTTACTGATGTCATACTTTTTGTGGAATTTTTCCAGAGCAACGCAAAGCTGCTGCTCTTGGGAAATTGTTCTGGACAATGATGGTGAATCTGGAAGCTGATTGGTTGTTGGGATCTTGCCAATTGAAAATGCCTCCACCGGGAGCTCGGCAAGGCAGATGAGCGAAATGAAAATTGCAGATACTGCTTGTTTGGATGAGTACATTTATTTATTTTTTCTTCATGTCGCAGGGCAATTTTTAAAGGGCTCACTGACTTATTATGGGAGAGGGCAGGGAGAAGGGTTAGAGATGAGGGGGAGGGGGGCGGGGGGATCCTCGGGGATCGCTCATGTCACAGCCGACCACTCGATCCCATCTCTCTAACATGTTGCCTTTCAGGGGGTCCAAGTTTCCACAGCACACAAGTGTAATAGGAGCCAGGGGGCTTTGAACTGTAACACACACACACACACACACACACACACACACACACACACACACATGCAAGGATTCAGTCCTTTCATCAATAACAACCTCATGGCTTGCGGGTGTTTAAAGATGATAAGGGAGCCTTGAATCGTGATTCACAACGCTGGGAGCCGGCGCGTTTGTGCTTGTGCACACACAGACACACGCACACACACACACACACACGGAGGGTCTGGCTGGTTTCGCCCGCAGCTTCTGACGTTCATTAGCAAGAGCTGGCTGCGCTAACGATGGCCATCTCTCCATCTCTCTCTCCATCTCTCTCCATCTCTCTCTCTCTCTCTCTCTCAATGTGCATCTCCACTTTATTTCCTGACATCGCCTCACGTGTTAGCGCATGTCGGAACAATGTGCATGTCAGGAAGCAGGTATTGGTAGAAACGCTAAACGTTGGTAAAAATGTCATTCGGTTTGTGAAAACAATCAGGCTCGCTCAAGACTGGGCGTGTGTTACACGAAAAAGAGAAAATGCACAAATCGGGAGGCGGAAAACGCATTTGCGGGATTTGTGATGTGTGAACGGAATATGTTTATTGCTTGGATTAGGAAGTCAGCCAGCCGCGTGCTGCCACGGTAACTGCTTATCACTACTACTACTTTTCCAGTGACAACTTTTACTAGTTCATTTACGTTTTGTTGCATATGACAAGTTGCCTGTACTGCCACCTAGCTGCCAAACGAGGATGGCCCAGGTGGGCAAGCAAAGCTATGTATTCCAATGCTAGGCCTGATGGCGCCTGGGTGGGTCGGGGGTGGAACTTGACGCGTGGCGCTACTTTGAGACTGGAAGCCGTCCTCTTCCTCCCTTCTTAACCTCCCGTCACCGACCTGGCCGCCTCCCACTATCTGCGACACCATTTCCTGTCTCCGCCTGTGGCCCCGATCTGCCAGTTATTGATGGAATCCCCCTGGACGGCTGGCGCGCACGCACTCACACAAGCACACCCGGGGATGGGGGGGGTGGCGCAGTCGAGGAAAGAAAGCCGCATTGGCCGCTAATCCACCCACAGTGAGAGGAACCCCGGTGAGTAATACCAGCTGATCCTCAGTGACCAATAAAAAGAGCCTGGAGACTGACAGCTTGCTCGGCAGCTGTGATTTATTAAGTGGGGTCTCCAGTCCCCCCCCCCACCAGCTTCCAGGCCCCCTTGCCTTAATTACTTTTTCTGCTTTCCCTCGTCTCCTGCCCTCCTGTCTTCTTTCTCCTTCTCTCCCTTCAGCTCTCACTGCCGCCCCCCACCTCCTCCTTCCTCTCTTTATCTCCAAGTATTCGTCAGCGGGGGGGGGGGTAAATACAGTATGAGAAGGAAACAGAGGCGGGACTGGGGTGGGAGGGGCGGCGGGCGACAGAGATCGATGGATGAAAACAAAGCAATCTTGGGGGATCGTGGGAATCAAGGTAATGGAAGCTGCAGATAGCGAGACGGAAGGGGGGGATTAAGTGTGGAAAAACAAAAATATTGCCTCTGTAGTGTCCACTGTCCGTGCGTGTGTGTGTCCACCCGTGCTCAAAAAAGCCACACTGAAGATGGAACAAGAGAGCAACGAACTCTGCAAAGTTTTCCTTCCGCCACTTTTATTTCTTGCTACTAGGTTTCTTTGCTTTTTGCCTTTGCGCTAGCTCAAGAGCTGCTTTCCTCTGAAATGCTTTTTAGTCACGTTTAGCTAGTTAGCTAGTTCCTATCCCTGCCTTCTCTTCATGGTCTCACCAGTTTTACCAAGACTCCTGTAGTTTAGCCATGGTTCAGCTATTTTGGTGCAGACCCATTTGTTTTCATGGATAAAAACAAATGCCGCCGACGCCTTAGAAAAACAAGCATACCACTACCCTCACTTCCCGTGTCTTTATTATTACTGCTTTAATTTTAAACTATCCAGGATGCTTTTGCTCGACATTAGTATGAGACATCAGGCCTCGCGGCTGCACGCTGCCAAAACCCTGTCAGGAGGAGCTCCGCAGGCCGGGGCAGAGGTGTTCTGTTCAGCCAGGCGGTGGCGGTGGCGGGGTGACAGCTTTAATTGGCTCCTCATTGCTATTTGCAAAATAACATGGGCCAAATGTGAGATCGCCGTGCGAGGTTTGGCGCCAAGCGACGCTGGCAAAGTACTAATTTTGCCAAGGCCAAATTATCCCCTTTACCAATTAGGGCATTTTATTTTTTCCACATCAGTGGGAACACGCAGGGTCAGTGTTCGTGTTAATCCGTGACTTGGGAGTTCAAACATTTTCATTTTGGAAAAAAAAAAAAAAGTTTAATTCTAGGTTGCGAATGAAGGATGCAGTTGAAAACGTGTGGGCGCGAACTGGGAGACACGGTCCTGCACCTTTGTGGTCGGCGGTTCTACTTCGGGGCCTTGGTACCATGGACGTCATCGTCATCATCATCATTGCTGTGCAAAACTTTGATCTGCTGAACAGCATTTTCTCCAGAAGACCCTGGTGATCAGAATCAGAATCAGAATCAGAATCAGAATCAGCCAAGTTTGTTTTACACTTAGAAGGAATTTGCTTTGGTGTCGTTGGCGCTTCATAAAGAACAACAATATAAAAAAAAACTAACTTTACCAACTATATAAAAATATAAAAAGATATGTACAGGAGATATAAAAAATAACAAATTACAAAATAACAGGAATAATAGAATACAATGTGCAATATAAGTCCATTGTGCAAAGAAATGTGTGTGCAAGAGCGGTGCGTTAATATAGCTCATATCTTCACTCAACAAGGACGCGCCTGGTCATCATTTCACATGCCGGTGATTAAGTGGGATATTTTAGTCCAATCATTTCCTGTTTGCTCTCTCAGCTCTTCCGTCCCTGTCACGGTGTAATCGGAAAACCGCTCCTTTTGATTGATCTGAGCCCCCCCACCCTCTCCACCCCCACAGCTGCTTAAACGCACTTGATTGGAACGCCCCCCGTTTCTGTTGTCGCCTCCCCCCCATCGCGCATCGTCCCACTCAGAGGTCAGCGGGGTTAATTGAAAAAAACCCATGCGCGGGATTCCGCAGCCTTTAACAAGAAAGCCACTAATAAAAGTCAAGAGTCGTATTGATCGCGTTGTGAATGCGGCCGCGGCCAAATGTTATCTTTCCAATACTAATAACCCCTGAGCCGCAGATGCAGAATGATGGTAATGAAAAGGAAAAAGGTGGCCGGTGCCGACGGTTACTGATGGCGCTGGGAATTGCCTGTGACACATCTGGAACGCCTCTCGCCATCCATGCGGTATTTCGCGTTATGCGCTTGCTCTTTATACTGACCTCGATCGGATAAGAATCAACATTGGAACAGGCAAAAACTTGAAATAAAATACTAGACTGTGCTAACCTTTGCGATGAGTCTTGCTCCCAAAGTGTCTGCGACTTTTTTTCCCCATTATTTTCAGCCCCAGTTTTTGACACGCCCTGTTTGTTGTGGGCTCTGCACGTCTTGTGCTTTCATCTACTCTGGATCTGGTCTCCTTCTGTTGTTGAGCACTTCAAGGCAACCAAGTGTTAGCGTCTCTTTAGGAGATTGAGGAGGAGCCTAAAATATAGATATAGATAAATAAGAAAGCTAGATGTGACTAAAATTTTAAAATGAAGCACGACAGGCTGGAAGTTGTCACAAGACTTCAACTTGCTGCCAGCATCCCACTGCTCCTGGCTAATTGGGTACATGCTGATTTATATGTAAATGGGAATAATCCCATCGCTGCCGTGCCATGTAAACGCCTTAATTGGACAATTGTCTCAATCAGAATATTGATCGAAGTCGTGCATGTAAACACGGTTCATGGCGATACCTCGGGGATGCCTGCAGATCGGCAAGCTAACAAAGTTAGCGGTGCTGTCTCGAATTTAAAACCAAGATCCGTAATTTCGAGCGGAAGTCCACTGACATTTGATACTCGTACTCAATGATACTCATTGATGTTTTTGATTTTAATCTAAAGAGTTCCCAATTTAATCGGCCGTCACAGCGTTTCTGTCCGGTGAGGAGGTTCGAGTTGTGGTCGACTGCGCAAGGTTTAACGACGCTGCCTCCTGCTCTTCCGAAGAGTCTCAATCTATTGCATTGTTTGGATGCACTTCGTTTGGAGTCTCTCTGGATTTGAAGAAGCAAAACTCGGCTCTTAAGGGGGAGGGGTTTGAAGACGCAATCTTTCAAACGCATAAGAAAGCAAATTTGTCGGCAAAAGGCTCCGGTGTGTGAGGCATTTTTGATTATTTTTTTTTTTGTGGCGCTGTGGAGCAACTTGCCTCCGCCATGCTGCCATTTAAATCCCATTAAGCTGAAGTTAAAGAAATGCCCTATGGTGCCGAGCAAGTCTTTGATAATGTTAGAACCAAGAGAGAGAGAGAGAGAGAGAGAGAGAGAGAGAGAGAGAGAGAGACTTTGGGAGGAACGTCCAACACTCTTGCTCTACTTTTTGAGCCGACTTTGAAGCCGCGTGTCACAGCGCCGATGTTCAGACAGGCGCTGTGCGTCCTCAGTGCATATGTAAAAAAAAAAGGGAAAAGAAAAGAAATGCTTTGAAGCTGAGTTTCTCTTAAAGAGATGCCGCTGCCGCCGCCGCTGCCGCTGCTGCCTTCACAGCAGGCCACTCCTCCTTGTTCTCGCACATTTGTTTGAAAAGAGCCTCGCAGTGAAGTCTCTGTCTCCGCTGTTCCGGGGGAGTTTATCCTCCCCAGTTGGACGGACAGAACACAGCCAATTACAGGCTTTTGTTGTTTCGACGTCTTCTTCTTCAAGTTCTTCTTCTTCGACAAATTCTTCACGCCCATGACAGAAGCGCAACAAATATTCCCTCCGGGACACCGAAACAGATTTTCAATAAACAGGAGGAGTCCAAATAACCCAAACTGTTGTGAGTTTTGCGTTGGGAACTTTATTTTCTTGTTTTATCATTATTATTATCATTATTATTATAATTGTTACTTTTTTTTTTGTTGACAAATAAAATCGGGAATCGGATGAAGCCGCTTGAGTCCTCGGAGGGGTTTTTGCTCTTTGTGATTGGCACTTATTAATTCTAATCAGCTGTCATCATCCCCCCCATCCACCGACGGTACCGTCTAATTCATCTTCTGCACCAGTTGTCTCTAACTAATACAAGTAAAAGGTTGTTTTTTTTCTTTTTGAGGAAATTCGTTTTAAAGTCTTAATTTTATGTTCTTTTCTTTAAGCTAGGTGTCTAAATCTTAACCATTTCTCCCACACTGAGCCATATGCTGTTTGGCTCGCTGCGAAACGTCAGGCTTTAACGGTTGACCAACCGGCTCTCGAGAGCTTGAACCTTTTCTCATGACGGACTCTTGGTGTCATCATCCGTGGCCTTCCGTTCTACGCCGCTTCACCCGGCCGCTATCGCAGGGAATGCTCAAGTCCTTAGTTTGTTGTTAACTAAAAAATAAATATCTTTGCTCTTGCCGGCAGCTTAGTTGCTCTGACCTTTCTGCATAATGAAACCGCCTGCCAAGCCATGGCGCTACCTAGCTTTTAGCGTGCTGCGTCCACCCGCTTATCCGCAATATGACACTTCAATGGGAGTGTTATTTCACAAGCTGATTTCAAAGGAAGTTACATACAAAGAAAAAACACAAAAATGGTCACAAGGTTTTTCTCCCCGGCTGAGGTACGTAGCACGTAGCGGCTAGCCAGGGACCCTCAGCTCGCAGCTAAACTAGCATTGGCGGAATCCAATGGGTCTGCTCGAATGCAAATCAAATGAAAGCGGATATTCCGGACGGCTCGTCCATACATGCGTGAACTGAATGCGGTGTGTGTTTTTTGAGCTCCAGCCAAGCCTAAATTTCTTACATCCACGACGCCGCTGACCTTCGACCCGGCGCCGAGCCAGCCGTCCTGGGGAGGAAGCCGGAGCACGTGTCGGTGTTTCCATCTCATCCCCGTCGCAGCAGGAGGCTGCCGGGACACGAATGCTTGCAGCTGCGTGTCTGGATGTGCCCACGGCGCTCTGACCTCATCGAGGTGGCGCCAGGCAGATCGACTCTGACACTGAGCCCAGACGTGAGGGCTCGAGGGGATCGCGGGCGCATTTGTACGTTGTTGCACGCGCAAGTTTGCAAAAGCCGAAAATCACCTCGTCAATTAAAAAAATAAATAAAAATAGAGATGCCGTCGGTGAATCTGCTCACAACCGGGGCAACAATTAGCGGCGCCGCAAGCTGTGAGGCACCGACCCGCGGCGTCTGTCGGCCTGCCCCTCCCCCCTCAGACTTGGGCTGGGCCAGACCTGCAATATGGTGCCGTCAGCATGTGTGACGTTCTGCTGTGTGTGTGTGTGTGTGTGTGTGTGTGTGTGTGTGTATGAGAGAGAGAGAGAGGAGGGGGGACACTGCAGAACACCAGGACACGTTTGCAGGTTTCTTTTTTTTTTTTTTTTTTTTTTTTACAATTGCACTTCCGTTGAAAAGCAACGGCCAAGTTGTTCCACAAAGTTTTGCTCTCTTCTTCCTTTTGGGAGAGGTTAGGGTTACTAGAAAAGAATGGACTCTTCTCCCGCCAATGAAACGGGCGAGACGGGTTTTCATCATGCGAGGCCTCCTTTCATTCCCAGTCAAGCTCGGATTTGATTTTGTTTCTCTCTTCTGTCAGACGAGCTCATCCGTAAATATCCAAGAAGATCAAAGAGGAGAGCGTCCTTGACTCAGAACAACCTTTCGCGCCCTCGCTCCACTGCTGAAACATCAGGGAGTGGTCGAGACGAAGGGTAGCGTCTTCCTCCCAGCAGGTCGCCGGCCCTCAATCCGCGAGAATAAAAGACCCGACTGTGCAATAATTACCGCGGCCGATCTTGTAGGTTAAAACAGCGCATTGTTTTATTTTTTTCCTTTACCCCAATTGTCTTCGTTGCTCCTTTAATTCACCAGCCTCGGCGGAGTCATCTCGCGCCGCCAGCCCAGCGGGTATTTTTATTTTTTTATTTTTTTTTAACTCCCGGCAGGAACTCCAGCATTCGGCAGGGCTTAACGCGCAAATATAGAGCGAGGCAGCACCGGAAACACTTGTTCTGACTAACAGGATAATGCAAAGCAGAGCGGCGTCGTGTGTACAGTTTGTTCTCTAAAGAGGATTACACCAATATCCAGAAGTGCTTGTTTGATTTGTTTATTTTTTTCTTTAATTAAATCTGCATATTCATTTTTTGTGTTTGCCTATTTATTTATTATTATTTTCTCTCTCTTTTTTTTTATTCCAACAACAGGCCACGTCTTCTTTGCATAACACCAACACATTGACATCAACGATCTCCCCAGGAATGAGAAAACATCCAGCCTTTACTTCCCTTTCCTTGCCCCACTTCCAAATATGTGAGCCGAAACACGTTGTTTTGGACATCAGTCCTTTGGGTGTCACTCTTGACTCGTTGTCTGTACTGTGTCTAAAGCCGAGCATTTCTGCAGGACGCTTTTAAACTTTTTTTTTGTATGCAGTATAAACGTCCCCAAAAAATTGCTCCCAATATCTCCTGGCTCAGAAAACAAAAGTTGGGACGGACGGACGGACGGACAGACGGATGGACGGACATACAGACAGACGGACAGACAGACGGACAGACAGACGGACAGACGGACAGACAGACAGGACGGCGGTGAAAGACTTTTCAAGGTGGCTAAAGAGAAGTGCCCAGGGACGCTGTCGTCATCTGCCGCCCAGCCTGGCCGACTCATTTCCTGGCCATCACTTGCCAACACCTGCGACTCCCCGGGGGGTGGTGGCGGGGTAGGGGGGGGGAGGGTGGGCAGAGGAGGTGGGGGAGAGGGCGTGCGGCACTGGCGAGGAGCCGACCTTAATTTCCAGCCGGTAAACAGCCGCCTGCCTGGCGCCCAGCGCAGGATCCCGCCGTTTAATACCCAACCCTCCGCCCGCCTCGGCTCGGCGCCCTCTGTTGACTCACTGCCACCGATGATTGGCTTTGTGTTTGCGCATTGATTTATCGGAGCCGCAGGTGTTTTCTCGCCGCCCGCTTCTCCCAGCATGTTTATTTCATCCCCGAGAAAAAAAAAAAAAAGATTCTCTCTCTCTCTCTCTCTCTTTTTTAATAAGTCTGAGGTAGCGCCGTCTGCCTACAAGCCGGCTGATTGGCATCGATCCCTCGTAGGGCCCTTCTGCCGCTCACAAGCAGAGAGCAAGAGAAGAAAAATGAGTGTTTGCCGCCGTCGTGGTGGTTCCGACTTTTGTGATTGACCTGCAGACAGCGACTTTTTTCCGAGATTGGTTGTATAAATGAGTATGTTTGCGTCTAAATAATAACCGGTTTGTGTTGTTTTTTGTCTCAGTTTTGTGACCGCTGCCTTTGCAATGTCCCTAAAGCGATCTGAGGTCTGAGGTTATAAAGTCAGGTTATCGACATGGGGCAGTGACAATCGAAAATGTCCGACTGTCACAGTCGAAGGTGTGACCAAACCCACTGATATCACCATCCAGACCTGGTCTGATAAATTTCTCCACAGTAGCCTTTTAGTGGCACTACTGAAAGTTGTAGTAAGTTTACAGCTTAGCTTTAGTTCCTGATCTTCTTCTGTGGTTTTTCAATTTTTTTATTTTTTTTTCATTGCAATCTTTCAAATTTCCAGACCGGTTGTGTAGGTTTTCCAGTAGAACTCGCCACGAAGGGGTTAGCCGGGTTCCAGAGGAGAAGCTGAAATTCTCCAGCCGCCGTGCAAATTTAAACACCCTTTTCCCCGCCAGCCTAATTCCTTTGTCTGGCACCCGTAGCAGCAAGCTAAACCAACAAGCAGCAGACTTTAAAGCAGACTCTCATTACACAGTTCTCCACGAGAGTCGACATGTTTACAAGTAAAGTGTACTTGGAGGTGCTCGTTCTCAAAAACCCTTCAATGCTGTCAGTCCATTTATGACCGGATGTTTCCGCCCTCCTCCTCTTCCTCTTTTTCAATCGCCCCCTTTGCCGGTTTGTTATTTACGCCTGGCTTTGAAGAAGTCCCCCCCCAACACACACCACCACCACACACCACCACCACCCACCTGCGGGGCTGCTCTAGCTACAGAACAACAGCGTTAATATTTAATGTGCTGGTGCGCAGTAATGAATTTCCACTTGTCTATTGATCTGTGTCATATATGACAAGTGCAGGATGTGAGGCGGGAACAAGGGCATGAATTAAAGATGAGCACTCTCCTTGATGGCGTTGCATTACGAGTCGGCGTCTGCCGGGGCGCATATTATTTAAGCGAGCGCTCCACCGTTGCGGTTATCCTCGCGGTGAGCGTCCGTCCACACTGAAGGCGTCTGAGAAGCCGCCGCGTTCTAAATTAATCGCAAACTGTCTGTTCCCGTCGCGCAGCACGACGCTGTACCGGCACGGAAACTCCTGGAGATTTTCAGGCGGAAGTGCATGTTTATTTCATAAAGCTCGGTTCAGCATTTGAACGAGGAAGAAAAAAAGAAAAATCCAGCGGGTCCAAACCAATAAAATAAAGCCCTGAACTCCCTTTGTCGTCTTCCCACATCCCAGGAAGAGCAAACGGAGCAGGAATCCATCGGTAAATGTGAAACATCGCCGAATTCCGCTCTTTTGTCACGAAAGGAAGGAAGTGGAATGAGTGAATGTGCTGCTGTTGCGGCCCACTTTATAATAGGTGTCTATCAATCCAGCACGTCATCTGTTATCTAGAAGAATGAAAGCTGAGGATGAAACTTTGTCTCCTTCTGAACTAACAAAAAATATAAAGTCCATGTATTCCCTCGAGTTCCTGGGCCTTGGCAGGGAAAGTGAGGTCACTACTGAAACACAGACCACATTTTCCACGACCTTTACTTTAGCGACTTACTTTTCCAAGGACTGCGTGACTTTATTGATCGTGAACCAAGTCAGGAGGTAAACCAGATTCCTGCAGTCATTCACTTTTAAGACCTAAATCTATGAAATAATAATGTCTGTTTTTTGTTTATTTTTTTATTTTTATTTTTTCTTTGGCCCGCTGGCACTGTAGTGAGCACCAACCCACACGGCTTGGAGTGTTATTTTTTACCCTTTTCCATCCCTCCAAGGAGAGTGCCCGCTCTATTTTCAGGAACATGGCGGTCAAACCAAGTGTACTTAATGCACCTGGCTACTCTGGAAATTCAAACGCTGCTGTGGGATTTGTTGCACTTGATTTCTTATGATTACATTATTCGCAAATCTCTCTTTTTTTTTTTAGCAAATGATATCAAGGCTGAGTACAGACCTGACCTGGACTCAGTTAACTCGACACAGCCTCACACCTCTGATGATAGGCCGCTGCCTGTTAAATTGCACATGATGGTACTTCCCATTTTCTTTTTTTTCTGCAGCACATTTGGTGCAACCTCAGTGATGGAGATTTTAGTTTTTTCTTTCCTTTTTTTGAAATCTTTGGTAGCTTGACATTTGAGGCTGCCATTATCATAAATTTGTAAGTGGCAGCAGCTGCGAGGGCTTCGCACTTTGCAGCAAAACACTCTAAAGTGGGGTCAACCGTGACCGCGAAGTGTTTCCAGTGGACACTCAAAAGTGTTTCGAGCAGTTCAGCCGAGCCGAATCCCGGTGTCCGTGATTTGTGTTTCATTTAATAAGTCCATTAAAGACCAGACGTGACGACTTCCTTTTCTTTTTTCCCCCCAATTTTACCAATTTAGAGGATCAGCTTGCCCTTGGTTTAGTTCACTCTTAATATTGTTCTGTCATACGTCTGAAACTAATCAAGTGTGAGTCCATCACATTTGAAAAAAAAAAAAAAAGAATCCATGGCACCCAACTAAAGTGGCTTTATGAGCTTTTCTCTAACAGCTGCCCTTCTATCCGCTTTCACTCCCCCTTTGTTCGACCATTTGGACGCTCATCCACATTAGTTGCCACCCCAAAACCAATTAACCTTGAGTGGAAGTGGCTTTTAAAAACCCTCCTGCATGTTGACCAGCGCGGCAGTTTCCCCTCGCTTAGTGCAAATCGCCGTGTTGTTCACGGATGAGTTTCTTCATTGGGGCGTTTTTATTATCATTGCCCGGATCATAATAATACTGGTATGGGACTTCAAAGGTGCAGGTATCAAGTCAGGGATGGAGGGTGGGGATTTGGCGAAGGCCTCCTAAGGCTGTGGTTAACGGTTGTGTGACAGGCAGTCGCTGCCTCGTGTACAGAGAGCGAGAGGGAAACGTGTCCCAAGGCCTTACCCCCCCAACCCCCAACCACCCCCCGCCCCACCCCCCCACCCCCCAGGAGCCACTTCATTCTCCACCAGACACTTAGCTGTGAGTCCGACCTGAACGACTTGGCTAAGTGATGGAGTGAGACTAAGTCGGGTCAGGGCCGGGAAAAAGTCCCAGGAGCCACGAAACTGTAGCCCAGTGCCGTCTCTCACTTTTTCTTTTTTAACTCAAAGGGCCGCTTGGACCTCGGAAGTGAGTCACAGAGGTGTCCTGGTTGAAACGTGCCCCTACAAAATTGAACACCCCCTTCATGAACACATCAGCAGCAGTCTGTGACGGGTTCATGTTAGCAGATGTGCTGCTCGCCACTGGCTGGACCCCCACTCCTGCAACCCCCAACGGCTTGGTAAGAAAACACATTCGGCATCGTTAGTTCAAACCACTTGACTGACCTTCCGCCGGCCCAATGGCCCACTTCCTAAAGGACTCCTCGTGCGGTATTACCAGACAGTGATCCAGTGTAGCAGCCAAAGAACAGAGGACGTCCTCGCCTGCAAAACTTTTTCTCCGAGGTGTGATGACAGGAAGTCAAGAAGCTGTATTTCCTGTACAGTCCTGCTGAGCCGTGGTGTGATTCTCACAGTGTCAGTAACCTAAAGCAGAAATATCACAGTTTCACAGCATAACGATGGCAGCTCTGAAATGTGCTATTCCAAACTTCTGGGCAGCTGACCAAGCTTTTTAATTTATTTATTTATATGGAAAATCTGTCCATCCTGTTTTATATCATCATTACATGGCGGGCGCAGGATCCTTCCCTATCATATCCCTGTTGGAGAAAGGATGTATTTATTCCCTGGACGAGTCACCAGTTTATCGCTTTGACCAGCTTTCCAACTAGCCTAACATCCACGCGTTGGGACCATGGGAGGAACATATGCAACATCTAGAATATCTGAAGTCTTACTGTCTTGGGAGCAGCTCATACTGCAGGTGCTGCACGACAGGGAAACGGCGACTTGCCCTAAATCCGAGGAACTACCCCGTGATCACTCAGCAGTTAACTCGCTGTCCTGGTTCCGGCTCTTCAGAAGTCAATAAACTCTGAAGCTCCCAGTCTCGGCTAGTCTTGGAAAATAAAACGTTTATGCCCTGCGAAAGTGTGGGATTTATGTCCCCCGGATTGCGATCAGCAGCAGTTGACAAGGGCCGATGCGGAGGGAGGCAACGCGGCAGCGTGACTTGTTGTCCGCCTTGGATCTTGTGAGAGGAAGTTGCTCCCTTTCCGCGCAGGCAGCAGCTGTAGCCTTTTAATAAAGTCGCGGGCGGCCTTGGCATCCCTCGAACGGAGGCTTGTTGGACATTTGTGCGAGTTCATGACTTACTGCGTATGTGTGTGTGCGCTTGCGTGTGTGCGTGCGTGTGTTTTTTTTTTTCTTTTCTGGCTGTAAGCACTCAGCCGTGGCCGGCGTCTGATGGATGGCCACGCGAGTCCAGGATGCTCGGCGGCCGCTACAGATTGGCCCAGCGGAAACCTGGCAAGCGCAAGTGCATGCGGCGCAGGCAGGCACATTTCTTACGGACGGCGGACGAAACATCCCAGAACGGGGTGAGGTGGGGGGGTAGAGGTGGCTTTTAGGGCGGGGCTTGGCTGTCACATGTAAAGCCACCACATTCTGTCGCTGCTGGAACCTGCCAAGCGTCGCCTTTGAGCTGCCAGAATGTTGATGTGACCATACGGGTGGACGGAGGATGGACGAAATTGAAATGCTTGTTTCCACCAGGGGACGAAAATCTGCTCCTGACTCGGGAGAAACGACGGTTTGGAACATTTGTCTTGAAACAAATGCAGCGGAGAAAAGCGCCGACCTTTTTCTTTATGTCCAATCGCCGGAGTGCTGACTACTCAAGCAGCCACTTCTTAACGATTCCCTTGTATCATTACTGCTTACACAAAAGTGAGTCACTCAACCGCCCTCCCACCCCCTCCCACAAGTCTAATGTTTGTCGAGTCGCCGCCACCGCCGCCACCGCCAGTCTCAAATTGGAAGCGCTCCGTGCGTACGTACGGAAATGAGTCCAAGAGGGGTCAAAGAAAATGAGCCGTCGTTTGAAGTTAATGAAGTGTGCGCCTCGGTGATTCCGCGGGATTACATTATATATCCAAGGCGGCGCCGCGGCTCACCCCAAATTGGAACTCTCAAAGCCAGGAGAGGGTGAGGAGAGCAGGGTGGTGAGGGCCAGTAACGAAAAGAAATAAAAAACGACTGCGTCTGTGACTCATTTTGCAAAGTTGAACGAGGGACTGAAATGAGGAGATGCAGACGTTAAGAATGTGAATTGTCCATTGTTGGTCAGTTTGTTTTTTCTATTGTATTTTGCATCCCAACGTCACAATACAGGGTCACTGTTGCGAGTAGCATGTTAACTATAGCGAATGGATATCAATCTTATTGGTTAGAATGTTTTTTGAGTGTGCTAATTGTTAATTGTTGAAATGTGATGTTGACATTAAACATACAGATTAATTATATCCTGGACAAACAGTGTCTTGTCTCATGCTCCTCTGACACGACTCGCCCACGTAGTCATGTAAACAGGCGATGCCCTTTTAATTTGTTCAAAATTCACTAGCGCAGTGAGCTGCCCGACCGCCCCGGGGCCATCCATCGACTTGGACTTCCAGTCAGGTCAACGGTGAGCGCTGCACAATAATCCCCCCGAACCCGCTCGGCTAGATTACTGCTTGGAGGTGGGGGTAGAGGTGGCGGGCAGGGGGCAGTGGGGAGGAGGGGGATACCTCACATAAGGCGTACATTGGAAATGCCAGGATTTAACTGCAAAGGGAAGATTTTACACTTTGATACTCCTCCTTCCCTTTGTAGAGAGGTAAAGAAAAATCAGTAGGCGTGGAACATCAGAGCTCCGGAGGGACTTTGGAAGTGGACAGTGGAGTCAGTTCCGGCGGTCGGCCGGCCGAGAGATAACCCCACGTGACTTCTGCGCCCAAGATGAACCGCTTTTGGGAAGCCTTTTGTTGTTGGACCTCCTGAGGTATCTCGTGCAAGGTCAGCTGTACATCGGCCTTGTATACGTGTGTGCATGTGTGTGTGTTTGTGTGTGTGTGTGTGTGTGTGTGCGCGTGTGTGTGTGTATTAGAACTGTTATTTCCTCCAGACACCAAACCATGTTTACTGCTTGCTTTTACTTTTCATTTATGCATTTGTTTATTCATATATTTAATGCACAGCTGCTTCCGGGGGCCTTGAGGTTGGGAAAAAACAAAACAAAAATTCAGCTATGACTGGAAGAGCAAGAGGGACAAGAGAGAGAGAGAGAGGCAAAGGAGTAGAGGACTTGCTCCGCTCTTCCGGGATAGTGAAGGTGCCTTTGAGCTCTTCCCGTCACTCTAATTGGCCCACCGGAGCCGACTTGCGTGTCGTTAGCAGAAGCTAGCTTGAGGTTTTTGCTTTTTTTTTGCTTTTTTTTTATTATTATAAATTTTTAGCTGTAGGAATGCAACGGATGGCGGCGGCGAGAGAAGAGGAAAGAGGAAACGCGGTGGCAGACCTGGAGGAAAAACAAGCACGGATAGATAATGCACGGCGGAGACACTGAGATGGTCCTGATTAGGCGGCGGCGCATGTTGGCATCTTCTTTTCTTTATCAGAATTTTAGTTAATCAGTCTCCTCGCCTCCCTCCTGGCCCGTTTTGTTCTTCCCTTTTTCATCCATTTTAATTCCCGTTATCTCGTCGCGCCTAATCTCGCCTCATATTCCAGATAGTGCACCTTTTGATAGGTATCCTATTGATTCCTCCGCCCCGGAACAATGCCGGCTCTTCTTCTCGCGACAGCTTCTCATTAACAGTCCGCGGCATGCGGGCCACCGCGCGCTGCTGAATACTAAGGCGGGCAGTCGTTTTGGGATTGCCTGTGGTCGAGTCATGTGGCCGTGGCCTGACCCGATCGGACCCTTTACCTCCCTGTTGTCTCTGGTTTGGCGGGTTGGCTTCAAATCCTTGTCACGCCAAAAACATGGGCAAGTTTTCCAGAAGGAAGTGGATGACTGAGGGCATTGTGCATGACTCCAGGCTTTGTTAGTGTCGCATTTTTTTTCTGCCCTTTTGCTGAAATCTGCTGAATCCACAATTCCCAGAGTGAATACCCCTTGTGAGACTCAATGCAGCCGATGCCTTGAAAACAACTTCATTCATGGCGAGCTGAGACTGCTTGTCTCAGCTCGCTGCTGTTCGGAAAGATTCCATTGTGAGCATTGCAAATGGTGTTAAATGACCCGGCTCATTTTCCACAATACACATCAGAAGGGATCATAGTTCAAATCTCATTTGAACAAAGCTACACGACTGTACGAGAGCCAGTGAATTATTTTGAGTCTGCGAAGTTAGCAAGCATGATCTGGAGATGGCAGCAGCAATAAAGTGCGTCGGCATTTGAAATAAAAAACGTTAACGACAGTGTCATCTGCGTATTACTGGGAACTTCTTTGGCACCTGTGAAAGAGACAGACCATCGAGTGCGGTTTCAACAAGACCAAACTGTTTTAAAATTCCGTCAGGTGAGTCAATGACCCGGCTCGCGATTAAACAATGAACTCCCGATTAAACAGCCAAATTAATGCTTAATTTCAAGATGATATATGAATGCATAATGATCTGTTCCTACTCCTTTCTGAAATGCCAAAACATCCACACTTCTTGTTAAATTTAGAGAAACCTTTCCAAAGCGGAAGGAAAGAAGAGCGGCGAGAAATAAAAATCTTGTTTCAAGACCCGAGAGGCATTTCTAGAACAAGAGAGAAACCTGTTTTTTTTTTGGTTTTGTTTTGTTTTGTTTTTCTCTCTCCCTTCCCTGGTATATTTTAAGACTCGCACCGTATCACTCTTGAGCTGCACGGCACAGCCTGCTTTGCATAACACAAGGGTTCACCTGGGAGGAGATTCCAGTTCGAGCGCGTCCTGTCAGCTCTCCCCATTTCGGGCGCGAGGGCCTCGAGTGAAGCTGCCGTCGCGTTCTAACGGGACATCTGTTAAAAGCGCTGGCAGCGTGCTGAGCGCGGATGTGGGTTTCAGAAATAGAGCCGCTGCCGCCGCAGACATGAGGTCGGAGCAGCTTCTGTGGGCAGCGAGACGGATCCCTCGCCAACGCGACGTGCACAATCGTGCATTTCCCCTTCGGCAACCGGCGCTTGATTCTCCTTTTTTTTTTTTTTTTAACCCCTCCCCTCCCCCGCATCTCGACTCTGCTTTATCTCGGCAACCTTGACGCGTCAGCTGACTTCCCTCGCACTGTTGCTGTCTGAATTTTTCATTTATTTATTTATCCCCCCCGCCACCCCGGGCTGGGATGGCTATCAGTCGCGCCTGTCATAGCCGGCGCCATCAATCACTGACTGTACATACAACGTGGAGTTTGTCAACACAGCAGCGACGTCGACAAACGCAATTTGACAAGAGCGGTTAGATAAGAGCGACTGAGCCGATTTGATTTGTGCGCCGGGTTAAAAACAAAAGCAGACAAAGCTGGATTTGAATCCCCATTTTTTTGGGCCTGAGATTTCTGGTTGTTTCTGGTTAATTGCTCTGGAACGGCGGGGCACAATGGGTACACCGTCCAACTGCGATGTTTACGGAAAGGTAACTATGTTGAGCCGAAGCAGTGCGCTGAATTCTAACTCCGTCCAGTCGACACTAGCGAGTGATCCCCAACCGAAAGGACGTAACCGCCTGGCATTGTGAAAGATGCTGTCAAGTGATTTGTCTGTGAAGATTCTCAGTCATCCAGGTCATCTAAAGGTGGAACCACCTCCTGGTTAATTACCTGGGACTCTCCAACCCCGTTTTAGAACTGAAGAAGCCTTTTGGATGAGAGACAAAAGGTCTTCAAGATCACAAGAACAAGTCCAGTTGCCCAAACTCATCCCTCTGTATGTCAAGTAATTCCTTTCTATGTGCAAGCACTCAGAATTATCTTGAAGCCATTTGGAGTAAATGGTTCAAAAGCTAGCTAGCTATTAGGAGAAGAGGTATACCTTAAGTACGGCTCACTGTTTCCAAGCTCCCGGTCCTCATAGTTTCCTGCAATACTCGGATTCTCACAGACTAGATTCATCTGGTGTCGACTGGGTTTTCTAGAGCCTGTCCAAACTGACCTGGCGTAGAGGCCAGAACTTAATGACAGGGAAACTGGGACTCACATCTGATTTTAGACTTGGCCAGACTGCGGGAGGAAGCTGGAGTAGCGACAGCAAACTAGAACCAAGACGCATTCTCCTGGGGGAGAATCGAACCCACAACCTATCCGGGACATTTGTCATCCATGAGTATATTGGTTGTGCAGAAGGCAGAACCACACAGGTTTCGGTCCAAGAGCCGAGGACCTTCTGAATCAACAGGCAGCCGCGGCAGCCTCATTAAATGTCTGCAAGCTTCTTATTTTCCAGGCCGCTGAGCCAACCGTAGAGCTGGGCGGCTGCAGACTGGCGGGACTCGCTTCGGGGGATTCGCACAATTATCTGCATTTCACACCGTCACGCGACACATTGTTTCTTTTTGGGGGAAAAAAAAACATATTCTGCAAGCCTTTTTTTTTCTCTTTTATTTTTGAAACAGAGTTCAACGTAGGCCTTGAGGCTCCTTCATATTTGTATATATATATATATATATATATATATATATATATATATATATATATAAAAACATTTCTTTGGATACGAGGACTCATTTCCAACCGTTGAGGCTTCGGCCCTCCTGCGTTGCTGATGATGATCTCGCCGTCGCACAGGGTCACGGTCACGTCATAATGTGTTCCGGAGCAGACATAGTATTTTTTTTTTTTTACAAGTAACAGTTGCCGTAGGTTGAGATAGAAAACACACGTCAAGGCAGGAAAAGATGATGATCATATAATTACCTCGCCGCGTGCAATCAGCTTCCCATTCATCCGCAGCCCCTCGAGCTTCACGTTCGCTAAGCCTTTACAGAATTTACGCTAATTTCACTTTTTTTTTTCCTTCCAATCCGCTCCACATGCTCTGGCATGCGCTTTACAACCTCACTTTTTTTTTTTCTTTCCGCCACGCGCGAGATCGTCGCAATTATAGATACGGCTGAAACAAAGTGGCGCTTAGCCTGTTGGATGTTCACACAGCTTGGATTCCTGACTTTTAATGTTGTCAAATCGGCGAGAAATTGGCCTCTCGCAAGTCGGAATTTCCTTTTTTTCCTGGTTTTGACAGCCAGCAAGTGGCAGGAATGGGTGTCAGTCAACCTTTCCGAGGTCTCCCTCCCGCCCCCATTCGTCCGGCACTCGGGCTCTGTACTATTGTTGTTGCGTTTTTCCACCTCCCTTTGGCGGCCCTTTGTCGAAACCTTCACGCCGTCCTCGCCGCGATGTTGGAAAGTGTGTGTGGGCAGGCGACGCCCCCTCAGCCTCTGACATGATTGCAATCAAAGTGAGCACAAAAGCAAACAACAGGCTCTCGCAGCGCCCATGGCAATTATCGCCATGGCCCCTTTTTTTTTTTTTTATTTGTGGTTGTAAACCCATTTATTCCAAATATTCTATGTAACTACAATCATTCTTTGGCCTAAAAGCGAACAACAGTCACAAAATCCAGGGGGCACACTGGAGCAAAAAAAGAAAATCACCAATAGATGAGTTTCATTAATCTCTGGGTATTCATCTTTTGGTGCTTGACACATACTGCCCCCTACTGGTGTGGAGGTTTCTTTATTTTATATTTGCATAATGCTCTTTGCACGCTATCTCTGGGTAGTATCAGTGAAATGAAAAGAAACATTTGGGGGCTGAAATGTGTCCGTTCAGAGAAGTTACTTTGTTTTCTTTTTTCCTGTTGATCGTACCACCATCCATCCTCACCGGCAAGAAAGCTCCCATCTCCAGAGGTCTTGCCTTCGCCGCTCTTCCATACCGTTTTTTTGTTGTTGTTTTTTTCCGGCAGGTCAGATAAAATTGATTTTGTTTGAGTCCGGCAGCCCAGGACTCTAATAATTGTGGCTTATTGCTTTTTTTTTTTACCCACCCTCCCTCCCTCTCCTCTGCTTATATTTCACAAAACTCAGCTGCTCTGGCTGCAGTGTCCGCAGCCTTATTGCCTCCTTGAGGCCATTCAAAAAAAAAGAAAGAAAGAAAGAAAAAAGTTCATCATGCATCATGAGGTATAAACGCTCCGGCTCGAGACATTTCCAGGAGCCCGCTGCTATGAAACATCGGTGAAGAGGCTTTCATCTGCGAAGAGTCCAGGAGCGATTCATTCTGAGTCGGAAAGGCGGCTTCAAAGCGGGTCAAAGTACGAAAAAAAAAAGAATAAAAAATATTGTATTTTTTCATTTATCTGCAGGCCAAAACAACCAACCAAACAAATGCTAATTTCCAAGCATGACGTCGGCTGCGTGTGATCTTCGATCCTGCGCGACGATTAAAGAAGGAATAGAAAACTGCCTCAGTGGAGACACGGCCGCTTTGTCAGGTCTTCCTCCCACGTGGTCACGGCCGACAAAGACTCGCTGACGAGGAAACACAAAGAGAGCCGCCGTTGCCCCTGACGCTCTTTGTGTCTCCCTTTGCCCTCCCCCCCCGCCCACCCACCTCCCTGATATCGCATCTGTCGGCGTCCTCGTCGACTGAAGTCGATGTTCTTCCTCGTTGTCTCGTGCTGTCGTGCGGCCGCCGCCCCCTCGTCGTTGATCCTTTTTAGCTTTTAGCGTCGCCGCTTGTTTCAGCCTCAGCGACTCGGATTCGTCAGCCGCTGCCAATCTTTGTTCCAGCTTTAAATGAAGATGCAGTTTTCTTCTTTTGAGTGGCAGCATAAAAAAGGGGAACATGATGCATCTATTCCCCCACTGTGAACTATATTTCTTGCTCTGCTGCAACCCTCCCCTCCCCCACCACACTGGGGCAGGTGTGGGGGTTACTGACGTCAAGCCATCATTGCCCCCGTCCCAAAAAATGAACAACCGCCGTCGGTCCAATCCACTCCTCCTCTCGGACTCGTCTGGAAAGCAGCCGATGTCCTCCAACGCATTCTGGTGATTTTTATCAGATTTATTTTTCCAGGTGGGGGCTTCGAGTGCCTCACATCGGCATTTTGACCACTGTAGGTGTGTGTGTGTGTTTGTGTGCGTGTGCGTTCTGGTTCGCCGAGCCGAGGTGAGCAACAGCTTGCTGCAGTGCTGTCACCGCGCCAGCATTAGCGTGCATTATTTATCTGCCTGCAGACCGATCCGGAGAACGGCATAACCATAGCAACCAGAGGCAGCGCAGACACACACAAGTGCGCGCACGCACACACACACACGGGGGAAAGAAACATCAGTTTGAATGTCACGCCGGCGCCTGCCGTTCACTTAATCGCAGAGTCACATGTTCCTCAGCAGATCTTCCGCCTCTTTTGCGTCACAAAAGAGTGAAAGGGGGAGAGTTTGAGTTTCCTTCTTCTTCTGAAATGAATGAAAAAAAAACACTTTTTGTTTGTTGTGAGCGGTCGCCGATGGCCGCGTCTCCCAGTTTCGTTTTTGTCTTGTTGCTGTTTTCATTACCTGCTCAGTAAAAAAAAAAAGAAAAAAAATGGACCGCTGACATTTTCGCGTTTTTTCCTGCACTTGGCGGCGGCAGGGGAAAAGGGCAGCTGCAGCAGGTGGTGTGTGCGAAAAGAAGCGCTGACCCTGAAAACGAGATCGGTTCGAAACACTGGAGGGGTCGGCAGGAAGGTGGGGTGGAGGTGGAGGAGGAGGAGGAGAAGGAGGTGGGGTTCCACTGGCGATGGACTCCCGAAAAACTGCACAAAAAGGCTCACGATTCTAACCGGCTCGCCGAAGAAGAAGAGTTTCCCATTTTAAATGAGTGCTTTTAGCGGAATGAATTACAGGGAAGCGAATGACTAACTCTCCCCACTGTTTCTTCTGGGCAAGACTCCCACTGCCGTGAGCTCGTAAGCCCCCCTCCTCTCCCCCTCACCGACCCCGGGCGCGGCCCACTGGCCCGGCTCCGGTCGTGACCGTCCACCTGGTGGCCCTGATCGGCGGCCACTCGCTCGCTGATCCGTGGCCGGGGGCAGCGCGCGCGTGAAAGCGGAGCGAGTGCGATGCAAAGTGAGTCAGGATCCTGCGGAGAGCTCTGTCGCATCGCACGCAGTGGAGGATTGGCTTTGGAGCGGTGGGGAGTCCCAGGGGGACGTGGGGGGTACGGGCACTGCAGGTTTATAGAAATATTTGCGATGAATGGCCGGCAGAGAAAGACGCAGTGACGAGACACCACACAGAGCAGGATGGGATCACAAGACTGCCAATACTACTGTGCATAATAAAATAATAAAGCCACTGGTGCTTCGAGTTCTGCTACTCGCTGCAACAGCAATGATGATAACACTATCAAATGATAATAAATCATTTAAGAAGAAGAAGAAGAAGAAGAAGAAGAAGACAACCTTTATTGATCCCGCGGTGGAGAAATTTGCATAATTACAGCAACAAAAAAAGGTTACAGTGCAAAAGATGAAGAATTATATTAACTGAAGATTTAGCCAGAAATAAAATATCTGTTAGTTTATACAGAAAAATAAGAAGCGAGATATTTACATATTAAACAGTTGAATTTACATGTGCTACATGCTCGGCTATAAACAAATTTCTATTTCATCTAAAATTTAAAGTTTAAAATTTACAGTTATTGTAGAGTTTGTTAAAGAATGTCCTCCTGACAATGAGGACTGGTTCTGATGAGGGTAAAAGAAAATACAGAATCAATCATGAGAGGAACAATGGACAGATCATTGATGATGTAATAATCCTAAGAATAACAGTCAAAGATTAGAATAACAATGACACCATGGCATATACATATGCATATATACAAACAATAACAGCTTCTACTCATGAACTGGCTGAACGACTGATACCGTTTGAATGATTCACCTGAACAGCACATTGAATCACAACGTCCGTCGTAACGCAAAGCACCCGTGTGCAGTTGTCGTCCTCATTAGCCTTGCGAGGTCGCTGATGACTGGGCCGTAGCTCATAAATGCCAACCTTTGTCTTCACGAGACCGCAGAGACACAGAGGGATGTAGACATTTAGATGTAGATGTGTGATGTAGTTCTCAGGCGCCTGCTGGCCAGGTCGTCTGTGTTTGCTTTGTGCCGAGGACCCAGCTGCTCCTGACACTGCGGCAGTCATGTGAGCGTGTGTGCAGGGAGGAGAGAGAGAGAAAATAAAAACAGAACAACCACAACAACAACAGCAACAACGGGGCAGGAGCGGCGCAGGGCTTGGATTTTAACGGCTTCTGTCAAAACAATCTGCAGCGCGCACGGCAGCGATGAGGTGCCGGTGAAGCAACAGCCGCAGCACAGCTAGCTTCGGTTAAAATGTCAGAGTCGGGGGGTAAATAATTGATATTTGAACTTCAGTGTGTGTATGAGTGATGGAAGGAAGTCTTTGACATGCTGTCGTATTGGATTTTATTTTATTTTTTTGGCCGATGACGCCCCAATTCTACAACCACCTTGTTGTTGGTGTTTTTTTTCTGCACCGCTCTGCACTGCCATAAGGGCCACGAGAGGCAAAAGTTGCGGGGGTGCCGAGTATATAATCACAAGCCATTTGCTGGAGTGCCCGTATCGAGTGTGCGCACATGGACGCGTTCTGATTGTGTGTGAAGGTCGACAAGTCAAAAAGACATGGTCGAAAAAAGTTTGGATCCCACGGTGAAAATGTGTTGATTTGAACCAGATTGAGAAAACCTGGACGACAAAAGAAAGTTTCAATTTTAAAATACAGCAATTTTCTCGCAATAAAAGCTACAAAGTTAACGTTCTGAGTAGAGCTGTAACTATTAATCGGTTAATAGACTTGAAGCGATTCAAAAAAAAAGATGAGATGTTTCCTGAAGTGAAGCTTTGTGTCTGGATTGTTACTGCAGCTTAACATTGGTTCCGCTGTTGTGTTTCACACTGGCTCTGTGACGCACTGGTGTTTTTTTTGGGTTTTTTTTTGATATCCTTTTAATTTATTGTTTTCATATTTGTACGAATATACTAATACCACATACACATTTAATTTTTTTTTTCTAGGTTTCCCAAAATATTCAATAGCTTATGCAAAGAATCATTTGCCGCTCCTACCAGGAAAGCGAGCAAAACTTCAACAAAAGCAAAAAACAAGAAAATTTTCCCTTTTGAAATAAAAAGTTAGCTTTCAGTGTGAGATACAGTTAAAACCAATCCCCATTTTATTGAATCTAAATACAAACAAACAGTGCCAGCAAATTCTTCCACTCGAGAATGACTATTTTGTCATCCGTGTGGCATCTTGCAACGGCTGCTTTTTATTGTTCCGAGCAGCCGGAAGCCACTTGGGAAGGGTGCGAATAGGTCGTGCCGCCGCTGTAGGTCCGGCTCATCTAACAGGAAATCAAAGCCGAGCTGCCTTTCATTTCCTGCGATAATGCGAAGCGATGCAGGCGCGGAGGGACTTTGACAGGCCGCCTTTGAGAGCTCTTCCTCAGGTCGTAAATCAACTCTTCCACGAGCGACGAGTCCCTTTGTTTTCGGGAGCGGCGCTCGTCCTAAAGGTTAGCGCCGTCTAGACGCTTCCATCTCGCCGCTCGCCTGATTTATTTTGAATAAGTGTCCACTGTCAGTCCGCAACCGTGGCTTTTTATGCACACCCGCCTCTCCATCCTGCCCATCCGCTGCTCAACATCCGTCAGCCCTCTGGAACTAAATGCCATTAACCACTCGCAGCCCGAACAGTTTTTTGTTCCGGCAGATTTTTGCGTGACATTTGTCGTCTTTGATCATATCTTTGCCTGCTCGGGTTTATCAGTTTCATGCAAATCACACCGAGGTTTTTTTTTATTTATTTTTTTATGTGGTTTCCTTGAAAATCCACGCTTATGGTGATATTTTCCGCTCCATGTAACCTTCTTGAATTTCACCACTGGCCCCACTCACTGGCCCTTTTCCTGGCCAAGGATTAAAAATAAACAAATGAATAAATAGTACCATATCCCAGCTCATTGCAGTGTTTGAATCTCATTGCAGTCTGTTTTGTTTTGAAATGGCCATTGTTAGTACACAAAGAAAAAAAAAAAAAAAACAACTCATGCCTGGCTGCTGCTCCCATGGATGTTGGATGGTTGGGTATGATGCTGGCAGAACTTGGCAGTTTTGCAAGGGCAAACAAGGCGAGAGTGAATGTTTTTCAAAAAAAAAAAAAAAAAAATTTGCAACCTTTGCCGACAATCTTGCAAATTTCGCACAATATTGGCACATGATGATAAAATCTGTGTCGTGCAAACAAAGCCCATCATTTTACACAACGTCTGACCAGAATCTGGCATTAAGAGACGGCATACTTTTATAGAGATTTATTAACATCACAGCTGGACAGCCATGAAAACAAACATATACCATAGGCGCTAGTTGCGAAAAGCTATTAATAACACAAAGGGGGAAAGTAAACAAACATGACTGCGGCGGAGATCAGAGGTAGCGATGCATCCGCAGCAACGGCAGCCACTGTCCTACATTGCCAGCGCTGCGTCTTTGTACTTGAGTTTGAAAAAAAAATAAATAATACAATAACCGCGCTGCAACACTTGGAAATGTTTTGTTCTCGGTGCGATGGACTGAAGCGTAAATTAACAGCAACTCTCCTCCTCCTTGTCGTCTTTGAAATACGCAGAAGAGGTCGAGAAGAGGCCTCTCCCAGTCGCATTTCAACCAGCGAGAGCTTTGAGGTAGAATTTGTTGCCGCTGCGCTCCCTCTTCCGTAACAGTGTGAGGTAGTTACGCAAGAGGAGCAGGGAAGAAAAAAAGCAGAGACCCCCAACCACCACCACCCCCTGCTGGCTTGCTTTAAAACAATCCTCTCTTGTTAGTCTTCTTTAATCAAATGGCAGAATTGGATTACCAGAAAGGTCAAATTAATTAGCCCACACATTGGGGAGCCCTTCAGCAAATTACGCGAGGCAAATATCTTTTACGTGATTACATCCGCACGGCAAAACCTCACCAATGCTCCCGCGATCTCCAAGTGATCCCAGAAAAAAGGCCAAACCCTCATATACCCTTGCATACCCAATATACCCGTGATCAAAGCTCGTCCATACAACAAGTGCACTATGCTGACTGGCTTTTATTTTGGGTTGAAAGGCATCGAAGCATCAATCCTTTTCTCGAAGAGCGCCAGACTACTCTAGTTTTGGACACATTTTTAACGAAACTTGTAAATTATTTGGATTGTCTTGGGTATCCATTTGGTAAAAGAAAGGGTAAACCGGGAAGGTGTTTGAGGCGTCTTTTTGATCCACGCAAGCAGCAGAACGGAACACAGAAAGGAAAGTTCTTCGGGGCTGTTTCATGTCCTTTCAAACCTTGCACTCTAATCTCTTTAGAGGCAGTGGCAGCTTTGCGGAATGTCACTAGCTTCCTCGTGAAATCCGATAAGCAGGCTGAGGTGCAAGGGTGGAATCACCAGTCAAGTCAAGTGCTGCGAAATTGGCCAAAAATTGCGAGGTTTTGAATTTCTCCAGTCAAGGACCAGGGGAGTTCCGTTTGACCATCGGACCTTTTACTGTTTTGCAAATGGCCGGGTTTGCAAACGATGCTCTCCATCTCGGGGAGGTGGAGGACGGGATGAAGATGATCTGGAGCTCCGAGATCCTGCCTCCTTTCCTCGCAGCTCCTCACCGCTGCCACAGTGCGTGCTTTCCGCTCACCGCTCGTCACAAGAGCCGTTGCGATCACTGTAATTTGGACCTTGGCGCGAGAGACGGCACAACTAAAGGCCACAATGGAGACGCGGGGGTAGCTGAAGCGGGCAAGCATACGGGGGGTGGGGGAGGGGTTCCTTCCCTTCTCGCAGCGACCTGACCGTGTAATTGCACGAGCGGCGCAATGATAGTGCGATGTTCCAGCCGTGGTGAGGAAAAGAGATTCTTCAGGCATCTCTTGGTGTTGTGTTCAAGCCAGAATCATCCTCTCATTATGAAGAGGTGAAGTCAGAATTTTTTTTCCCCAATTCTGCCTCAAAATACAGAAGAAAAACATTCCATTTGGCTTTAGCTGCGTTATTTACAGGCCTTTTAAAATGATGCTTCATGGTCAACAGTGCTTTTGATGCATTTTATTTTTATGGCAACAAAAATCAATTCTGATCGAAAGGGCTTCAGTTGTTTTGTGCGGCAGCTCACTAGAGGACACACCCCCTGCCCCCCCTCAAGACCCCCGAGGGTGTTCGACTCCCAGCCACCAGCTGTGTTACTGCCAGCTTAATGTTGCATGAACTCCGGCCTGCAATAATGGACGCTGGGCCCTGACAGAATAACCCCCTTCTGACAGAGAGAGGCTTTCTGACCAATCTTTAGGGATACGGCGACCGACAGGTTCTCACAACTGAACTCTGGGAAAATAGGAAACTTTCATCTCCCTCCGACACGCCCTGACGCCTCACCTTCCCTTTGACATGAATGACTATTCCTTCTTTATTTTCCCTTCCTCTTTTTACCCCTCACCGTTGTCACTTGCGTTTTATTGGTCTCGCACTCAGCGTGGAGAAATGACTCGCCACTTCAAGGACCTGTCCTCTCTTATTGTTTTCCCGGAGTTCCACCCGACTGTACGGCAGACATCTGCTTTAAATAGGCCCTGGCAGAGTCGCTGAAGTCTGACAAACATTTCAGACGGGTAGGGGAGGCGAGGGGAGAGGGAGCGGCGACGACTCGTCAGGAAGACGGGCTGTCTCGCCGTACACAACCTGCCTCAGGAGATTACTGCACGCTTAAAAAGTCACAGACGGGCCGGCGTGTGTCTCCGCTGTCGACTCATCTCCCGAGATTGAATTTAGAAGGGCAGGCGAGGAGCCTTCATGTGAGCGCTGTGTAATTTAGACGAGGCTAACCCCAGCTGCCATTGATTAGTCTTTTGATTAGTCAATCAGCTGTTCGATCGATGCAATGATTTGAATTGGCGAGAAAAAAAAGTTGAAAATTTAGAAAAATCACAATCAAACACACACACACACATATATATATATATATATATATATATATATATATAAAAATATATATATATGTATATCCTGGTGTCACAAATTACCACCTGTGTGAACAAATGTTGAGAGGCACCAACAGTTGGACACGGAAACATCGGAATTGAATGCCTGTTGCAATCAATTCTGTTTGATTAATTGATTAATCCTCCCAGCTCCAGTTTAAATGCCCCCCAAAGAAAAGAGGAAGCAGTGCCTTCCTGCAACAATAGGGGCCTGCGAATCCTCCATCACAATGAAATCAGTGCCTCAGTCCTGGCGATTCTCCAGCGCAGCTTCACAATCGCTACTGACCCACAGTCAGCTGCTCTTTTTGCCGCGTCCCCTCTTCAATCAATCATCGCGGTTCCCTTTTTGTTAAATTAAAAACCTGCACATGCAATTGTCTTTGCTGTCCCCGCTCGCCAAGTGCGCCCCCCCCCCTCCTCCATCCCATTCCATCCCCTCTTCCCTCTGAATGCCTTCAGCCTTCCCCCGTAGGATGAAAACCAAACAGCACCCGGGAACGAATCAATCTGCATATAATACGAGGCGCCACTGCGTTATTGTCGGCGGCCCAGCGATCGATCCCGGCGTAATTGCATTTACCCTCCACCTCCCCCTCAGGAGTGGGGGGCGCGCAATTAGACCCGACAGGTGACAGTGCTGAACCATGTTGCTCAATAAAGGGACGCCTTACTTCGGGTAATTAAAATTACCGCCTCTCGTCTCTAAATGAGCAAAATCAAGGTCCCTTCTCCTCATCGACACCTCACAGTCCGCGGAGGGGAAGGACAGGGAGGAGCTCTCAAGTTCATTCGCAGGTGGCTAATGGAGCGGTTTCCCTAAGATAAAGCTGGGAGCGCTCTACCATCCACACTGCTTTTTCCTTCAGGCAGGTGGCCAATGTGAAGACAGAGGCGTTGGCAGTTCTGGACAGCGAGAGACAATACAGGTCGGGTCTTGCAAATCTCCCAAAAAAAAGGTTTGCCAATGAACTCGCAAAGGGCATTGAGGCTATGAAAAATTGACTGGTGCCGCAACTGTGCTAGGCTTGATTGGCAAGTCATCAAGGGTTCAAGAGAGACACTCTGTCAAGATTGTCCCACTCGGGCCGCCGTGGCCTCACTCCAGTTGTGCGCAATGATCTTTTCAGTGTTGACTTTTTAATAATTTTAATGATTGCCAAAGGCCACAAATGAATGCGTTGGAGGACACAAATATTTAAAGCAACACTCACCATGCTTTTGGTCCCTTCCTGACTGTCGTTGTCGAAGCTTGATTTGTACCCAAACCTTCAGCTGATTTCCGGCTTTCTAAACGTGCAAGACGACATGCCGACATTTTTTTTTTCTGCCTCTGCGTTCTGGCCTCGACGAGGGGTAAAACTCCAGCATGTCAACAAGTGAAATGCTGGCTTGTGGCATCCCGGCCGAGCCAGTAGCACCACCAACAGCTAAAACACCCAGCCTTTATCTGCTTCGGCCCACACGGAAGGGCTTGTGCCTCTTGGCGTGCTTTATCCTGAATGCACAAGCTCAAATTTTGGCCGAGGCCGCGAGAAGGAGAGGACGCTCGGTCAGTTCGGAAATTGTATGAAAATGTCACATCCGCAGTTAAACAATGCTCAGAATTCATGCAATGGTTTCAGTGGAACCAGGACAGGTGGGGAGACGTTAGGGTGATGAGTATTTGACAGCAATCTGCAAAATCTTATAACTTGTCAAGGTTAATCTTCTGAATCAGACATCAGATAATTCGGCTCTAGGTTAATTGGGATCCAGGGATAATCCTATAGCGCACCAATGCCTTAACATATTGGTTTTGGTGCACTTATGTTGCTTGCATGTCCAGTATTGCAATTTCTTTTTGCACATACCGTTAAGTAGCATGTACATCCAGAGGGGACGTAACAGTTTCTGACAAGATTTTTTTTTATTTATTTATTTGCTTCAAAGGTAATTATGCAGGGTCTATGCCGTTAGCACACCCCTTAGGATAGAATGTCAAAAAGAGTTGCTGAGACCCTGCTATTTGTTTTTCAAAAATGTCAGCCTAAAAATCCAACATCCCTGGGACAAAGTCTCATTGGCGATGACTGAAGTGGTGAACTAAAACCTGTGATTAAATTCAAATCAGTCAACTCTCTGTGGTTGTTTTTTTTCTTCTCTTTCTTCCATTAGAAGCTTTAAGTGCACATTGAGGCTATGTATAACCTCAGCTGACACGGCGATGCCAAATTCTAAATCAAACCGTTGGCTTCCCAGGACTTTAGTTCAGATCCTGAAGTGGCACGTCAAGCTAACGGCTCTGCGCGGCTGCTAGCTAGAGATCTGACGCCTTTTTCCCTGAAGCGAACGTGGAGTTTCTTCCTTAGACTTTCTGTCAAAACACCAGTCCAATTAAAAGATTTGCCGAGCCTGGCCGGGGGCCCTCTGGCGCCTGATCCGGCGCGGCCGAGCGAGGCGAACGCGTCTGCATTATCTTCATTAGCGCACACGCGGTTCCATCCGTGGTGACTGCAAACAACACCACCAGCCGTGTCATTGCCGTGTCTCCACCCCTCCGACTCCTGTTTGTTGTTGTAGCGTTTTGTGTGCACACACACACATGCACTCTGCTCTGTGTTCATGTGTGCGCTAAATACATAAATAGGGCAGATTGCCAGCGGTGCAGTGCAGTGGAAGTGGCCGTCGCTGTCTCTCTTAGCTCCCATCCTGTCGCTAGCAATTAGCCTGATGGCCTATGTGTGTGCACATGTGTGTGTGTGTGTGTGCACCCGTATCATGTGTCTCTCTGTGTACCCATCTCCTGAACCCCTTTGAACCCCCCTCACATCCCTACCCCTGTTCACCCTCAATCGTGACGAGGCACAATTCCGGGTAAACAAGAAAACGGCTACACCGGGAGCTTCGTCTACACTGGGAGACGGATGAGTGGTGGGAGGGGTGGATGAGTGGGGAAGAATTGATGATGTCGCACCGGTGGCCCCCAGAATTTAAAAACCTCTGCGACTAAATATAGATTTGGCTCGTTCGTGACTCGGGGCGTTTGGAAGAGATTAGCTTCGGTGCTCCCTTCAAAGTCTGACTCCCTAAATTAGAATTCTTGCTGGCTCCTGACTGCTTTTTTTTTTCTCCCTCTCTGTTTGTGCGGAACAGGTTCTGTCTTGCCGCTAGCTGCTTGTTACTGTTCCAGGCGTCTGCCTCTGCACAAAAAAAAAAACACTGCTGTGTCACTGCGTGTGTGTGGCCAACGTGCATATTTTATTTTTTTTGCTGCTTGCACCCCGCAGCGTCAGTCTCCTGTTACCCTCCTGTCTAAAAATATTCACCCGTGTCCCCGAAAACGCGCTAATTCCTGCTATTAGCCCACGTCTCAGTGACGCTTCGGGCCCAGCTGTTTTTGGAAAATGATTTCATCAGCCGCTGTCGCTGCCTCATCGTCTGAGCCACTGGGCCGCTAACCAGGCATCGTGAATCAGGAGTCACACGCTTCACTCCTGTGGCTTTATTTCTGTGGTTTTACTAAGAACTGAAGGCTGAGCCTAATATTCAGAAGGGGTGCGGCAAAAGATCTCATACCATACTTATTTTACACTTGCTGTAAATATATCAAGAATGCTTTCTTGATATCTGCATATTTAGCCCTCTGTTTGCAACACAAAAACAGCCCGTTTTAGCCTTCTCGGTTGCTTCCCCCGGACCCTCCATGTGTTTGGAAACGGGAACTTGAAAACGGAAATGGCGCTCCCTGTTATTGTTTATCCGCGGAAACAATAGTGTTGTGTGTAAACCAGGATAAATGATGAAGCCCCGCCTCCAATTATCCCACTGTGGAGCTTCCGCGTATCTCTCCGCCTCCGCACTCGCGGTGCATCGAGCGGCTTCCACCGCAGACGCTGACATCTCGTCAAAGCTCAGAACGTCGGTGACGGACACGCCGCCGGAGCCTTCCTCTCGTCTTCTTGTTCTTCTTCATCCAAGACTGTGACATCCTCCTCACGTGCGTTGCTTTGTCTCTTTTTCCGTCGCTCCAATCAAGTACCATTGAGCATCACTGAAAGCCTCCGGTTTGTTTAGCAACGCTAATTGACACGCTCCTTCCACAGAGCTAACGAGAGTTTTTTTTTTTTTTTTTTTTTTTTTGCTTGACGTTTCGGATGGCTGCCGGGCTGTCACCCATGCGTTCGCCGAGTCGCTTGTCAGGCTGTGCTGACAGAGCCTCATAACACACGGAACTTCACCAGTTGAACTGTCAATCAGGTGCTTTTCGGCAGAACTTTTGTGACAGTGACGAGTTCGTCGAAAGAGATACTGACGTTTTTTTCTCACCGAATGGTGTCTTCTCAGTATTTCAGATTGCTAACACAGAGCAGGGGTTCATTACAACAAGGCTCTACTCGCCGTTAATCATTTCGGACCCCAGCTAACGGCCTGACTGGAATCTGTAGCCGTATCCGTGGCCAGTTTTCACTCTCTAGTGGATACTAACAGGCTAATACTATCGCTAATACTAATACTCTTAAGCACAGTGCTCTCGCCACAAAGCCAATATGGTGTTTGTTGAGGGCGTTGGTGTGTGGATACTTTCACACTGTTTTTTGTGCCACATTAGTAGTGTGTTAATAGTACACCTCCGTCTCTGCACACTTCCTACACACTCGTGCTCCGAAAATATCGCTGCTTTCGCCGCACAGGGGCGAGATTATCGATTTGTATCTCCAAATAGAGGGATTGCAGGGCCGCGCATCCGGTTTTACACGGCTCAGGACTCCAGCTGTTCCAAGAATGTTTGTTTCCAAGTTGAAAATGTCACCAGAAGAACTGGACACTGCGCCCGGCTCGACTTCGCTCAGGGTCAGTGCCAGTGCCAGTGCTGCGAGAGAAATGAACTACACACAAATGTGACAGTGCCCTGGTGTGTTGTGTAATATGCCCAAAGAGTTTGCTTCATCTTTTGCCCCCTCCTCTTTTTTTTGCCAGCACCAACAACAACAACAACACAGCCTGCTGTGTCTCTCAACTCAGACCTCAGACTGTTCGCAGCTTGTTTACATTCTGTTGAATTGAAAATTGCAAGCCGGTCTTCCGTTATCTTTACGTGCAAACAAGCTAAATCCTCCAGATCTGAAGTATGTTGTATCAGACACATCAGATCCCTCCCATGACAGCGGGCAGAAATACGATTTCTTGGCAGGTCAGCTAACCACTCGGGCACTGTTGAAACTGATTGCAAAAGGGAATGCAACATTTTCTCTTTTTTTCCTGGCCACCATTTCTGGATCTATCTGGTGCTCGCCCCCTGTCTGCCCTTGGACCAAATGAACTGTCCGGTCGGCCCCAAAGAGTGCAGGGTTGGAAGAGACATCAAGCTGGGGAGCTTAATTGGTCCGCGGAGGCCCCCTTTTGCGGGAATGGAAGGGTGGAGCAAGTCCGACTGAAAGAGCGAAAGTGAGCGCGTGCTGAGAAAGACGTCGAGAACCAGGGAAAAATATGCCAATAACAGGGAGTGGAAAAAAAAAAATATCCCAGGAAGGAAGCAGCAGTCGGAGGAGAAAATAAAAGTGCAGCAGGTTGAAAGGGATGTGGAGAAGGGATGTGACAGACAGGTGGAGGAAGTGAGACGGAGCTCCTCGGCAAGCCAGTTGAAAAGGGCTGGGGCGCAGATTAAGGCACGGGAAGATTGAGCGATCGGGCGGCAATGAAAGCAGCTGTAAAAGGAACCGAGGAGGGAAATGAAAATGGACTGAATGGGGACACAAGAGGGGTGGGGAAACAAAAGAGGAAAGATGAACGATGGCAATCGAGAGGATGCGCCTCGGAGTGATGAGAAGGCAGGAGGAGAGGGGAGGCGAGGAGGCTTTCATGTCTTCCCATCGCCGGGGAATGAATTAAGGCGGCGGCAGCAGACGAGGGCGAGTATTAACCCGACACCCTTCCTGAATTCACAATCTGCCCTCTTGCCATCATCGCCTCATCTTTGAGGCGCAGGGGGCCTTGTTGAAATCTATTGTGTGGTTCGTCTTTATCTTCAAGTACAAGGCTCTTTTTTTAAGTCAAAAATCTTTGCGGTGGCGGGAAAAATGTCTTTAATGGATCCCAACGCTGGGTGGAGCTTCAAAGCTTTTTGATCAGGCTCAATCAAATATTTACAAATGCTCCGTCATTATGCAACAATGAGTTCTCGAGCTTCAAGCCAGCTGAATAAATCTGGTGCTCAACAGCAATCTACTTTATTGTGTGTTGCTGCCATTTATCGATTCCAATTCCTTTTTCTTGTTTTCTTCCAAGGTTTGGGGGAAGCCCATATTCCTGAATGAAGCATCCACTTGCTCTTTATGCCCAGGATCTGGCGGTGACACTGTGTAGAATCAGGGCCAGTTCCCCCATCCTGGTGCAAGTCTCTTTGGTCACTCCGAAGCTTCGCTGGTTCCGGTCCCATTCCGAACGTCCTTGAAAAG
The DNA here is from genome assembly GCA_009823395.1 of Thamnaconus septentrionalis. Classification (NCBI taxonomy): domain Eukaryota; kingdom Metazoa; phylum Chordata; class Actinopteri; order Tetraodontiformes; family Monacanthidae; genus Thamnaconus; species Thamnaconus septentrionalis. The sequence continues at coordinate 29,059,449 of CM020501.1, read as the reverse complement.
GGAGCTCAGGGAATACTCCCACCCTGTTGGCTCCCATCACTTGCCAGCTCTACTCAAGTGTACACTTCCCATCCCACCGCCACCCCATCGTGAGTCTGCTTGAGCCAAGGAAATCTTTGGGTACCTGCCAGGTCCCCCTGACAAACCTAGAATTTGTCAAGCAAACCGATCGCTGGCTTGTCTTTCCTCAGTTTTCCGTCACGACTCACCTTGTCTTCACCATCGGAGCTGAGCTTGTTGCGCCAAGCTTCGTCCTTTCCTGATGCCATCCCACCTTTTCCTCTCCGTAATCTATGAGGGAATCTAGGTGGCTTTCCAAGCACCATTATGAAAGACTCCCCTCCCCCCGAGCCAAAGATGAAATACGACCAATTTTATCTTCGCTTTCAACACATTGTTAGGGCTTTAACTTGACGAGGAGATTATGCAAAGGATTGTTCTCAGTAAGATTTGCACTGCACCTCAGTAGTCAGGATGAGAAAGTAAAGCACTGGAACAGAATGGTCTTGTTTTATAGCCCTGGTTGGATTGTCCCCGTCTTAACCGAGGAGAACTCGGCGCTCTGGTACATCCAGTTGACACAGACACTGGTACGCCTGTTTCCAGTAGCCGTTCGCCAGTGAAATTGTGATGAAATCCCCCCAGAGGATCTGAAGTCAAAGTAAAGTGCCAGGGTCAAACAACTTGGATATGCGCTCAAGTGGAGAATTTGTACAATGTACCAAAGGTGCACTGAGGGTTATATTAAAAATGTAGCACGCACATACACGTATGTCTGTAGGCTGGGGGGGAATCCCATTTAACCTTGAAAACATTCCCATTGTCATAAAGCCCACACAATAATTCTACAAGTGTCTACTATGACTCTGGCACGGAGCACATGTAGCTGCACAGCAACAAAACAACGAGGCGAGAAGAAGAAACATTTTTTGTTTTCTTTGCTTTGAGGCAGCTTGCACAGATGCGGCGCAGCACGAGCTAAATGCTGAGAAACACTCCCGTCCAGTGGGCAAACCTTGCCAGCTAGCTAGCATGCTAGCAAAGCGGCAGGAAAGCGTGGGCAGCACATCCCCGCAGCCACGCCATAAATTAAACCCCACGGGAGAGATGGCGAGCAATGGGATCAGGGGACAAAGAAAGACTCGGTTAAGGGGGTGAGGAGAAAATGAGAGAAAAAGGTTGAGGGAGAAGAAGCGAGAGAGAGAGAGAGAGAGAAACGAGAAGGGGAGGGGGCGCAGACGCAGCCTGGAGACCCAACGGAGGCCTCCAAAGACTCGAAGAAGAAAAGGAGCGGGAGGCGGCAGCTTTCTCCCCTCCACCGCTCCCTGCCCTCCCCCCTTCATCCTCCCTGCCAACTGTGCGCCGTTCAATGCTTTCATCATCTCCGATTATTCCGGGGTGATATATATATTTATATTTTTTCCCCCTTTCCCCTGATTTAACATGCACTGCATCGGTGGCAGTGGATGTTATCAGATCACACAGACCGAAGCGGATCTTTTTGTTAGGGCTTGTAAATTGAGCAGCGGTTTGGCGCGTTGCGAGGACGTCACGGCTCACCAGCTATGGAAACACCAGCTATTACGTCTCAACTCATCTCCCAAAGAAAACACTTTCAATGGTTCTCAGTTCACGTCAGTCAGTTCCAAAACTTGCCAGGCATCCATCAGAACCACGGTCGAAGACCGGCGAAAGGAAGAAGCTACCCCAAGTGCATAAATGAAGGTTCCAGCTTAGGTTGGAACACTCCTCTGGCAGCAGTTATATCAGAAATGGATCGGACCAGATTGGCCGTGAAGTATGTTACGGCTACGCCGTTGGCTGTCAGTTACCGGGGATGAGGTATTAATTGCTGCCACGCAAACAGGCACATTTTCGCGAGCACAAGAGCTCCTACCTGCACACAAGGTCCCCCGCAGTGGGAGTGTTTTGGATGTTGTTGGAGAAGATGCAGTCATCCATCATCCAGCCGTCAGGGGAGAAGACAGTGACAGCTTATAGATGGGCCGGGCTCTGCCTCTCTCCTGTCTGCCTTTTTTCTTTTTTTTTCTTTCTTTCTTTCTTTTTTTTGTGTTTGTCAAATGCATGCGACAAGAAACGTGGCCCAGTGCTAATCAACAACCCGAACCGTCGTCCGTATCTGGGAAGACTGAAGGTAGTGCTGACGTGGCTCTTCAAATCCCTTCACCCCCCCCCACACACAAGATTGAACCACCCACTGGGCAAAAATAGTCGCACTTCGCCTACGGTGTTCAAAGTGAAGTGTGCATCCTGAGAATGACCCCCACGAGGACCCTTCAGGAGAGCCGAACGATTTATCCTGCATTCATCATGGGATAAAGTGTATTGAATGGGCCAATCCAGTCCAGTCTCTCTCTCCTTCTCTCTCTTACCCTCTACTCTTTTATGTTTCTTAACCACTTTTCCCACTACCCAGCCCGGTTGAAACAAGATTACGGGAGTAAGGTGCTAACTTGCTAGTGGCAGTTCTTCTGCTTCTCGTGTGAACCACGTCTCGTCGGCTTACCTTCCATTTGACGAGTAAACGAACGATCCAAACTGTTTTGCAGTCTGGCAAGGAATAGTAGACTTAAGAGCCATATTTAGGGGTAGCAATTGCTAGCTGCTAAATTTGGCAGGTGTTTCTGCATCTGCACACATCAAATTGCGTAGCTACCTGGGGTATACCATCATGGGCAAAACCACATCTCCGTCCTCTTTGACTTGTAACTGACTAAGTTCCTCCAAAATTTGGCCCTTACATTTTACACTATCATATTCTTAGTTTGTTTCTCTATTCACATTTGCCAGAGTGAATGATTCGCTCAATCGATGACAAACACAATCTAAAGTCCCCAGCCTGCGCTGCCGCCGTTACTCCGCCGATCGAATCCGCCTCGGTTCCACATGTTTTTTCCACCCTAGGCTGATAAACCCTAATCCAGCACTTAGATGGGCTCCGAGTCTTTGGCGAGCGGGCAGATGCTCCTGCGCGATATTGCCTCCCGCCTCGCCGCCGCCACACACGCTCGAATGGGGAAAACACACGCATGCGGAGAACGATATGCCGTACGAGATGCTTTGAAAGTGAACCCTGGACGGCTCTATTTTCACCTCCCTGTCATTTGCCCTCTGCGCGTTCTTCCCGCAGTTGCATACCCCCCGTCAATAAATGCAATCAATTCACTCGCCTTCCTCCCTCCCACTCCACCATCCCCATTCCTTCTTTCCTTCCTTCCTTCCTCCCTTCCCTCCCGCCCTCAGTCTCTCAGAACCGGTGACGGCTGCTCCCGCAGGGCCCTTGGCTATTGCTCGTATTTGTTAAACACAATCATTGGCGGGCAGGCCGCTAACCACAGCGCCTCTGTCGCATGCACCCCGTGCTTCTTCTTCTCTTTTTTGTCACTTTATCTGGAATGTAAACGGGAAACGGGCAAACACGGGGGAAAGATAGCGCAGTCGGTTATTGCAAACAGAGGAGAGCGTGGAGCAGGGGGGAGGAAGTCGGCGCTCCGGAGTGGATTAAGCCGGTGAGGAATGTGTTCCGTGGCAATAAACGCGCCTCCTTCACCCGCTTTGCAATTTGAATTGCTAATTTAAAAATCTCTGTCTTTTTCTTCCTTCCCCGCACAGCAGATGCGTTTGTTGAGATTTTGTAACACCGCTAACTAAAGCTTCTTTATTTATTTTTTTTACGTCCTTGGAATTTTCTGTCCATTCCCTTCCCCCTAGTGGTGACAAACTCAGTGAACGAGCTGCTTTTTCACATTAAAAAGCCACCCCGGAGGAGGATAAAGACGAGAAACAGGAAGTCTTCAGTTTCTACTAAAAGGACTCGGGCAAGTGTGGCTACGCTATCAAAAAAAGATGTTTGTATTCATTTGTGTTCTATGTGCTTTCCAATCTTCTTATTTTTAGCTGTGACAAAACCAGGACATAAGTCGATATTTTACCAAAAGGCCCAGAGGAAGGTTAGAAAAAGAGAAAGAAAATAGAGAAACGGGACACGCGCAGAAAGCAGATGTGAGCTTTGCTCCCGCTAAAGAAACAGTAGCAGCTGGATTATTAAAATCAACAAAAATGAATTTTACCTTTTCAAAATAACAATCCCCTCTAGTCAGCTTCCTTGAGGTTGCGACCAAACCAGGAAGCTGGTCGCTGGCCATTACAAATAAATCGTCACGGTGACGGACAGAGGGCTCGTCCAATCACCTTCAAAGTTCCATCCTGCCCCCTTCCAAAGATTTTCTGAGGTGATGCCGAGGATTTAGGGAGCGCTTAATCCAAATTGCCTCGGCACCACTTTCATCAGTGATTTTCTCGTCTCCGTCCACCTCACCGAAAAGCAAGAACAAGTCGCTCGGGCGTTCAAACGTTAAGCGTTGGCGCGCCGTCGGGCCCTTGGTGTGCGTGTCTGTGTGTTTTTCTCCCTTCCCACTGCCGGCTCCCAGTAACATGAGTCATCTCACGAGCGGTGCGTCACGGCTGTAGTTGTAGAGTCGTCGTAGCTCTCGACGCCTTGCAGTTGCCTTCTTTTGGAGTGCTTCCCAAAAAACACGAGGGATGGTTTTAAAACAAAGACGTGCTTGATCGCGGCGAAGTGCCGGGAAGGACGCCAGCGCGGTTTTGTTTTGTTTTGTTTTGTTTTGTTTTCAAATCTAATTACAATACAGATGGAGAAAACCATTAGAAACAAACGAGACGAGATGCTAATCAGTGGTGGCGCCAATAACACTTCTAAGTCCTTTTGAAAAGACTGGAGTCTTTTTGTGAGCTGCTGCTGGTGGAGGATCGTTTACTTTTAATTTTTTAGGTTTTCTTTTTAATCCTTGTGTAACGCCGTGCAAATCTTTTTTTATTTTTTTTTTATTTTTTATTTTTTAATTATTTTACGGTTACGTATGTGTGCAGCAGGGCCGCGTTCCAGTGACCCACTAATTTTGACCCGGCCGACCCCCCCGACCTGCACTCTGTGGCGCGACGCCAACGTGCAAAGCGGGAAAGGAAATAAATAAATAAATCAAACTCCTAATCCGCATGTCGACGGTCGCGCTGCGGCTCTCCGATGTGCAGGCATGTGGCATGATCGTGTGCGCGTGCGATGGCGGAGAAGCGCCCAGGGCAGCTGTTGACCCAGCTGGCGTTTTGCTGAGCGCTTGTAGTGCGCCGGGGTTAAGGACAACTTTTTATCCCACAATGCATCTGTGTGTTTGGAGAGGGGAGGGCAGAGAGCGCGAGTCAGTGGGAAAAGAGCTTTTGAGCGTCCATGTGTGTGTTTTATGTTTTGATGTTGCACGCGCTTGTGTAGGCGAGTGTGAAAGAGAGAGAGAGAGAGCGAGAGAACAACAAGGTCAATTCTTTTTTAATTGTAGTTGTTTTTAATTGTGTATATATATTGATATATGGTATATATGGTTTTTCTACCAAAAATTCAAAATATATTTTCTCAGATATATATTTATATATGTTAGAGCTGTCAGTCGATTTAAAAAAATTAATACGATTAATCGCATGGTTTTCCAAAGTTAACTCATATTTAACGCATATTTTTTTATCTGCTCTAAATCTACCGAACTGATATTTTTCCATTTTTTAAAAATCATATCAACATGGGAGTAGGCAAATACTTGCTTTCTGCAAATGCAGCATGTTTATTCGTGTTGGAGCAAGGACAAGTACTACTAACAAAACAAAAGATGCACAGGGTTAAAAAAATAATTATAAACTCAAGCCCAACAAAGATAACAGATGGGCATAACTGTAACATTACATGGTAATGATTACTAGTACTAACAAAATTTGTATATTTTACTTTTCAACTTGAACTTGAACTATTCATCCCCTTTTTTCAGCAGCCATTAACACAAAAGGATGACGCTAATGCATTGCATCAAACTGTGATGCAAAAAATAAATTAAATTAAATCAAAACAATAAATAAAGTGTGCAGTAAACAGGGGGCAGTGCAATACAGAACAGGACTCAAATGATATAGTGCAGTTAGGCAGTATAGCCTATAACAGCTGTTCAGCATCCATAGTAATCCAGCCTCCGCCACTTTGGCTTTCTCACCTTCATACAAGTCGTGGATATTTGTGGTTGTAGTTGTTCTACAAGGCAGTACATATGTATAGTCACCGGAGGCGATACGAATGATATCGCGCAGACCCTCGTCCTCCACGACATTAATTGGCCTGCAAGCCGTAGCCACCCATTTAGCCACCGCTGTTGAAAGTTGGCGTGTGGTGGACGCGGACAGTGGTCTCCGTGCCACGCCATCCAACATGGTTTGCTTTACCTTAGAAGGGGGCGGAGGGCTCTCCGCGTCAGCTGTATGCTTCGCAGACAAGTGATACGTTAGACTGCTCGTACTCCGGTGGAAACTAAATACAGCTTTACAGTAAATGCATATCACTTTTGTCCTGTCAAGACTGCCATCTAGCAGGGTTTTGAAGTGGAACTTTCCATTTACAATTGACGTCTTATCCATGTTAGTCCTTCCTAGTGCTCATCTACGCTCAGTGTCGTTTTCTTTTTTTGTTGTGTTTACAAGCCGGCTGCAAAGGTGTGACTGTGTGCTGTGAGTCAATTCATTTCCCGTTTCCACAATCTACGGAGCGGCCAAAGGTTCAAAAAGCACTGTGTGCGTTAATGTCGGCGATAAAGCGGCGTTGAGTTAACGCGTTAATAATGCGTTAACTTTGACACCCTTAATATATACACATATGTATATATACATATATATATATATATATATATATATATACCTGATACTGATATTGATACCTCTTTGTTTCGGATACCAATACTTTACCTCAAATATCTGCCGGTACGATACCAATACCGATACCATCTTACATCCTAAACGTCTTCATATCACAAAAACCAAAAGACGTTTGGCAACTTTAGCGGAATCATGGAAAAGAATATGCAGACAGAATGACCTCGATAACTTTCTCTGTTATTAGCTTAGCTTTGTTGCTGTCTTGAGGGAGTTTCTGGTGCTTCTCAGTAGTTTTTCTGTAGTGTTTGTTGTTGTGGCTGATGTTTCCGCTTGCCGCTGGTCGTTTGTGTATAGTCTGCATATTCTTTTCCATGATGCTTCCGCAAATGCTTTATCAAGTTCGTGGTGTTGAAGTTTCCAGTGCTGCTGATACGCTTTGAGACATGTTTGTTGCACAAATTGCACTCTGCTGTTTTGCTTTTCGCTTGGTGAAGCTTCAAGTCAGTCCACACCGCTGACATTACCACTGCTCTGCAGACTCGTATACTCTGGCTGCTGCTCACGGGACACGTGCAGCAGCCGCTCTTGGCTATCTTTACGGCATGTAGTGCAGTCAGGCCAGAGGTGTCGTGAACAGATGAAGGATCAGAAAGTTACTTCTGTACATTCCGATATCCGATACTGTAATTCCGTCCAGTATCGGACTGATACCGATACCCAGAATCGGATCGGTGCATCTTTAATAATAATATTAAATATAATAATATGTGTGTGTGTATATATATATATATATATATATATATATATATATATATATATGTGTGTGTTTGTGTGTGAGTGTGTAAAAGGTTGAGGGTCTTTGTGTTTGTTAGCTAGCCGAAAGCGCTAAAATACAGCGAGCAGCTGTGAGCAGACCTCGAAGAAGCGAGCGAGACAGAGGAAAAGGAAGAAACGTGCTCACTTGTTTTGGAAAACAGACGCACTCGTCTCCCGGTTTCCCGGGAGACGAGTGCGTCACGGGCAGAAAGGTAGAAGTTTGTCACGGAGAGCAGCGGCGGTGGTTTGCCGGCTAGCTAGCGACTAGCCTAGCCTTAGCTGTGTCGCCGCCTTCGCTCAGCTTTTAGCTTTGATTGACGTTGCTCTTAGCGTCGTAATTGCTGGGCTGATCTTAGCCCCGCCCCACGTCCAGCATCTTTTATTTATCAACTCCATGCTACGTCTTGACACACAGCCCCAAAAACCCCTAAAAAAAAAAATGAACACTAGTTAATATCATTAGATCTTTTCTCATCTTTCTTTTTCTCTGTCTCTGTCTCCACCTCAAATTTCCAGGCGAAAGCGAGTGTGTAGAAGTCAAATCCCTCACTCTACTCTGCCGCCGCCACCCCCTCCCCACGTTTAAGCGCCTATTGATCGGCCAGTCATCAAACGGGTGACAAACGGGCGAGGAATCAAACGGTCATCCGTCGGAACGGCAAAGAGCGAGTGGAGGGGAGCGAAGACAGAGGCAGCAGGAAATAGAGGCCACCCTCGTCTTTGTTCCACTGTGCCCTGTGTTTACAGCTGGTGCCGTCTGCTCTGTGGTTTTTTTTTAGTACCTATATAGAAAGACAATCTCACTCGCGTCTGAACCCTGATCGATGATTCAGCAATTATGTTGAGCTTTTATTCAAAATCAAAAGCTGTTTTTTCAGATCTTTTGTCTGTCATAAATTAACGTGGTTGTCTCAGTGCGGAATAGAAAAAAAAAAAAATAACAACCCCCGACCTCTGAAGCTCCTTCCCAAAACGCACGACTCAGCAGCAGGAGGAGGGTGAAGTCTCCTTGGGACGTTGCCGGCTCGGAGACGATGAGCCTCCCGACGTTGCCTGTCGGACGCTAATCGCGCTCGCAGGCCTCGGAATCAGTCTGGATGGCGAGCATCCGCGCTCGCTACGGCGGCGCCAGCCGTGTGGAAATCGCAGATAGCCGGGTGGGGGAGGGGCATCTCTCCGGCCCCCTCACGTCACCTCTGTTTTAGCGGTTTTTTTCCCTCCGCCTCTGGTAAAGAAAGTGGCAGTTTTCATCGTCCTTCTCGCTGCGTTCAGGGCCTCTCGGGGGAATCGGCCTTCGATCGGCGCCGCAGGCAGCGGTTTGTCGCCATAATGCAATTGTTAACTGGAATCAAAAGATGACGGGCGACTCCCGCGAGACCACAGTGGAAACGATGAAGGCGACACGCTGGGGGTCCAGTGTGTGTGTTTTTGTGTGTGTGTTGGGGGGTTCCGATGATTTCGTTGTCTCAGCTCGAGAGGCTTGAGGGGGGGAGAAAAAACAAGTTTTGCGACGTGCACAGCTCGCACCGTCACGCCGAAAGTCATGTCGGGCTGCGGCAGGCAGGCCAGGTGGGGGCGAAAAGTAAAACAACAATGGTGACTGTTGAGTGTTTTTTTGTTTCTTTTAGTTTTGTTTTTGCTGCCAGTGTCTCTGTGAGTCAGAGCAGTTCAAATACGCATATACAAATATGCAAATACACACACATATATATATTCATTCATTCATCTTCTATACCCGCTTATTCCAATTCAGGGTCACGGGGTCTGCTGGAGCCTATCCCAGCTGTCTTAGGGCGAAGGCAGGGTGACACCCTGGACAAGTCGCCAGTTCATCGCAGGGCCACATAGAGACAGACAACCATTCACACTCACATGCACACCTACGGACAATTTAGAATGTTCAATTGACCTCACATGCATGTTTTTGGAGTGTGGGAGGAAGCCGGAGAAGCCGGAGAGAACCCACGCAGACACAGGGAGAACATGCAAACTCCACACAGAAAGGTCCCAGGCCCGGGCCCCGGAATCGAACCCACGACCTTCTTGCTGTGTGGCGGCAGCGCTAACCACTGCGCCACCGTGTCGCCCACATATATATATATATATATATATATATACCAAATTTATTCGGACATCTAAAGATTAATACGAGATTAAGTTACCTTCTTTGGCCTCGACTCTGTATATACTCTGTATATATATATATATATATGTACATACAGTATATATATACATATAGATGTGTGTAGTTTTTTCTGTGCTTCTTCATTTCCAAAGTGCATTTTCATTAGCACAAATTATGTCCGGATGAAGCGCCGGCGCTCCCGAGCCGACAGACACTCGAGCGTCAACGTGCGCCGGAGGACCTTAATGCCACTTCATTCTGTAAATGGGAAGGAAGGAGCTGAGGGCGCTAATATATGGACGAAGTTGTTTACATCACGTCTGGCCTCGCAGAGACGCTCGCAGGGGTCGCGATGAGGGCACTTTTCCTGGAGTTGACGATTCACGAAATTCACACTCCGAACATCCACCGACACTCCGCTGGGCTCAAATCCACTTCATCAAAACTTGGAACACGCAAAAAAAAAAAATGTTGGTGTTGTCCCATAAGTGAAAAAAGTCCATCTTGTAGTTCTATTGCCGGCTCCGCTTTACAGTGAGTGGTGTAATCCCAGGAACAGCTCCTCGGTGATGTCACAAAGGGACACCCCCTAGTCGGTCCACCTTCTGAGACCTTTACCTCCTTCTGTTTTTTGACTACTTTTGAAACTTGTGGGAGGTCCAACAAAAATATGTGTCTGTGAGAAGGTTGAGTGGATTTTTTTGCAGAGGGCTAATTGGGGCTGCTTTCTTTGGGTGTACGACTTTGTTTTTGCATCAGCAGCCAGGTGAGGCTGCTCCGCTGTCATCTGGGTTGTGAAAAAAAGAGAAATTATAAACAATAAACAATGGTGGGCGCCTCGAAAGTCAGGGGTCCGTTTGAAAGCTTGCAATATCAGAAATGCTGCTGCTGGGGGGGGGGGTTGGGTGCATAACTGAATAAAGGATCGCGCCTGTAATCAGATCAGGTGAAGAGGCTTGGGATGCCAGTAAAGGGAGGGGGGGTGGCACCCACCTCGCTAAATGAGATCAGGGGGGCCTGATCGATAAGTGGGGAGGGGAGGGGCCGAGGGGGAAGCCGTGGGGTGGGGGTGGGGTGGGGGGAGCAACTCTCACTCAACTTGATTAACCCCCCCACACACACACACACACACACACACCCTTACCCCCAGCCCGCCAGTCGCCTGCCGGTCCCGGCGCCACATCTGGGTCAATTTTGAGTCGGGAATCCTTTTAATTAGGCGGCCCGGCTTGCTTTGCAGGCGGGGGGAGTGGGGGTGCTGCTGCATGCAGTGTTTTTTTCCCATGAATTACACGACGCACGCGCGCTCGCAAAAGACGGTCCGTCCGCACAGGAGCCATAAACCCTCCCCCCACGCCCCTCCCCCTCCCCCGCCCCCAACCCGGTTATTAAGCCGTCTATAATATCGCGCTCGGCAAACACCGCGCCCCGACAGAGGAATTTAATTTCGGATCGTTCTGCACCGCGACGTCGGCGCCTCGTCGAGGAATCAGCCAATCAAGCCATCGTACACTTTCGATAGCTGGGCCTCCGCTGCTGATCTGGGTAGAATCAGCGTGACAGCGGATGCGATCATGCGCTACTGCAGGAGTCACCAGCAGAGCTACTCCATGGGTCCTGAGTCACATGAAGGGCTACACTCTCCTGAAATAACAAACTCCCTGAGTTATATATTATTATAAATGATACTCATCTATGAAGTGAAGACACTCATTAAGTTAATGAGTTGTCAATAATGATCCAAAATGACTTAACAAGGTTGGATAATATTGAATTTTAGATGCAGCTCAAGGAGTTTTTTCAAGCAGGCCTGCGGGCACCACGTTGGTGACCCCCGGTTTGTCAAGTGCATCAGTGGGCTCCCCTAACATGCAGCCACGCGTTCAAAAGCCAAAGTCCCGTACGTCACCAGACGCCCCGACCAGCCCCGCCCCCAACCCCCCTCTAAAACAATCTGACAACAATGGGACAGCGATGGGAACTCCAGCTCTCTCAGCTCCCCAAGAGACTCGACTGGTCGGGCGGCTAATCCCGCTGGAGAAAATGTCGGAGCCATCGAAAAGCAGTAAAGCCAGCGACGGTGATTACAACTAATTCTCTCTTGTCGACGTTGTGCGCACTTGAACCCCCCCTCCGCCCTCCCTCCCGCTGACGCAATCCCAGCTAATTCCCCAAGTCAATCGCCGGGTTCCTCAAAGAACCAATAAAATCCGGCCGGCGAGACTTACAAGCTCGCGAGTTGCTCTCGCGGCAGAAGGGGCTAATAATAATAATGATATCAGAGAGCAACGCCGAGAAAATCCCCCCGAGGATAATGCCAGATAATCACCGCCGCGCCGCACCCCCGCCGGCTAAATCCAGCGCCGGCCGCAGACGCCGCGAGACCAGGACCCCGCCGCCAACACTTGGGACTTTCATCAAACGCAAACATCAAAGAGCAAAAAAACCAAAGCTAAGAACCTATTGGGGCTTTATTCCTTTTTTTTTTTTTGTTTTTTTTTATCACAAAAGCTAAAACGAGAGCCCGAAATGATGGATGTGGCTTGCGGGGGCGCCAATGAAAGCTAGACGCCACTAGCGGCGCGGAAATGAAAGACCAAGGCCGCCGCTCTTCCTTTTATTTCTGCTTTGACTTTTTTTACATCATCCTACCGCGCTCTCTATTCTTCGCCCCTTGTCTTTCCTGCCCCCCGTCAACTGAACGACCCCCCCAGTGCCGCTTCGAGAGACTCGACAGGCGTCGGCACAACGCAACGCAACGCAACACAACACGACACGACACGACACACCACGCAGACGCACAGAAAACATTGCAGTCCCAGCTGATGACTAGCCAGCCGAGAAAAAGGCGCAGCTCCGCCTCCCCCTCAGCCCCACCTCCCCGCCGACGCGCGTTGCATCAGCTGCAGGGCGACCCCCGCCCGGGAGCCCAGCGTGAGAAACGACATCAACAGCCCTTCCGTTTTTTTTCTCCCCCCATTAATGAGCGGCTCCCACGCACCACTGGGTTTGGGATGGGGGAGGAGGGTTGGGGGGTGGGGGGGTTTGGGGGGGTAGCAGCCATGTCAGGAAAATCCCAAAAGATCGGCAAAAGCGCCCAGAACGACCGCTGTGCTGCATTGAAAGTCGCTTCAGACCCCCCCCCCACCTGCTTTTCCCTCCTGCCATTTGGCTGATTAGGGACATTTTTGGCTTGGCGAGCGCTGGTGCACCGCACTTAATAAAGCGGCCGATGCAACGCTGCAGCTTCCCCTCTGGAGAGCCGCGCGGGCGACGCGAGAAATTCATCACAGAGAAGTTGATGAAAAGATATACGACAGTGTAATCTAGAGAGAGCGGGGCGGGGAGGGGGGGGGGACTTTTATAAATCTCACGTTTTTTTTCCCCCTCCCACAGCAGAGGGAGATAAATCAGCGTGGGGGGAGGGTGTGTGTGTGTGTGTGTGTGTGTGTGTGTGTGTGGGCGGAGGGGGGGTATCAGCCATGCAGGAGCCACTGAATCACAACCATGTTTCTCCCCCCCCCCACACACACACATCATCTCACGACAGGCACTCACAAGTTAAACACGGCGGAGCTTTCCCTTTTTTTTCCTTTTTTTTTTCTTACTCAACCTCAACCACACTTTATTTAACAAAATAGAAGCAGGTCAAATATCGCAAAGCATATAAATGTAACTTTTGAAACACAGCGTTGTCGTCGTCGTCGTCCATGATGTTTTTTTTTTTTTGTTCTCTTCTCCTCCTTCTTCTTTTGAAAGAGTCACGACAGGTCATCAGTTCATGATAGTCCACAGAAGAAGAGACACAGTTTACCCCCCACACCCTCCCCTCCCACCCCCTCACCCCCCCGCCCCTTCCTCCTTCCGGGGGGGACGCACTAGGCAGGAAGGTGATGATGAGGAGGATGAAGGCTGGACAGCAGAGATGATGGTTAGTCCCCGATGTCGAGGGTCAAGCAGTGGCGTTGAGGGAGGGGGGCTGGAGGGGGGGGGCACACACACACATGCAGACAGCCGTCTACCCTCTTCCTGCAACCCCCCCCCCCCTCCAGCCCCCCCCGTTTGTCCTCACGCGGGCGCACACGTGCATGGTGGGGGGTGGGGGTGGAGGGGTGAAGGAGGGGTGACACCAGTTGAGGGGAGGGAGAGCGTGCAATGTGTGATTCAGCACCATGGTCAGCGGCAGTCAGGTGAGGCGGGGGGAGAGGGTGAGGGGTTCGGGGGGGTCGCGCCCATCACACATCGATTAGGCATCTCGGATCGTTATTTTTTTTTTTTTTTGTTTTTTTCTTTTCTTTCAAGGACAAATCAAATTGGCAACATTGTATTTTTTTCCCCACGTGGTCGTTGAAAATCACAGTCATCGAAATGATCGTCGTCATCGTCCGTCGTGACAAACAGAAAGAGAAACAGAACAACGACAAATCAAACATTGCACATTCCTTCACACCTCGACCAGACACTGCCAACGACTTTTGAGAATCTTCTGCTTCTTCGTTATTTTTGTTGTTGTTGTTGTTTTTCCATAGTTTTTTTGTGTTTTGTTTTTTGGAAAAGTTCGCCTCCGACTCGAGTCTCTCCCATTATCCTCGTCCTCCTCCTTTGTTTTTCCCAGATTCAGTTCTCTTTCGCTTTGTCTCGGCCCTGAACAGCTGAGCTCCGAGGAAACGGGCGTTCAGCCGTGGCGGTCGCCGTCCTGAGACACCGCCCACCCCAGCAACCCCCCAACCCTAACCCACCCACACACACACACACATGCCCACGCACACGAGAACGACAACAACGTCAACAACGAGAACAGAAAAAAAAAAAAAAAAGGAAGGGAAAACAAAACACAGGCATGGCCCCGAGAAGAAGCTCAAGCTTCCGAAAATGATTCAAAAACTGCTTGTTTTTCAAAAAAAAAAAAAAAAAAGGCAACTCGATCAAATTTCCTCCGAGAGTGAGTGACCCCTCCCCCCTCAGTTATGCTCCCACTGCCACTCCCCCCTCCACCGCTGTGTCCCAAATCGCACACCTCATTTGCACACAGGACTGCAAAGCAAGCCGGCTAAGAGTGCTAACTTAACTTACATTGCAGCCTCACTTACTTTTTTCATTTCCAAAATAGGGACAAAGGTCAACAACGTTAGCATGTGAATGTGTTGTGGGCTAATTCCTGCGTGTGCACCAACCAGAGAGCGGGAGCCATCTTTGCCAGCTTGCTACGGCTACACCGCCTGGACACACGACGCTCAGCCATTTCACTCGGTTTAGCACATCGGTGACCAAACCGAACAGTAGTTCCGATAGCAGAGACGCTCAGAAGGCGCTAACCAGTGCGTAGCATCCCAGAGCTGCGGGGGTGACTGTCTACAATTGAAACGTTATCTTTCGTTTAAGGTAAATAAGAAGTTTTGTTCACGTCCCCCATAGCTGGTTTGCAACCGTGCTAGCGGACTTCATATTCGACAGTAGCTGCCTTTCCATTACCCCTAGAATTGCGCAAAACCTAAATAATCGCAATAAAAAACTGGTCATGGAAACACCTAAACTTCGGAAAACCTCTCAAATATGGCTAAAAGGTTTTGACGATCTCATGAGGTGGTTTTTGAGACGTATCGATATAGAGGTTTATCGCAAAAGTGTCATGGAAACACTTTTTTCCGCGTTTACACGTCACAGGACGTGACGTATGGGGGTCACGTGACCAGTTCACTTCAAGTGAAAATGGCGCGTTACGTTGGGCGGAGGAGGAGACAGAATATTTTTCACAAGAATCAGAGAGAGAAATATAACAACCATTCTTGACAGCAAACATCCAAATGCAGATTTATCGCAAAATGTTTTGTGCCTCCATCCTCCTCAAAGTGGAGTCTCCCGGGACAAGATTTTACGAGAATTACTGCTTATGCCCTTCACACCATTCAATGGAAACACCTGCAAATCGCAATTGTACTTTTTCAAAATTTTACGAAATATCGCTTTTATTTTGCGAAAAACTCATGTCATGGAAACACAGCTAGTGACAGCACACTGAATTGAGTTGTATCCACTCAAAATCCGGCCTGTCAACAGAAGTAGGCGATTCGGGACACGCAACAAGTCAACAACGGGACAATCCTGCCCAATCCATTGTTGGGGGGCGCTCTAGCCCCATCTAGCCCCCTCCCTCCATTAAAAACAACCTGCTTCAAGCACATTTTTTTTTTTTCTTCTTGGATGGCTTTACAAAAGCTCACAATATGATGGAGGTGAATCACAGCCGGAAGCTTTTCTCTCTTTTTCTCTTTTTTTTTTCTCTTTACAATGAGGGTTTTGTGGAGGAAACACTTTTGTTTTCCCGACATTTAACAGAAACAAACAGGCAAAAAAAACAAAAAAGCATTCTAGTCAAATCTAGGCCAGCATAACTTGTTTTAGTCTACCACACAGCTCCATTGAAAACACTTTCTCTGCTCAGTTGTTGAAAAAATATGATGGTACAAACCCCCCCACCCCCCGATGTGTTTTTTTTTTTTGTATGTTTTTATCGTCGTCATCATCATTATTACTATTGTCGCTGTTGTTATTCCTCCTTTCACACCCCCCCAACTCCCACCCCCGACACACACACACACCAGAAGCAGGCTATATTTGTTGACACGCACACGCACGAAAGGAGGAGGGGGAAAAAAAAAACAAGAAAAAAAAACACAACTGTTATTAGAGCTACATTAACTCTGCAGCATAAGCATCTGAGTGACGTTAATTGGTCATGCTCATCTGCATGTCTTGGGTAATCTGAAAGTCAACAATTGGCACACCGTAAAGTAACACAGTTGTACATTCATAAAAAGGAAATGATGACCACCGCCGACATGGGTTCTCGCTCTCGTTCTTGCTCTTTTTTTTTTTTTTTTTTGTCTTATTCATCACTATCATTGTTGTTTTGTTTTGTTTTGCTTTTTCATCTGCATCCACCGAGTCCCGGCATAAATAACCCCAGATATTCACCCACAATCAAATGATAACGAACGGAAAGAGAACATGCACTGACAGCTCCGCCCGCTTGGCCCTCCGTCACCTCCGCCGCCGCCCCGAAACAATCATCCCCATCATCCGATATACATATACATGTGTGTGTGTGTATATATATATATATATATATATATATATATATATGATGCTGTTATTTTTTCTTCCTTTTGTTGTAAATCCAGTCTCTCGTGTCTCAGTCCACCTCCACCTCCAGCACCTCCCTCCAGAAACAGGTTCAAAACAACAAATACAAATCCTAAAACTGCAGGTTTTTCCACAAAAAAATAGAGAAATGGCACTTTTTGTAATAGTCATATATAATTCTTAATATCTATATATATTGTCGTCGTTGTTGATATAACATGAGAAAAAGGGTCGACTTTTGCTTCTTGTCTTGGGTTATTGTCCCACGCCGTGTTTGTGTATGTGTGTGCGTGCGTGCGTGTGTATCTGCGCATGTGTGTGTGCGTGTGTGTGTGTGTGCGTGTGTGTGTGTTGAAACCCATGCGAAATATCATCATGCAGTTTTATGATACATCGGTCCGAGTTATTTACATGTACATTCATGCGCTCGTGCACCATTCCACGGGCTCTCTCTCTCTCTCTCTCTCTCTCTCCCCCCCCGCACACACGCACGCGCAAGCCCTCCTCCCTTCCCCCTCCATCCCCCACCTCCTCCTCCTCCTCCTCCTTTTTTTGCACAGATCCCCGAGTCAGATTGCGGCAAAGTAGCAGAAGTGGAGGAGGAGGAGGGGAGTGTTTTTGATTTTTTTTTTTCTGGAGGGGGTGTGTTGGGGGCTGCGGGCTTGGCATTTACATATAATACAGAGAGGATGCGGGGCCGTCGGGGGCTGTGCAGCAGGTTCGACGGGACGTAAGCAAGTCTGCCTTCACTCGCAAGAAAAAAACCCTGTGTGATTCTCTCGCAATTTGTCGCCGCTTGTCGTGCGTCAGTCTCTCTGTAATCCTCCTGAGGCCCCCCCTTGCCCCTCCCCCCAAAAAATAAAACAATACCCTCCTCAGGCGTCGTCCGCCGCCGAGAGGTGCGCGCTGCAGTCGAAGCCCCGGTGCGCGCCGCCGCCGCCCTCGGCGCCGTACGCGCCGCTGTGCCAGTAGGACGAGTCGCACACCGTCTGCAGCGAGTTGATCTCGGACGCCGACGAGTTGCCATCACGCCGCTTGGAGCGCTTGCGGTTGCGCAGGATGAAGACCAGCATGCCCACCACGGTGAACGCCGAGGTGACAAACACCAGCAGCAGGCCCGGCACCAGCACCGAGATGGACACGCGGTTGGGCTCCAGGTAGGAGTTTGAGCGAGTGCCGGCGTCCTGCGCCTGAGTGCCATTCTTGGCGGCACCCGGCGCCGGCGGCGCCGACGAGGACGAGTCGCCGTCGGCGGAACCGCGGCAGAGCAGGTCATCGCGCACGCGCCGGAAGTCCCGCTTCCAGAACTCCTCGGGCGTCTCGCACTTGAGGTCGCTGACGATGATGTCGGCGCCGAGCCGCTCGGCCCAGCGCTTGAAGGGCACGATGCGACACGAGCAGTCCCACGGGTTGCCGTGCAGGTCGATCTGGATGATGGCGCCCAGCTGGTCCAGCACGCCGGCCACCGGCAGGTAGGGGAAGTAGTTGTTGTGCAGACTGAGCTTGGACAGCGAGACGCCCAGGAAGGCGTCGGCCGGCAGCGCCTTGAGCAGGTTGTTGTTGAGGAAGAGCACGCGCAGGCCGGGCATGGGGCCGAAGGTGCCCGGCGCCACCTGCTGGATGTCGTTGTACTCCAGGCTGAGGTACTCCAGGTTGGACAGGCCGGCGAACATCTCGGCCGTCAGCGCGTCCAGGTAGTTCTTGTCCAGGTAGAGCCAGCGCAGCTCGCCCTGGTCGCGGAAGGTGCCGTTGTCTAGCGCCTTGATGTTGTTGCCGCCCAGGTCGAGCAGGTTGAGGCTGCCGTAGCCCAGCAGCTGGTGCCGCCGCACGGCGTGCACGTTGTTGTCGCGAAGGCTGAGCTCGTGCGCGCCCAGCGGCCGCGGCCGCAGCGCCGACAGGCTCTCGATCTTCTTGCCCTCGCAGTTGACGCCCAGGCCCTGGCGCGAGCCCACCAGGCGGCACGCGCACGGCGGCGGGCAGGTGACGTTGTGTGGCGGTTGCTGCTGCTGCCGCTGCTGCTCCGCCGCCTCCTCCTCCTCCCCCACGCCGGTGGGCAAAGGGGTGGGCTTGACCGTCTTCAGCTGCCAGTTCTCGCGAGACTTAGGGCGACTCCGGTCCCGGCCGCTGGGTGTCGGTGGCGTGGGCGCGACGCCTTCCCGAGGCAGCCGCTGCAGCCGCCGCTGCCTCCTCCTGCGTGGGCGGTGCCGCCAGGCTGGCGTCGGCGCCGTCGCCCGGCGACGGGCACAGCTCGGCCTCGGACGTCTCGTTGAGGTCGGCGCCCTGCAGCCGCGCTGGCGCCTCGCAGATGACGCGGCCCACCAGGGCGCCGCGCGGCACGTTCTCCAGCCACTCCTTGAGCGGCGCCAGCTGGCAGTCGCAGTCCCACGGGTTGTCCTCCAGCAGCACCTCGGCGATGCCCGGTATCTGCTCCAGCACGCCCTCGTACGGCACCGTCTTGATGCGGTTACCGCGCAGGTCCAGGTGCGTGATGGGCACGTGCTGGAAGACGTTGGCCGGCAGCGCGCTGATGAGGTTGTCGTTGAGGATCAGCACCTCCAGCTTGCTCAGGTCGCGGAACACGGCCGGGTCGATGTCCCGCAGGAGGTTGAAATCGGCTTGCAGGTACTCCAGGTCGTCCAGGCCCAGGAAGGTGCTCCGGCGGAAGGCACGGATCTTGTTGTTGTTGACGTGCAGCCGCTTGACCAGCTGCAGGCCCAGGAAGGCGCCGGGCACGATGTCGTGCAGGCCGTTGCCCTCCAGGTGCAGGCTGACGGCGTTGTAGAAGTTAGCAAACTCGTTGGGGAAGAGGCGCGAGAGCGAGTTGCCGTGCAGGAGCAGGTGATAGAACTGCGAGCTGGGCCCCGTCAGGTGCCGCAGCGAGGCCAGGCCGCGCTTCTCGCAGTCCACGTGCAGGTCGCCCTCCACCTCGCCGCAGGAGCAGACCTGCTCGCGGCAGACGTCCCGTGTCACGTTGCCGCCGCCGCCGGCGACGCACAGAGCCGCATTGAGCAGGACGACCCAAAGCAGCATTGTTTTGTGTGTTTTTTTCTTTTTTTTAGGGGGTTGTTTTTTTTTCCTCTCTCTCTCTCCTCCCCCTCCCTCCCTCCCTCCCTTCCTGCCCTCCCTCCTCTCAGCCCAGACAAGACATTCCGCGGCTCCGGGACGCCGTCGCCGCGCAGAAGCTGCAAAAAAAATCAGTCCACATCGACGCGGCGGCTGGTGGGAGGGAGCTGGAGGGGGGGGGCACAGGGGGGGAGGACGGAGGAGGGGGTGGGGGAGGAGGAGGTGGGGAAAAAACGCAGATGTGGACACGAGATCAGAAAAGGGAAGAGCGGAAAACAGAGAGATAAGGCAGTCCTTTCATAACGCGTCCGCTGCTGCTGCTGCTGCGTCGTCTCAACCTGCCTTCCCCGCATTAGAGGAAGGAACTAAAAAAAAAAAAAAAAAAAAAAAAAAAAAGGGGGTAGCGAGAGAGAGAGAAAAAAAAACCCGTCTCTTTCAGCGGGTCCTCGCGCGATCCTGCGCCCGCTCGCGGTCCCGGTCAAAAGCGGGCAGCATCCTTTATCCCCCTGTCTCCTCCTCTTCTTCTTCTCGATTTATTCCCCCGAATATTTTTTTTCTTCCTCACTCGGTCGCTCGCGGTTGCTTCAAGACTGACCTTGGCGCGCGCGCGAAGAGGAAAGCAGAAAACCCGCGCCTCCTACTGCTGCTCCTGCTCCCGCTCCTCCTCCGCGTACCGATCCCCTGCTGCTGCTGCTGCTGCTGCTGCCGCTGCTGCTGCTGTGCCGGGAGCCGACCCCCCCGGGGTGCCGGTGCTGAAGTCGCCGCCCGCGCCGCCGGAGCTGTAGAGGCGAGCCCACCGCTGCAGAGCGCCCGCATCCCCCTCCGCCTCACATCCCTGTCGGCGCCTCTGTGCCCCCCCACTCCGCTCCGCTCCAGTCTGGCTTGTGCACAGCCCCCCCTCCCTCCCTCTCTCCTTTCTCCTCCTCCTCCTCTTCTTCTTCTCCTCTCCTTCTTTTTCTTCTTCCTCTTCACATGCGCACCTTTTCCTCTCCCCTCCTCCTGTTTTCCATTAAAAGTGCGACGACTTTTCTCTCTTTCTTTTTTTTTTCTCCCCCCCTTTTTTCTCCCCACTAAAGCGGGAGACGCGTCGCGGACGTGCTCATCCGAGCTCCGGGTGCTCTAAGAACAATCTGACACCCTCCGCTGCCGTCGCCACAATACACGTATACATGTGTACGTGTTTTAAAACGAGACGCCGTCCGTCCACCGAGGGAATGCGGCGCACAGAGAAATTCCTTCAAGGCGGAGATTCTTCTGCTTTCCTTCCGTCTACGTTTTTTTTTTCTCTCTCTACGTCGTTTGGATTCGGTTTTACCTCCGGAGGCGCAAACAAGAAGGAGAAGAGCAAAAAAAAAAAAAAAACTGCTTTCCGATGTCGCCTCCCGCTGTGGAATCTCTCTCTCTCTCTCTCTCTCTCTCTCTCTCTCTCTCTCTCTCTCTCTCTCTCTCTCTCCGTGAGGGACGATGAGTTATCTCTTCTTCTTAGTCTTCTTCTTTTTCTTCTTCTTCTTGTTTTTTTGTTTGTTTGTTTTTTAACGAAGAGAAGCGCTTTAATCCAGCAGCGATTATAGATCCCCGGTATCAGATTCCGTGGTTTGGCTTCGTGATCGCCCGACGCCGTGGGAAAACGCGTGCGTCCGAGCGAGCGAGCGGGCGAGCGCGTGCCGTTCGGTTTGGATTGTCAGTGCGGCGGCGGCGGCGGTGGATCTCTCTCGCTCTCCTCCCCCTCCTCCCCCTCCTCCTCCTCCTCCTCCTCCTGCGCAGCGGCTCCGCTCCCAGACACTGTTGAATGCGGCGGTGGTGATTGGAGGGATAGGGGGGGGGCGGGGGAGGCAAACGTGGAAAATACAAAATAGAAAATTAAAATAAAAAAAATTTAAAAAAAACACAGTGATCTCGCTACGCGCGCATCGCCTCGGACCGCAAGGCGCGCGGGAGTTTTGTTGAGCGATTCAACAAACGATGCGTCAGTGGGTCGCCCCCCCCCCCAACATGCGCATGTGTGCGTGATGCGGCGCGTCTTGTGCGAAGTGTGCAAGCGTGTGCGTGCGCGCACGGGTGTATGCGTGTGTGTGTGTGTGTGTGTGTTTTTTGCGTGCGTCTTGTGTCCAGATGAAATCCTCCTCCTCGGCCACAAAATAGATAAATAAATAAGTAAGAGAGCTACAAGCGCGACAGGGGAGGTTTCTGCGAGTGCAAGTAGCCTTGTTTTTGTCACCCCGCCGTTGTTTGAGAGTATTACATCAGCTGACGGCGGAGGGGGGCATGGTGTGTGTGAGCGCAGAGTTGAGGTAGCCTTGCCTCCCTCCACCCCCCCTCCTCGCCCTCTTCTATCTGCAGTGCTCTGTTGGAATTGAAAGCAGGGCCACGCAGCGGAATCTTAAAGGACCCACGTTGTGCAAAAAAAAAACCCAACAAAAACACTTCACTTCACTGGCAACCCCCCCCCCCCACACACACACACACACACACACACACACTCTGCCCCAGTCAGTTAAAATGTGAAAAAATAAAAAAATAAATGTTTTTGTTTTTTAAACGCTATTTTTCCTAGGATTTCCAAATAACACTCTGTGCTGCCCTTTATAATACTACTACTACTTCTACTGCTAATAATAGTAATAATAATAATGATAGTAGTAATAATAATAATAATAATAATAATAATAATAATAATCGTCATCATCATCATCATCATCATCGATTCATTTTGCGTGCAACCGAGATACGCTGTCCACCAGAGGGCAGCCTGATAATGTTGACCGCGAGTGTTTTGCGAAAGGAGTCTGCGCTCTGTTAGCAATGTTAGCACCTGGACGTCGATGCTGAAAAATTTTCAAACAGGCTGGTATCTTAGCATCAGCGTTCGCTAGGAGCTAGCGCCAAGGCTTTGTAGCAGCTGGAGGTGGACGCCTGCTGTCTTCAGGAGATCCACATCGGGAGATATTGGGGTTTTTCTACTCCACTCTGGCTCCTCCGACCAAAGGTCGACCTCAGCTCAGCCCTGGCTTCAGCCTCGGTCCTCCGCACGGAATCACGTTTACATTGCGGCGCGTTTACGTCACCTCTCGGCGGGGCGACTCAAAGGGTCCCCGAATCCGAGAGAATTCCCAAGTGCGGCTCGGAGCCGTTTGCATTTTTAATTTCCCGTCTCTTTTGCTTTCTTTGCTTTGACGCTTTGTAGCCCCGCTGAATTATTTCACAGCTGCTAACGCAAGTCAAAGCATTGGAAAGAAAAAAGAAAAGAAAAGAAACACTCCCCTTGAAATCATCTGTTGCTTCGCTTGTTTGTTGTGTATGTCTGTCACGTTGGACGCGTCAGTGGTTTTTATGTTCTCATCCTGTGAGCGGTGTCCTCGGGTGTCTCCGTCTGAGTTATTATCCTCATTATTTTTGATAAAAGCGACGCATTAGGACGATAAAAACCAAAACAAAACAACAGTGGCGTCATTCCTCTATATGATGAATCCCCTCCAGGTCCTTCTTTCTTACTTAAAGTAAAACCCCATCCCTTGCCAATTTTAGACTTCATTTTTTTTTTTTTTGGCATTCCAAAATCCAATGAAGCAGCCTTGCATTTATTAACTACCCTCCCAAAAAACACAAAAGAATAAACAAAAGACAAATAAAACTCAGCAGATGTTCGTTTTTGTTGACCTGTGTTCACGGCCTCCAGCAAAAACTCTTATCCCTCATGAGATGTCCTCGTGACATCACCGCCTATAAAATACAGCCCCCCCCGCACATCAGATGCGTCTGTTTCTTTCCATCGGGCTCGAATGGACTCGCAGTACCTGTTACTCATTCTTATGAATGGGCCTCTTGTTTAAAAATGAAACTGTCCACCAGAGTTTAAAAAAAAAATAGAAAGGGGGGGCGGGGGAGGGGGACTCCCTTCATTGGCCGTCATTTGTCTTTCCCGGCGCCCTTTTGGCAACATCCTCCCCCTCTGATATACACACACACACACACACACACACACACACACACACACACACACACACGTTTCTTCTTCGGGGATCGATGCGGCCGACTCAAAGTGGATCACAGTGGTGGATCACTTCAGACTCAAGTCGAACCCGGTGGGGTGGGGGGTGGTAGTGGAAGGGGGGTGAGTGGGCTTTACTGGGGGATTAGCCGCAGTTTGCCATCTTTCTGCCTCCCGACCCGTCTCACACTAGTGTTGTAGTATACCAGATTGGTTTTGGTCTCCAGACCACTTATTAAGGGTCTCGTCTCGGACTCGGAGGCATTTTTTACTCGATCTTGTGTCGGTCTCGGACTGGACGGACTTGGAATTTATGATCAAGACCAGTCGAGACACTCTGCCCCTTTATTACTTGTTAATTTTTACTTTATGACGCAAAGTTGTTTTTTTGAAAATGGTTCAAAATACTTGGCAAAGTAACAAAATGTTCAAGAAAATTATTAAAAGATACCTTGCTGAAAAGAGAATTTGCTGTTCGATTTACAAGCAAACTTGAATTTAAAAAAAATATGGTAATTTATTTTTCTTTTGTTTGGTTGTCATTTTTCTTTGATATATACAGTCTTGGTCTTGTCTCGATCTCGATGCTCTCTTGTCTTGATAATGTCTTGGTCTTGGTTGGTGCGGCCTTGACTACAACCCTGTCACACTCCACCGGTTGCAGCGTCACGCTAACCCGAGCGGGCAGCGCATGCAGCCGCATCACAACATATTTAGCGGCGTTAGCATCGTCGATCGGGGGGCCGAATGCAAAAGAGGATCGGGAGCAAAAAAACAGAAGCTGTTGCAAAGGCCGGCGTCGTTGTTGTTCTTTTATTTTGTTTTTGTTTTGTCAGCCGGGAAGCAGAAGCGCAGACAAAGCGCCTTCTGGGAATCGTCCCCTCGTGACATCACAGAAGGAAGCCGTGTACGTCGGCGGCAGCGCCTTCTACAGCCAATCCAGATTTAAGGAATGTGTTTCTTCTTTTATTCCCCCCTCGGGGCCTTTTGAGGTTTGGTGGGGGAGGGGCTGAAATTGTCTGTGGGTAATTAAAGAAAGGTCAGGTGCCGTGTTCGGCTCGTGCTGCGTAAAGAGCGTTCAAAAGGGTTGAGGGTTGACGAGCGAGCGAGCGAGCAGGCGGGCGACATTCCGAGTGAGGCTGTTTTTGCTGGAAAACGTGTGTGTGTGTGTGTGTGTGTTTTATTATGGTGGGAAAGGAATTCCGAGCGTGTTTGTCTGGCGGCGAGCCAGATGATGATGATTGGAGCCGACAGGGACGCGGGTTAATGAATGAGACATGATTTTATCACGGCGGGTTCATATTCAGTTTTTGCGATTTTGGGTCCCGCAATGGCAGTCTGTTGGCCGATGAATCTACCGTTGGGGCAAGCGAAGAATTGGATGCTTATTTGAATGATGTCATCTGTGTGTTTTGGGGGGTGGGGGAGGATGCGGGGGTGGAGGGGGACAAAAGAGGAAACTTTAATTGCTGCTAATGTGTGAAATCCACCTGAGCATCAGTCCCAAAACACTCTGCAATAAAGCAATTTGGAAAAACATGTTGCTCATCCCAAAATAAAAGACAGCTCGGGGGTTTTAATTCCCAAAAAAATAAACAAACGCAGAAATCAGATTTCACCAGGCCCCAAAAAGAAATCGAGGAAACTGTGACATCACAGGCCCGCCGATACTTCCTTAGCAAACTGTTTCCCCCGCAGAATAGAGTCGCTCATTTGAGAAAGGAAATATAAATAAATAAATCAAGTGACGGGTCCGGTACATGAGCAGAGTGCAGAATAAAAAGAAAAACTAGGTCAAGTGCCGTCTGGACGTCGATAGCGCAATGGCAGAGGCAGCAACTCCGCAACCTCCGGGGCCATCGACCGCCGACGCCAAACAGGGAATCAGCAAAATGTTTGACTGTAAATCCATACTTATCCGTCGGCAGGCTCCGCCCCCTCCCCGCTCACCCCCACCACCCCCATGCTCGCCCCCTTCTCGGGGCAGGTCCATCAGACTGGGACATTGGTCTCCGTCGCCTGCCTTCAACGCAATGCTGCGTCCAAGTGCGAGACGCACTGACAGGCGCCATTTTGAATGAATGATGACTGAATGAATAGATGAATGGATGAACAGCTTATCTTTAGTTTACAATGTACAATACTGAAATTGTGTGCAACTGACAAAAAAAGAAAAGAAAAAAAGCTTATGTTTCCAATGGCTCGGCCAATCACGGGGCAGCAACTCGGGGGGGGGCGAACAATTTGCTTGAAGTTCGAAAGTGACTTAAGAGACTTGAGGCGTGTTGAAGAGGGTTGCTTTGAATGAAGAGTCGTCATTGATGGCTGATTTATTGGTCACCCAGCAGTCGGCAATGCGCTACGGAGAAGGCGGAAAAATGTTGCATTTCCCAAATCTTTTGGGATTCAGCGCACGTGTCCTGCCTGGTCAGCTGCTGTGCTTACACACTGGCGTACATGTGCCATGCGTCAACGCCACAAAAATACTTTACTGTTCGGTATTTAATAATACACAACACTACTGTCTCCAAATTACCTGTCTTCTATATTACTTTTTAAGTTTCGGGGGTAGAAGTGAAATTCTTGAAACGGCAAAAACGAATTTCAGAGCATGATACATCCAGTCGAGGGCGGAGCTGACTGTGGGCTATACAGGCTACGAACGATAGTAATTAATGCAATTAATTGGAGCGTACAAAAACAATCAAAGGCAGCTGCGGTGCTCAAAGTACCAAGTGAAAAATTACAGGAAATTTGTCTTTCCCTTACGGCAACAGGTTACTGTAATGCTTTACTTTTGAAGCACAGGACTCCCAACTTAACGCTGCCTTTCCAGAGTATCTCGTTTGTCTCCTGTCCACCTGTTTATGTGTACGATTTCAATTTTCAGGGCAATTTATTTACGCCAAAGTGATGAATGTGGCCGCTGGCACTCGGTTATTTTTTGATTGTTCAAAACATTTTGGGCTTGAACAACAACAACAACAACAACAACAACAACAACGAAAACACGGCTCTCTCTTCTTTGTCTTCAATCTTTTCCTCCATACCCTCCTCCACCTCCTCCACTTCCTCCTCCCGTCCGTTTGCAGCGGGTGAGGCAGAGAGATGATGCCATCAGCAGGAGCCCGACAGTCTGGGTCCACGAAGGAAGGGCTTTTTTGTTGTTGTTGTTTTTGTTGTTTTTAAACCTAGCAAGGAAATAAAACGCTCGTGTGGCTTTTTGGACCTTGCATTCTCCTTCCCTTCTGGAGGAAGTAGCTTCACTCTTGGCCATACCGACTGGTTTTTAGCTGTTTTGGCATCTCCACGATGCTTCAGTAGCATCGTCTTCGGTCTCCCGAGATCTCATCGCGTTTGGATTTTCTTCAAGGAGTAGATCATAGCGCGGAAAGTTTTTCCGAGGCCGGAGGATAATCTCTGCCTTTTTTTTCTTCTTCTTCGTCTTTCGAGGCAGAGAAGCAGCGAAGGACTTTTGGCATTTTTTTTTTTTCTCATTAAATGAAACGTGGCCTCGAGGGAGGTCTGGGGCTCCTGTAGAAGCACTAAACAATTCTTTAAAAAAATTATCAAAACTTTTTTTTGATCAAAACTTTTTTTAATAAAACAATGCCTTGTTTGTATTCTTGTATTGCTAATAACAAAATTGGCAGTTTCTGAAGAACGTTCTGCGAGCTTGAGCCGTTAGCGATGCAAAGAACTCAACTCTTTTCACTGACTCGTGTGATTTGAGTCACTCGGCCCACTCCCAAGCTGAGTCGCTTGCTCGTTTCATCACGAGACAATAAAATTCGATGCAACCTGTCATTTCCTGCGTCGGCAACATTCGCTTTGGTCTCTGTTTCATTAGCAAGGCTTGCGATCACTTCTGTTTGTCTTAATCGTCTTCTTCTTCACCATCCTGTGACAGATTGAAAACAATTTCTACCGCAAGACGAACGATTTCAGAGTTGAATTTTTGCTGATCCAGCTGCAGTGTAATACTGGCCCAAAATAACCCCTTTAGATTCACATTAGGACATTAGCCGTGACAAATTATGCCTTCAACTCCGTGTCTTTGTAAGGACGCTTTAGTTTGGCGCCAGAAATCGGGGGCACCGCAGCTAAAAAGCTGCCGTCTTGTCTCTGATTTTTTTTTTCCTTTTGCTATTTTTTTTTTGTCTGAAAAGCTTTTTCAGCCGGAGTCAGCGAGAAGCCCTGATCTCATGCTAATTGGCAAGAAGTGATATGAAAGGAAGTTCCATAAGCCATTTGTGATAAACCAGCGTCTCTCAGCGAGAATGAAGGAAGCGGATCAGACGAGAGTGTAGGAGACGCTCGTCTGTTTTGTTTTTTTTTTCCCTTATTATTATTTTTTTAACTTTTAAATTGGCTGCATTGGGATGGAATCGGCCGCAATGTTGCAGAAAAAAAAGAAAGAGAGAGCAAATAACGGCGATCGACGCGTGGGCTAATTTTCAGTCAGCCTGTGGAGAAAACCGATCAATAAGATCGACGGCAGTGAGTGAGTCGACGCGGGGGTGAAACTGACACATGACGGCTCGTTCTTTGACGCGTCCTCAGGCCTTTTTTTTGCGAGTGAGGGGATCAAAGGTTGGGACCGAAGATGATGTGTCAGAGATTATGCGCGGCGAGCGGCTGACGCGCCATCGAACGCATCCTGGAAGGCAAATTAGAACGGAAAAGTGAGGAAAAATTATAATTTATAAATACTTTTATATTATCATATA
The DNA here is from genome assembly GCA_009823395.1 of Thamnaconus septentrionalis. NCBI lineage: Eukaryota > Metazoa > Chordata > Actinopteri > Tetraodontiformes > Monacanthidae > Thamnaconus > Thamnaconus septentrionalis. Next base: position 29,030,861 of record CM020501.1, on the reverse strand, counting down.
TTATTAGGTTTTTCCTTCCATTTACAAATATTTGGACTCTGGCTAGTCAGTGAAATTAAGTAAAAGAAACGAAAAGACATCATAAGATTAATAATAAAAAAAAATGAGGACCCTTTTGAAGGACAGCAGCTCAGATTCAAACTCCACTCCCAGCCAGTGGCACGGCGCCACCGCCAATATCTTCCCTTATCTCGCCCTTGATCTGCGGCGTCCTCTGTGATATAGAGGTTTAATGAATGAGGTGAGCGGCGGAGGGATGCGAGGTAAGAGGCGGAACGCTGTCATTCCAGACGGCCGCATCACAATAATTGGCTGAATAAATTAATACGTCTGAATAATCAAGTAGAAAGGTTATTGGTTATCAATCAAGCGCAAGGTTAGCGGCGGCAGCTCGGCTGGGCAGAAACACTTGTGGGAAGGATGTCAGGCAGAGTGGCCAAGGCGCTGCTTCGTGAGCTTTGGGCTAAATTGTTTTGACGAATGTCAGAATCACTTGAGCTTTTAAAAAACTTTGATCTTCATTTTTTTTTGCAGCTGGATCATAATAAATGAATGCCATTTATGTAGCCTGCGAGAAATAAATGACAGTATATTTATTATTAGGGTTACATGCATGGGGACGCTGCAAAACAAATCCCATAATGAATTTTATCATTGTAAAATAACAATGACTGAAAAAACCCCGGATAACAGTGAGTAGAACCCCCCTTTATTCAGAACCATGGACAGTTGCACAGTTGCAGATATTTGATGCAATGTGTGATGGTAGAGCCATGTTTCAGGACCACGGACAGAGACATACATATTCGTTTCAGCACCACGGACAGAAAAACCCGCTGCAGCGCAACAAACCCTAAATCTTATGGTTGTGTCTCTTCATCTCTGTACGTCAGTAACATAGATTGGTGGATAGATGGACGCTGGGAGTTGTATTTTTTATTTATTTAGTCATCATTCATTCAATAATAGATAGCTATACGCAACCAGGGAGGCAGACGTCAATCCTTGTTTTTCAGCACCATGGACAGAGAGCTCTGCCGGTTCATACATTATATACTTGATATTGATGGGTGGACGGATGGATTTCTGTACGTCCACCTCGGACAAACGTCTTGATGCTTTGTTCGCAAAGCACGGACGTCGACTTGCGAGTTCAGCACCATGGACAGAGGCGCTCAAGGGCGCAGAGTTGCAGTGACTCGTCCCGAGTTCAGCACCGCAGACAGCTATTGAAACCCCCTTATAAAAAAAAGACTTATCCCGCCTCCCACCTGGCGAGCCTCTCGTCAAGTTTAATTAAGAGAAAATTTTCCTTTTCTAATCTCTTTTTTTTTTAAAAAGGTGTGCCAAAGCACCCCGTGGTGGAGGGAAAGCAGCCACCGCTGGGGTGGGCACGGGGAGGGTGGGGGGGCTGGGTGGACCGGCTGCCTGCTGATGTGAGGTGCGCTTCTTTTCAACACCCACGCAGCCAGAATAGAGAGAAGCTGGGGGGCAGACGGCGGCAAAGTTCCGGCGGTGAAAGGATGTCATTTCTTCGAAGAAAAATACAACAACGACAAAAAAGGGAAATGAGCTTTCTCTCTCTCTCTCTTTTTTTTTTTTTTGTCCCACCGTCTCCTTCAAGGGATGGTTCCTTCTCAATTGACTCCACATTCTGGACTCTCACACAGGGGAGAGAAAGACATTTCTTTTTTTAAAGAATAAATCCATTGTACTCTCCAAGCAAAGACCTGCAGGAGCAGCTCACCTTTGTATTACCTCAGAGCCACAATGGACTCCCCCTCTCCCCCTCCCCTGTCCCAGTGACAGAAGAACAGAATTGGGAAAAAGGGCCTCCGTCGTCACCAGGAGGAGCAGCTCGGAGATTTCAGCGGGGACGCTCCTTTAAGCAGCCGAGACGGCGCTTAAGGGAGAATGCTCGTGGTAATTGGCACACTAGAAAAGTTGTAATTAATCTCCGCGAAGCATCATCTCCTGAAGTACGGAAACATCACCTTGAAGTGTGTGTGTGTGTGTGTGGAGGTGCAGCCACGTCAAGGCAGCGGATGGTAAATTCGATTTACATTTAATTTCTGAATTCCCCCAGAGTTAGTCCAGCAATTGGCTCATTTGCTTGTTTTAATTTAGAAATTCTGCTCAACAATACTTTAAAATTCTGATGTGACTGGTGCTACGCTCAGTGGGAGCGGCAACAGTGAGGGAGGGAGGGGCTTAGCAGAGAGTCAAGTCTGCAGTTAAAAAAAGAAAGTGGAAAAGTCTCTCCCATCTCCCTTTTACCCCCATTTTTGTTTGGCCTGAGAAGTCATTAAAACGTGCCTGCGTGTAATTCGCGGGGTAATTTCCTCCGTTTCCAGTTATTGCGACACTCTGAGCCGTTAATTACACCTGAACACGACGAACACCCTCGCCGCCGCCACCACCTCCACCACCACGTTTTATTAAGCTTCAAACCTCAGGAACCCATTGACAGATAACAAAAAAAAAAAAGTTTCCTCCGGCTTTAAGCGACGGGGAGCGTAATTCGATTTCAAGTCACTTCCTAATTGAGGCGTGCACGACTATAGGCGTGCTCTCTCTCCCTTTCCCTCTCTCTCTCTCTCTTTCAGCCCCTTCATGAGGCCTCGGCGGCGCCCCTGACTGCCTGAATAATGTAACTTCATCGCCGAGTCTTTTTGTTCTCTGAGTGATCCGCTGCCAAATCCCAAAAGTTGGATATATAGTGAATAAAGCCCCCCCTCCCCGCCACAAAAAAAAGAAATCTGATCTTCATCTCCAGCGGAGAGAAATCTGAGCAACAGTTAATGCGTCGCCCAACTTTCTCTTTTTTGTTGTTGTTGTTCTTTCTTTTTTTCCCCTTTTTTTCCACCGCCACTGCCGAAACTTTTCTCCTTTCTCTCTGCTCGCTTTTTCTTATTAAATAAAGCTGCCGCATTCTCTGTGGCGTGAGGATTAGACACGCCCGCCCTCGCGCCAAGCCATGCAAATCCGAGACAGGAGAGCCAAAGATCAGAGCGCGAGGCAATACAAATAATTAATACTCAGGGGCCCCCGGGTTGTTGCCGCCGCCGCCGCTGAAGGATGGGTGGAGGGTGGCGGCTAGGGGAGGGGGGCGACGGGAGGGGAGACCAAAGCCAGCTTTGACTGCTCTGTCAGATTACCCAGCGTTTGATTAGTGTCAGCGGCGCCGCTTCCCGGCGTCCGTCCACGACAGGTGCAAGACCGTCGGCCAATCAGCCGAGGCAGCGCCTGACCTGCTAGGCGCTAACTCCTAGCATCCTTTCCGATTCCCGCTCGGTCTTTGGGATTTACTTGGGTTGTTTTTCCTCTTTCCTTCTCTTTCTTTCTAAAAACATGGAAATATATAAATAAAAACCTCATCAGCAGAGGGTGGGGAGGAAAAAAAAAAAAGGAAAACAAGCCAATTAGCTGCCGGTGCCCTATTTTCTCATCAACAACCCCACCACCCCCTCCCCACACACCCTCCAATGTACCGCGAGCCAACATCCGCAGCTATTTTTGTTTGAATGACATATTTTATAGATCCGTCACGGTTAACAGAGCAGAGAGATGTTTGTTTTTGCGTGCGTCGCTGAAGGATAATTTTCTATTTATATCCAACAAACAACTACTTATTAGCTACTGAGGTAATTGAGCTCCTTTTGGACATCGGAGGATGTGAGCTAATGTGCTAAAAGCCCAGTCTTGACACTAGCAAGCAGCATATACAGTTAGCTGAGGAATGATTGGATTGGTTGTGTATATTGAATAGTATATGCTATCAAACAAATAACAATATAATACACAAACTCTGTTGACTCTATATTTCCCCCTCGGAGTAATTTTTCAGACTTGCGAGTCATTACTCCTCGTTTCTATTAAGGCAAAGCGTTGAAGCAGCATCTCAGTTCCTCCCCAGTTGAAATACATCTGCCCTCCCGAAAAAAACAGAAACTTCAGCCGCCAAGGCGAGAGGGGATATTTTATTCAAGCCGTCGCACTACACTTGTACAAATCTGACTTCAGACTTCTGAGTCTCTGACTCCAGAGTTTGAAAGCGGCGCCCCTCCCGTCTTCAGAGTGGCAGGAATGCATGAATTTAACATGTCGGTAGTCGCCGTCTCCAACGGCTCCACTGGCTCCGCCGTCGCGCTGCAGTACAGAAACGCCGCCTGAGTCATAAATCACGGCAGCGCATTGGTGAAGTGTCCCACTCGATGGCTCTTTCACCTCTGACCCTCTGGCTGTTGGCAGCACGTACGGAAGCATGAATGAAGACAGATGGCGGTTTCGGACTTGACTACGCTGCGGCCACAATTGTCAGCTTGTGGCAAATTAATGTAAGTGGACAAAGGCAATCCGACATAGATCAGGAGGTGGTAGTACAGGAGGCATTTTAAATGTTAAACTGAATGCTAAATTCCTTGTCTTTACCTCGCTATATCGTTAGCATAATAGCATAATTGCCAAAGTCATTTTTGGCCAAATTGTGATATCTGCCTAACTTTACCAATGTGCTTGCTAAAAAATGTGTTTTTTCCTTTTTTTTTCCGAAAACATTCAAATATGACTACGGAATCGCAAGTCGCGAATGTCTGATTCTATTTACCTGAACAGGTAGATTTCCCACAGGTAACCGGTATCATTTCTAATATTCTTGTAGTTCAAATAGATTATCACCAAAAACCAAAAACATCCATTAACGTCCACTGGAGACAAAAATTCTCTTTGCTCTTCCTTTAAAGAACAATGATTGTGTTAATGCCGTTCATCCCTGATGAAGCCTCTGCATTGGTAGCACCCATGCTAATCTCTTTAGCAAGGCTTGCTCTGGCTTCCTGTTTGTCTTCCTCTGGGGCATTTAGGGGTCTGCTATCAGTAGTTAGCTTATTGGTTTTGTGCCCAAAAAAAAAAAACTAAAAAAAAACTAAATGGAATTTGACTATATAATGATTTTTTAAAAAATGCCTTCTGTCTGAGGTCGACAAGGTGGCTGTGCAGTCCAATAAACAGCAACAGAGCAAAACAATGCGAGTGAACTCAATGTTTCTGGGTAAAAGCGGTAATTGGGGTGAATATGGACTTTTATTTTTAAGAGGTAATGGGGAATAAATTGATTTTTGAAACAGTCAGCCCGTGCACGCTGCAATCGTTTGGCCACAATGTGGCAATGAAATGAAGCGGTGACACTTTGTCGGCTTAGTCGGCCTCGTCCGATGGCATCGATCCCCAGCGCTCAAGTAATCATTCATTTATCAAAGGAAAGACAGACGAAAAAAACAAAACAAAACAAAGATTTCATTTTGAAGGCAAACGTGCCAAGAAACCTAAGCGTAACAGATGATCGATGAGTGGAGACGAGGGGGGTACAGGAGGGTATCGATCGCGGCGCTGGGGAACGGGGATGGGGGGGAGTGGAGTCGAGCGTGACCACAACATGAAAAAAATGTGTAAATAGGAGCCTTTTAATCGCGGCGCCCAGACGGACACGCACAGACCCCTGTCTGGGCCCGGGTCTGGGTGTACGTTCACAATGCTGATTTATTCATGGGCTCTTACATTGGTAGAAATGCTCCATTTTCTAATGCATCTATTATTCAACGATAGGACCCTGTAGACGCGGCTCAACAGATTGTGCCGTAAAAAATGAATGCTTTAACCAAACTGGAGGCCCTGCGTCAGAGGGTGTTTTGGGCCTGTGTGTGTGTGTGTGTTTGTGTGTGTGCGTACGTGCGTGCATGCGCTTGCGGGTCCCCGCCTCAAGTTCCCCCCACTGTTCCGCGGGACCCGGTTGCAAACTTTGGGCTTTTCGGCTCCTCCATAATAGATGACAATCACAACAGTCGCCTCCAAAACACACCTGCTCCTGCGAGATAGAGGCGCCCGGCGCTCGGGCGAGATGCGTTTTTTTTTTTCATGGAAAAGAAACTTTTTTTTTGCCATTTTCTTGCCATTTTTTTGTTGTTTTCAGTTTTTCACTTTTGAGATTGGAGGCGGGAGATTGGAGACCCTATTCCAAAAATTGTACCTATCAACCCCCCCTCACCCTGTACACGAAGCGAGGCGAGGGGAAGGGAAGGGAAGAGCGTCGGGACTGATGCACTCACTCTTGCCGAGAGAAGCTGGGGGGGGGGCAGTCGGATGTGCCTGGAGGAATCGTTTCACATTATTCATCCATGAGGTACAGTACAGAGCGCAGGTACAGACGGAATTGCAAATGCGGACTATCAGGCGTTGCGTAATGTCCGACCTCTGACGGGCTTTAAATGTACAGTTGGGCGGTATCAAAGGCGCACTTTAATACTCGGCAGCATCTTCATTAGCCAGGCCCAAAGGGAATAAATCTAGCTGTCTGTTCCTCGCTCTCTCGTTTTGATTTTTTCCTTTTACTTTCAAAAGCCGTGCTGCTGGAGAGGCTCCAAGAGAACTTTGTGGTGGGCGAGGAATCCAAAACCCCCAGCGTGACTTGCAATGACCAATACAAAACCGCTTTTGACAACCGGCGACATGACTCACAAACCTAAACCAGTCGTGATATCTTGTGTCATTTATCAGGTGTGCGTCTGGTGAAGGGCTTTTTGTCATCAATACGATACGGTGAATACAGGGATGGTGTCGCTGATACTGATGAACAATTGTTTGAGAGAAAAATCCATTGTGCAAAACAGCAAAAACAGCAACAATGTGACAAAGCTCGAGCCATTTGCCAGACTTCTAGAGGAGAAACTGCATCAAAAGAATGAGCTACACAGCGAAAGTATGGATCCAATACCAATACTCACCTTGGTATCAATACCATCAAAATTTAAAACGATGCATCCACCCCTACCGTCCTCTGAACCCACCCCACTCTCACCAAGGATCTCAGAGTGCATCGAGGTTTGCGCTAGTGCTAATAGCCTTTAAAAAAACAATCAGGAAGCTGGTCAGGAGGAGCCTCGGAAGAAATCGATGAGGTCCTGAAGTCGATGCCCTAAAGAGAGAGGCATCCGATGTAAGTGGGCAATGTCGCAATTAAAAGTGCAAAGAAATTCCTTCTCCTGAAGAGTTTTGTCTCTGGATACTTTCGGGAGTTGGGAAACAAAAGCTCAAAGTGCTTCTCAGGAGCTGTGGGTCATGAAACGGCTGGGCCTCCGACCCGAAATGCTGATCACCTCAGGTTGTTCTGGTAAAGAGGCCACGGAACAGGCTCGCTTTGTTGGCTGTGATGTGTAATTAAACTCTTCTAGCTGGGAGCAAACATAGAGGGAGAAGAAAGGCACGGAATAGCAGCAGGCGTAACCAAATATGTAAAATATACTCGCATAACGTGCTAGCATATGTTACGTGTTTGATGTACTGATGAGTTGCCAATAAAGTTGGAATGAAATGTTTTTTATTCCTTGAGTCACTCACGCTCCTTCCCTGCATATTGTCCATCTTCTTCCAGAGGCTTAAAAAAAAAAAAAAAAAAAAAAACAGCTGCTAGCTTGCGGCTCCCTAGTTTGGTCCTGGCTAAAATGAGGCTTGTTGGTCAAGGAGCCAAAAAATAAAAAATAAAATAAAAATAAAAATCTCAGCAATCTCAGTGTCTGCACAAGGTTAATAAGGGACATGTAGTTGGAGAAAACCAAGGTTAATGGGATCAGATCCGATGCATAGATAGGCCCAGCCTAAATTGGCATTTATTAAAACTTGAAACATAAGTATTTCCGTCCCTGGGAGTGCCGTCCTTCGCTGCCCTCCCTTTGTTGCCTTCCGTCCTGATAAAGAAAAGTTTTAGGGGTTGTGTTGCGTCCCTGTAAATCCCACCGTCTGAGGAAAGCGGATTTAGGGTTCTGTGGGCTACAGATTGCAAAAAACCCTTTGAGGTGCGGTTTTAATTTGCGATTTTGGGTTGTAAATGGGGTTCAGTGTTTACCTTCCGACGCAGGCTGATCTCTCTGAGACTCGGAGGCTTTACGTGCGGGAATCTTATCCTACAGGATTTTTTTTTTTTTTTTTATAACATGGCAAGCTTAGGGGTCATCAGCGCCGATCAAATCCAGTCGCTGCCAAGACGTAGGCGAAACAAAGTGAGGATCAAGGTATGGAATATGAAATTCTTTATATTAGTTTTGCGTCTTTGTAAAAAGAAATCTTTTGTGTTGCCTTGTAAGTGACTCCCCCCCGTTTGGTCGGGAATGAGAGAATCAAGGTTTCTGCCGATGAGACGAGAGTTTTTGTGACAGAAAAATCTATTCTCGTCCTGCTCTCAGCCAAATTGAAAACCCCATTAGAACTAAATAATTCAACTTTCTACCCCCCCGCTCCTCACTACAACCAGAGCTGGCAATTTTAATGAATATCTTAGCGAGGGGGATGAATCCAGTCACGTCCGTCTCAACCCCGAAACGTCTTGCAGAGATTCTCCAGAGTCACATCCGCCGACGTTCGGCAGTAATCCAAAGAGAAAGAGTAATTTCACCTTTCCATTTACCGTCGCCATTGTAGACGAGGGACCTTCCAGGGACCAGGGCCGGCAAATGAGTCACCTCATTAACCTTTGTGACACTCATTACAAGGCCTGACTGTGAGGGGCAGGATTCCGCCGGAGGGCTGTCACGCACGCGGAGCGGTGGGGTGAGCCGGGACCCCTTTTCTGGCTTTGCACCGTTCATCCTGAGTGAACTGTTCATTGAGAGAGTTCAGATAAAAAGTCAGAGTTCATCATTAACCCCAACGACCTCGCCGCCACCGAAGGTTGTGAACCATGTACCCGGAAAATCCTTTCATCTCTTTAATAAATAGAACATAGGAAGCGAAAGGCTGATTGTGGGGTTGATCTGTTTTTTGTTTTTTTTTGTTTTTTTATCTTTTCAGCACAACAGAGGTACTGTTGTCTTTTGTTCTGTTGTTGTGTTTGCGAGGACCAATATCAGAGCCATTATAAAGAATTGCAACACAGAATCTCCAATGGGAAGATCATATTTTTGATATGATCAGCCATCAGTTTTTATTTTTTGTGATTGGTTTGTGGATGAGTTGGTGTTGGTGATCAAGAAAAGTGGACCGGATGAACAGCTTTGGGGAACACCAGAGTCTATTTTTTAACTAGAGGTATCAGTACTGGGTAATCCAAAAGGTTCTTCTTGATGAGACTTGGAATACTGTAATACTATTGTCCAGGTTGACTTAAAAGATGACAAGTTATGTCTTCTGAAGAAACGAGGTCGAGAAAAAGGCCCACATATGGTTGGACTTATTTCAAAAGCGGAACACATGCAGCTGACACAATATCAGAGAAACGTTGGCTTTCGTTCCGACGATGTACACATCCAGAATTATTCTGGTTCATTCCCCGGATGTTCGTAAACCTATATATCAGCTTTCAAATCCACCCAGTTGTTGCCGTCCAACTTGGATAACAAAGACTTGCGTCATTCAAGAGGGGCCAATGAGGTGGTGGTGGTGGTGGTGGTGGGGAGGAGTTACACAATGGGAGTATTTAATCACAACCCCATGTAGGCAGGAAGCTAACAAGTTGACAGGTGAGGGACTCGATACCTGATTGCACCCGTAACCTCTCGGAACCGTCAATCAAAGGGTCAAGCCCCTGAGCGCTGGCTGCGCTGTTCGTCAGCTACCAGAGAAAAAAACCAAAGCGGAAGCGTCGGAGGCTCATGATGTGTTTATCGTGGAGTCGCGTGTCTCGCTTCAGAGGCAACCGTACCTGCGTAGGGAAGCAGTTCGGCGGGGCACAGCTGCGGGGAGCAGACCTACTTGTAGCCGAAAAAAGTAGGATGGGGGAGCGCTAGGCTGGTGAATTATTCACGTCGAACAGGAGGAGGCTATTAGTGTACGATGGCGGGCACGTGGCGGGCACTTTGAGATAAATCTCTGGCGCTGTGCCCTCGCATCTCTCTGACTGCTGGGAGGGGGGTGGCGAATAGGAAAAATATGGCGGGAACAAGGTTAAAAGGAACCCCTGGAAAGGCTGAAACTGAGCCCTCCACCCTCCGCGCCCCCACCCCTTAATGCCTGTAAACAATTAACTGCGGCAGAGACTCGGGGAAGGGGTTAAGTACTCGAGTGTGACCACTCCGAGCGCTTGAGCCGCCGAAAGGATTTACATCAGTCGTTGCGTAATGTGCAACACACGCGCGCGCCCTACTCCTCCCCCACCTACTCTTCCACAACGTGCTGTCATGTTTGAATGGGGTAGCAGCTAAATGCGCCTCTGCAGGGCGAGCTAGCAGGGGGCAGCGCCGGGAAGGGCATTGGCTAATCTCGCACTTGTCTTTGGCTAATTAGGACGACTGCATTTTTTAATGTTTTAATTTTTTTGGGGGGTGGGGGGGTAAATACCAACAAAAACCTATTCCTTCTTCACACTTGATGGTGCTACATGGCAAGAGCTAGTCCCGGTGTGTTGCAGTCAGTCAGGCACATCTACTTCTGCATCTTTAGATAACAGCCTCTTCTTTTCGTTTGAAGAGGCCTCTCCGCTTAATAATGGCTCCCCCGGAAAAGGAAAAAAAGAGGTGTCTGACTGAAATAGGGGGGTTGGTAGTGGTGGGTTGGTGGTGGGCTGAGAGGTTAGGGGGCTTTGGGGATGGGGAGTCAGCTTTCACTTTGATAACCCGCTGCGAGCCCCTTGATCAAGCCGACGGGGGCAAATATTCTGCAACATTCCCGGCGAGGAGAGCTGTTTTAAAGAGGGCTCTTTTTTTTTAATGCCGGTTCAAAAGGCAGCGTGGGAGGATTTCTTTAATCAGGAGTACACACACTCACACGCACCGCATTTGATTAAGGTAGCGTAGTAGTGCTGGTTGCGGTTCAGACAAGTTGGGCCCGACGGGATCTTCTTCTTCTTCTTCTTCTTCTTCTTCTTCTTCTTCTTCTTCTTCTTCTTCTAAATTCCCTCCACACACTCCTACCCCTGTAAAACAAAAATTCTCTCGCCAATAATGGCCAAAATTATTATTACAATTACAATTGCAAATTACAATTAAAAAAAAATTACAATTGCTAATTGTGTCGGTCCAGTAGTGTTATAATAATACATGCACATGAAATGGATGTGTGCGCACGGGATGATTCCTGTGTACTCCCAGCATGCTGGGCAGTTGCTGCATTTGGCGTTTGTTGCACTGCGGCGGACGGCAGCGGTTCTGTTTTGACCGCCCGCAAAAACACAGAATTGTCAGACATCCCTCCGTCTGCTTCCCACCTCCCACTGCAGCCCCCCCTCGCTTTAGCATAACAGCCCTCGCGCGCGGCCTTCCCTTCCCGCCGCGTGTCAAGTCGATGTCCACTGAAGCCGCGTCGCGAGGCCCCTCCTTTCCCTTTGCATTTGCTGCGGCGCCCGTCAAGCCGCCACCTCTGGCTCTTCTCACGGCTGACGGGCGGATCACCCACCACCACCACCACCACCACGACTCGCCCCCTTGTGCGGCAGCCGTCCAGGACTTGGCGCTGGCTCGCCACGCTCCCCGGCAATCCCCTCCCCCAGCGCAAGCATTATGCAAAATGCATTAGCATAACGCTGCGGCAGGTGAAGTAGCGTAGGAGCGCAGAGGCGTGACAGGCTGTCGTGCCGCCCCGTGTAGCAGCGGATGTTAGTTTTTGCGACGCATTGTTTGCGGTGCCGGCGCTCTCGTCAATCAGACGCGGGCGGTGCTCGCCTGCTCTTCACGAAGGCACAATAAGACGTCTACATTCGGGGCTCCTTCGCCAGGAGGAACTCAGGGGAAACAGAGCGACTTGTGTTTCGTTTTTGCCGGCCCCGGATGAGGCTGGTGGATTTCGAGACTCTAGCTGAGCGAAGAATTTTCTGTCGGCAGAAATCACGCACAGAACCTTTAACCTAATATTTTTTTTTGTTTTTTTTTTTTCTTCCTGCTGCACTGCACTCGAAGCGTCCATCCACCGAGAAAACCATTGCAACTGCGCAGCACTTGGACAAAATGGAAGGAGTGTCTACACAGGATGAAGCAAGTACACCCGAGCGACGCAAACCTCAGCTTGGCGAAGCAAATGTTTGCCCTTGTAGTCTGGCTTTCAAACCAACCATCTTTTTTTGTTGGTTGCAATTGATGTAGTGTGAAAAAAAATCAAGGAGGTCTCAAAACAAATGTGGAAAAAGTCAAGCAAATGCCAATTTCATTTCAGATGAAGGAAACTTGCAAGTTTCAGTTTTATTTTTATTTTTTTTCTGAAAAAACATGAAACTTTCCCTCTGATGTCTTTTCTGTAATCTTTTAATTTGGTTGCTGTCTGAGCTTTTCTTTTCAGAAGTGTCTTTCTTATTTCCTCGACCCAGTTATTTCCCCCTTCTATATTTCTGCTTCTGTGTCATTTTGATGAAGTTCTTCTTGAGCTTTTTTGTGTTGCCGCAAATCTGATTCTGCTCGTTAAAACAAACGATTGGGTATAACAAAATGGTACAATTTAGCCGCTGCTGCACTCCCAGACGCAGGTCAAAAGCAAGAGCGAGCCGCTGGCTCAATGGAAGTTTGACGGGCCGACTCTCGATCACGCTAAACGCCGTGCCTGAGCCAATCAAGGGGCAATCTGACGTCTGAAGCACAACAGCAGCAATAATAGGCGGCTCAATCTGCGAAAAGCCCAAACGTCGATCATCCCAGTGCGCAGCGGGCCTTCGGCAAATGTGGGAGCTTATGATGGGGGAGGGGGACTGATGTGTTTTTCACAGGAGACGCTGTCATCCAGTGATATAAAAAGGAAATACGCTGAGCACAAAACCGAGAAAGAGGGACAAAAAAAAAAACAAAACACTGTGTCGTGCTCAGTGTGCACTTTCGGAAGACATAGTGCACCTCAGAGCGGTGGAGGATTATTAAAAAGCCCTCTGTTGTGCCTCGGCACTACATCTCCTCTGTCACATCTGCCTCGAGTTAAAGGTGCGACAAGATATACATGTATGTATATATATATATATATATATATATATATATATATATATTTTTTTTTTTCTGCTTTATTACCCGTCAACTGGCGCCTGGTTTATCCCTATTACAAAGAAAGATGCATAAAGTGAGTCTTCGGAGCCTCGCAGCGTGTATTCATGGCAAAGTTCCCTCCAGGAATGAAGGAGGAAACGGCGCGCTAGGCGATGGTAAGGAAACTAGCAGCTAAATGCGGCACACGTGCAGCTCTTCCAACTGTGAGTCGATGGACAGTTGTTGGGCTTCAATGTAGGCCTGAGTCCGAGTGGCCACATGAAGCCACCAGTCAAATGTAAAGGGTAGAGCAACTGTAAGGATGACAAGTACAAACGTTAGCTTAGCCCTGGAAGCTGCTTCAGTGTGAGGAGAGTTTTTTTTGGTTGTGTCCCGATGAGCTTTTGCAGCAGCAGAGAGAGAGAGAGAGAGAGAGAGAGAGAGAGAGAGAGAGAGAGAGGTAGACTGAGGATGGAGTGTGAAGGAATGAGGACAGCGTGTCGCTACATCATACGACAGCAAACGGGGCCGCACATGTCAAGTCGGCTACTGCATAGCTTAGATTGGCTTTTGGCGCCCTGACAAAGTTATATCAGAGCATGACTGTAGCGCTTTAAATCACGTTCAAGTGCCCTGTCCCATCGTCCGTCTCCTCCTCCTTGATGTACATCATTAATTTACTTTCATTAACTTCCATAAAACAAGGGGATACCTTGTGGTCTTAGGTTCTTTAGGATGACCATCTTTAGTCACACAGTGATTATTTTCATTGCCACCTCTGAATACTTGGAGCTCATGGGTATCAAACTCCAGAATAACTGGCGGAAAAGGATTCCCGACATTAGTATTTCCTTTCCAGGATAACTCCCTACTCACGGCTCATCTTTGTGAGTAAAAAGTCAAACCAAACCCACGACAAATAAATGAACCCGAGTCTGAAAGTGTGAGGAGTTTATGGGCAGGTGAAGGGAAGTATGCTGTGAATAAAGCACCTAGTTTTTCATGCCGTGCCGCAATTATATACAACTGGGTTCTTTTCACAACTCTGGAAATGGGTGAGCAAAATTCCTCTTTTTCACTGCTAAATCCTGGAGTAGACATCCTGACTCAAACATGGTGGAGCGCAGGAGCCCAACGAGCTGGTAGAGCAGAGTCACCTCTGGCGCCGGCGTCAGTGAGAGGGTGACAAAGACAAGCAGCGTAGGTGGCCTTCGTTTTTGAAACTTTCACACCTCAGTATTTTGGCACAACCACCACAGTAGCCCCAAGAGAAAAATAAGAGAAATCGGATGGACTTGGGCTCAATTAATCCGTTAAAAAAAACAACATTTGTGGGGAAGAGGATGAAGGTAAGTCTTACTGCAAGTTGAGCCGGGTAGCTACATCTCGAAGCCTGCTATTGGTCGGGACATTGCGACGCGGGCGAACCTCGGCATCAAGAAAACAGTTCATCCTGTCGCCACATTGACATTCTTTGATGCCTTGCTGCTTTTATCATCTAACAAAGAGTCTCCCCAGTCTCATCGATACATTTTTGAATAGTTAGCTACAGAGTAAGCTAGCGTGAGAAACTTAGCAGCAGCATCCCCAAGGATTTTGGAATCCTCGGGCATAGAACCTTACGCAATCCTGCTGGCCGAAAAGGTTGATGTAAGTGAAACATGCTTTAAATGTCATACCAAAATAAATGAAGTGTTGGCTTGGATATGGTCGGGCCAGTGGAATAAAATGACGCAAGCGGCATTGTTTCCAACAGCGTTGCTGCAACTTTCTTTTCATTTCCATAAGCCCTTTATTCCGCGTCAGTGTCCGACATTCCCTGCAGGGCCCGTGGCATCTTGTTTCTTCCTGGTTTTTTTTGTGTATTTTTTTTTTTTTTTTTTTGACTGTGATCCATTTACATTTTCAAGCTGCGTCACTGCCCACAGAGAGCTCCACGCCAAAAGCAGCGGGCCGTTGACCATTGCCTGGGCCGCCGTCCAACAAGGCATCCCAGAGAAATAAGTAGCCTCTGTGGCCACTGTGCTGGAGCGGGATGTGAGGACACAGCTACATTATATTTTCCCCGGCCCCCTCATTGGGAATGCAAATTTAATTCCTTCAGATTTATTTTTCTGTCTCACTCTGTCTCTCTTTTGTATCGAGAGGGGGAGAGTGGTTCCGGGAAGGGGAAAAGAGGAAGAGGAGGAAGATGAAAACAAAACATTATATCCAATCAGACCACTTCAGGCATGTCTGATTACAGTCCCCCAAGAGGACTCGAGGGGAGATTAATGCCCATAAATCATAACCGAGCCTCTCAGCTCAAACATATCCTGCTTGTAAATTGTAGCTAACAGACATATATTTATTTATAAGCGACGCAAGCGCCACAAGGATCAACAACAACTTGATCTCCTTTGCCGGCTTATAATTGCGCGGCGTGGCTGGAAAGGTCTTACCTTGACCCTCTGGGACATAATTGACCACATAAATCAGATTAAGTGATTATGTGAGTAACCTAAACTCAGCTGGGTAAATAAATTAGCGCCATGTTGTTAGCGTAACACCTGAGCTGCAGTGTAATTTGACTGGTTTAGCCATTGTTTGTTAAGACCAACAGCAGCCATAGTTACGTGTCTATTGACTTACGGCATTAATATGCATGACAAATATTGTAATATTTTGCACAGATGTGCAGCCACAACCCAACAATGCTTGCTAACTCTTGCTAGCTGTATTTTTATCAAGTTTAGCCACAGTTGTCGAGCTATTTTTGGCTCCGTTGGTCCCGTGACATTGATTTTCTCATCTTTGTGGTTTTAAAATAAAAAGCCTACATTGACTGTGACCTCTTTTAAACATTGACCTTTGAATATCAACATCCTGCTTGTTTGTTGGGTTATTCGTCTGTTCCAGGTCGTCTTTGGGTGGTGAGAAAATATTTTTTTTCTTTGCTTTTGAGGGAACATATTTGCATTTCAAGGCATCCTCTGTACAGGGGCAAAAAAAAAAAAAAAACGTTTAAAGCAGTTTGTGTCTTTGTGTGTGCGAAAATCAATTGGTACACCTCCGCGGCTGTAGTCACTCGGGGGATAAGAGGGAAAGTACTTGAAAAAGCCTGGTTTTTCGATTTGAGAGCGACGGTTTTTTGCCCTCTTGACTTCCAAACAGTGGTTAACAGCCACTATCAGAAAAACACTCGACACAGAGTAGACAAAGACAGTGATGTACCCGCCGGCAAATTCCCTGGGAGGCAACAGCGGTTACCTTTCAAAAACAGGGGCGCTTCAAAGTTTTGTTGCTTTTCAGGCGTTTAAATAAATGGCGGGCGGAGGCGGAGGCGGAGGCGGAGGCGGAGGCGGTGCAGAAACAAGGCCAAAAACATTGAAACAGATAAAGGCAGGATGGTTTTAATTGAGTTTTCCTTATTATACAAATAAACATACATGAAACTGTTACAAGAGTGTTGAAAGAGTATCGAGCTAAGATAATCAGAAAACCGCTTTGTTGGTTTGTTTCTGGTAGAACAATGAATTTCTACCAGAAATTCAAACGACCCTCAGAAGCTTAGAATTGGGCAAGTACAAAAAATACCCAAACTAGTTACGGATCAGCAGCTCTGTTCTTCTTCTACTCCTCTGTTCTACTCCTCTGTTTTGGTTGCTACAATGCTGCCTTCTCAAATTTTGATGAGGTCTAATTGGTTTGTTTGCCATTGGCCACCCCTAGGCGGCGCCCTACTAAGCCCAGGTTTCATCGTACCACAAAACTCGGAAGTTGGAACACGTCTGGAGTTTTTCGGCCAAAAGAAGAGCCGAAGCGAAGGAGGCGCGAGGGTAGAGGGTCGCGTCGTGGCTCCCACCTTGTTTTCTCTGAGCGGAGTTCAGGATGAGGCGGCGCTACCAGAACGTCTCCCCTTTTGCTTTTTAATCAAAGACAGATGCTCCCGATCCCATTATATTCTTTTTTGTGCCAAAGGGTTTTTAAAATTGCAAGAGGTTGTTATCCTGGGCATCCGGACGCGAGACTCAATTTCGTGCAGCAGGACTCAGAAAAAAAGTACACTTTTCCAGAGGGGAAGATTTCTTTTTCAGTCTGCAATGTTTGATGCTATCCTCAGCCCTAAAAAACATGATTTATTTTTTTCAGGCTTTGCACCAACGCCGTCCGCAGGAAGAGCAAAACTTTAGGAGATTTATAGCCTGACTGGCAGACCTCTTGTTGTGCTTTTTGTCGAGGTCCTTAGCATTCTTGTTGCCGTCCCCTCCTCTTTTAAAGCCACACAGCTCCTTCAAAAGCCCAACTTTTCGTCCATAAAGAACCGTAGAACACTGTAGCGGGGGAAGAAAAAAAAAAGTTTGCAGAGGCTGATTTGCAGGTGGGGGTGAATGTGATTTTTGCTCTGTCTCGGGTTGACTGGTCAACCGTGTTAGTGCTAATTTTGCGGCTCTCAATCTTCGGGGCCCTGTATCGATTAGATAACCGAGTTTCTCAATACGCCTCCACAAGTTCCAAATCATTGGGGGCCTCGGTTGAGTTGAGTGAATGAGAAAAGACGGCTCGTTGATTTATTTCTTTTGTATATCTTCCAAAAAAGAGTCTGATCCCCTTGACAAAAAAAAGCAACTGACTTTTACAAGAACATTAGAAAACGCCAAAGAATAAAAAATGACATCCGAGCGAGGCAGAGTTTTCCATCACCGCTGTCTCTTCTTGTCTGGCCTTTTGTTTTTGTGGATTTGCAACTTTAACAGTGAAACTGATATTTTTTTCAACAAATTGCTGCTCATTTCCTTTCGATTTAAGTAAAATAACATTTTCAGACAAAGGCTGTTGCCTTCATTGTACACGTTCATAATGTGATAATATCTGTGAAAATACACCCTTGTACCATTTAGCTCCTGCTCGTGTAGCTGGTTTCCCCCACTAGCTAGCCTCACTTCTTTCTCTCGATTTCGACGGTGTCAACAACATCTCAACTCAATATACATTGAGTTTTACGTTCTGCTTTAGATCCTTTGGATGACATCAAATCTTTAAAGATGAACGGGCTGTTTTTTGTACTTTCATTTTTTGTTGGACACACCGCTAAGCTCCAATTTTTCCACCCAACTCACACGCCTGTTTTTTAGCGGCAATCAATTCCACCCATCACTTTACGCAGAGGCCTTCAATAATTATAGGTTGGTTGAGGGTTGAGGATAGGTTGAGAAATAAATGAATGTAAACCCTTAGTTTTTTGTTGTTGTTGTTCTAATTTGGAAACGCTGCAGTTTAGTGGTGACGTGAATTGTGATTGACATAGTTTGTGGTCAACACCACTGCATAGACTTGATTTATGAGGATATCGTAGACTTCATAACTTCTTGTGGACCACATGACTTGACACCACAGGCCCAATTGAATCCCCTGCAGCAAGTTCCACTGATACAATCGTGACTCAACAACAAAACAAAAACCTGAATACAAAACTTTGAATTAAAAAAATTTAAATTTAGGCGAACGGTTAAAAGATTTGAGCAAATTTGAAATAGCTTTCTGGTTGTTGCCCGGTGCCAATGCTGCTCAGGTAAAAAAGAGAAAAAAAAATAAAATGCTAAAGTCAATTACGATTGTAGGGTTTGTTTTTTTTGTTCTTCTTCTTCTTCCCGTTCACTTTCTTTTTTTTCCCTCCCTCTCGCCACCGTTCCCCCACCCCCAGCCTTTGCCAGGGATTCAGTAATTGAAATGAAGTGCCAGACAGAGTGAGTCATCGACTGTCAATTAGATAAATTGTCAAAGAGTTTTGCTCGGCGGGCTGCCGCTCCCGCACTTATTATCAAATCACCTCAGGTTTCTGGCGTCCCGTCATTTTTCCAGACAAATCATCCCGACAGAACAGATAATTGAGACGTGGTGGTGGTGGTGGTGGTGGTGGAGGGTGCTTGGGGGGCGGGGGGGGGGATTAGCATTCTGTCGACGTGAGAGCGCGGCGCGTACGGCTGTGCAGATTATCACCAAAGGGTTGTTTTTGGGGGGGGGGGCGGTGCTCACGGAGGCACACCTATCAGTCCATCTGTCCGTCTGGCTGTTACAAAACAGGCCCAGCGCCCGTTGGGGGTCGGGGGTGGAGGGGTTTTCAATGGTATCGACAGGAAGACGAGGGCGGAGATTATGAGGGGAGATTTGGCAGCAGCTGCCCTCTTGGATTAACCGGGAAAAAATAGTGGGAGGCAGGCAGGCAAAAAAAAAAAAAAAAAAAAAGCTTCATGGGCCATTATCCGACAACAACAAAAAAAGAAAATAGCTTTTTTTTTTTTTTTACCCCCTCGTAATGGGTTCTTCTTCTTCTCTGCACTTCCTGTCTGTTATTTTCAGCCTCGTTACGGAGGCTGACTGGCAGCGGCTCTCTCACCAGAGGAGGAGGAGGAGGAGGGAGGAGAGGAGGGGAGTCGGGGAAAAAAAAAGTTATTAAAAGTCTTCACAACACTGATCCGTGGAAATGGATGTACCGCTACCCTCTCCAACACACACACCACCAATCCCAAACCAAAAAAATGCAAATAAGAAGGTGTGTGTTTTCCTGCCGCAGCAGGTGCAACCTGTTAGTGCGACTTTGTCAATTCATTGTGTGTTTAAATGTATCGCGAACAGTAAAAATGTCACAGACTAAAAATACACTGAGATGAAAAAGTGCTTGTTTTTCACTCGTTGTTTTGTGAACAGAACCACCTAAATAAAATAAAAAAATTCGATAAAATCTTTCCCTCCCAACTCCCCTCCGCGTCCCTGCCGCCAAAAAAATAAAAATAAAAAAGGAAAAACCTCCAGCAGCTCCGGTCTTGTTTTCTTTATCCGGCATCATATTAATTTCAGCGAAAGCTGCAAATCCACTCGCACAGTCGTTGCATAATTCATGGAGGCCCCTGCGACAAAAAAAAAAAAGAAAATATTCCCTTTAATGTGGGCACCCGGACGCAAATTCCTGGGAAAGCGGGATGAGCCGGCGTGGCTTATACCTGATGGCGACCGCCAATTCCGCTGCTGCCGCCGCCGCCGCACAGCAAAATCAGGTCAGGAAGTGAGCGGCGCCGTTTGATGTCATCGGCCTGAAAAGTAGGAGACACTTAAAAGGGTTTCTGGCCAATCAGGGAAGGTTTTGTTAGGGCTTCATAATCGATCTCTTTTTCCTCGCACCTTGCTTGAGGTAATATTTTTTCATCATCATTATTATTATTATTTTAAAGAGCCAAATGAGGAGACGTTTCTGCTGTCGTGCATTCTTCCGCCTTTGCCAGAAAGGGTTCCTTTCTGCTTTGAGACCTCGCCAACTGGAGGAACGACAGCCGGCTAATTTTTGGGGATAAACGGCAACGGGACGGAAGCGCTATTGTGAATGTCTTTTTAATCCTATTCAAGCTGGGGTCTAATTTCTTTATTTATCAGCCCCTCTACCCCCTCTACCCCCGACCCACTCTCACGCCTTCCCCCAGCGACCCCTCCCCCCGCGCGCCTCATCATCGTAGTCGCGTGACAGACGTCCGCATCAAGGCAGCTGTGCTAATTAGCAGCTGCTACGTGTCGGCGCCACGCAGCGATCGCAGGTGCAAAGCCGGGATTCTCCAACCTGTGTCTCTCCGACTGGGTCTCAAATGGAGAAAAGACTCCATTCCCTGTGCCGACTCTTGTTCGCGTGCAAGTGAGTCATTTGAATCGTTTGGGTCGCTGAGCCCCTAGCTCAAAGCTATGGGCGGCGCCAGCAGCGGCGAAGCTTTAGCTTCTCATCCACTGGGGGGCAAATTTAGCATAAAGTTTAACCGAAGCCATTAAAAAAATCATCCCTTTCCAAATCCCTGTTTTTATTAAAAGAGCCGGCCCGCCGCTGGGGTCGCGTTCCCATAGATTGCTATCGCATCGCAAATTATTTCCTGCCTCAGAAGTTTCTTCATGGGGCCGAAGGCCGATCTTATCTCTTTAATCACTTGTCGTTCCTGTTCAATTATTTCGGAGGGTTTATTTCTGCGGAAAAAAAACACAGTGTTGGGAGTCGGAAAAAAAATATAAAGGACGGACCAAAAAAGAAAAAAAAAAGGACCCTGACTCTTTTCTCTCTCTCTCGCCTCGCTGAACCTGCTGAATAATTGAATTACGGAGGCGGCGGCGGCGGCGTCTGTTATTTTAACCTCTGCTGTGTGTGTTTACTTGCGCGCCCATTCTGTCCCGGCTGCGGCCACCGACGGAAGTGTCTCATCATCTCCGCTCCCTCCCACTTCCACTCCCACTCCGCCTCTCCCTCAGCCTTCCCCTCACCGGCGTCCTGCGGAAGTGGCCAAGAAAATAAAAAAGCTAAATAGAGGAAGGGTTTGATCCCAAAGTGGCGCCCACCTGGATTAACACCTGAGCTAAGGCTAATTTATGTACGATTTCCCTCCGTCATGGTGTCTGTGCACCCCCTCTGGCCCCCCAAGAAGCCATAAATAAAACCACAATTTCACCGCAATTTCTTGACGAAAATCCCCTCCAGACCTTCAGATGAGAGAACTGCAGAGTTTCATCGGCCACTCGATTTTCTTTACAGAAAGTCATCCTGTCCCCGCTTTGCTTTGTTCCATAACCGGACTTGAGGGACTGTTTGGTTGGTTTTTATGTAAGAGGAGGTGGTGCGAGCAAACGAATCCCCATTTTTCAGCCAGCATCAAAGTTCAAATGAAGGCCAGATTAGAGGAGAGGGGGGATCACCAACAGGCTACGCTCCCCCAAACCTCTGCCTCATCGCCATTCTGGCCACACCGTCACTGGGGATTCAGTGATGATAAAAAAGGGAAATTTGAATGGATTTGAATCAGGCTCCTTCCCCCATGACAGGGCACGGAGCAGGTGGGCCAGGAGGGCGGAGCCAAGACTTTTAACCTGCGGCGCTGCATTATTCATTAAAGAAGGGCCACATTTAAAAAGCTGATTGCCCTTTATAATTGATGTTAACCGTTAGCGTTGTTGGGAGGGATGTGGCAAAATTAGCATGAAATTATCAAAATATATCTCAAATAAGAGCGTTGTCAGTTTGCACCACAGCATCCTCTACTGGATTTTTGACAAACTGCAATATGTCGCAGCACGTTGCCCCTTGTGGAACACCAGCTCGGTGCATCTGTGACGGACAGATACAAGTTTTCCAGCTGTTTTTGCAACTTTATCCTGTGGATCAATATATGTAATATATGTATACAGTGACCTTCTCAACTGGTGGCGGTTCTTTTGTGGTGAGAAGCAGTTCCGAATGACTCCGCGATATGTGGAACTTCCAGATGGCTGCGGCACATGGTGCGCACGACATGTGGCGATATCGCCCGCATTTTTGTGCGCCGCCGCCCTTGAGCAGGGCCGCTGAGAGCCCACTCGTGGGCCGCGCCGCCTGTAATCGATGAGCATGTATTCGAGGCCTCGCCTCTCGTCGGTACGAGCTGGGAGAGAGCACTCAAGAGTTGCCAAGGATGATGCAAATTGCCGCTGAGTGCTTTCGTTTTACTTGCGCAGGTCGTTTGAGGAGGGATCCTTGGGCTAATATTCAGAAAAGAAAAAGAAAACAGATGAGTTGATATTTGTGAACCTGTATCACAGATTACTTTTCTTTTTTTCTTTAATCACTGTCGCTTCCTCAATACAGTTCTTTTAACCCTGCACCACTGTGTTTTGGAGCCCCTTGTGTAAAAGTTGAATAGCGTGTGTCAGAGGCCTTTGAGCAAGGAGGACGGAGTAACAAAAAAGGTTTTCGGAGACACAAGGTGAACGCGAAAAGATTGCAGATGCACCAATGGAAGGAGTTCAAATCTTCGTTAACCTTTTGTCTCGGTTTTGGTGATTCAGTCGAGAAACTGGATTATTCTGTGGCGCTTCAAGGGCGCTGCCGCCGTGTGCTGCCTCTTCAAATAAAAGCCTTAAAACTTTCCACTGATCAAGAGAAGGACATCACTTGTGAAAAGGGTTTGAGGCAGCCACCCAGAGTTTTTGGGATAGATTTAAGGCGGATCAGGCTGAACTGGTGCCCTGACTTGTCCTGATTGGTGTGACGGAACTGGACCAACCAGGTCTCCCACCTGACTGCTAGCGCTACCTGCTGCTACCGCAGTCACTCTCTGGCCTCTCACTCTCTTTTCTCTCCGGAGCTGTGATTGACACTATTCGGAGTGTCACAGTGACCTCTGGTAATGTCACAGTGGCAGTGCACCATCGCTGATTAGGACTCATCACTTAGCATCGTCAATCTGTCAGCCAAGGTGGAATGCGACTTTCATGGCGAAATCAACCACGAAGAAACGAACGAGGCAAAAGAGGTTTTATATATATATATATTAATTTATACATTATAATATTGATTGTTTGTCTGCGTGTATATGGCCAGTTCTAATGTGGTCTACACAGTAAAATGGTGTGTTTTTATGTAGTTCCATTTTTGTTCCAGAGGCCTCAGGCACATCTGTAAGAGTGTTTCATCAATCAATTCTGTTCATCGTAAAATAGTGGTGTAGTAATTATTTTTTTATTTTTTTTTTTGTACTCTTTACATTCACTCGGTGTCCTTGTAGTTGCCAAGAAGGAAATCCTACACGTTAGTATCATTTGAATAAAATGGGGCCTATTGGGGTAATTTCTCCTTGCGGTCTTTTTTTTTTATATTTATTTTTTTAAGTCTATGAAATTAGTATTGGCTGCAGCAAATAAATCTCCAAACTGCACACCTCCCCGTAATAAATGACTCCGGGCTGATTCTGCCGAATCCGGTGCGCAGTTTAACAGCGCAAAGGTCAACACAATCCAAACGATAGTACGCACGTTGTTCTCGCCTTAAGTGTCTGAGCACGCGAAAGAACGCTCGCGGTCTGGCGTTCACAGGGTTTACCGAGACTTCTGAAAAAATAACCTGCTTCAAGCGTGGTCCAATACATAAATCGGCTGTAAACACAACCCTCCCACTTTGCGGTACAGGGTACTCGACGGCAAAATAACAGCAATTGTGGCAACAAATCAGCCTTGCGAAAAAATACAGAATATAAATCAAACCTGACTGCAATTTGATTTTTTGCGGATTAGACGCCTCCACAGGGACATGCAGTGCCACAGACGAGTCATGGGTTTACATTATTTAGTATATGTATTACTATATTTATTATAATAATACATTATATTATATTATATTATATTCTATGGTGTTATTATATGTATGCACTCAGCAAAATATGTTTGTACTTCTATGTGAAAACCAAGCGGCTTGAGCTTTCGGTTATCAGTACAACAAAGAATTCCCATCACAAAACAGTGTCATCTGCACATAACCTGATGTTTGTCGATCTTTATTCATTCAAAAAATGTACCAAGAATGTGTGTGAATGTTGTTGAAAATAGAAAAAGGTCTTTTCATTTCTGGCTTTTATTAAACCACCATTCACGCTCCTGTTGGCCCTCAGGGTATTTTGATAATGCATCAATACTTGCAGTAACACACGCACACAGATATAGCCATTCCTATTTTTGTTACATTCAACTCAAACCTTACAGACAGTAAGAGATCCCTATCCAAAGCAAACAGACTAACCATGCCCAAGGACGTCACAGAAATTAGTCTTGTTTGAATGCGCCCTTGGCGTTTCAATTTATTTATTTATTTTTTTTAATCATAATTACAAATTTGACTCTAATCTTTAGTTAAAGGAAAAAAAAATACACAGAATAAATATAGAATCTTGCAGAGGTTAAGTGGAGCGCACTCGGCCAAGCGCACAAGCAAATTCAAAATGATATTCCCGCAGTCGAATCTCTTCCTCGTGTAGACGTCTAACGGCAATTGACAGGGGCAACCAGCTGAACTCTGGGCCCGGCCGTCTGAATCATGATGAAAAGGTCAGCGGCTTCGTATACGCAAAACAGCAACCCGAGGCTCTCAACCATGGGGGGGGCGTTGTGCACTTAAAGCAGTGACTTCAACCCGCGGTGGGGTGCGCGGGCACTTGACCTTGCCCTCATTGCATGTCCACGTGGGCATGAATATATTCAGGGCATTTACATTTTCTGCAAGTGAGAGTGAGTTTTATTTGTAATATCAATGAACTCCATGGTGGTAGAACCCCTCAGGAGTCTTCCAAATTTAAGTGAAAAAAAAAAAAGAATAGCATTACCCCACCAAAACCGCCAATTCTGCATTTTGCCGACAATCTCCCACCCCTCACCACCTCACCCCTGCAGAACACAAATAAGCCACCTCTGGCGTCACAACCCAGGATGCCATCTCAGTCCATCACCCTGCTAAACCCTCATAGGTTGCATGTAATCCTTATTAAACCCGGGCCTCACATAAACATGTGATTCGCCGCGACAGATTTGCAAGGGGGGTGGGTGTGATGGTAGGGGGAGGACAAACAGAAAGGCCCCTGCGGGAGCTGCCTAGTGCGGCCGAGCGGCTCCGGCGTCTGCCGCCGAGGGCTTGCACATCATTCTCGAGCAGGCGCTTCTTGTTTACCGCAGACGCGCCTCTGATTCTAATCCAGACCAACTCCCGCTGGTCCGAGGCCGCTGGCGGTGCCGGGTCAAGGATGTGCACTTATTAGCCGGTACCTGGAGGGGAGGAGGGAGTTAGGGAGGGAGGGGGTTGGCGTTTGAGGGGTGCTGACTTTGTGCCAATGTGTTGGGATATTTTTCATGTCTCTCTTTCAAAACCTATGTATGAAATCAAATTGAAATAGCCGGGGGTGAGGAATTAGTTGGAAAATTACAAGCCTGCGTCAACAATCCCGTGGAGGGGGTGGGATGGGGGCAGGAAAAGGCGTCATCAGCGCGCACCCTCGGCGCTGGGGGGTGTTCCTCTGTTGATGCCAATTAACGTCCCACGTACTGCTGTCAACGCTCTGCGCTAATGTGGCAGCGGTAGAATCGTATCATGGGCGCAATTGCCAGCGGCGGCTGTCACCTGCGTTTGCTTTTACGGGAGCCGTCAACGAAGACGACCCCCCAGCCAGCTAGCCAGCCAGCTCAGTGAGGTAAAACCAGCCACCCACTCCCGTGTGCACAACGCCTTTATATAATGAATTCCCACTTTGCCGCCCTCCCTCAAACAGATTTTCGGCGTCGGCATTAGGGCAAAAAGTGTGAACATCGTTGGCGCCTGACAATATTAGCGACCTCCTTCGCATGTGGGAGTTATTGAAAAATGATTGTCAAACCGAGTGGCTTTTTATTACTCTTTTTATTTTTTATTTTCTTGCGGGGTCCTATCAGTTCATTTCGATAGAGACGACTGCTTTTGCCTTTTTCTTTGTGGATGTGGGGAAAGAACAAATCTTTAGAAAATAACAAAGGCGGAAAATAAAAAAAATAAAAAATACATATGATCAAAGACAAACGCAGTATTTGATGAATTCTGGATTGTGTTATTTTGAATTTAATTGCCCTAACTTCGGTCCTCTCCTTTTCATTTGTGTGCACTTTGATCCTCCCAAGTGGAAGAGCTCAGAAGAGGCTGCTAAGCGGATAAAGCGCGCTGGGATCGATTGATTGAGGGAACGGATCACAAGAAGGGTATCGGAGAAGAAGCGGCCCTAATGGTAACAATAGAAACCGTTGTGGCATCAGGTTTTGTCCAGAGGGACGGTCTACTCCGGCTTGTTCGGCCCGTGTACGAACCCACAGAGCCGTTGTTTATAGTTTCAGAAGAGACACTCGGGCAAACATACAGCATGTATATTGTGTGTCGCAGCTTTGCAAACCAGCTGAGCGCATGCTGCCTCCGGCCCGGTGGGATTGTTCGCGACGCTTGTGATTGTGTCCGGGCATGCCAAACAAGCAACTGCACCTTGTGTTACAAAAAAAAGGATCCTGGCCTTGTCTGAGGTGGTCAGTGACACACTTCCTGTCTCTGGAGTGCAGGAGACAGATGTTCCATCCATATGTCCGTTGTTGCGCTGTTGTATATTTGATCCAATGACCCCACCCTCCACTGTAATGCTGTTTAAAAGCTTTGTAATCCAGCTGAGGAATTTTCCCAGGCGGGAGACCGACACGTTTCACATGCGGTTTGAAAAAAAGTTGAGGAGGCGAGAAACAGTTGCAGTGAAATATGTAGGCGGAAAGTGAACGTTTCGTTTGTTCTTTTAGAAAATGACTTCCGCACAAAGCCTGAGATGCCAACACAACCGCAAAGCAGATATTATAATTTAGTGCAAGCAAGTTCCAGATCGGTAGATTGCGATTGCCTTTGTTGTTATGATGAATGTAAATGCTCACTTTAAGTTAAACAAAGTCTTGTCCAGCTTTAATTCAGAACCATGGACAGTGACACACATCCGTAAATCTTCACCTTAAATGTCACACAAATATGAACACTGGACTGACACATAAGCACTTTGAGATCATCGCTTCAGCACCATGGACAGAGACAAATCATGTCTTAACACCATGAAACATAGTAGATACTTTTAGATATATAGAGATTGAGAGTGACACAGGCAGTGATGGATGATATCCAATGTATTGACAATATCAATCAATGTTTGAATGGATATGATTGAAAATGATCAGCACAACGGAGAGAGGCATAAATCCAGTACTTGCTTCAGCACCATGGACAGAGAATAGGAGTCCTCTGATGAACCCTCATTGTGTCAGGAGGTTCTCCATCAAATAAAAAAATATATCAGCAGAGATTAATAGATTGGTAAATGGAATGATGATTAATAAATTAATAAGCAAGATTAATTCTTTCAGGACCAACAGTGTTACAGGTTTCCAAATGTTCCTTGTGAATATCGTATAAAATAAATGTTACATTGAAGATGATTTTCCCTCCCAGTCGCCGAGGAGGCTCAGAACCCCCCCACCCTCTTTTCCCCCTTCCCCCACTCTGGTATTTTACCCTCTGATTTATGCGACAACAAACCAATTTAGGTAATTGGCGCCTGCCTGTAATCCCGCATCCAGACACGTCCTCCCAGACTCGAACCCGATTTCGAACGATCAGTAACGGATGCTGTCTCTCGCCCGAGTTATCTCGCCTCCCCAGACTCTTCATTACGCCCTGATGAGCGGGATGAGATGTGCATCAGCTAGCCCACTGCGCCGTCGCGCTGAGCTCCAGCGACGGGGAGGTCTTTAGCAATCAATTTCCCTGGCGTTCACGGGCGCCCCCCTCTGTCGCCGCCGCTCCTGTCTCTTAATTTGCAGCAACAACGACAGCAACAACAACAACAAAAAAGTAATCAGGAGGCACACGGGCAGACGGACCCCCCGCCCTGCTAAAGGCTGTTTGTACAGATTTACGGGCAAATAAAACAAATTAACAATAGACGTCTCATTAGCGCTTAAGCTACTGGTTTGCCTTTTTTTAAGGGGGTGAGTTGCTAAGCATGCAGAGCCACACCATCGCCAGAAGGCGTCGGGTGATTCTGGAACAACAGATGTTGCCCGCGACCCCGAAACAATGACAGGCAACGACGCAGGAGATCAGGATCTACCGAGCCTGTAAATACTGTGTAAAGTCACCTGGGTAGTCAAAGAGGAAATGAATGAGGCCAGCTGAGAGAAAAGACGGCAAACGTTGGTGTTTACTTGATAATATCGCCAGGGTTCTTCGTTCCCCACCACGTTTGCTTACATTTTTTTCCCGACGGGGAGGCTGTGGCCGAACATTTCCTTATTCTGCTGTTTTTCTCCCTCCCATTTACAGCCATTTGCAGGGAAGTGAGCGGATAGACTTGACGGCTCTTTACCTTGAGTCACCCCCTCCATCCCCTCCCGCTCCCCCACCACCGCTGCCTCCGACGAAATAATAATAACGACAACAAAGCAACCACCCTCCGCCCCACCCCACCACTAGCCGGATTGTGTGGCGGCGGGGTAAACAAGTGGCCCCCGCGTCCTTTCAAGGTTGTCGCGCGTCGCGGCTCCTCTCTTTGTGCGCCGCCGCCTTATCTCGCCCCTCAAAACCCCGCTCGCTGCAAAGTCGGAGGGGGCGCGGGGTGTTGGTGTTGGTTGGGGTTGGGGTGGGTGGGGGGGAGTTGGTGCATGCACGGTTCCACATTAGTGGTGCGCCGCGCTCCTTTTTGAAGTCCTCCCCGCAGCCGGGCCGCCCCGGGCGACGTGATTTGCTACCGTCCAAGCAACCGAACCCTTCTGTTCCTCGGCGACGGATAAACTTCACTTTGAATGACCCTCAAAGAGGGAGGGGGAGGATGGGGAGGAGGACGGGGGGGGGTGCCGACGGGAAGAAGTTTGTGTCTTGGAGTGTGGGGTGGAATCAAATTAGAAATGAAAGCCAAAAGAGATATACAACATTACTTTAATTAAAGCTGGCTTGTGAGATAAATGTAAAAAAAGAAAGCCAAAAGCAGTGTACCCTGCTGGAAAGACCAAGCGGTTCAAATGTATGTTTGTTTTTGTTGTTTCTTGTGAGGGGCACTGCTGTTTGTTGACACCCTGTTGCCATTTCTGCCTCTGTTTTCACGATTTAGCGAGGAATACCGGCATTAAGGGACAGTTACACTAATGTTAATTCCTGGTGACCGGCCCTTCTTGCCTGCTCTCTGAGATTCCCAATACCCATGAGCCGTATACGAAGATGCGCGGAGTAACCCTGAGGTCATCCCTTGGTTTTGTGAATACCCATTCTGAAGCCTGCAGACAGGTTTTTGCAATCAGCGCCGTGTTGGGTTTCAGGTTTGTTTTGAAACGAGATGATTCCACATTTAGACGTGTGGGCGGTACCAAAGGCGAGCAATGATTTGGCCGTGAATGCAGCGTATGCACATCGGACAAAGTGGCCTGCAAGCCCTATTGAATGAATTTCTTAATATCATTTCAGACCAACCAAAAACTTTGAACCAGCTCAACTTTCGTGCTGCTCTCTATCTTTTTGCAACCATTTTTGGTGGTCCCTGCTGCCCAATGATAGAATGCAGGCGCACTTTGGCCTTTCTCACGTGTGTAATTGCTTTGAAAAAAAAAAATGGCTGGAACACCATTGCAATTTGTTTCAACGTCTATTTTTGGTCATCCAAGGCAGCTGCAGATGTTTAAGTTAACTCACCAGCATTCCCAGGAAATATCCAGCGGCTCGTCTCAAACGTAGCCCCACTGTGCCCGCTGCAATTAGCGGGTGCTGAAAGGATTTATCCAGTAACTTTGAAGAGATCGTCAATCACGTCCCCCTGAAAATTACAAGTTGCGCATCGACCCTGATGAACCGCTCGGCAGCCGCTGGAACACTGATCTGTCAGTCATGGTAAGTGCTTTTTCTGCCACCGCCGCGGATGGAAGTGAGTCCATGCTCAAGAAGTAGCGCGCTGCCTGATTCAGTTTCCCCATGTGCCAGGGAAGTGCACGTTTTTCAGGTGAGCGTTGCCATGGGTTGACGGAGGATCTCAGCGTCTTGTGAGACCAGGACGTCAGAGCCTTGATCGCAGCCGAAGAATTGGAAAAAAAAAGAAGAAAATGTTGGAGATAAAGAAGCGGCGAGGGGAAAAAGGGAGGATGGCAGAAAGCGGCAAAGAAAGTTCCACTCTGGGGACTGTTTGGAATCTGAAGTCAAGCTCGACATCTTTGAAGGCAGGCCAACAGGAATCTGTGCCGCCAAAGTGATTCCTATTTTTTATTTTTTTTCCTTTCTAACCCCCCCTGCGTAAAGAAGCAATTCCTGCTCCTCTGACTTTCTTCCACTGGAACTTTAAATATTCCGAGAGAGCTTATTTTTTTTTAAGTGACAAACAGAGAAAAAACAAAAACAGATGTGTTGCGGTCTTGTAAAGCGTCGTTTAGCTAGGGTTCGTTCTCAAAGAGAGAAAGGGCCGCGCGATACTGAATTAAAAATCGCTGAGCCGATACCAAGGAACCAAGCAGCTGGTATCATTGATATTGACGCCAATGGCAATTCTTTTTACCTGCGAGTGACTCTTTCTGATGGAACGAGGGTCAAGTATCATTCCCTTCCTCCTAGCATCAATTTGATGCAGATAAAATGCTGGTATCGGAGTCTAGACAATGGAGATATTAAATGCCGCTATAAAAACCCAATAAATGCCAAACTTTTATCCCATTTATGCTGGAAAAG
This sequence comes from Thamnaconus septentrionalis, assembly GCA_009823395.1. Taxonomy (NCBI): domain Eukaryota; kingdom Metazoa; phylum Chordata; class Actinopteri; order Tetraodontiformes; family Monacanthidae; genus Thamnaconus; species Thamnaconus septentrionalis. The sequence goes on along the minus strand of CM020501.1, from coordinate 28,999,892 downwards.
GAAAAGAAAAATCCCAGCAGCAGGAATGTATATATATATATATATATATATATATATATATATATATATATATATATATATGTACATATATGTGCAGGACAGTAGCTGAGAAATAGAACAGCATTGACTTTTGTGTTGTTTTCTTTTTTGTTTGTTGTTTTCTTTTTTGATTGAAGCAAGCAGCGCTTTGCCGTTTGATGTTGGGAGCGCAGCCGTTGCCTACGCCTCTGCAAATTAGGGCGCCGAGTTAAAGGCCTGGATGCTTGAACGCCCGGGTGGTAGAAAAAAAAAAAACACGTCGGAGTTAATTAGACACAATGCGCGCTTTGACTATTTGGTCCTTCGCCTCCTGAGAGGAGCGCGCCGTTAAATAAGGGGCCGTTCGTTTGGCAGTTTCTCAGTGGGAACGCTCAGCGATAACTGGAAGGATCGATTAATCGAGGGCGGATTCGCACTGTCAATGGCTATTTGTTCTCACAATAAGAATTAAAGGTCCAGTGTGTGAAATTTGGCCTGATTTATGATTTTTCTATTGCTAAAAACTCAATATACTGCCTGTAAATACATTAATAAAAGTGGTTACTCACAGTACAACAAAAGTCATTTGGTATTCCTACCCATAGGATGGTTCTTATTTATATATTAGTATATGCATCGAGCAAGGATCTTGCTCCCAGTTAACCTCTACCCATCTCCTACCTAAAGAAAAAAAAATCTTGGTTTAAACTTTCTTCCCCTCGCAGGGCTAAATTTGCTTTTTTTTTAAAACAAACAAAAAAACCAAAAAAAAATAAATAAAAGATCTATCACATTTTTTGGCATGAGGAAATTACAGCAAAGCCAGGAATCTAAAACATTTATGGCGTTTCATGTCTTGCGCTCTCGTTCAGATCAAATTGCAAACTTGCAACTTGTCGTTAGTGTCACTGCCGAAAAAAGGACCTGCAAAACCCGACACCTGTTTCGCCACCCTGTCAGCGATAACGAGGCCACCGGCTCATAAGTGAACATCAAGGATCTGTGTTTTTGCTTTGGCTCCTCTGTTGCCTTTTGATTCCGGGCCTGGTCCAGGTGCAGCGGCTACCGCCGCCACGGCTGCCTTTCAGAGGCCATTCGGCAACACCAAAGGAGACACTAATTTGCGTCGCTAACACTTCCACTGTGGATCGGAGCGCTCCCCGACACCACCGTGCCCCGCAGGTCAGCTTGATGAGCAAACATTAGTGAGGGTGCGCCATGCCGCAGTCAGATATAATGAGCTACATCGCCCACGGAGCTTTGTCTCGCTCCCTCTGTCAAAGGCGCACGGATAGAGCTAGCATTTTAATAAGTTATGAGTAACAGACACATTAGGCATGCTAATCGGATGCTAATGACATTTGTCTGCGGGCCTTCGAGGCGCCCACCTGGAGTCGCCGGGTTTGCGTTGAACCTGACGGACTCTGATCTGAGAGTCTACACAGGGTAAATTCTGCGTAATTTGTCTTCTTTCAACAATGCACACGCGTTGTAGACAATAAACACCAGCTGTAAGAGGGAGCGTTCGGATTGGTTGCTCAATATCTTGGCTCCTAATACAGCAGCTGCTCACTGTGTTCACATCGGGTTTATAATATTACAGCTAGAATTAGCTTTAGGGTTGGGCGAACCATAATATACTTTTTAGGTTAGCATTAGCTTTTGGGCGTGGGCGAACCATAATATACTTTTTAGGTTAGCAATAGCTTTTGGGGTTAGGCTAATCCTAAAGCTGCTTTTTAGTTTAGAGTTAGCTTTAGGGGTTAGGCTCATTATGAAGCTAATTTTTAGTGAGCTAAAAGGTCAGACCTTCCAACCAGCATTCATCGATGAAGGCAACTGCCTTTTTATGATTGAAACCAAACGCATTTCCCTGTTACAATGCTCGACCTCAAGGTTTCGAGTTCTTTAGCTCAGCAAAACATAGTTTGTGAAATGCATGTTTTAACTGTATCAAGGTTCTTGTGTCTGGATGCAGAGGTTCTGCATCTTCACCCACACAAGGCTGTCAGGTCCTTCTGTTGATAAAGTAAGCCAAAAAAAAAAACAACAACCCTGCACTCCCTCCTCAAGACAACGTCTGGACCTCACGCCTTCGGCAGGTCAGGCCATCAGCAAGGCTTATTTTATCTCCGCAAGGCAGCTTTGGTCCTGCACTTAGCAAACACATAGCGCCTGCGTGCTAGGCGACATTGGCTAATGCAAGGTTTCTATTAGATGAAGGGCACTCGCTTGTTTTGTTTTTTGTTTTGTTTTGTCTAAAGTCAATGTTACCGCCCACGTGCATTTGCTCCATTGACCTGTTTTAAAAGACTGCCTGGGGAGATAGCAGCAGTATTTTTTATTGTTGTTTTTTTTTTTTTTTTTTTGAATGGCAGGAAGTACCAACTTGTTCAGTTTGTTTTTGCTGATACTACTACGAACATCAATGCTTAACAGCTCGTCCTGCTTCCAGCTGTAGGCTTTTTATTTTTTTCCCCATTTCCTCTGTGATTACTCATCTGGTCCAGGCACGCCAGTACTAATGGAGACCCATGCGGCTTCAGGAAATGGTTTGTCTTCAGCCTACGCATTGCTTTCAGCCTTGATTTACAGTGACTTTGAAAACTCTAAAAGCACGACCAAAGGCCACACCACCGCCCCCCCACCTCTCGCCCTCCCGTCATAAGAAAAATGTCTTTTGCTTTTTCTTAGTCAGTCGGATGATTGGCGGTGGCTGTGTGGGATGATGTGGAAAAGCTGGTTTAGTCATCATTAGTTTGCCAGGAGTGAAAACCTTCAGACATTTCAGGCGGAGTGCGTGCAAGTGGTCTCCTGGAATCAGCCACTAAACCTCCAGGGTTAATGTGAAGACATTGGCCACTTCCCTGTGTCACGTGTTCCTGTAAGCACATCTGCCCCGGTGATTTAAACCCAGAGTAGCGCTGCCCCAAAATGCCGACAGTCGTTCTGGACTTCCTGGAAATCACAACCTGTTTTGCTATTTATTTTTACAACAAAACAATGTTGTCCACTGTCAAGATGAGCCGTATATTAGCTAGCACATACCCATGTCAGCTAGCATGCTAAATTCTTTACTTGCCGTTGGAGTGGTAGATTTTCCGCCATTAAGTGAGACTTAAGTGTCCCAAGTTCAATTGCCAACAAGGTCACACAAAAACACCCCAGTCTATGCCATTCCCTAAGGGCATCAATCCATGTGAAAGCTACCTCCAAACGTTGCTGTTGTGTGCCCTGAGGAGAACTGGTACCCTCCGACTGTGGTTGGTCACAGATGGTACAATGTTCAGCAAGATACCCCTGCATCCCTAGTGGTCATTTATTTTCCTCGATGGACAAAGCTCACCCAAACACTGTTTAAACCAGCCGTGGTTCTCTTTGCCATCTTTCTTGAACCATTTTTTTTGTGTGTGTGCATTTTGTTCCTTCAAGTCTTTGTTATTTTCATTGGGCTGCTCTTCAGGCAGACCCTGCCCACAAACCCAAATCAGGCTGCACAGGTGCCAGGAGTTCCAGGAAGGTATTTTGGGGCGGATGATTTGTGTTCATTTTGTTTTCCGCAATGAACGGCAGGGAATCGGCCAAATGTTTATTTCCAGCAAAATCTGGGGCGCAAGCCAAACACTCTGTGTTGTTCCCCATTTGAAGTGTCAGTGGTTTTTAATGTGGTGGCTGCAAGGTAGGGACATTTTTTTATTTATTTTTGGACTTTTACCACGAGCCAATTACGCCACAAAACAAATGTCCCCCGTCCACCGAAGATTATTCTTCAGAGCAGACCGCTCTAATGTCCCAGAAATGTATTAAAGAGATAGGTTTACGGGCTGCCAGATTGGAGATCGTTATAAGTGAAAGTGGGCTACTTAAGCAAGAGCTCCAACAGACGCTGACTCTTTAAACCACCTTTTTGTGTGTTTCCATCACAACATTTCAAACTGCGCCTTTCTTTATCTTGTATTCCGAACAGGAAGCCCTCTTAATTGTCAGCAATGAAATTGCCCAAACTGGCAACGTTCCACCGAATTAATCCAGCACCCATCCGACAGCTGATGTTCTCTCTTCATCAAGACGACGGGAGTTGTTTGTGTCAAAGCCAACGTATTCGGCAGAGCACGGTCGCTTTTGTCAAACGAGAAAAAAAAGAAACGCAGACGGAGGGAAGGGGGGAATAAAACAACACCAGGTGAGAGGAGACGGCCACAGCGAGCATGTTTCTGACAATGCCAGCATTTCAACAGTTCCATCACACTGGAAAAAAATTAACCTGACATTTCTGGGGCAGCGCAAATTGAAAACAAACGGTGGGCGCTGGCTCCCACGAAGCAAACAGCGGGCTAAGGCTTTGCATCATTTGTTTATACCGAGTTTTCTCAGCAAGCGAAAAGGTCAGGCAATTTTTTGTTTTTTTTTCCTTCCGCATCGACGTCGGCCTGATGGATTTCTGTGCTCAGGTGTAGATATTCACTGTCTCCCACGTCTGCAGATCCGGCTGGGGTTGAGTTCTGCTGGCAATAAAGCAGAGCATGAGTCGGTCCGACGAAAAGGCAAAAACAAACAACCCTCGCTCCCACTTGCACCGCTCCATTTTCCCAATTGTCTACCACAGGCTGCATTATTTGGGTTGTGGGAAAAAGTCAAGCTCACTGGTGTTAACAGGCCAGGCACACAAGTACTCGGAGCCTCCCGTCCACAAGGGGCACCCTCTCTCACGTCAAATTTTGTGTGATGTCATGTCGTTCTGCCAGGTGTCTCATGATCCCTCGCCAAAGTTCGTGAGAAGTTCAAGTAGTTGAAGTTTGTGAAGTGTTATTGGCTCAAGTGCTGCTGTTTAAAGGTTGTTTTAATTCCATACCTTTTCTGTTCGTTTCAGATATTATATTATATTATATTCTGTTGGCTGGTTGATAAATAGTAGTAGAAGAAGAAAACTGGAAGTGTTAATTTGTAACGCTACAACGCTATCAAGATTAGTCCAGCAATGCTACATACAAACCACTGAGTGTGTGTGTGTGCGTGTGAGTGAGTGTGTCAAGGTGTGCGTGTTTGTGTTAGTCTGTGTTGCTAAACAACAGTCAGCGCAGCTATGCTATGCTATTCACAAATGCATCACCTCTGATCCGAGCGTCAGACAAGCTCGGCAAGGCTGTTAATGTCTTCTCTCGCAACCGCTTATCTCGGAAAACATTTTGCACATCACCTTAACGGCCTTCCCTTTATCTCCAATCTCCACGCTGGTATAAAAAAAAAAAAAAAAAAGTGAGCCGGAGCCGGCATAAGAATTTCACGCGTGAAGCATCGATTTTCATCACTTTCCCAACATTTCCCTGATTGATAGCACGGCCGCCGCTGCTGTCAGCGGCGCAACATTCATCAATATTTTCCCGGAATGTATTTTTCACGTGACAGGGCAGGGCCAAGATTAATCAACGCCATGCAGCATTGATGCTATCTGCATACTTTGCCACCGCGCTAACCCACAAAGTTCATGCGGTGGCGGCAGGAGGTGGAGGGATCTTAGACGGGCGCATGAATTTTTTGCCTCAATTTTGACGCCGAGGAGCAAGCGTCATACATATTTTATAGCCACGGTGCGAAAAACCTCGGAGTTCGTGTACAAGTGGTGTCATGCAGTTTTAAAATGCTCCGAAGACCAATGTGTGGGATGTACATGAATATTGAGGGCCGTCTCGGCTTTTCGGGATAAATTGAAGAGCTGGGTGTGTAACAATTTCTTCTCACATTATTAGCATTAAATTGACATAATGGTGACTATAAAGATTGCAACATTCTGTTGTACCATGTTGATGGCAGCATACTTTCTTACCAACACCAACACCTTAACCGAGTTAAAAAAAAAAAAACAAAAACAATGCAACCGTTAACGTTAATAATGATTGCAATACATTTTCTTTTACAATTAGATGATGCGACGATTACGGACTGAGCTTCAAAAGCAGCACTCTCCCCTGATTGGTGTTCGCAGAGGTCAAAGAAAAACTCTGAAAAAAAGAAGATTCTTCTCTTCAGTTGCTGCTGTTGCTGCTTCGTCTAAAAGAGCAGATATCGTGACACAGCTGTCTCTCGGGCATAATTCTGCTCGGCACAGCCGCCGAAAGCACACCCCACCCCACCCCCACCCCCTGTCACTGAATTATATAACAAATCTTTGTTGTCATCCTCATCATCATGGCAGGCCAGCCTGCCGACCCCTCCGGAGAAAATCCAGAGACCTCCAAAAAATGTAGTCCGACATATTTCTGGGGCGAAGGCTCAGCAAGCGGAGGCATTCTGGAGAGGGCCGTGGGCAAGTTGCACAGGTTAATGACTCTGTGAATTATGCATGTCTGGCGTCTAAGCGAGAAGTCGGGGAAGTCTGAGTAATTCGGAGAGTGGCAGTCACTTTTGGAATCTTGCTCTACTTCGGTATAGCCTCCTTCAAAGAGCGTTCGTGCCCTTGTTGCTGTTTTACAGCTCAGCGATACAGGAAGCCCCCCGTCCCCACCAACTGTGATCGCACCCGTTCGCATAAGTACGAGTCTTATGTGAGGACAGGAGGGGGAAGTGGAACGCTCCCGTTAGCTTGTCGCTAGGTAAAATATGATACTATTCATCGTAAATTTAGCTGTGTTCTGCCACTGCTGGGTGTCCAGGGTTTATAGTGTGGTGTTTCACGTACACGTGTTAGTGACAGGAGGTACGAGTTTTATCTATTCTGCCCATTTTTCGTCTGAAGGCCTTACTAGTGTTGGCCAAAACGTGGCTATGCCATGGGGGTACGCTAGCTTCTTCATTTCAAGCTTCTTCCAGTTGATTAAAGATACATTCCGATGAAAGCGAAAAAGTAAAAAGGAAAGCTAATGCTAATCTTATGCTAACAGACAACCAGGCCGTTTGAAGAAGCTCCTCTATCGATTTTTCTATACTTAGGCTTTGCGGATTCACAGCGTTTAATCGCAACCCCAATTCTAATTGGATTATAATAATCGTAATCCGCTCATAAGAACATCAAGCACTGCGTGTGCAGAAAAAAAACAACATTTCTTTTTCTCGACGCTGCTCCCAGCCCATCCTCTTCTTCCGGCCCCTCCTGCTGTGATAGAGCAGAGCTGAGTCAGATTCCCAACTGATCCGTTTTCCAAGTGAAGCCATTTCTTAAAAACCAAGCAGCTTCTGGGGCGGCGCTATGTTCTTTTAGTGCCTTTAGTCATCTCTGATTAAATACCTTGCAGTTCTGACTTTCTTTTCTCTCTTTATTTGGGGCGTGGGGTAAAGGAACCGGTTATGGCAAGCGAGTTGCATCACTCTGTGTTTTTTTTTTCCTTTTTTTCCCGCCGTTCTTTTGAACCCCCTCGGAAAGATCAAGCATATTTACCCCTGTATTTTCCACCGCTACCTCAACATCGGGGTCGTCGGTGGTCGCGAACTTGCGTCATGTGGAGGCGCGCCTGAACCCCCACCCCCCCGGATACAGAAACCCCGCCCTATCTCCATCACCCCCCCGCTCCCTCCTTTCCCCGCTCGCTCTCTCGCCTCCACCTCCCCTTCTTATTGCACATTTAGCTTTTAGCGGGGTTTGCAACACAATTGCCTCATCATCCTTGAAATATAATCTGGGGCTGTGAATGTGGGGGGACGGGGGTTAACGCCGAGCAACGAGACGGGGGCGGCACTGCGGCGGGCGAGCGAGCGAGCGGAAACGAGGGCAGGTGTAAGCGCGATAAGGAGCATTCACCGCGCTCAGGAAGGTGATGATTCAGAAGCGGTGGTGGCGGCGAGGCAACGGAGTTCAAATGGGCCAGGCTTTCAAACGGCGCCTTAATCAACTCTGCCGACTTATGGTGTCTCATGGAGTGCCAAAAAAAAGCAAAAAAAATCTGCAGGGGACCGCAGGCTGATTTCCTACTTTCAAAAAAAAAACAAAAAAAACAAAAAACACCAGGGACTGTTCCCTGACTCGACTCGATGGCGCCTCGTGGTGTGTTGCACTAGTTATTGGCAGTAAAGTGCTGTATATGCAGCTGGAGGAAAAATGGAATCATTCAATGTGTATGAGAAGAAGAAGTCACGGGCGAGTAATATAAAATCCTGGCGTCAGCGAACAGAATTACAGAAGACTCTGATCAAAGTGGTTCAGAGACGAGAAGCTTTTAATTGCTGCGTCTTCGAGTCTTCGTGACTGTAAGGAAAAGTTTTGCCCTGTGCAGAAGAGTTTCCGCCCTCGGCGAACTTGCCAGGCCTTCTTTACTCTTTATGCAATAGGAAATTCTGGAGAGCCGCCCTTCGTGATGTCCCCAGGCCAGGTGTTGGCTCCGCCCTTTCCGACCAACCACTCACTTCATGGAGCCTTCCAATCACAAGACGGTAGATACAGCAGGAAACTTGAAATTATTATTTTTTTCGCAGGTGGCTGTAAACAGAGTGCTAAATATGATGGCACTGCCAAAACAGAAAACAAAACATGACAAAAAAATATGTTCTGTTGTTACAAAAAAAACATTCAGTGAACATTCGAACCGCTAGTCCACCTTTTGTTTTTTCCCCGACCACCAAACATGCTCCCTCCTCTCGGAGTCAATCAGTCAAAACGTTGCTCCTCAGAATCCCTTCAAGGAACGATGTTGATGCGAGTGGCACATGGGAAGAGAGCGCCGCAACTCCACTTAAGCAAACTGCTAGCATCGAAAAGCAAAAATCGGATAAAAGCCCCCCACACACACACACACACACACACACACCCCCCCCACCCCACGTTCAGCCTCTCCTGACAGTTTAATATCCCCCCTTCCCTTCCCCCTCTCCAGCGGCACTCTTAACTTTTCATTTTCTGCCAAAGTATATAGGTCTTATCTGCCAATCTTCCAAGCGCCACTCCAGCTTTTGGTTTGTGCACAAAAATTGCTCAGCTCAGTTTGCCTGATACTAACTTCGTATATGTGTGTGTGTGTGTGTGTGTGTGTGTGTGTGTGTGTGCGTTTAAAAGTTTTACTTCAAATTTTTGGCTTTTTTTGCCATACCAGTTGATTTAGTTCTACACAGCGCATTAAATTGTCACAGGCATCCATGTGATAAGGAGCCCAGATTGAGCATTCGTGCCCGCGGTCCAACCATGCTCGTCGTGGTACAAGGGTGGCGACGTCGGCTGCACAGACGGCAAAAGTGACAACGGCGTCCACTTCTGAGAAAGCTGTTGCAGCATCTACGCTAACAACCTCAGCAACACATCTGGCTCTCACATAGCCGCTCGGGCAAAGAAAGCAGGGCAGGTTTGTGATGAAATCCACAGAAATTTTGAGGCGAAATCGAGAAATGCTCCTCTCTGGGGGTCACCGAGATGGATGAGCTTGACTTCTGAGTTGGAATTTAGCAAGTCTGTGCGCAAACAGCCCCTTTCAGGCCACCGTGAGGACAGTGAAGTGAAGACGTGTTCAAAACTTTGTGTTACTGTTAAGCTATTGCCACTCGAAAAGAACAACTGGTAGTTTGTTCAACACACATTTGGGACTCGTGCTACCCTCTCTGTTGCTTCCTCTTTGGTTTTTAGTTATGAGCTAAAGCCGAAGAGAAGATCGGGCTCATGAAGCAACGCTCGGATTGCTCACCAGGAGCCAGCTGGAGGTCCTTCTCCAGCATTTGTCGTTTGGCTTTCTGCAAAGATCAACGTACCACGTTAGCGGGTGGTGCGGGTTTAACACGTAGACTTGGCTTAGAGGTGGATTAAAACCAGCAACATGGAGACCCTAGCGTGCACCCGGCTCCCCGCCGACACAAAGAGTGGCGTTCACTGCTAAGCCGCCAAAAAAAAAAATGTGCCTTCGACGCACGCGGAACACCCCGAGATCAAATGCCGACTCAATTAAGAATCATTTTCCACGGAGCTTTTCTCAGCTAAAACCAACAGCAGAACAGACGGGCCGACCCCGGTCGAACGCATTTCGTGAGAGAGGATCTTCAAAGCGATCAATGTGTGTCACAAAACGGCGACGGCGCGTTTCCCCTCGCCGCTCCGGATGACTCACGCAGCTGGAGACTAAATATAGACCCCAAGTCCCCCCTCCTACCCCTCCCTCTTCCTTGCTTCCCTTTTATCTCCTTTCCCCTCTTTCCTCCGCATCATTCCCATTCATCCCTCGCCCTCCCCGTCCCCGTCTCCTACCTCGGCTCACCCTATCCCCTTCTTTTTTTTTTTGTTTTTCAGCGCAAATACCCCAAACTGGTGAATTAGATTATGAATCATCGTGTCCTCTGGAAACTAAAAAAGAAGAGAAAGAAAAAGAAATAACAGGAGGCCGGGCTGAGGGGAGGGGGGAGTAAAGGATGATGTAGCACAGCTGGGAAATGATGAACTCCAAATATAGGCCATGGCGGGGATGATGCTATCAGAGCTTAAATCAGACAATGGAGATGATATGGGCTTTGTTCCATACTGTTACGCAAACGCAACCTACTTTCTTGCCTCGCCGCCGCTAACCTGATACGCAGGTGTCGCCGTTATCGTTATTGGTATTATCCGTTCAGAAAGGAAAAATAAATCCCAATGAAAAAACATTTCCTGTGAAATTCTCAGATTTGTTTTTTTTTTTCATTGTCTCAGTGAACATTGTGGGCTCGTGGCGGAGCAAGGCCAAGGCCACTTCAACCCTAAGACCCCCACATCAAGCAAGCAGAGCTCTTTATTGAAGGTTATGAAAGCCATCAGCCGAGCGTTTACTGCTGTCTCTAGTCTTTTATCCTTTGTCGGAGGTCTTTTATTTTTGGCGCAGAGGCGTTAGCAGGTAAGTCATGCCGGGGGGAAAATATTGCTCTGGAAACAAATTGCCTTCATTCGATCGAAAGGCACGGGCGACTGCACGGCGGTCCCAGCAGTCGACCTCTTCTCATTACGAGTTGCGCCATTAAGGTGCTTTTCCTTCCCAGTACGTAGAACTTTCAGAGAGGGGTTATTGTCTGCTAAAAGGTTCCATTAGAAGCTTCCTGCGGTCACACAACATGCGGGCCGTGCGTGTTGTTGATAAGAAAGTCCCAACCTTGCGTTTAATGTTAGCTTTGGTTGTGAGACTCCACCACCTGGACTGATTGTACTTGATTCAATGTACTTGAACTCTGACGAGCTGGCGATGATGTCAGGGCTGAATGTTGCTCTGAAAGAGGCGCGGCAGATCTCATATTCATTGGGACCAACTGCAGTGTTTCCGGTCCTGGAGGCAGCAGCAGCAGCAGCAGCAGCAGATAACTTCAGAGTGAGCACAGCTGAATTTCAGTCTTTTTTAAGAAGTACTTTTTTGCCAGTTTATCCAAAGACTGGAAGTGTTTTCACATACGACGTCCAAATACCTCTTTGCTTGCAAAAGCCTGCAGTCAACATTCGACTCACGCGCTGGAATCCAACTTTTTTTTTTTTTTCCCCGGATGTCAGACGAGCCCTCTAAACCCCTGAGCCGCCGCTAGAAGCCAGGATTTCGGTTATTCCGCACAGCCCTGTAGTTCACCTCCCTCGGCCTGCGGCAGTGTTCCCTGAAACTCCCGCTGCATAACGACAGGACGACCAGTAAATCTGCAGATCTGCGTATTTACCGAACTAACTAACAGCTCGGCCAGTAATAGACTTTCATCATAGACCCGCTGAAAAATCATTACCGAGCACCGCTGCTGCTTATTTGGCGAGAAAATCAGGGGAGAATCCCGTCCGGAGAAATCTTGTTTTTGCTTCAGCGATGCTAAGTGGAGCGCCGTTTCCACGGGTTTCTATTTTATTTATTTGCTTGTTTTTAAAAGCAATCTGTGGTCGAATGAGTTTGCACTTTCTGACTCTCAGTGGAATAGGGGTTTTATAATTCTCTGCACAAAAGCTCAGAGCGATAGACACCGCAATTAACCTCACGTTTCGAGTGTCAGTCGAAGCTGTTTAAAAAAATATGGAGGGGGAAAAAAAGTGTGAAGAGGAAGCTGCGAAGAATTTGCAAAAAGACGTAAAAGAACAGCTGCTGGGGGTAACACACACACACACAAAAAAAAGGGGTCACTATCATCTAGTGTGAATTAACAAGATGCGACATTGCATCGGAGTTGCATGTGTTGCCACTATTTTGATATGCACGCTGAGCTGGATAACAACAACAACAGAGGGATGGGACTTTTTCTTTTGTTTTCTTCTGTTTTTGCGTGACTCACGTCTCTTCTCCTCCAGCTGATTTTTGTTCATAACAAAAAAGATTCTAGTTTGTCTTTAAAGCTTTTATTGCATGTATTGTTATCCCTAAATGAACATTTTATCATTATTATCATTATTATTATTTTACTATTGTTGATGTAAAATTTCTTTCTGGAACCTCTTGATGGGTAATCTGCTCTCTGTTATTGAAGCTCTCAACGATTCTGAGGACTATTGACCAAAGAGACATCAGCCAACCGGTTCAAACCAGAGTATTCATGTGACCACTCTGGAGTTACGCAGTTGGAAAAAATTACACCCAGTGGGCATTTATGCGAGCTATGGAACTTTAACTTGAAAACCCAACATGCGTTTAGCCACGGTGTCCACTCGGTAACACATGTTAGCCTGCATAAGTTCAGCGAGTTGACACTGTTCATGTGAGATGGAGAGCTGAACAAGAAATTGGAGTCAGAAGATTTGAACACACGATTTGTAGCCCCGGCTAGCAGGCGTCAGCTGATATTCTGGCTAACAAAACAGCGCTACCGTCACCTTGCCGAGTCGACCCAGACCGCCGAGTCTTCAGGGCCATTGCGATGGCGTCACACAGGCAGCACAGAGGCGTTTCGGTTGGAAAATGAAAGGTCAGGGCGGGTTAGCTCCGTTTTATTAGCCCCCTTTTGTCATTTTTGTCCCTCGCAACTCTCCTCCAGCGGTAATGGCTCTTGTTTCCTGAAGCACTTGTGGGGAAAAAATAAATGTATCGCCGGCAAACGCAGCAGCGCGCGGGGACAAACAGAGGGCATAGCGACCTGGCTAACTAGCTCCCTCGCCGCCGCAACAGTTGGCACGGTAATCAATAAAAGCGCGGCCGGCGTTGCCTAATAGGTTCCCCGCGCAGCGAGAGAATGTTTTCCCAGCCAATCGGGTGGCAGGCATTGACAGTACCTGTTGCGTAAATCATCGACGGGGCCCGGAGACAGCCGCCTTGGGCGCCATATGGCGTGGCCGGGGGGGGGGGGACTGCTAGCGTGTGCGGGCGGATATTACTCTGTGTGTGTGTATGTGTGTGGAAATCCTCCTCGCCTCCACATTCTATCTAGAAAAAAAAAAAAATCCAGATTTTTTTCCCTCCTCTTCCCCAGGTGCTGTCTGTTCTTTACAGAGGTACAGGTGCAGAGCCCCCCCTTTCCCTGCATATTTGATTGCCGACATGCCTGTCAGTCAGCTCATGTGGAAGGGGGGGAAACTCTCTGGGCTTCACTCTCCACCGGGGGAAAGCTTGACAGGCTCGTTCTGAAATGCAGCAGCTCCTCAGCTCGGCTCCCCAAGTCTTTGCGTGTCATTGTGGGAACAGGGAGTGTTGAGGTGTCTGATGGATCTCAGGGCGCATTTAATCACCTGCCCTCTTGTAGAATTGACTCGGCGGCAGAGCTGAGGTCGGATTATTGATGCGTCTCAAAGGTCCGGCCCAGCTGAATGATAATTGTCCGCAGCCCTCGCCTCTTTAGTTTCTCCGTTGTGATGTCAGGAAGGGCACTGGGCGATCCCTCCCAGGACAGAGACAGATCCGTACCATCAAACAGGTTGTTGTTATTGGTGGGGGTGGTGGTGGTGTAGTAGTGATGAATCCAAGGAGATGTTGGTAGTTCAGTCATGTCAGTGACTGGACAAGAAAGCTTTCAAGCGTCAGACTGGACTTGTTTTTGGGTTGCCGGAAGTAATGCATTACCCCTCCTCACCAGTGGTGGCACCAAATTGAAGTTCAGAGTTCTACTACTTCAATGTGGGTTGCCACAAAAAGCAGCATCAATTTATTCTTCTTTTTTTTTTCTTCATTTTTTTGCCAATAAAGTTTTTGGAAAGAGAGCCCTTCCCAACATGCAGATGGCCCCCTTGCATTGCACCTGGAGCAAATTGGGTCGCCGGAGAAGGCAACCCATTATATAAGCGGCTGTCTGAGGGCATCGGCGCCGAGGGGCGGAGGCTAATTTGAATGTTGTGACTCAGTGTCTGATGTGTCAAGGTGGGAAGGAAACGGGCTGCAGCGCAAAGAGACACACACCATCCGAAACGGTTGCTTCATACACTTGAAAGTCTGTCGATCACCACCCACACACACACACACACACACACACACACACACACACTCCAGGTTGCTGTGTTAACACTTCTCATTCCCTTTATATCACTCTTTTCTCTCTTTTCCCCTCCCTCCCTCCTCCCCAGCTTCCAGGAGCAGGGTGCGGGGAGTCATTTGCTAATTGGTTTTGCTGAGGAAACGTATTCGCTTCGACTCTTTCTCCCTAATACCCCGTGGGCTCTCTTGGTCTTAGATGATTCCCCTGTCTCTTGCTCCTGCCAACTCAGCCGAGCGTTCACGAGGCTTGTTATTCGCCGGCGCCGTGTTAAAACTGCAGGGCTGCAGGGGCTTCGAGGGAGAGAAAGAAAAGAGAGAGGGAAAAAAAAAAAGAAAAAGAAAAACATCCCCAGACCTGTGGTGCAAAGTGTCAGAGGGAGGGCAGCTGTTGCCTTACACCTGCCTAGCACGGATAATATTTATGACTCATACCGACTTTTGCTACTAATAGGGCTGAAAATAAACAAAACGTCAGAAATCCCTTTGAAGATTTTTTTTTTGTTCCCCCTTTTTGGTTGCCAGTGAGAAACATCCGGTACAACGCCAGTTCCCATGCATCAAAAAAGATTCACAGTGGATTTGAGGTGTGGTTTTCTGAATGAGAATCAATTCAGAAGGTCTCGGGGCGGAGATCGCCGTGTTCAGCATACATGAAGAGATACCAATACCAATCAGTATCGGTCGGGTCGGCAAACTGAGTGGGCAGTAATTATTTAAAGGAATCAGACTGGCAGAGTGTCAGTCGATTTCTGTAGTGTAGTGCCATCAAGTAGCATTTATTCTACCATAAAGTGAAACTTTTGTCAATCAGTTTTACAGTAAATAGACTTCTAACCGGGGACAATGGCAACCTTGCCCTTGAAACAGCGCTCCCAGCTGGCCTGGTATAGTGCTATATGTCTTTGGTTACGTGCCCAGTACCCTCTTGATCAGAGAAAGTGGTTGTCTTGCCATGTTCTCCATTTCTCTTTGTACCCATCTCACTCTTTCAAGTCAATGAATAATAAGAAGTGATTAAAAATGTAGGGTTAAGGGTTATTTTAATGTTTGACACCTAATCAAAGAGCGCATCTTTTGCCAGCACGTTTAAACCCGGAAGGTAGAGTAAATAGATGATGTCTGGAGAAGACGGAGACTTTGCTCTCTGGGTTCCATTAGTCCCGTCCTTTCAGCTCTAGTCCTCATGAAAAAAAGCTTTGATATGTCAGTAAATATGGATGTTGAGCGGCAGCCATGCACCCAAAAACAAGAATTTCCTTTCATGCCGCCAACCCTCCCTACCCCTCCAAAATAACGGCGCTGCCAGGAGGGGACCGCTGACACACTCACTGTCACCCTCTCGAGTATCAACCTGCCGACTTCTTGTTGGTGTCTGGGAGTCTCAAGGGAAGTCGTGTCCCGAGGGTTATCAGTAAATCTCTCAAGCAGAGTGGGGCCTCCACAAGCACTGTTTTGTCATCTGCCAAGCTGATCTTTCTTTTCGCCCAGGCCACATGACTTTCAGGACTTGGCCACTGTCGCCCCCAATGTGCGGGTTCGAGAAGACGGCTCGGCCGTGCGTCTTTTCCCGAAGCAAACCCACGATAAAGACAATTCAGAGTTTGTTCTTCAGAAAAGGTCTTGACATTGATTTCCATCGTCCGCGTGCGAAGCCCCGATGTGATCAGCCCTACTGAATGAGACGTGGTGAATGGGTTGTCAAACGGCCGATAAAGGTTTTATAGCCTGTGTTAATGGCAACTTTCAGCCGTGTAATGGGCAGAGCCGCGGCGCAATTACCGTTCTACGGCCGTAATCACGGGGTATTTCTGCATGTTCTGCAGTTCGGCATGTTCATTCAGCGGTTTTCCGCCACCATCAGGTTAATGCCATTATTTCCGCAAATGTGTGTGGGTGGCCCAGAAAATGGGTTAAGGCTTCTCAATGATGGACGCCGTTTTTTTGCAGCAGCAACTGTTAGTGGAAAGAACAAGGTACATTGGAGATCCTTTCAAGACTGCCTCACTCAGCAACCCACAGTCAGATACCTCCATGGCCATGAGGAGGTTTATCCTTTTGGGACCAATAAAAAAAAAAGCGAGACATGGTGTTCTCTAGCCACAAGGCACGCATGAAAAGCTTGACGATGCGACGATGGAAACAAAGTGGATAAACTTGAGCAACGGCAAACACAACCACTGCCAACCAATCCCCAACTTTTTGCGAGATCTTTGAAGAATTGATGATGCTGAACATTTCCATGCGCAAGAGCGACGCTGTCCACCCCAAGGCAAGCAGCGGTGAAAACATCCCCGCTGTCAGATGAAGACAGTATCTTATTATAGCGTCCCGATTGCCAGTCCCAAGGGGGGTAAGCGAAGATGGACGTGAAACAGATGGTTCTTTCTCGGCGTGACTGCGGCCATCGCCGCCTCTGCGCTTACCTCACGCTGGGGCCAGCAGCTTAAAGAAAGAAATCTCGGCGTTGTTTGTTGTTGTTGTTGTTGTGATGGTGCTGACCAGTTTCTGAGTGCAGTGGTGATACAATTTAGGCCCGGGGAAGAGAAAAGCGCATGGGCTAAAGATCATATTGTTGGTCGGGTGTATCCCTCACGGTGCTGCCTCCTCTGATAAATCCTTTTGTCAGCAGGAATTTAACTCTTGTGGGCGTGTGAGCTCCTTCACGGTTTGAAGTAGATGAAGAGGTAGTCGACTTGACATTCATGGATTCTCGCTGGCAGCGGCGCCGGGTGCCGTTATGCTAATTTTCAATGTGCGCCCACAGGAGGTTCATCCCTGTTAGGTCCGTCGATGGTGGATCCAGAAGCAGATGAAATAATTGAAACATGGCTCCTGAAGGATTTCAAGACCATTGTGTTTGAAAAAAAAAAAAAGACTTTGTTTTTGTTTTTTTCCCTCTTTTTACTACTTCACCCACTCAGTTCAGCGGCGTGTGAGTCAGCAGGCAGCCAGCGTGGACTTAAGTGCCAAAAGCTGTACATCTAATATGCATCTTTGTTCTCATTAAATATTTGATGACCTACCATAAATGTTAGAGCGTTGTTAGTGTCGCTCGGCCCAGCCACGTTTGCATTTTGAGCAAATCGCCGGCCATCGCTGGAGGAGGCCCCACGCGCCTTTACGAGACCTTTAAAAATAAAATTTGATCGCGGCAAAAGAGGAAACGCTCAGAGTTGGCTGTCGCCTGGAACAGTCACTGCTCCGCACCGACGCAGTGCAACTTAACAGCTCCCGTCGGTTTGCTTGTTGTGGCCAAATGATCAATGTTGCAAGCTTGACATTGATCGCTCTCGTACATTTCCGGCTTTTTACGCCACAAATCACGTCAACACTTTGGACTTAGAGCAGATCCCATCCCAGATGTCATTGGTACATACAACCAACACGGCGCATACCATTGTTGGCAGGGCGGCTGTTTATGTAATTAATGACATAATCCCTGGATTACATCGGAATTGCCAGCCTGTCTCGGCAAAATGAGCCTGGGCTGTATTTACAGAGTGTAGGACACAAGTGAGTCAATCCCAGAAATTAATATTTCATCTTACTGCGCACGTATCCAATTAGTGAATTGCCGGCAGACTTACGAACTGGAGAGTGGCACTATTCATTTGAGCAAAAATGAAGGATTTGTTCAGAATTAGATTGAAAACACTCATGGAGATGTGGAGGTGATAAACAGGCTTTGCATAATTCTCAGATTTTATATCCCTTCCCTGGCCTTGATTTTTTTTTTTTCCATCCCGCTTATAAACACACGATTTGAAAGATCATCACATTCTTTAACTCTCTCCTTTTTTTTGTTTTTGTTTTTAAATTGAATGAGAAATCCAGCAGCTTTTTTGTCATTTTGTTGAAATGTTTATCCCCTCGCAGTACCAGGCTCTTGCAGAGTTATGTCGTCTGAACAGCTTGATAATAGTGTTAGAGGCTATAAAAAAAAAAGAAGAAAAAGCAACTTTCCTATCTCGCAGAGCGTTAGTGTTACTGGGTTAGCAATGCGGATAAACAGATTGATTTCAGTAACCCAAGCTGTCTCTGCCTCGCTAAATGTGTGTCCCCAGGCCCCAACCAACTGCTGCCTGACTCATTATTTCATAAAAAAAGAGAAAAAGGGAGAAGAACAAGGCAAGGGTATCCACCACGCTTACCGTTCCAGTCTGTCCCTGCCACCGAGTAGAGGGAAATAAAGCGGGGGTGTACCCGGCAGGATGCCAAAACAGTATTTTTACCCTAATGGATTAAACAGAAGATCAGCAGCTCTTTTAAAGTAACTAATGTGGGGGGGAGGAGTATAAATTTTAGCTTGTTCATTATCAAAGAGGTTACCCTCAAAAAATGCTTTCCACGTAAGTGTTTTCTTGTGACTTTTTTGTGGATGCTACCCAACGCCTTCCCCAACTCTGTGACTTGGCCAAGTGCTCACTCTGACTCAGGAGTTTTTAGCTCACGCTGAGGAAACAACACACGTTATGCATCGATGAATCAATAAAAAAAGACCCCAAAGAATTTTTTTTTGTGCATTTGTGATGTGAAAGTGCAAGTAGTCCCCAATGTATTTGGCAAAATGACAGAGACTAATTAGCTAACTGATTAGCTTGCTAATAAGCTTATAATTAATCAGCCCACGGGCAGAGAGAACTGGCTAGCTAGTTTCTTCATGCTTTCAGTGGGAAGGGAACAGTTTTCTTACAAGAAGGTGCCGGTCAGCCGACCAAAGTTACAAAGCACCATGCCAGGCCAGCTGGGGCCGCTGTGCAAATGACAGCACGCCATTTTCTCCAATGAATCACAAAGAGTACTTTTAAACAAAAAAAGAACCCCCAGTGCAGCCAGCTTTCACACTTTTTTGCGCGCAACCTCTCAAAGCCTTGCGCCCAGCTCCACAGTCGGCTCTTTTGTGACACGCCCCAGCCCAAGTGAGGCTCCCTTCCCAGCGTGCAGGAATTCTGCAGCCGTCACACCTATGACATGTGGCGCGCTTTTCCAGCTAATTTAACTCTGTGCACAAAGGCGAATTAACCAGCAAATCCCTGTTTTCTCCCCCGTGGCTGTCTTCGCCATACACTTGTCTCGCCGCATTATTGGAGATGCCGGCTCTCTCCCCTTCTTCCGGCCCGACGTTGGAATCGGTAGAAGAAGAAGGACGAGGAGAAGTGGAAATAAATGTTGCGCACTCAGATGCTTCTGACATATTTTTTTGTGAACGTTACCATCACCGCGTTTAATTCCAGAACCCGAAAATCAGCCGCGCTGCGTGTGAAGTATTCCCGAGACCCTGCTATTTTTTTATTTTTTTATTTATTGCAACCATGGCAACGGGGCCGCACGAGAATGAATGTAGGCAAGCAAAAGAAAAATGCACTTAGTGTTTAAAAGAAAATTCTTATGAGCCGTCTGCCTGGATTACTGGGAGTAAGCAAGCTTTCCCGTCCTTGCAGGACCCCTCGCGCAAGCTAACGCAATTAGATCCACTTGCGCGGTATACGCCTGTGTAAAAGGTATACACAACAAATTCCAAGGCTTCATCTGGAGGTCCGGAAGACTTCGCCCAGTCTGCTGTTCCTGGAACCGGCCACTCGCCATCAATCACAGCGGCGGCGAGCGCCGCTGGATGTGCGGGAGCAACGTAAGCAATTTGTAGATTAAGGCTCAAAATGAATGCTGTATATATCAGCCGTGCTCACAGGGGGATTGGCCGGCCCGCCGCTTCCACTGTGCTTCAGTTGAGCTTTCTCGGACGGCCGTGACTGCGCAGGAACAGGCGGAACCTTCAAGGAGTCTTTGGATGCAAGGCGCCGTTAATTTTGGCAAGCGTTTTGATTCTTGCCGCGCCTCATTTGCAGACCGCTGGATTGGGAACAGGTGTCTTACTCGGCTGCCCAACACTTTGTTTCGAAAGAACGACAGCGTTATTGTTGTTGCCGGCTTCAAACTCCATTGTTCCAAAGTGGCCCCGATTCCAATAGTTGGCCTCCCGGTGCGGTACAGATTAGATCGTGTTTCAGGTAAAGCGCGGTGAAATTGGATACCGGGTCTCATTGGACAAAGGATATCCTTCAATGCATCTGTGTGATTAAAATACATGATGATCTTTCACTGGCTGCCAGAGAAAATAACTCTTGAATGTCAGACATTTACTTAATGCACAGATGAGCTAATAAAGAAGTTAATAAATTGCTTTATCTCAGGGAAAGTGATGGAACATATTCAGGCGAAACAACAGTAATTTGCTCAATTGAAATGAGTGAAACACCATAGTTTCTGATGTCTCCAAAAAATGATGAGGCTAAAAAAAAAGTACCTCAAAGAGGAGGTTAGGTCGAAGCTTTTATTCTTTTGCTTTTGGCTCTCCCGTCAAACGAGCTCCAAGGTCGAGGTAACCTCGATCTGCCACGTAGCCGAGCTCGGCGGCCTACGATAAGTAGTCTGACAGCATCAGACGGCGGCGCTGATGAGGCTCCACCTCGGTACCCGGATTTACGCTGACCACCACTGCAACCACCGCTGGCTTTTAGAAAGTAATGAGCGCAGATCTCATTCGCCGCGGCAAAGGCGGGGGGAGGATAGCGGGTCGACCACTTTGCGGCCGCTGATCGGATTTCCCGGCCCGTTGGAAAATTCCCGGCGCGCCAACACGGACAAATCTCATTGTTCATGTTTTTTTTCTTCTTCTTCGCTCAGACGGCTTACAGTGACAACAATGTCACATCGGGGTAAAACCTCTTGGGACGCCGTTGAAAAGCTGTTTTTAGTTCCTTTTTTTTCATGATGGCTTGTTTCTGGGCCTGTGGGAATTTAATGTGTTTTGATGTGCGTGGAAACGAAATCCGAATCAGCGGTCATGTGTTTTGTTTTGTTTTATTTTATGTTCTTTTTTCTCGCTCTCTTTCCTGTGTTCGCTCGTCTCCCCGCCTGCTGGACGATGTGTGTTCCTCCTCCGTGTCCTGTCGTGGCAGCCTGAGTGCAGAGGAAAATATTCATGGAACCTGACAAGTCCCTGTGCCTGTGTGTGTGTGTGTGTGTGTGTGTGTGTGTGTGTGTGTGTGTGTGTGTGTGAGTCTTTGATTGTGTGTCTGTGAGTGAGTGAGTGAGGCTCTGCTTCTCACAGCTCTCACCATGGAAACCGCAGATGGACTCCGGAGTGACGACTGATATCGCAATCCAAAACGCTTCTTGTGCGCCGATGTCGAGGCACCGCAACGGAACACAAACAAACTACGCCCATTCCGTTTTTTTTTTTTGCATCCCCCCCCTTCCTTTTTCTCACACTGCCGTCGCTTCAGAGCAAACCCGAGCAGAGCAGTCTCTTCCCCGCTCCAGAGGAGGCAGTTAATATTTTAAGGAAGTGCATTTGCGATTAAAATGTCACCCAGCATAACCTGCGAGCCCCACAGCCGGGGATTGGGTTCGTATCTCTGTGGCTCCCTCTCCTCCGTCTTGACGGACGTGCAGTGGCACGCGGGAGGTCGTGAACGTGAGGGTTTTTTTTAATGGCAGTGTGTAACATTTCAGTGGCAGTGCTCGGTACCCAGACAGCAGACAGAGACAGGGAACACATATCTGTAAACATATCCGTGCCTTTAGGGTCCAATTGCTAAAAAATTGAAACAAGTGTTGAGCTCACGTTAGGAAATAAGAGGGATTTGAGGCAGTGAGACAGGTTTTATAAAGGTTCGGCCAGCAAACGGCCCAATTTGTTGTGGGCCCACTGTCATTTCACGAGTTTTCCTGGGACATCACGTGTGCTTCTTGCTTTTGGATTTGGGCAACAGCTTCAGTTGTTGGCGTTTAGCTTGTGATTTCCGTGCCATCACTGTCTTCATATCACCGGCGGGATTTGTGATTAACATCTCATGGATTGATTGATGGATTTCACTTGACAAGTGGGGGTATGAAGGAGCGGCGTGGCAACGAATGAACAATCTGCAAATTCCCCGACGTCCCGTGCTTGGGATTAGCCTGTAGGCTAACAACTTGAGGCTAGCTATTGCAGCATCATGGCCCAGTGGGCTCTCAGGATCCCGAATCCAGAATTGTGGCATGTTGTACCTCGTCATGTCCCTAAAAAAGATCTGACTGCGTCCAATCATGGTCTTTCATAACCGCGGTCAACAACCAATCGCCACTTGCTCCCAGTGTGCCGCCTCTGCCGTCAGAACCGGTCGGAGTTCCTTGATGCCTTCTTGCATTTAAATTGTTGCCAAACCACTTTATTATGAACAAGGTGTCGTTATAATGCAGAATGGATTTTTGTTCTTTGTTCTTTGAACGATTAGATTTTAAATACTGGCTGTAACATTTTTATGAGGCTTTTCAAGTGGCTCTTCATGATGTTGCCGGCGTCAAATCTGGGCCAACAGCCAGGGTTAGACAGGTTAGGAAGCACTGTGTAAGGAGGTATTTTGGTTACCTGTGGATCGCAGTGACACACCACACATTAGCTCATGCTCGTGCTCATTTTAATGTGACAAAATAGATTCAAACAACACAGGATGAGGTGTAAATGTCGTTGTGCGCACATATACAGAAAACTGGTAGATTTTTGTTGGTATAATGTGAGTGCTGGGGCCACTTCCCTGATCCACTTGGCAACTTGGTAAAGCTTGTGCATTGGTTGCTGGGGTTGCCATGGTAGGTTGACTTCAGGGACTTGCTTCAGATAGGTAAGCTGAATTTAGGACGCATCGTCACTAGTGTTCCTCTGGCCTTTAAACACTATACACCCTCCCCAGAGGCAGCCAGCTACAGGATGATCAAACCTGTCCTTGCACCCCATGCCCAATTAGTCGTTGCTTGTCAGCTGGGGGCCCAACTGGGGCTGTTCCTCTTCAGCCAGAGCCACCGACTGCTCTTCTCTGCCGCTTCTGATGCAGTTTTGATGGCTGCGCGAAGGCACTGGCCTCTGACTCCCATGTCCCTCTGCAGTTTGGTGGTGGACGTTGCCACAAACCCTCTGCATCCGACCTCCACTAGACGTACTTCGTACTTCGAACTTTGTGTTCCAGTTGCCTCAGCAGCGATTTCAGCATAGCGCAGGTGTTTCCGCTCATATGCCTCATCAACGGAGTCCTCCCAGGGTACGTTGAGCTCAACGATGTAGGCCTTCTTTACTGACGGGGACCAGAGCACCAGGTCAGGTCTGAGGGTGGTGGTGGCAATCTCCGGAGGAAAGACCAGCTGCCTGCCAATATCTGCCCGCAGTTGCCAATCCCGTGCCACGCGCAATTGATCTCTCTGCGATATGGAGCTGCACCCAACAGCTGTAGCCCCTTCCCGGACCAACTTGATTGCCTTCAAAGGGTTAGATGTTTGCGGTGGAAGGGAGTTGGTGCTCACTCGCTTTTCCTCTAGTGTGCAATGTACATAATCCAAAATAGCATTCTCTTTCTCGAGGAAAACCAAAACATTGCTTCAAAGAAAATAACAATCAAAACAAATAAAACTGTCACTCATAATCCTCAAAATAAACAGATTTTACATGAAAAGAAATTGGTCGAAATCAAAAGCATAGTGAATAAAAGCAAAACTCAGAAACAAAAAAAAAATACATATACAATTCCACTCACACCTACACTACAACTACATCACACAATACTCTCAAGCTTCTCTCTCCCGTACACACACACTCAAGCTCTTTCACCCAACATGGCGGCAGCGGCCATTAACGCAAATCCCGGCCGAACACGGCGTTTCTCCCAACTGAGAAACACCGTGCTGGCGTTTCTCAGCTGGGAGACATCTTTAACATCCAACACATATCTAATTGCCTCTTGTGGCCAAACTTTACAGTATACAATATAATGAAATTTAACAACAAAACTCAGCTCGCCGACACTTGCCGGGACATTAATTAACAAACACACCAATACTGTTTTTTTAACGCATGTACGTTGTTACTAAACAGTTTATAAAACATTCAAGTCAGCTATTATCAGCTTACAAAAAGAAAAATGTATTATTTAACGATACCTGTGGATCGCAGTGACACACGACACATTAGCTCATGCTCGTGCTCATTTTAATGTGAGCTGCGCATGTGCTGTGTCAGCCATTTCTTCACTGGATCCTCTGCCTTTTCACAGCACCATCTAGTGACGTAAATGGGTATCTTTTGTAACGTGCGTGTGAATGTATGTCTGTGTGAAATGTCCTGTCAAAGTAAATGTTAAAATAATTCAATTAATACAAAAAAAATAAATAAATAGGGGTGGTGTCTGTTTATAAAAAAAAAACTTAATAGTAGTGTTTTTTTCCCAACCTACTACACTGGCCATTTCTTTTTCATCCTCCTTCCACCACCCCCCACCCCACACAGAAAATGATATTTCAGCAGGCTTAAAGATGCCGGTATTACTTCAGAGATTCTATTCTGTTGTTGTACAACTTTCCCGCACCCCTTGCCTTTGAGGCCGAGTAAATAGAGGAGCGATAGCTGAGCTGCCACTCTAGCTTCTCTACGCCACCGCCGCCGCCGCCGCCGCCACAAAGGCTTTAAGCCGCCGTTGATATCTTTCAAACTGCGGCCGCCACGTAACCGGCTTCCTTGCGGCCCAGCCTGCCGCCGCCGCCACTCCTGCATTATGCATCACCTCGTCTGTGCCAAACAGAGGCGGTGTCGCGGGCTCACACCCTCCGACCGGTGAGAGACAGGACTTTGAAGCTCCGCCGCACGTTGTTAACTCCTCGGGAGTGTCGGGGAACTCAGCCGCCTTTTTTGAAGATGAGCAAAAAAAAAAAAAAAAAAAAAAAAATAAGTGACGGCGACGGCGCTCGACTTGCGCGGGGATAAATTTGCAAGCCCCGGAGTGGGGAGGGGGGAGGCGGGGTAGCGAGCGAGCGGAGGTCGGACTGGTTTATCTCAAACGCAAGTGTTGTAGCCTTTGACAGGTAAATAATGGCAGCTGTGTTATCAGGGTTGAGGACAAACCAAAAGAAAAAAAGAAAAAGGGCCCCCTGTTTTCCGCCAACCTGACAATTTAGCGAGGAACCGTGTGGAGCGCGACAAACCCTCCTCCCATCCCACTCCCCACCCCGTGTTCAACCTTTTGGATTGTCTTGAGCGCCGAACCATCGTCCCAGAAGTCATTTCCAGACACTTTTTCCGAATAGGTAATATGGGTAATTAATCAACTGAGGTAATTATTTTTTTTTCTGTCTTATTTGACAAATCCTTCACCTCAGTGCCAACAACTGGTCCGTGTGCGAATTGCAAATGCAGTCGAAACTCAATCAACTTTTGTTAAATTATTATTTTTTTCATTGTATTTTTTTTGGGGGGTTGCAACAAGGAAAGAATTGAAACACCTGCAGGTTGATTTCCTTTTTAAAACAAAAATTCAGGTCACATTCAGGTCATCGATGGTCAGCATTGCTAGCTGGGAAATGTAGGATTATTGTAACCAAAATTATTTGCAGATCATTAATCAAGCTGAATTTGATGCAACAAGATTGAATCATTCATTCATTCATCTTCTATGCCCGCTTATTCCAAATTCAGGGTCACGGGGGTCTGCTGGAGCCTATCCCAGCTGTCTTAGGGCGAAGGCAGGGTGACACCCTGGGCAAGTCGCCAGTTCATCGCAGGGCCCAAGATTGAATCATCTGCAATAATAAGAAAAAAACTTTACATTTTAAATCTGCTACGCTCTCTCATCTCCCCGTCAGAGTGAGTTATGAGGCTGAGCTTGAAGCAATTATGTTTTTGTTTTTTTTGTTTTTCATTTGACAAGTCTTGCGCCCTGGTTCCAACAATGCGACGTTAGCGATGGGTTCCAGGTAATTACAGAATTTGTAGCTCGGTAGGTCAACGACCTTCCCGCCAGACAATTGGATGCTTTGTCAGCTCTCGGACAAGCGGCAACAGAAACCCATTTGCCGGCATGTGATCAATAATAAAAAAAATATTTTTCTATATAAATATGAAGTGTTATTCTCCCAGGCCGCCGTAGTTGACAGAGCCGCGATAGAACGTGTTATTAAAGCCGAAAGTGAAACTTGTCAAATTTCTCCGTCGTTAAAAATTTTTTTGAAAAAATGAAAAAAAAACAAAACAAAACAAAGCCACAACAACTCTGCCTTAATGACAGAACAAAGGAAGAATGTGACACTGCGCTTCACAATACATTGTCATTAAGGCTTGTCTGCTTCCTTTTGTGACAGATTAATAGCGTTTTTATAGAGGCAAAGAAAATAAGATGTTCGAGCAGGGGTAAGAGAAAAAAAAATCAAAGAAACGCGGCAGACTCTATAATTGGATGCTTGCAGCTGCGGGTAGCATATGCTGCTAAATGAAGTCTTATTCTTTCCTCCCCCGTAGGGACCGAGCAGTTGAAATCCACCCCTACGAAATGGGACACCCCTTCGAAAAGAAGTTGCCTCAAACGTAGCCTTTATTTCTGTTTTTCGTTGTTTTTATTTTTTCTTTTCTTAGCGGAGATTATTCAGTCATTGCTAGGTAGCTTGCTCTGGCTATTTTTGTTTTGGTTTGTTTTTTTCCATATAATGTCATAAGAGGCTGGACAAACAAGTTAATGTTTACTAACGGCTGTTAGATACCCCACTAGCTACATTGCTAGTGGGGTATCGATATGTGATTAGAAATTTTTGTGGGTGGCGGCAACATGAATGATGTGATTTTTTTTGGGTGGTGGAGGTTGCAACATGAACAATAAGATTAATATACATCTTGATGCAATGGGTAATGGCACGTGTCTACTATGACTATTTCTATGTTGAAGTACTACTGATGTTTTTACTGATTATTTCTTACTTTTGTGCCTCTTTTTTGACTTTGCAAGAGACCATCGCCTACGACAGAAAGCTAAATGAACTTCCCTGTCAGTGGTTCCTTTCAGTTTAGGGGCACATAGCACTCCCCAGTGTGCTAATTAGCCTGGTTTTGCAGCAATTTACTTTCCTGCAAACTGATCATCTTGCCAAGTCCTGTAAGTTTTAGCCAATGTATTAAAAAAAAACTGCTCTTGACTGAGCAACATTTATTTGAAGCCACTTCACCAGGTGACTCTTCAATTCTGCTTCTAGTCACACAGAGAAAAAGCTACTTCATACATACATATATATATATATTTTACCCCAGTTTGACATGAGAGGACACGCAGGGCTAATGTGAACAGATTTTGTGTCCGCCGCGACGCTTCCCCGGTCGCACGTGCGCTCCACCGATATCAATATCGCTCAGGCAATGGAGCGGCGGAGCGGCCCGCAGACCAACTATTAGCTCAGGCCCGCATGCCCCGGCACGCCTCAAAATCAATTACCTGCTGTAGCCCGAGATGACGCCTGAGTAAGCAGGAGTGTAAAAATGTAAAGGTAATTAGCAGGAGGCGTGAAGTCGATCGGTGAGGACCCCCAGGCGAGAGTTTTGGGATGCGCGCTCGTGCGTGTTAGCCCGTGAGGGCATTGCGAATGAAATCCAACCGCAGCCAAGCCTAAGCCTCAGTGGGCTTTTTGCTTTGGTGCTTTCGAGGAAGAATTCAAAGACTGTAGGTTCATTTACTTCTTTTAAAATGCGTTTGGATGGTATTTTTCTTCTCTATTTCTTTCACCATATAAGTAAGACACTATCATATAGCTAGCGGTAATGAAGCTAGGTATCATTAGCTTCATTACCTCTGCCGTGGGAATTAGAATTTTGGATTAGTATGTTATTAAATAAATGCCTGATCGATGGGTAGTTTTAGGGTTGCACACTCAAGGCGTAGAAAACATGCGCACTAGGTCGACAACAAAGACTTATATAACAATTTAGGGTGCATGTTAAAAAAAAAAAAAAGAACGAATCTGTTTGGCTTCAGTTCCAGGAAGTAGATTATTTAGGTGGGATTTTGTCAAGATTTCCTCTTTTTGAAGGAAAAGTAAAATCCAAACTTCACACTGAGTGTGCATCCGCACTGTCTTCCTCCTCCTCTGTCTCTCGGTGCTCAAGGTGAGTCCAGCCCTTCACAGCCCAGTGGTTTGGTAACATTTCCTCCCCATTAGGATGGCTGGGCGCACACACACACACACACACACACTCACACTGAGAGCGCGAGAGAGGCAGGCATTGTTGGGAAGACACGGGACCGTGGCCCGGGCCAGCCCAGGGTTTTCCGCTACACGAGTCTCATCCCGCCACACGTCACCCTCGATCGTGGTCAGCGGCGCCGTGATCGGACGCTCCTCGTGGCCCCTGGCACCCAGAGGCGAGGGGAAGGAGCGGGGAGGGCCAAGATCTGGACGCCAGGGAGTCACAGTTTTAGATGAGGCGACGGAAGCGACAAGAAAGCAGCGAGTGGATCACGCTGCGTAGGAGGAAGAGAAGGAGGAGGAGGAGGAGGAGGAGGAATGTGTTTGACGGAGTGGAGACATGTTGAAGGATAGCCCCAATGGCCTCCTCCTCTTATTTCCGCTCCACTCTCTCTGGTCACTAGGGGGAGCCGCGACTGCGACAAACACTACCTCAGCAACACTCCTTACATGGCCAAACCCACATCGAAATGAATTAATTGCGAGGAAAATCAAGGCCGGACAAGAGAAGTTGATCAATTTTCTCATCAGGTGGCAATGAAAAACCAAAAAACAGGACACACACACACACACACACACACACAAACACGCTTCCATCAAGGTGCTAATTATTTTCTGGGCGCATTGATGGGAATGCGGCTTCATTATTCTTTCCTAAGTTAATCGCTCCCTAAACCGAGTTGTTGGGTTTTCTCGAGACGCTTGAGTCGCCACAACCCCAACTGATTTACGCCAGTGAAAGGCTCACTGATTAGAACCAGAAAATGATCCATTCAGATCCATCCCCACTGTGGGCAGCAGAGTGGTTCATTTGTTCAGCCTCGTAGCAGAGCGGGAAGAGGTGGAGCCGAGTCGAAAACGCTGGGTGAATGCAGTCACCAACTTGATGCACTCATGGAAACAGTCCTAGTGGTAGCACAGGGAATCGCGAGTATCGAATGATTGGTACAGGGCTCGAGTGCCCAGTTCGTACTGTGTTAGCCTGTCACCCCCTGTGCGTGTCAGGCAGGGTCGAGTCCCGGTTTCCTCTGACTCTTTGTTGCGGCGACTGTGTGTGTGTGTGTGTGCCTGTGTGTGTGTGTGCTCGCGTGTGTGCGTCTCTTGCAGCTGCGCCGCCGCACTGCGCTTGATGGCGGTCTTAGCCGAGCAGCTCGCCCGGGCCGTGGAGAGGCCCCCGGTGAGTCACCTCTTCTCTCCTCCAGGTTTCCACCTGGTCACTGGAGCGCTTCACTGATACGACCTGACACCTGTCTGCTTGGATGGCCAGCAACAGGCGTCACCCAAAAAAAAACCTGCGCGCACACACACACACACACACACACACACTGGAAGCGCACATGCAGTCCAGGCAGCCATGCATGAACTCACGGCTAGAGCTCCCTCATTTGCACACAAACGGAGAAAGGTACATTTGCGGCGCGGCCCAGCAGGGAGAGATAAAGGTAAATAGACGTGTGCACGCAGTCGCACAAATGCATAGGAACGCAGGAAAAAAAGGAGGACTCTCCGCCTGCCTCCTCATCCATGAAGCTCACAGCCTCCCCGACAGAAATCCTGACTTTATTGCTCAACCGGTGCCTCGAAAGCTGACAAAACCTTCCTGCGCTCTGTAAAGAGTTGTGCCGTGATGTGTGTAAATATGTCAGGTTTATTTCATGCCCCCCTCCCCCTCATTTTTTTTCATCATTAGGCAGCCAGTGCAGTGCAGTGATTGGCCGCTCAGGCTGACTGGAAGCCCTGCTTGCTCCTCCTCGGGAGCTGTCTGAACCGTGCACATTGCGGAGGCCTCTTTAATTAGCAGCCGAGCACAACGGAAGGGATACAAGCGGGGTTTAATGAAATGATGCTACACAAGCATGGCCTTTTAATGCGGCTCCAGCTGGCCGGCGATGCGAACGCTGCTAAAGTGCGCCTCAGTCAACAGGGAGGAGAGCAAAGACGACTTTAAATGTTAATTCTAATTGTGCGGTGCGTGAACTGCGGAGATGAGAGGCGACAGCCCCAGGAACAGGCCTGGGGGACCGTGGCACCTCGCAGGGCCGCCTCAAAACTAATGCTAGCATTATGAAGCTAAGGTTAAAAGGCCCCGTATAATGCAATCATACCATTGGTCCATTTCTTCTAACAGCATGCGTCTCTAACCAGTCAGTGAACTCTCTCCAAAAATTGAGCCTCTACTTCTTTTGGTGGTTTGGCCAATTTAGAAAAGGTGTGCTGAGCAAGCCAGCCCTCGGTGACCTCACTAATGCCGGTGCTTTTCGTTGCCATGTCTTCTGTCTCTCCAGTTCGATGTCACAAGCTTCGGCATCCAATCAAAACCACACAGGACTCTGGTTCCATTTGATATCACCACACCAGAAGTCGTACATAGAATCATTTTGTCGGTGCTGAAAGTGTTTCTTTTTTTCAACAATTACACTTTATCTCCTCATAAAATCTTGCCCCATATTTTGAAAAGGTCAAGGTTCCCCAAAATACGTTTAGGGGACGAGGAATCATCCCAATTTTATTGTCGTTTTTATTCTGAATGAGGTCAAAGCCATTGCTGGCAATACCCTGCACAACAAAGTCAGAAAGATCTTGAGAGCACTTTGCAATTTTATAGACTTTCCTGCCTTTCGGTCTTGAAACAAAAGTTCCCCTTTGCACTAGAGAACCAGCGGGAACGTGGGCCATAAAAGCAATCACAGCATGCGTTACTGTATTCGTCTATTTTTATGACTCGGCAGTCTAGGACCGGCACTGTTATCATCGCAGAGGACGGGGAGCAGCAAGCGAGAGCACGAGCGAGAGTAATGGGTCACCACCGCGATACTTTAAATAGCGCGTGTCAAAGCGAATCCACTGGCCTGTCGAGATCTGGGCTGCGTAAATATGACCCTGCCTTCTCGGCCGTGCTGCGCTCACTCTGTCAGATAATTCATGGCGATAACGCAGCTGAAGGGATTTAAAAAAAGAAAAAAAAAAACAAAAGCAGAGGTATTACATAACCCAAGCGAAAGGGAACGATTGTCAAACGCAGTCCCTTTCTGCTCCAAGCGCCTCGGGTCCAGCAACAAAGCCTTTCGCCAATCCTTGCAGGCGGTTCCCAGCACTCCAGTAAAGGCCAGGCTGCCGCGCAGGGACTGAGCATCTAATGAACGCGCAATTATACACCTCATCCACGTCTGAGCAATCCATACGCAATGTTAACATGCCGCCCCCATAAAGGATGCTCGGGCTAGTCATCGGAGATTTGGGGCGAGGGGTTCGGGGACGCCGCACTTGATTAACAACCACAGGGGTTAATTAGCGGCGTAAGTGCACTTTCCTGGGAGAGTCTTTTATTGATTACGCTCCATGCAGGTGTGCCGGTGTCCGTAGGCAGGCGCTTCGTGCGCCACAAAAACATAACTCCTCGGCTCGCTTGCAGTAGTGCGTTCGATCAGTTCAGGGCTCTGCGGATCAGCAGGGTATGTCCATAGTATGGTGGCTTCCCACCTTATTTTGCCATTTTAATTTGAGTGGCAAGTCGGTAGACTTTAGGCTAACGACACCAGACAGTGTTGACAGTGTTCCTAACCACCCTTCTTTCGATAAAGGATGTGGAAAATCTGTAACACCATCCGACAGGACGATTAGACTGGACAACAAGATCTTGACCCCAACACGCTTTCTAAGAAAGAAAAGAGCTCGTTTCAGGTGCTGCAAGGGGTAGAGAGGAACTTTCCCAAAGAGTTTGAGGCCAGACAGACTAGCTTTACAGCAGCGGGAATTGGTGGTAATGTTGGTTTTCTCCACAGTGGCCGCTAGAATCAACCCAAACAGCTCCGTTTGACAACATCACAGCCTGCTCCTCACTGCCGCCTCCTGTACACAAACAACTAAATGTCTCCTCAGCCGGTTCTCAACAAAGGGACACTTAGGTGAGCCAAGACTGGTGAGAGGCGGTATCGTGACAACCAGTGTTGTTCTTTTCCCCAAACAATCAAAGGTGATGACTCATCGATGCCACCTCCATTTCACCACATTACCGCCGTACATCATTTCATGGAGCCCTTGTGGGTAATTGGCCTCAGCGTCTGCACCGTAATAGCTGCAATCACCGCGAGCATCGTGATGAGTGCAGCATGAGCGGCTGTGTCCAGTCCGGATCTTCTTCTTCTTCTTCTTCGCTGGTGTTTGAGTGACACATTCACAGCAGTTGTCTATCCCACCACCGCCAACATGACGAATCATCACGGCGTGATTCAGAGATCTGGCCGCAAAATTGGTGGGATTGCGGCTGTTTCTTTTCTCCCTCTCCCTCTCTCTTTCTCTCTTGCTTGCTGACATTGGACACTAATAAACAGTCTTGCTAATTTGTGTTCTGGCACATCAAGCTAAGTGTCCGTGACGTGGACAGCTTACAGTGGACAGCTGACGGGGCGTCCGGCCATCAGCGTCGATGGTACGCAAGTGGCCCCCCAAAAAAGGGACTATGGGGACGCTGTGATCAATAAGCAGAAACAGGAAATGAGCGTGTTACAAGGTTACAAGGTGGGACCCTGTTTTTTCTTCTTTTTTTTTTTAGCATACAACAGCACAGCAGACCTCAAAAGGCTGCAGTGCTGAATTTCAGGGGGACCAAACATTAAAAACTTTCACTCTCCTGCTGCAGATGCACCAATTCTGACAACACGGGCGCCATGGCAACAGCAGGCTAATGATGTGCTGCTGCCGCCGCCGCTATCCTTCGTTCACATCGCTGGGCAGGTTTGGGGGGTAGAAGGTTCTGAGTAATG
Organism: Thamnaconus septentrionalis; assembly: GCA_009823395.1. NCBI lineage: Eukaryota > Metazoa > Chordata > Actinopteri > Tetraodontiformes > Monacanthidae > Thamnaconus > Thamnaconus septentrionalis. The sequence continues at coordinate 28,966,792 of CM020501.1, read as the reverse complement.
CAAGGTGTGAGTAATGCAAGTTTTTGCCGTCCACAACCAATTGTCTTGATGACGTCAGCTCATTTTGGCATTTTTTGCACCTGAACACTAATGATAGTGCTGAGTGTTAACAAGGATCAAAAGGTAGGTGTCAAATGTAAATGGATTTGTTTTGTTGTTATTACAAATTATTTATTTCTTTATTTTTATAAAGGCTTCAAAACAGGTTGTGTGTTCAAAAGTGCACTTTCTGCAAAACTTTCCTCTGCGTTTTTCTGTTCTCCTTAAAAACAGCCAGACATTTATTTTCATCGTCAGTACTTCAGATAGATTTAATCAACTTGACTAAAGGAGTAATTAGTCATTTCCGTACCAAAGGCAGTGGTAACATAAAATGAAGACTATGGCCCAACAACTTGATCTGGAGTATCAGTGTTTTGTTATGCATGTTGAGTCGATGCCAGACACGCCTTTCATCAAAAGTGTGTGTGTTGATCGGCGCAACACTTCAGCACAAAAACTCTGATAGTAGTTTTAAAATAGTCAAGTGCACTCTGACATAGGCTGTAACAAAATCCATTCAATCCTCTTCACTGTCAATGATTCAAACCCCATTATATAGAAGGGCACCTCATTGTCCTACCTATTAAATGTGACAGAAACATGAAGAAAAAAATTTGTGCTGCAGGTACACTGTTTCCCTTCCAGTAATGTTCCACTCACCCTCCTGCCCACCTGCTCCACCAGCCAATCAAAAACATAGAACCACTGCCAGTGGAGCCTGACTGGCGACCGGCTGCCAGTTGCCGCTGACTGATCCCGCTCATTAGGCGTCTCGACGAGACTAGGAGCGCCGGGTTGAAGTGGCTGCTGCCAGAGCTAATCAGAGGCAAGGAGAAGGAGGAGGCTTGCTAATTTTTTGGTGCCAGCAGCAAAGAAACTGTTTACTCCAGAATGCCCTGAGAGGAGATTGTGACTCTGTCCGAGATACTCTACACTTTTTGCAAAAAAAGTAAAGCGCTTCTTTGTATCCAGGTTTAATCGAAGGCAGTAGGTTTGGCATTCCCTGTTGCTTTAATGTATGAATACCATAAGGTTGAGACAAATGTATCTGCAGACCTGGAGACTGCAGATTCAGGCCCGCTGTTCTGGACCTGCATTTTGGCAGGAAGCCCTAATTCCTAACCCTAACCTAAGTCCAACGTTTAAAAGTGTATTTGAGCAGGACACCGATGTAGTGGAAAAGAAACAAAACAAGAAAAACGAAGGGTCTCGACATGCAAGCCAAGCACAGAGGGTCTGAATCTGCAAGTCTCCGGGTCTGCGAACACATACCATCGGTGAAGGTGCTAGTCTCTGTAGCAGGAGCAAGCCTCACCGTTGCTTCGTGTTGTGTGGCTATTAAGGCGATTAAGGCAAGCAATTAGGTGCGAACGAATCTCATAAACCAGGGACCCTCCCCACATCCGTCACTCAGAAGCCCCAATCTCACCAACAAATCAGCCGCCGAATCCGCAGAGGATTTGGGTCCTCCTGCTCTGCCACCCTGTATCCCACTGCCAGCCGGGATCAATCACAGGGGCCTTTCGGCCGACACCTTTCGAGAAGGAGCAAAGTCGTTGCTTGACCCCATAGGTCCACTGCCAGGCGGTGATGTTGAGCGGAGCCGACAGGTTCAGCCTGCCTTTGTTCTCCAGACGACTGAACCAGGACGAAAGCGGACAGCCGCGGGCACGTGGGCGAGCAACGGCGTCCACATGGGCGTGTACAGCACTTAAAGATGTACCAAGGCTTTGTGACTGCAGAGAATTTGAGAACCGTAAGAAGAGGAGCGAGCTTGGTTAAAATGAAGAGACATTGGTTAAAATACTTGAGACTTTGAAGTGGAAAATGTCTGATGCCTTTGACGGGGAAACGTCAGATACGATGTTAAAACAAACAGGCAGCTCTTCGGAAGGTGCGGTTTTGTTCTACAAATTGCAATTAACCAGGCGGCCACCCACCAAGGGGAAAAGAATGTAGCTTGAAGCACAGCATTCAGAAGGCACACTTTCCCCTTGAGTTTTAAGCACGGAAATGTAATAAAACACACTCATATCTACCATATCTTCCAATAACTCTGCATGCTGAGAGGCGGGGAGGTGTTTGCTTGTGCCTTGTTTGTATTCAGCTCTTGGTTGGCAAACCACTAGATGTGACTAAATATGACAAACTGGGCCTAAATGCTGGAAGTGCATTTAAGCATCTTAATAAAACGCACTGCATTTTGCAGAATAAAGCTTATGTACATCAAGTCTGTTGCTGTGGTTCCAAGGCCCTTTTCAAAGCAGTGGGTTCAACCAAGTACTTCTACAGATTTACATTAACATACCCACAAAAAAAAGAGCGAGCCGGCCCAAATAACAGAATAACCACTTAAGCAGTCCCCCACACACACACACACTTCCTGCCAGAATGTTCTGTTCATCTTCATACTCTTAATGTGTTTTTCCCATCCTTTCACGTGTATACCACCACAAGACATAACACGTCGGTTCTCCTCGCAATGGAGCATAAAAGAGACTCCACAGGCGGCCTGGAGACAGCCACCCAGAGTAAACACCAGCACTGATTTCCAGTCATGGTTCCCTGGCACTGCGCTCTCCTTACCGCAGGAGGAGGGGGGGGCTCGGGTCAACACCGTAGATTGTTGGAAAGCGGTAATTTGAAATTAGTATTAAGAAATAGGCACCATTTCTAATCAAAACAACCCCCCCCCACCCCCCACCTACAACCACCCGCCGCTGTTACTGTGCAGAGAATTGTGACATTAAATTAACAAAGGCTTCCGTCTTCCAAACACAGTGCAAACCCTTCGTAACTCCGCCCAAAAACAAAGGCGAGTTCTCACTCTGCAACGAGTCATGACGCCAGTTGTTAAAGTTTAGAGGCAAGAGGAGGCCAGTGAAAAACCCACCCTAGGATCCCCATTGTGGCCATGCTTTATGGCGAGAAGGCACGGCAGCAATTTAAAATTTACTGATCTTGTCCTCAGAAAATGACTTCTTGGGGTGAAAACTAGCACAAGGGTGTGCAGCACTGTCAAATCCTCTTTACTCCTTTTGATAGTGTGTGCATGTATAAGAATATGTTGCAAGTTTAGCAGACGCTAACTAGCTAGCTTGCTCGCAAACAATAGCATGTGCAGAGTAGCCAACAAGCTCCTGGCTGTAAGTTTGTTTGTTTGTTTTTTTTTCAGTAGAAGTCGACACAGCAGCAGGGCAATTATGAGACAACAGTAGCAACTGTATGTTCAAATTAGTCCAACGCACAGTGGTCCCTGGATAGAGCGACCCAAAGATCGCCATTTATCAATCTGGATGTGGGCGCAGGAAATGAGCAAATCTCCCACCAGGCTTGACCTCTTGTAGTTATTCGATCACTGCATCACTAGCGCAGGCTGAGCCGTGTCAGCCAAGTGGTACAGCAAATGTAAAAAATTAGAAATAAAAATATTGTTGTATTAGATTGTAATGCATTTTTTATGAACTGCGATATGTGTTGTACACTGTTGATGAAAGAGGTTATGCTATTCCGTACATATGCAGCCCAGATAGTTAAATGTATGTTGTTGGGGCTAATATTAACAGCTTCCTTCTTTTGAATCCCACTTTTCCAGCAGCAAAATTTTATTGTTTTATTCCTGTTTTGGTGTCAAGGGCTGAACCACGTGGAATCAGGGTCGTGTGGAGTACAGGACAACACAAATCAACACCTGCTCTTTCTTAGGCCAGATTTTCTCTCATGATTCTCACATGGATCTGCACCAGGTCCTACGCTAATAGAGAGGCGCTAAGTACGCTTCGCTGAAGCATACCGACTTAAGTGCGCGATGTGTAACACAGCTGCAGCGCCGTCGAGGGCGTGTGGACTGTGTCTCTGTCGGCAGGGAGTGGGCGCACGCTCCAAATCTGGCGGAACGCCACTGCTAATTGGCATCGATGTGACTATTTGACTCCAAAGATGAGAAACAAACAAACACGTCACACGCACACCTGGCTTCACCCAGTCGGCCAACAGATGGGGCCACTGCGGGGTCGTCGCTGTGGAGGGAACGCAAGCTAATGAGGTTTTTGCAATTGGGCACAATCCAGGACAAAAGAAAAAAACAGCAGAAGGAAATGTGCTGATACTTTTTTTCTAGTCTTTTTTTTTCCTTTTTTTTGCCAACTTGTTGTCCAAGGTGATGGCCCAAAAATAAGGCGACAGTAAGTGGGACGCATTAGCATTTGAGTCGCGGTGAATCTGTGTCAACCAGAAGAGCCGCCTGGCTGAGTCGCTGCTCCTCTGTGCCGTGCCGTCACCGAGACCCTCGGCTAATGTGTAGAAATTGGAGAGGCTCGCCAATCAAATGCAAAAAAAAATTGGGGGAGTGTTCCTCCTGTCCTTGTGACCACAAAAAAAATTGTTTGCAGTTGTTGTTCCCCCCCACATCCCACTTCTGAAAAAAATCAGTTTTTCTTCAGTTTGTCCTTCTGCAACAATAGGGAGTTTGAGTGTTAAGTATTGTATGAGATTGCATGAGCTAGATCTTCGGCCAACAAATGCATAGGAAAGTTAGGCGTTAGCCCAGTGCCCTCCAGGAGTCCTTTGTATGAGCCTGGACAGAGCGAGCAAAAGGAACTAAACAAATTATAAAAAATAAAAAATGTTGTGTTACTTTTGTGAGACCCAAGCATTAGGCAAGCACACATATCCGGGAGCCAAGTTGGAAATATGCGCTCAGCATGTTGCCCGCGGCCGCTACGAGAGAAACATTCTCACCAAATGGCATTTTTAACAGCCCCCAATTGCCGTGACATTTTTAGCCTGAGCTGTTTCTCTTTCAGTGGGGAAGCCACCACTGCATTTATTCTCTCTTTTTTTTTTTTTGTCTGTTGCTTCTCCATTTACAGAGGCGAAAGAATCGTCTGAAGGGCAAACATTCAAAATGTGGCATTTCCTGGATGGAGAGGAAGAAGGTGTTATTGAGGATTGACTTTGTAAGGAGAAAGTATTGAAATATACATCTGCAGCTCTACATTCAACTTGTTTATGTTTCCACTTATGCAAGCACAGTTTATCGGTTGAATTGGACTCATTACTGCTTGGTTTTCCCAAAACATCAGCCAGTTCTGCTCATGACCCCGTCTGTCCTCCCAGTTTTCGCTTCATGTTCCGAGGATTTCACTTCAGGCAGCATCTGCCTCGTTTTCATGACTGCATCGGTTCGATCCCGTCATATATTCCGACTTTAGAGTCCTTTCACCGAAGATGCGTCGACGTTGGTCTTTCATTGTTGTACACATTTAGTCACCCCAGTCCCCCAACCTCCCACCCCCGCGATGTACGACAGATCTGCGAGAGGTTATTGATAGCAATGCTAGTGCTGCCTCCGGCTGTCTCATCTGTCGGAGCAGCAGACAGCCGTCACATTTTTTTTTTTGTCATCCCTCTGAAATCTCAATGACAAAAATACATTTGCCTGACCTCTGTGCTGATTTTTTTTTTCTGTCAAAGCCTCCGCTTCCTAAAACAAATGAGGAGTTTTATCATCCATCCGTTGGCCATCTTACATCCCAGACAGCTTTTGCCTGGAAAATAAGCCCACTGTGTGAACCCAACGGTTGGTGCGAGAGTGGAACAAAATGAATTTTTGCAGTTGTTGTGTGCAGATGCTTTCCTAAATCCCTTGCAGAATGATCTATTTGGGAAATTTGAGGAGCAAAAGCTTGGGATGTGATTGGTCTGCGTGCGGCCCCTTCGTGGTGCATGCCTGGCAAACAGCTCGTCCCACGTTGTTGAAAAAAACGTTTAGCTAGTTGCTTTCGCTGTTTGGAGTAGAGTAGCTACTTCACTGTTTCCCTCTGTTGTTTTTTGTAACCCGACGTTTAACAAACCCCTTGTCAAAGCCCATCACAAGAGTCCATCCTTTATTCTTCCACTTGATGTGAAAACGCAGATCAAATTCCGAATGAACCGTTACAGGGGGAGCGCCTGCACCCTCTTCTCCTTCCATGCCCTCCTCTGTGGCATTTCCAGTTGACTTATCGGCAGCCGCCGTCTTTGCCACAGCCGAAAAGGGCGACAGAATCCAGTTGAGATCAGATCGAAGACACGTTTTTCATTGGCAGGTTTGGAGAGATGATTGAGAGAGATTCCAGTGGGGCTGGATCGACTGCGCCCGCGGAGGACAAAGGACGTCAAGACATTGTCGAGCTCAGCACAGCGCCCCCTAAAGGAAAGCGGGTTAACGGCGGAATCCAGTGGAAACACTGGCAAATACTATCGACTGGAGGTCGGCGGGATCTTGGAGTTGAGATCTAGTCGAGCTGCCTCGATCGGGGCTCATGGTGACCAAAGCAGGGGAATTAAAATAAATCCCCGTCTCTCTCCAGGAGATCAGCCTGAGTGGCGGAAGACGCTGCCAGCGAGGCGGCGGTGGAGGCACAACAACAGCACTAACGACGTTGCCGCGTCTGCAAGTGAAACACTCTCCGGTGTTCAGGAGCTTAAATCGTGACTGTAGATGAATTGGGGGGGTGCAGCATAGAGGGGCTGAGCTCAGCCAGATTCAGGTCGGATCGGCAGCGTTAAGGCAGGGTGATAATGCGGCTGGATGAGAGCAGATCACTCTTGAGGGGCTGTGCTGCTCCTCACTGTTAATTAGGCCTCTGGTTGCAGCTGCTGCTGCTGCCGCTGCTGCTCTCTCTCGCTCTCGCTCTCTTTCTTTCCCTCCCTCGGCCTCTGTCCCACTCTGACAGCAGCGTTCGGGCATCCTGCTTTGTATATCTGGAAGAGAAACTCCTCACTCTCTCTCCTCCGCGCTCGATTCTCCTCACATATGACTTGCCGCCGCCTTTGGTCCCTCTGATTTCTCTCTCTCTCTCTCTCTCTCTCTCTCTCTCTCTCTCTCTCTCTCTCTCTCTCCCCCCCCTCTCTCTGCCTCTCCGTCTGGAGGAGGGAGGCAGGTGGGGGTATGCAGAGTAACTGCAGATTTGACAAAACTGAGCCGAGCACAGAGAGAAGACCCGGCGGAGGGGGGAGGAGGTGAGGGGAGGATGTGGTGGATGAGGGGTTGGGTCGTAAAAATTTCTGACTAGGCCATTTCAATTACACGCCCTTAATCCATATTTACGCTCCTCAGCTCGTCCTTCCCCTCGGCGGCGGCCACAGCCTTCAGATTATTCGCGGCTCCTGCTGCTTATCTGCGAAAAATCCCGACTCAGAGTGTTTGCACAGTCATGGCGGAATTAGGAAGTTACCAAGTTGTTTTTCTTTTTGCGGGGGCGAAAGGGACAAAAGGACTTTGGCTTTACTTTAAGTCTATTAGGCCCATCTTTCGGAAAATGCTGACTGGGTAAACAGCCCATAAAACAGCCCTGGTGCCACTAGGGGGCACTGCTGAAAGGAAAAAATGATGACTCATTTCTTGTCAAAGTCTGCATCTGTTGGAGTTTGATTCTCCGAAAGCAACCAGATTTCCTTTTATTTAACTACCCTCCCGGCCTGAAGGGGGCCACAGAGGTTCAACCACATTGATTTGGACAAGGAGGTGAGTGATTTCCACCTTCACCTCCCCTCAGCAGTGATTTCCCCTCTCCAAAGGAAAAAGCAAAATCCACCGAGGACCCGGGGAGCCTCCCGATCCGCTGCGACTCTCTTGGAATTGTCTTTCGAATCGTCTTCCTCCTTGCCAGAATGAACCAGGTTTGCGCTTGGAGACCCCACCCCGCCCCTCTTGTCAGCAGAAAAGTGATGCAGACATCAAATTCCAGCGCAACAACAACGTACGACGGGGGGGTTGAGAGACGGACTGGAACTCGGCGATGCAACCGCTACAAATGAAGGTTCCAATGGGTCGTTTTTGCCAGTCAACCGAGCCGGGACCCCACCGCCACCCCCGCCAGTAGGCCCCGCCCACCGGCTGGTCCCACCCCCTGAACTATACATGCGCGAGTGGCAGGTGGGCAGCGAGGAGATTAACATCCGTCACTCCTTTGCCCCCCTTTTGCCGCTCTTACAAAACGCCCAGCGGTAAATTGCAGGGGTGTATTTCCAAACTGCAAGCCGCTCAAAGTGCAGCTCAGACGCAAGACGACTCGGACCTGCGGTGACGGCAACAAGTGCGTCGCCCAGCAGCGAGTTCTATCACGATGATTGACCGGCTGGCGGCCTGATCTGCATCAGAGGGGGAGAGTCTGAGCTGTGCTGCAGGCGGTTACTTTGTTTTAAAGAGAGGAGGAAAACGAAGAGGTGGAGGAGAGATTGCAGAGTGGCTGCTGTGAAGTAACAGTGACACCTGCTGGCCAAGGCTGCAAAAGGTGTGAGTTGCTCCCACCTCCTCGCACCAGCAGGCATTCACTCGTTGATTCATTTCAACTCACCTTCCACAACGCATTATTTTCTGCGTCTCAGCAATTAATGAAGATGATTTTTTTAAATAAAAGTCAGTCAATTACAGGCAGGTTCAGCCCACACGCCGGCGTCTGACGCCACCCTCCAACCCTCTGGAGGACTTTGCATCGATCCCATTGATTTCCGACCTCTAACCCCTTGACCCTTCCAGAAGTGCGTCATTAATTGTTTCACCACATCAATGTGGCGGCGCCTCAAATTAATTACAGTGCAGAAAAAGTGCCTGTTTTCATTGGGTATAAAATATGGCAAGCCGGGAAGCAGTTGTTAAAAGTCTGCAGCATTATGTCTTTATTAACAAATAAACAAATACATAACACTGTCAACACAAGAAAGGTTACAGGCACCAGTGCAGTCTCATTGGCTCACTGGTGTTTTGCTAAGTAATTGGAATGCATTTTCACTTCACTGCAGGAAACGACTTTTATATTTCTGCTATTTGTTTCTTAAATTTATTTAAAAAAAAAAAATTAAAAAAAACTTTGATCAAGGGTATAAGTTTCATTCGTTGGCCATACTGTAGTTGTTAATCGAGTGTGTTAGCTTTGTGCAGAAAATGAATAAATGTCTCTCTACAATGGTTTGTTCCTCATGTTTTTGCAGCATTTGCCAGCCCGCTGTTAGCCGGCTTTTTAGGAGTAAAACTTGCCTTATTCTGAGTTTTCCTATGCTCTAACGATAAAGCTAACACTTCCTTGTGACGATCTTGGGATCAACATAACTTTTGCCATCCTTATTCAACAGGAAAAACTCTTTTTGCAGCGACCTCTACTGTTAGCTTGGCTGTTTCCAAAGTTTGCAGCCTGCCTCGCTTGACAAATAAGACATGTAATATCTCTGTGTCCCTTCTCTGCCTCCATGGCTCTTCCCCATCTTGCTCTTTTTTTTTCTCCCCCTTTCAAGGTTTTGATACAGTTGCTTGGTTGCGTGGAAAATAGCCAAGTGCGTGAATCTGCTCACAGCAAGGTCTCTGGCTGAGCATTTAATGATTTCTGAAAGGAGACACGACGCTGGTTCAAACTTGGGTTTTCTCGAGGTCGGTTTTTAGCACCACGAGGGGATAAAAAATAGAAGAAAAAAAACTGGTAAAGTCACAGCAAAACAGCCGGGATGAATAAGCAGTGGATGAATAAGCAGGCTGAACTGTCGACTTGCGTGTTTACTTTCTTCCAGCTGCAATCTTCTGCGCTAAAATTGATATGAATACAGAGATGGGAGCAGGAAGCAGGTCGGACTAATGTCACCGTGAGTTTGTTTGCACCTTGCCTACCTTACAGCGTGAGGCCAATTGATTAAATGTCTTCCGATTCCACATGACGGACTGGCTCTTCCGCGTCAACGCATCCTTCACATTCGACCTCAGCCATCTAAAAACGTACGTAAAGCTTCACTGAAAATAGTCTTCTAACACTGACCTTAAAGTGGAAAAAGTAATTGTGAACAGTCTGAAATGTCATCCTCACTTGTACAGAGACTTCACGCGGTATTTATAGCAGAGCAAGTGAGCTGTAGGTTAGCGCAGAAGATATGGATTGGCAGCTGGAGAGGTGCCAGCTCACCTCCCCGGTCAGCCCGCACCCTTTAGCTCAACGCTAACTGCTTCAGGTCACCCGGCTTCACTACGGCCTCGCAGGCTTGTTGCGGGATGTATTTATAATTCACGCAACATGTCTTCATCCATCATCTCGCGCTTGCCGAAAGGTTAGAGAGGCATGTTTGTAACTCAGGGGAGGGAGGGAGGGAGGGAGGGAGGTAGTGTGGGGGGGGGCGTCGAGGTTTAATTCCCCAGACTTCCCAGCCCAAAGTAAGAGGCAGTCCGGTGTTACCCTTTAATAAAGGCTTCAACTCGCCAACCAGTGGATCAGAGGATCCTTTCAAGTCCAAACTCGTTGCATTGGCCAGCCCACGGGCGTTTGTGTGATCTAGTCTCTTGAAAAGAAGTCCAATCGATAAAGAGTTGGAAAAGAGAAAATAAAATAGACGGAGAATTAAAGGCTGTGTCGTGAGGATGGCGTCACCTCAGTTTCATTAACTCCTTTGATCATGTCATATTTCATGCTTTCCAGTCAAGCCCAACCGACTCATGCGAGTACACACACACACACACACATATATATCTATCTATATATATATATACAAAACGTTGAGTTCATGCATGAGTAACTGTGAGTTCAAGCGTTACAAAGGACTCACACACAAATGCATGGTAATTCATTATATTTATGTCTGAATTAATTCATCATATCATGTGCACAAATTCACTACAACTGATGCACAGATTTAGACGGTAAATCATCCCTGAATTACTCTACAAACAGAACCTGCAAACAGAACCCCATCTGCAATTTCAGCAGAATCCACAGTTAATTGCTACGTTACGAAGGCGGCCTACGTTACGAGGTCACTGTGGAAGTGAGGAACATTGCCCTCCGCATGAATCCCTCCAAAAGAAGTTTCTGTCCTGAAGATTGAGTACGTCGCAGTCCGCCGACCTGCTTTGAGCTCAGACCATCCAGAAAGTAAGAAAGAGAGGAAAAAATGAACAGCAAAGAAATCCCAGACCACCCAAATCTTTCATGCCTGATGCTTTTTTGTCCGAAATTCAGCAGCTTCGGCGGCGGTCTCTGCAGCTTTGAGGACAAACAGATTGCAGGCAGACCACATTCAATTACCAAAACACCTTGCTCCTCCAGTTTCCAGGCAACATTGGTTTTCTCTCTCCATTCTCGTCGGCCCTCTCCTGGGACTGGCTGCGTTTACATGCGTTGCTCCGTGAAGAGCGGAAGAGTGGGGGCTGGCGGTAGGTGGTAGAGTGGACTGTCAGAAAACGCACGATTCCTTCCATGTGCAACCAGGTTCCCGATTCTCATCACGGCTTGTATCAGTGTCATCAGTGTCGGTGACAGACGGGTTGAGGGGAGTCGATTTTTCAACACCTTCCAACCAGTGGTGCAGTTGGTCCCTGGAGAAGTGGGTGTATTCTTAATGCATGCCGCTTTTGAAAGCAACATTGACAAGTGGGTATACGCAACGCTGACTGAAAAATAAGTAGGTATACTTTGTGTACCCGTGTATACCCTGCACTACACCACTGCTTCTACCTGACTGCCTACTGCCTGCGTGCGATCCGACGCCTCTGACGGTCGTGCTCAGTCATCCATCGACTTCATCCGTCACCGCCGGACAGGCCAGCAAGCGCCCGTGTCCGTTGGAAAAAGTTAACGAGCTCTCGCCGAGCCCGGCTGTGTGTGTTTGCTGTTAAGTGCCGCAGTCGGGGTGATGTACTGTATACGTCCTCTTGCGCGGGACTCTGTCATGTCTCTCGTTTTGGCCCAGGAGTGACAAACAGGTCAGATGTCGTTATCTGAGATGGGACGCGGGGTGATCCCTCTCTCCCGGCAGGTTTTGGCATGTTGGGGAACGTTGACGCACGATCATCTTGTCAGATTGAAACTTGCAGTGAGAGTTTGGGGCTGGTGAACGACTTGGAGACGATACCTTGGCACTTACTCGGGTAAGAGTGTATTTTTTTTTTTTGTGTTTCTTATGACCCAAACTCGTATATAAACTGTTGAAAACTCCTGATTACCGGTTTAACTTGTTGACACTTCAAAAACAGATGACTCCCGATACATCATGCATGGTGCATAATTTTTGGCTCACTCTCACTTGTTCTTCCAAATTTTCTTTCACGGTGCCACCAAGGAAAAGTCCAGCTTTGTGGCTCAGACGTTGTGTAGATTACCCAGCGTCTTTTTGTTTTCAACGTGGGGCCACTGCTCCCACGTTGCCCACACTTGCTTAGGACCTCAAAAGTTCAGCTCCCTCCGACCTTTCCAAGAAGAAGGCGGGACCATCAGCTGTAACTCCGCCTCCCGCCACGACACAGCTGAGAAAGGCATGAGCATGAGCATTGGTTGAAAATTGTTTTATGGATCGATAACATCTCTGCGAGCTTGTGTAGATTTTTGGTTAATTGTCCTTCACAAGAGAATTTGGACTTGATTTCCACGGAATTCCATCAGCGTTGTTTAATATTTCCAAATTCCCATGTGTCCTTTCATCATGTTGGTATGGCAGCAAAAAAGGGGGGAAATAAAATGGTGAAGAAAAAAATCCAAAGTACCCAATGGCAGCTCGAAAAATGGCCCTAAACACGCTTGTGTTTGTGCGAAACAAAAGGATTGGCTGAAAAGGTCAAATATATTACACAGTGCAAAAGCCCCGCTGGCCGGTCGAGCAGCGCGCAGTTAAATCAGAAAAGGTTACGAATGCGTGCAGAAAAAAGTTCTCTCACGGCATAATTATGAGAGGAGGGGGACAAATGTCAACGCCCTCATTAAGTCCCTCCGGTGTCAGGGTGTCCGACGGATAAATCCGCGCGGTCGCCGTCCTGGGCGTCTAAAATCTTCTCTCCTGCGTGGCGCCGCTTAACCTGTCCTGCCGTCATTAAAAAAAGGAGCGAGATAATGGCAGTGGAGGAGAAATAGCATTTTTACGAGAGGTGCACCAATACCACTTTATTACAGAGCGAGTAGCATACAATTACTTGAAATTCCATACTTCATAATATAGCCATTGCACATTATATTACTTGGATTTTTTTTTTTTTTTTTTTCTTTTCCACAGATGTGTTATTTCGTGGGTTCGATTCCGGGCCCGGGACCTTTCTGTGTGGAGTTTGCATGTTCTCCCTGTGTCTGCGTGGGTTCTCTCCGGGTTCTCCGGCTTCCTCCCACACTCCAAAAACATGCATGTGAGGTCAATTGGGAACTTTAAATTGACTGTAGGTGTGTGTGAGAGTGCGAATGGTTGTTTGTCCTTTTTTGTCTCTGCGTGGTCCTGCGATGAACTGGCGACTGGTCCAGAGTGTCACCTTGCCTTCGCCCTATGACAGCTGGGAGAGGCTCCAGCAGACCCCCGTGACCCTCAACTCAGGAAGGGGGTATTGAAAATGGATCACATGGACGCATGGATGCATGGTTATTTGAACAACACTCCTCAGCATGTTTTTCTAGAACATGGGGTGGCTGTCACAAATGTAACAAAATTTTCAAACACATTCATGTACGACTGGGATCGGTGTCATGGTATCGGGCACTCAACCCCGGTATTGGTATTGACACCTGATACTGGTATCGGTATCGGTGCATCCCCAGTTTTTAGATCTGCTGAGCGAGCTGGCTGTCGTACAGGTGCAATTCAAAGCGTCGATATCATCCGTCGGTCAGTTTGACCTTTTAAAGGTCGCTGGCCTTTAAGTTCGACGCCCTGCGAGGGACCCGAGCCAAACTTTTTCCCTCGGTCGCGTTGCGCGCTCGATAAAGGTTCTGCTTGACTTCCTTTTTTTGTGTGAGTGTGTGTGTGCGTGTGTGTGTGTGTGTGTGTGTTGTTTTTGGTTGCTCAGTTGTCGGTGTGTGTGTGTGTGTGTGTGTGTGTGTGTGTGTGTGTGTGTGTGTGTGTGTCCTTTGCACCCACAGAGAATTGGCCTTCAGCGAAAGCGGCGAACAAAAGGAGCCTTTCTCTGCTTACCCCCTTGCAAAAACTACAAGCTGGGAACATACCGCTTGGCTCTTTTTCCAAGTCGACTGAACACTTGGATTTTTTTCTTTTTGCCTACTTGATCGAAATACACAAAAAGTTTTTTTTTTTTTTTTTTTTTTTTTTTTTAGGAAAGTCTTAGTGCTGCCCCAACGCTCTGCCTCAGTCTGTTGGAATTGTTCCCATTGTTTTTTCGTTTTTTTCCCCCGGTCTGTTTGTCGGCATTCTGATCCAGGCGGATGCGTTATGGATGAGGCATGTGGATTGAGATTTAAAATTCATGTTTTTTTGATCAACGGCGCTCAGTGAGAGACGCAGCTTTTTTCATTCCTCGCCTTCGGTTTGCGTTCGCGGGAGACGCTTCTACCACTTCTAATCAGTAAACTGGCTGTGTTTTCTTTTCTCCGGCGAGGTGCTAACAAACGTAGCGATTGGAAAACTTGCGAGACGTTTCGCCTTTAGCCCTCGCGCCACAACGCCCATCCACACGGTGGTTTACGAGTCCAGCACTGGTTTTCCTCTTCAGCTCCTCTTCAGAAATTTTGCTGGGGCCACAAACTCTGATTTTTGCATCGGTAAATGTTTGTCCCATATTTTTAATCCTCTCCATTCTGAAAAACAGGAGAAAAAATAAACGATCGAGGCCGACTCGTGTTTGTTGTGCCAGTGTGTCTAATTATGTTTCATATTATGGATGCAACGTTCCATAATATGTTTTTTTTTTTGTATTTTCTCCTCCTCCTTCTCCCGCTCCCCAAACTGCTCAGGGGGAAAGAGTGAATATGGGGAAATACCGCAATGTGAGAGCGCAAAAAAAAAAAAAAAAAAGATAATAACAATTATTATTGTTATTATTATTCCTGGGATGTTTTGGATTTTTTTTCTTCATCCTGTCGGGGCTTCAGAGAGGAAGATGGGGTTGTGGGAGGCCGGGAAGGAGGCGTTTGGAGGACAGAGATAAAGATGGGATTAGTCGGAAGGCAAAGGAGGGTTGAGGACGGGCGGATGGACGTTCAGGCCTTTAAAGTACCGGTGGGGCTTATCGGCGTAAAACGCAACCACCGCCTCCATGATGAAAGCTCTCAGAGGCAGCAAACCCGGCCTTCAGCGCCCACTTCGTACCCATCGTGTCACCCGGAGACCCTCTCTGCAATGTTATTGCTCGCAACACGGGAAAAAAGCTAACGTGCAGCTGTCTGACTCACAAGCCCCCCACCACCACCACCACCTGCCCCCTTGTTGATTGTTGGAGACATTTGTGTTTTAAGCAATAGATTTTAAGCCAAAAAAAAATTGCTTGTTATCTCTTCTCCCAACGAGATCAGTGAGGCGCACATGTCTAGAAAACATGTGAGAGCTGCTATGCTAATGTGATGCTAAGGGGATTTGTGTGCGTTGTGCTGCATTTGGTGGAGGCTAGCGTGTTTGTGTGCGATAATCATTGAAGCTTGTTGTTCGTTTAGCCTGACTCCAGATTGGAAGGTTAGCTTGCTAACTTGCTAAAGAGGGGAATTTAGCAATATACCCCAGCAGTTTTCACACATGCTGTCATTACAGGGTTCTTAATTTTGATTGTGAATTGATGTGACAAATTGAAGCTAGCACATTAACCTGTGCTTTTAACGCAATGTGTGGCTGTTGCCTGGTACTGTTACAAAGTTAAAGCCACATTTCGGACTACGTCTGTGTTTTGGAGAGCGCCTAATTCTGCCGCCCTCTTTCACTTGACTCCTTCGTTGATATTACTGTTTTGCGTGGCACAACCGGACGCCGACTGATCAAGCTAGTCGGAGCGTCCACATTCCAAGCCAACTGCATGGTTTGCATAGAATGCGGTTGCGCGGTCGGGGATGGGGCACGATAAAAGGCGACCGCTGAGAAACGGAACCGACACGCGAGGTTCGCCGCGGCTTGAAAAATTGATGGGACTTGGAAAAAGGCCGAAGCCCAACACCGAGGGATTTTTTTTTCTTTCTTTCTTTTTTAGCAGGGCAGTTGCCACACGTTGCTTTTTTCTTTTCACTCACAACGGCTGCAAGAGGTTGCTAGCAAGAGACGGCCATGAGAGCCAATGAATGACCAGCCGTTTCTTGGACCTTAAAAAGTAATTACAGGAACCGTGAAATTCCCCTGCCGACTAATTTGTCCATCTTATAGCTGCTAAAAACTGTGGCACAACAGCCAGTAGAGTGGAAGGGGTGTGGCTTGGGTTGAACTTGGGGGGTGGGCCGGGGGAATAGCAGGAGCAAATACGAAAGGCCCCGGACACACCGAGCATTAATATTTTACAACTTCCCGTGCTGTTTTTCTTTTCATTTCTTGTCTTGTCTTTCCACTCAAAATATATATTAAAAAAGTCAGCAAGGCAGAACACTCAGGGGGCAGGGTGGGCAGAGTCCATTATTTCTACACAAAGGCAAACGTGACCTTCTAACCAAGCTGAGTCACGCCAGTCAAATCCACAAACCCACATGCTTCAGTTTCAAGGCTGTTTTTGGCTGAAGAAAAAAAAAAAAAGAAAGAAAAGAAAAAGGGCTACCTTTGGTCTCTTTCAGAGCACAGTCGGAGTTCCACAGGATGAATTGGGAGCTTTTCTGCCAGGTTCCCACTCAACTCGGCTAAACAAATTGACGAC
Source organism: Thamnaconus septentrionalis (assembly GCA_009823395.1). Taxonomy (NCBI): domain Eukaryota; kingdom Metazoa; phylum Chordata; class Actinopteri; order Tetraodontiformes; family Monacanthidae; genus Thamnaconus; species Thamnaconus septentrionalis. Next base: position 28,950,201 of record CM020501.1, on the reverse strand, counting down.
GTGCTTGTTATTGTACGTGGCTGAGCCAGGGGGGGGTGGGCGGGTGTGAACGGACGTGTTGCGGTTGTAGAGTGTCGTGGCTCTGAAAAACAGCCTGGGCCCTGTCGTGCCAGACAGGCTAGTTTGTAGGGTTTGGGGGTAAAAGCCTAATATATTGCACATAAGTCCATTAATAACAGTGTGTTCTCAAGTGCAACAAAAGTATTGTAATTAGCATGAACGCTCATGCAACCCAGGTCCTGAAATGACTCCATGTTTTTTTTAAAATTCTCCTTTTAAATAATTCACTTTAACTGTGAGATGGACAATGCATTGAGCAGTCATTAAGAATCTGTGGAACAGTTCATTTTATTTTTAAATAAATGTACTGACTCCTCCGGACATCTTTCTTCCGCCCGACGGAGTGCAAGATGTTCGCTCAGCCCATCAAGACAAATCGGTCAAATGTCGCGCCACCACCGCCGGCAGCCCTTTTATTTGTATGAAGGCCCCACACACCCGTGCCGCGTGTAATAGAAAGTCTAATTGCTTTGCGTTGTTTTCGCCTAATTTGTCCGCCCACGCCGTGTCATTTCAAATGAAACGGCTGAAGGGGCTTTTTTTCTTTCTTTCCATCCAAGAAGACGCAGTAATGAAATATCAAACAGCCGTTTTCTTTTTTGTTTTTTTCTTTCTTCGCGTGCAATAATAGGTTGTCACTTTGTAGTGTGTGATCCGCCAGTCCTCCTGAATACCAAGTGTTCGCTCTGTGTTGGCTGAAGAGACGGCAACATGATCCCGTTATTGGGAAACTGGCTCATATCTCAGAAAAACAAAGCCGCCATTGGGCCGCCTGGACCAGGTGCATGAAGACAGTGGCTGACGGACGTCGAGACCTTTTTTGGCCTCGTGTTCGTCTAAGGTGCCAGCAATTCAAAATTCAAAATTAACAAGCCAATTAAAAAAAATGCTAATTTGCCTCCGGTTGCAAGAAAGAAACAATCTCCCGCAGAACATCCAGAAGCTTGTGGTTGTTTGAGAAAGGAAAAAAAAAATTGAAAAAAAATTAATCCACTCTCTAAAATGTGCAGTTGTGTGAATCGGATGCCAAGCTGGGAAACATGTTAATTGGAAACGTCGCAAACAAACGTGGTGGCAAATCGGAGAGAAAAAAAGACCCAGGCTTGGATTCCGGATTTTCCAAATGGTTGAAAAGGTCCAAAAGCCCTGAAAAAAAGACAAAAAAAAAAATAATAATAACAGACTCTTTGCAAAGGAAAGAGCTCGTCAGCTGGCGAATGTTTGGAAATGGCCAAAAACAGACGAACGAAGAAAGGAAGTCGCCCGCCGCTATTTGCTGGCAAAGCCGGTAAACAGCAACCCGCAATTACTGAATTGAAAAAAAAAAACACCACCACCAAAACTCCTGCAGTGAACGAGGAGAAAATGCAGCCAAACTCGGGGTTGTACACAGAAAGGACATTTCTTCAAATAATACCAGCGGCGCCGCCAGATCCTCTCTTGGTCGCCCCCTTCTGTCCGAGCGGCAACGTGACTTTCGTCCTGGATTCCATGGCAGCGGCTCTCGAGTTTGAGCGTGAACATTTTTTGATTTTTTTTTTTTTTTTTGTACATAGTGAGTGAAAATGGTGTCAAATAAACAAAAAACAAATAGGGCAGCGAATTTGTTACACTTCTCCGTGGGATTTACGAGGAGATGAAAACAAGCAACAAAAAAAAGAAATATTGCAAAATCTGCTTGGCTTTGTTTTTTTTCTCAACAATTATCATGAACTGCTGCCTCCCCTCCAAACACCTCGATCCCTTCCCCCTCCATTAAAAAAAGAAAACGTCTGCGGCAGATGCATTTATTGGTCTGAAGAGGCGGAACTTGAGAGATCCGTTTTTGTTTTTCTTTTGTCTTATTTTGCAGCTCTTGCCCCTGTGTATTGGCATAAATGATCGAATTGCGCGTACAAACACGCCATGAAACACATTTTGTTGCAAATTGCACTTTATTGGGAAGGGTGGGGGAATGTTGGTTGAAGTGGGGAAGAGGGCGGGTCTAAGGGTGAAGAGGAGGGCTCTCTTTCCAGGGATGGAAGCCTTCGGCCTCGGAGCTCGTTACTGACGCGAAACAAAAGACTGCAGCCGCCGCTGCTGCTGCCTATCACCAACAACTTCTGTTTCCACCACGTCATTTTTTTTGGTTCACTCCGCCACCGCCACCACCGCCGCTACATTCCCCTTTTCCCCGTCTGATGAATGACAGGCGCAGAGGCTCAGCCCGCCTGCCACAAACTGGGTCAGAGAACGGAGCTCGAGCAAGACAAGAACGAGCTCTTCCTTTTTTTTCAGGGGTGGGTGGGGGACACGTGAACAGCAGGAACGCTGGAATCAGGTTAATCCATCACGTGAGGCTGTGTTTTTATTATTATTATCATTATTCATTCATTCATTCATCTTCTATACCCGCTTATTCCAATTCAGGGTCACGGGGTCTGCTGGAGCCTATCCCAGCTGTCTTAGGGCGAAGGCAGGGTACACCCTGGACAAGTCGCCAGTTCATCGCAGGGCCACATAGAGACAAACAACCATTCACACTCACATGCACACCTACGGACAATTTAGAATATTCAATTGACCTCACATGCATGTTTTTGGACTGTGGGAGGAAGCCGGAGAACCCGGAGAGAACCCACGCAGACACAGGGAGAACATGCAAACTCCACACAGAAAGGTCACAGGTCCGGGCCCCGGAATCGAACCCACGACCTTCTTGCTGTGAGGCGGCAGCGCTAACCACTGCGCCACCGTGTTATTATCATTATTATTATTATTATTAATATGCTATTTTTCTCCTCATCTTGATCACCGTGTGGGTGGATAGGTGTTAGCTGCGCAAAAATACGCCTGCTGGCTTCTGCTGTTTAAAAGCAGTAGGTGGGAAGTAACAAAGTACAAATACTTTGTTACTATGCTTGAGTATATTTTATCCCGTTTCTGTACTTGACTTGAGTATTTCGTTTTCTGATGACTTTTTTAGTTTGGTTCCCTACATTTGAACACAAAAATCTGTACTTTCTTTTTGGAAAAATATGCTGGTTACTCTTGTGTTTGAAAGATGAATTCTGTTTGCCTGCAAGTAATTTGCCTGAAGTGGAGATATTTAAGCTCTGCCATTGCTGTAGTTAAATATAAAAGAGGATCGTATTTTAATGGGGGATTATTTTTGAGTTCCTCAGCTTTGGGGTCACTGGTCAGTTCGGTCCAGATTATTCTGTCTTTTTCATTTTTGCAAAATTATGAATGAATGTATTGTTTCATTAATGCCAAAAAAATCATTTTTACTTTTTACTTAACTTAATTTTAGAAATTGTCCTTTGTTAGTTTTCATAGAGGAGTTCAATGAGTACTTTAACTTTTACCAGACTATTGAAGCATCCTTACTTCTACTAAAGTACAGAATGTCAGTTGACACCTTTGATGAAAACAAAAAGAAGAAGAAAAAACGAAAAGAGACTAGCGGCAGCTCCTTCCGACGTCAGTCGATGGGACAAAGTTGCCTTGACATTGACGCGATGTTCCGGGATGAATTAAAAGTGGAAAGCGGAGTCAGATTAGCCACTGGACAGCAATTTTTCTGGCCGGCCAGGGTCGTCCTCCTCAAGGGCGGCATTAATGGGCACCATTGATCCGCAGGGAACGAGCACAGGGTTCACAAGTATGAGGACGCCACCAAGTCAAGACAGCTGGACTTCGACAAAAAATAAACTGACACTTAAATCTTAAAAGTTAAAGTTCTAAATTGCAGATGCCCCAACCGTTGTTCACGTCTTCATGGGTTCTCCAGAAAGCAGTGTGCACTCGGAGGAGAAGCCAAAAATATCCTTTGACCCACTTCACGAGTTTCGACTTTGAGACGACTCAAATTCATGAAATTCGAACGGATTTTGGCTGAAAGGCCTTGTGTGTTCTACCTCTCGTTCTTCGTCTCACCCAAGACGACCGACTTCATCAATCCCCCCGCAAAAAAGCGTTGAGACCTTGGAGGAGAAAAAAAAATGAGCTGCGTCGACAAGCCTCACGTCCTCTTCATGGAAGAAAGACAAAACGACATCAGAGGCAGTCGGGCCTTTTGATTTGCGCTGGAATGATCCACCGACTTCCCGCCTGCCGTCCTCCAACTTGCTCTATTTCTCGGCTTTAGAGTTTTAGTTTTGGTTTCGGGCGTCTTTCTGACGAGCCAAAGCCAAACGCGTGGATGTTGCACCCTCCTAATAAGCGCCCACTCAAACAACAAAACTACAACACAACTTGAACGTCCGTGTGGAGAGGGGATTAAAATTAAAGAAAGAGAGAGAGAAAGAAAGTTTTTGCTTGCTGGTCTCCCCTTGGAAAGAGCTTGCAGCAAAGGCGAAGGCTGGATGAACAGAGGCTGCCATGCCGCGCGGCGAACTCTCCGGTGACATCCCATTAGCCTCGCCCCCCCTGCGCCACACGGACGGCAGGTGTTCATCAACTCTCGCCCAGCTGTTAGAGCTCCTCCACCGTTGTCACACCCCTTACCTCTTGCCTTTTTTTTTTTCTCAGATGAAAGTTTAGTCTCAAATAGGTTCCGGGTCGCTTCCTCCAACCCGCGGCTGTCGGCGGAATTAACTGTAACCTGGCAAGGCGGAGCGCCGGGAGCTCACCTCGCCTGCTCCGAGCTGTCATAACAATGGAACGGGAGCAATTTTCTTTTTTTTTCTTTTTTCTTTTTTTTTAATCATGGCCCAATCGCTTTGGCTCCCTTTTGTGCTTTAGCAAAGGAAAAAAAAAAGAAGACACTGTTATTGCTGCGCCGAGTTGCTGTTCTATTTAATTTCTCTGAGGAGATATTTGTTTTCCCGCTCAGTTTTAAAGATCTCCTGTGCCAATTTGAGTGAACCGGTAGAGTAATCACCATCAACGCAATAATTAGCGGCAGTTTCAGTTGTACCCTTTTTGCCGCACGCAATCAAGAGACAACAACGTGTTTTTTGGTTGCTTTGTATTTCGTGTCAATCACGTTAAAAGTTTTGGCGAGAGACTCTCATTTTAAAAGGAAAACACAATACCACTACCGCTGATTGTGAGAATTGAAATTTTCAAAAGAAACGCGTGGCTGAGTCAACAGAGTTGACATTTTATCCTCGTGTCTTACAAACCTTGAGCTGGAAAGTCAAACGGGATAACCAGGGAGCAGACTGTCAACATGCTGTATATCCTGGGAAACGTGGCCGACGATCCAGGTCCGTCTCTGCGGTTCACCTTGACGCCATCTCGCCACAGGCCGATTCGCATCCAGCACATTAAGATGCACGGCCGGGTCGAGCCGAGCCGCGGTTATGACTCGACGGAGCCATTTAATTAAACTACTGTCCTCGCTGTGCTGCACGAGCACAGGAAGGGGGATCCATTTATCGACAGAGGCACGTCCGGTTTCCACTAAAGTAGGAAATTGTAAACACCGGCCACTTGACCTGTTACATCACAGGCCCATAAATCAAGGTAGCTCACGGTCGCTGGCGTAAACAAGCTTTGCAGCTTTTGCATTTTGGACATTTTGGTGAATCGGTTTCATTCTTTTCTACTATAGGGCCACGGAACTTCCACAAAAATGCCAATTTGTGCCAGCGTAATAAAGTTTACTTTCACGGCGTGTTTCAAAGACTCGGGACCAGTGCAGATGTTTTCAGGTCCTCCTGGTCAACTTATGTTCAATAGCTTTTTTGTAGTTGTGATCAATCAGTTCAAAGTTGAAATGAGTTAAAGTGGGCAAGGATCAGAGGCATTTCTTGCAGGTTTACTGACAGATAAAAAATTGTACAGCAACCTGGGCTCATCCAGAATTACCAAAAACAAGACAACAGCATCCTATGGTGCTGCGCTGATGAACCAACGATGTGACGGAATCCACGCAGTTTTAAAGAGTCCAGGCATGGCAGCAATAGTGTCTCCTGTCTTGTGGATATCCCAATAAGGTGTTGTTTTTAAAACAGATCAATAGCTGATATCCCTATCAGGAGTTGTTCTTTACAGATCAATAGCTGGCCTTGCAACCTCTGGCCTTGCAACCTCTGGCCTGCTCTAATGTATTCTTATCCAGTGGTCACTTGCCAGCCGCCAATGTCCATCAATTGACAGACTTTCTGGCGTTGTTCAGTGTCCTCTCTGCTTACACCATATATATATATAATTCATTTAAAACTACCACAGGCGCACCCTTTACGAATTCCCCTCTTGACCTGCGTTGGCGCCACATCAAGAATTACTGAAGGAGAAGACAATGCAAATCTCTCCCATTTATTGTTCAGTGACAGCCAACTTTCTGTAGCTATGTTTGTTTCGCGTGCATTCTGCAAGGTGTACCACTTCCTGCGTATCTAGAGTTTGCCAGAGTGCACCTTCTCCAGCAACTAGCTGTGCCTTCACACCTTCTCAAATAACTTTGCGATCGTTCGATTAGACAGGAAGACAGAGTGCGTTGACGTTCTCGACCATTACCCAGCAGGCTTGACCCAAGAACCACATCCAATCTTTAGTAGTGCCGTGTCAAGGGCGCCGAGTGGAATTAACATGTATTTTAAAAGCCTCGGAGATGCATAATACATTTTCATGTAAATGTACCAACTGGGAGCCAAACACAGAAGCCGCTATAGAGAAGAGACCATTACAGCATGGTACGTATATACCCACATGCTGCCAAGAATTCCTCTGTGACCCGATCCAGTCAGAGCCGCTGCTGCAATATTAATCCGCAACCCCGGGTGGGGGCTTGTGTCCATGTCGAGAAAGGACTCTGGGCGCCGCAGCCAAGCTTTGCCCATTAAACACCATTTGAGCGGCGGCGGCAGTGCCTGCTCACAAGTCGGCTCACGTTGGGCCCGACAGCAGATTGCCCCGTCTGCTGCGAGAGCAGCGCTGCTATTGGCTCATTGCACATCGGCCTCGGCTGTCGCATCGTTGCTTTCCGAAAACATTAGGCCTGTTTTTTGTTTTTTTTCCTTCCTTTCCCTTTCATTTATTTATTTATTTATTTTTTTGTTTTGCTGCTAGAAAGGCCCACTGTCGAAAAAAAGAGAGTTAAAAGACCAGATCATGAGAAGGGAGACCGACGTACTGATGGGGGAAGGAACCTGGTTGTTCGCTGGCTGACACATTGAGGGATTTTTATTCATTTTATTTTTTATTATTTTATTTTTCATCATTATTACTATCATTATTATTATTTTTAAAAAGAACTGGGATAAATTTGCGGCAAGTGTCCTCGGCTTGATTCACACCTGGAACGTGAAGATCGCAACAATGCCCTCTGACGACCTTCATCTTACAACTGCTTTCATTTGGAAAATCGAGGCACTTTTTCCTTGAGTGTTCCCAGCTTTGACTCCAGTTCTTCCGTTTTCAACACATCTTTGGCCACAACTTAATGCATCCCAAAGTGCTATCAGGACTTTTATTATAACAAAGACAAAGCCCTCCGGATTCACCTACAAAATACACCCGGGATCACTTGTCAACTTTTGCAGCGTCCACACCCACCTTTCTTTTTTTCACACCGAGGCCTATTAAGCAGAGCATTTTTTGCTTCTTAATTCCTCGCGTGAGCCACTCTGAATTAATTGGAGAAGTCGCTGTGGTCCATTTGGCATCGAGACTGAGAGAGAGAGCAATGGGCCTCGTCCTGCCAACCAGCAGATGCGTTGGCGACCGAGTCGCCCGATACTCCCTCCGCCATCATCCGTCACTGCTATATCCTTCCTGCGCCCCCTCAATGCATGATGAAACACGTTTTTACGCTTTGAAAAAAAAAAACACAAAAGAAGGATAAAAAAATCTGTTTAACCAGCGAGCTGCCCCATTAACTTCCTGCGGGGCCAAAAGCGGGACGCGGGTGATCTTATTGTCTCAGGTGCTGAGATCAATTCGGAAATGCCAAAACTTCGCTCGCGAGTCTCTTTATTCCTGTTTTGCAATTAGCCCGCTGGGTGGGTGGGAGAGCAGCTTGAAGCAACTGAAAAACAAATTTAAAAAAAAAATCCCAGCAGTTACCTGGCAAGTTCAGTTCTGGAAGCAGGGAAACTCTCAATCTGACTGTCGTCCGGCCCTTGTTTCAACCCCCATTTACATTACGAGCAGCGTTAATGAGGTGCCGGGCCGCGACGGCCCTTAAAAAAAAAAGGAAAGTGTCCCAAAGTGACAGCAAGCTCTGGCCTGACACCATCTTTATTCCATTTTAATTTGCACTTTTAAACATGTTAATCCAGCCGAGGCCACCGGGGTTAAACAGGAAAGAGTTCCTGAAAAGAGCTCCGTTGGGCAAGGGTGGGGAGGGGTGAGGGGGTGAGGGGAGGAGGGCGCACTAACCTGAGTTCTTTTAAATACTTTCTTTACTCGGGACTTAAAACTATCCCGGCCAATCACAGCTTGCATTGGCTGGGCTTTAGGAATCGCCGGCTCGCTGTAATTAACGTGAACTAACCCCCGCGGAGAGGATTAGGGGGGGAGAAAAAAAAACCTTGGCTTACCAGTTCCACCGAAGGCCGTCGATGAGGGTTGGTCACATGACTCAAGGTCAGCCGAGCCGCCCAGGCTTCCCGTTTGTCCATCGGCGGGAGTCAGAGACACACATTTCGAGAGCCAGCTGTCTTTCCCAGGGTTACAAAGGAGGCCTTCGCTTTTTTTGCGAGTAGCTGCACAAAATGAACATGTTTTTTTTGTTGTTGCTGTTGTTGTTGTTGTTTTTCTCCATTTTTTGTTTTTATTTCACCGCACCGCTGCTTTTGCTCTCCTCCCGCAGGTAAACAGCTTTTACCCGCTGTGCCGTGTGATGGAGAAACTCCCGCAGGGAAAAGTGCAAGAGTGTTTTTCATTTTTATGCCGTGAGTTCTGTTCTTCCAGCTGCTTTCTTCTTCTACTACTTCTTCTTCTTCATCTTCTTCATCTTCTTCTTCTTCTTCTTCATTTACTTCCCTGGTCGCACTTAAGGCCCCCACCTCACTGCGCTTGCGTAAAAAACCTTAAAAACGCGTGGCAGAATATTTAAATTGGAGCCTCTTCACATGTTCATCCGCAAGATTAGTTTCCGGCAAACATTTGAAATGGGAGCGTTAGGAAATCCCACTGCCGCATCTAATCTCCTGTTTTTTTGTTGTTGTCTATTTTTTGTATTTAGAGTGGAGTGTATCTGGTGTGGATTCTGTACTTGTGAGGTTTTTCCCCCAAAAAATAGGCTTTTTTAAAGATGAAGAGAAGCAGCGGCGGCGGCTAAAAGAAAACGTGAAAAGAAAAAGCCTCTTTGAAGGCATTTGAAATGTTGTTTTTTTTTCCCTTCCAACATAATGCGGCCTCTGCACGTCAATGGGGCGTACGCTCTCAAAGGCCAGTATTTTTCTCTCCCTCTCTCTCAAAAATCAACTCTCGAGCTCGCAAGCTTTTCACTGTGTCACCTTCCGTCTGAGGCCTCACGCTGGGCGGGAGTTTTATTTTTCGTTTCGAAGGAAGGGCCAGCGAAGGGGAACCTGAGTGGGCGCCGTCTTTGTGACCGCCTGAGAGGTTGCGTCAACAAAAAGAAAATACACGCACAGTCAAATTTCAAAAAAAAAAAAAAAGAAGAAGAAGAAGAAAAAACTTGAGCAGCAGGCGCACAACCGCAAGTGGGATTATTCAAGCACTTTGCCTGAGTTTCCTTCAGAGGGGGGTGTACTAGGGCGGTGTACTACGCTTCCTCCTTGTTTCTTCCCGGGGCTGGCGGAGGAGTAACCACTCAGCGACTCGGGACTTTCACCTCTACTCTGATAAAGGTTATCTTGGCAATTTAGCGGCGGCAGTATCACATTACGGGGAGAGTTATGAGGCGGAAATCAAATTTTGCTCCCGGTGACTCTGGGGTGGAGGAGGGGAGGGGGGGAGGGATAGATGAAAGGTGCGCGGGGACTGCGGCGTAATGATACAGCGGAAGACGCTGCGCACCCCTCGATGCACGTGTGTGTGTGTGCGCGTGTGTGTGCGCGAGACACCTCTTCCAAGTAGTTCTCCAGGAACATTAGGCCTTCACTTCCTATGCAGCGGGAAAGTGCTTTTTACCAAATTGACTCATCCTGGCGGAGGAGTCACGGCCAAGATGAAAGTGACCCGGCGGGCAGGCTTGAGGAAAACTCCTAGATTGGACACGTCACTGTTAATAAGTCTCACCACTGGAAATCTGGAACAAACAAATTAACAAAGGAACGAATGGACGAAACTAGAACCAACAGACGAAGACGAGCGCGTTAACAGACGAAGCTGCGACGAAATGAACAAAAAAATGAGCGAAGCCCAAACTAGCAAGTGAATGAACAAACAAAGGAAACTGAAACAAAGAATACTGACTAAGCCAACTTAAAGAACAAGCAAAACTCCAAAAAATAGCCATTTTAATTTAATTAGCCTTTGTAATTAAATGCCTAAATGGTCCGAGTGGTGCTTCAACGCAGTCCTGTATCACAGCATTGAGAATCACACCGTCTGAGTGCACGTGATCATTGGAACGTGTTTCACAAACTCTGCCTCACCCCCGACCCAGGTGGAGTTTCGCCCCCCCCTCCCCGCGGCGCGCACGGAGTAACACCCCCCCCACACACACACACACACCCGTCGTTTCTCACATGCACCGCCGCATCATTATATTCACAGTTTACCCGACTCCCCGCGGAGCAGGGAAAACACGCTCGCGCTGCCAAAAGGGAAAATAAATAACTACGTTTTTTCCTCATTTTTTCTTTTCTTTTTTTGATAGTCGTTGCCATGACAATGAGGTTCCGCTGCGTTCTTCGGCTCGCATGCTCAATCATTTAAATATCAGCATGGCTCAGGGACACGGCGGCAGCTGCACCGGAATGTTGTGTTTTTTTAGAGCGAAGAGCAGAGTTATGGTTCTTCTTCTTCTTCTTCTTCTTCTTCTTCTTCTTCTTCTTCTTCTTCTTCTTCTTCTTCTTCTTCTCCTCCTCCTCCTCCTCCTCCTCCTCCTTCTTCTTCTTCTTCTTCTGCAGAATGTTTGTTTGCAGTTTTTCCAAAAGCCAAACACTCTGTCACATCTTCACGTCTTCATCTCACCAACACGAAGGTCACCGGGATTCAGACCGGCGACATGTCAGGGAGCTTTTTTATGGGTGTTGGAGCGACAGGCTGTCGCTGAAGGTTTGCGAGCACGTCGCCGGCCCCTTCCCCCCGACACCCCTCCCCCCTCCAGCAGCGACTGCCGTTAAACGTACCGCAACAGTGACACCAGCTGGACAAGAAGCGTAGAGAAAGCACTAGGATGGAGAAATGACTCAGTGGACCACCATGAACCCTTTTCACCATTTTATCTGTAGGGGAAGATAAAGACTGAGAGAGAGAGAAAAAAAGTATGCACAAAATCCAAATTGAAACGGGATGGAAGCGAGTGGTCTCACATTATACGCTTCTTCCTTTTTTTTTGTTGGCTCAGCACAAAATCCAATGCGTAGCCCTGCGTGTTTTTGTTTTGATGCTTAAAGCCGATTGCCTCTAATAAAAAATAAATAAATCAGTGAACGAAAATGTCTGCAGAACATGGACGTGCTCATGGACGGCGGCCTTCCCGCCCACCCCGGGTCGGCTTCCTCCTCGCTGAATCACCAATATTTCTTGGCGTTCCGCACTGAGAACAAACTCGTCTTCATTTGAGAGTTTGACCCTTCTCCTTTTCTGTAGAGAAAAAAGGAGCGATCACCGATCTTGCCTCGATGGTTCGTCCAGTGAGCTCAGGAAAGGAAAAGTCTTGACGGGAGCAAATGAAAAGCAGCGGCAGCGGTGCATTTTGCTTGTCTGTTTGAGGACGCGTTAAGTTGGTAAAAGGTAACAAAACTTTAGAATACTGGTTCAATTTTTGTCATTTTTCTCCAGACCTTCCTTCCTAAATCACCAGGATTTCGACGCTTCTTGCATCGCCGTTTTGCAGAGACACGTCGCCGCCGTGTAATTTGTTTTTGTCGCGTCTGCACTTGAAAAAAAGATGTGGGCACATTATAATCCCAGCTGGATGCTCTTGGGGGCAGTACGCCGCCTTGGGGCCTCGTCATGGCCTGAAGAAAGAGAGGCAGTTGAACTCTGAGGCCCCAAACATTCTTTACAAAGCCATTTCAAATAGTCGGCCGCATCTGCTTTGCAGTCCAGACATGGTTGATCTCTTTTAGCGGCAGGGGGTTCAGCTTTCATTTCAATTTTCTACATTTTTTTTCTTTCGCCCGGGCTCAGCAGGAGAGAAAGCAAACGTTGGACAATTCCGAGCGGAGACGTTGCAGGCCGTCGCTCGTGGCGAAGGAGGAAAAAGAACTGAGGGAAAAAACACTTTTCAAATTGCCGCAGCTGACGTTTGATGCACCCATTCGAGACTTTGCTGTTTCCATGGTAGAGCAACGGACGATGGGGAGTGATGGCAGGGTGTCCCAAGGTCAGGCCTCCAATGGCACTGGTTGGACGTTAAAAGGCTAAAATTCAATTAAGAGGCTATACGTCTTCAAGATGGATGCGCAAATGCTGGAGGTTGGGTGCATCGTCCATCTGACCTGCAATTCTTCAGCTGTGGGGGACACGATCACATGGTTTCCTCTCTACGTCCTCTACGTGGCAGAGCCAAAGCCGCGACTGCTGCTGCTGCTATTATTTATGTTAAGCTCAAATCTGCCTATATCTTATTTAATACTCACGATTTTAAGTCATGTGAACTTTGAAAGGGCTTCTATGTAAACTTGAGTAGTTTTGTTTGTGTATCAGTAGTTTAAGCATCCAGAAAAAAAAAATGTTATATTCATGGCCGCATTTCCTGTTTGAAGCTCCCTCTTTGTCAAATTCCTGCACAACTTGAAGCATGCATTGGTACCTTGTGTTGATTGTTTATTTTTCTTTGTTGCAATCTTTTTACAACTCAGGGCTCTTTGACCTCCAGGCAAATAAAGGCAGTTGAAAGTGAATGATTTGAATGCTTTGGAATCCACCATGAACATTATAAAGATGATGATTCTGCTTGTTTACGTACAATGGGATACTGGCCCATCAAGACCAGCACGTACAGCCTTTGAAGCAATTTTTATCAGTTCATTAGGGGGGTTACTAAAATCCTTGACTGATGTGGTTTTTGTTCTACTTTTGTCATGTATTTGTATGCACCATTGAAGGATAAGTGGAGCACTATCTTCTGCAGCAAATCCTCCAAAAATTGCCCAGACTGAGAAAAATGTGCAGTGATTGCTAAGGGACTTCACTTTTCAGCTCATACTTTGTGTTCATTATACTCACTTTTTTATCACTCAATGCATTTTTGCCCCTTTGGTCGAAATAAAAGGTCTAGAAATGTTCAGACATTATTACTGATGTGTAGGAGAGTTGCTTGGGTCGTCTTATTCACTAAAAGCTTGTCTCTTTTTTTTGTTCGTGTCACAGACTCACTCGTTAATGTGAATTTTTGCAATCTTTGGATTTTCACTTTGTTTTGACATATCTGGCACATTACTTTAAAAAAAAATCCATGTGAGTGTGTTCGCTTTTAAGCAGACATCCTGTGCAAAAAAGAAAAGAAAAAAACCTTTTCATGTCAGCTAACATTCAGCCTCCCTCCAATTTTCACATAGCTTATTTAATGATTGAACATATATGTGTATACATATATATATATATATCACCATGCCACAAATTAACTCCATGCCTTGCTGTTATTCAACACACACAAACACACACACATCTATCAGATTGAGGTCGGCAGTAACCGGAAATGTCCACAAGGGGGTGGTGTTCCATTACAATTCGGATGCGCATGACTGAGCGCTTGCAAAGTCAATACGTTCTTTAAAACTTATTTTTCCGTCCATAAAACTTGCTTTCAATTGCGGATCTTTACATGACTCATTAAAACTCATTCGGAATAGGAAAAACAAACAATTGTTCATCAGCTTTGTTGCACTGTCATGACAAGACATATACAACTTATAATTGTTTAACAACAGAACAAGGGGGGAAAAAGCTGCTGTCACATTTCCTGTCGTTTGTACATTTGATCATGCCAACGTGTTGTTCTCATACGATCTTGGGCATCATTAAAAAGTTTGGGGGCCATGAGCCCAGCAGTGTAGGGTGGGCGGGGTTTTTAGACCCCAAAATACCCAGCCAAATATGGCTTCTGGGTTGTAGCAGTAGATGATTTATGAAATTATTCATCACTGGTTGGTGTGTAGTTCAAGTACAGTCGCAGGAAGCAAAAAAAGACAATGCAAGCACACAGCTATTTCGAGGCCATTTTTAACATTTAAGTGTTTTTTAAGTTCTAGTGACGTCCCTATGATGACCCCTTTCAAATTGTTCCTTTTTTCTTTCTTTTTTAACTTGAAGGCCACTCTGTGAGACTTTTCAATCAACAACAACAACAACATAAGCACCGTGCAACGCGCTTGTGGTGCTGGTGACTCTAGATGGGTCAGAACCTCCCTTGGCCCCCTCGTCCCATCTCTCTCTCTCACACACACACACACACACACACACAGTCGCTTGTATAATTGATCGGGCGCTCGGAGAAGGAGTGTGTGAATGGCCGCCTCCCCAGCAGCCTATGGCAGTGCACCGGATGCAAGATATCCGCTGCAACAACAAGGGCTCTGTCCCCACCCTCCCCTCCTCCTCCTCCTCCTCCTCCTCCTCCTGCTTGACGCCATTTACAGCCCCGAATCTCGACCTCCCCCCCGGAAAGGAGAAAAAAGGCACTCTTAGCACGAGAGAGAGAGAGAGGGAAGAAGAAAAAGAAAACTCGCATACACCCTGCGAGCCCCCGTGGGCAAAAACGTTCCCGAATTACAACGACTTCCGAGCTACTTATTCGCCTGTTATTATTCTGCCCCCACTTTTTTTGGCTCCTAGTTGCAGAGTTGGGGAAGCTCTCTCTCTCTCTCTCTCTCTCTCTCTCTCTCTCTCTCTCTCTCTCTCTCTCTCTCTCTCCAACGGTGTGACTCAAGTTTTTTTCGCCTGATACTTTTTCTCCCCTCCCCACCACCACCTTTACTTAAAGCCTCGTGCTCCTGCGAAATAATAAATAACAACACAAACTTGGGAATTACCTCTTTTTTTTGTTTATTTGTTTGTTTACGGTGAAAATGCGCAACCCCGGGAAAGTTTTTTTTTCCTTTTCCTCTTCTACTGGATTTTATCTATCGGTGACTGTCCGGAGTGAGTCGTCGGCGTGAAGGATTAAAAATCAACCCTCCCACCCTACTAAAAAAAAAAAAAACGTGGATTACTCTCAACTGGACGGGTGTTAAAGTCTCGGAGACACGGTAATCTTGCGGATTCGTGTTTGCGGTCGTCGCGATCGATGCGTTCGTTTCCGGCTCGAACTATCAACAAGCTCACGTAAACAAGTTTATTTTTTTTATTTATTTTTTTTCCTTCCTCGCGCAGCTCCCACCACGAATCTCAATCTGTGCAACTTCACTTCTTCAAGTCTTTATTTATTTTTTATTTTGACAAGTACGGCGCATTGTGAGTGACGGCTGTGTGTGTGTGTGTGTGTGTGTGTGTGTGTGTGTGTGTGTGTGTGTGTGTGTGTGTGTGTGTGTGTGTGTGTGTGAGGAGGAGGAGTGGGGCGGGGGGGCACGTCTCCGCGACCTGGCCTCAAACCCCGGGATAGTTCCGACGGTGTGACCGACTAATAAGCGATCTCTCGGCTCGCCGCTGCTGTCAGCTTCACTTGGAACGGCTCCAGCCCGCAGCCTGCACAAAATCCCAACACGGGATTTTAAAGAAAACTACAATGGAAGTGTTTTGTTTTGTTTTTCCTTTTAAAAACAACAAAAAAAAAAGTTGCAAAATTTTGGAATATGACCCCACAACTACCGCGGCAGGGGCCCCCCTCCTCCCAGTGTTTGTGGCCCTCCTCATCACATGGATATCAAAGCTTTGAGAATTACCTCTCAGACAGCTAGCGGCCTGAACTGTCAATCTCTCCTCTGCCTCTAATACCCAGTGTGTTTCCAATGGTTTTGTGCCCCACAGTCCCCACTTCTTCTTCTTCTCAACTTTTGTTTGCCGGTCGCTGCGGCCGACGCACAGACAACCTCGGGAGTTCAGTTTTTGAATTTATTTATTTATTCATTCATTTACTTATTGCAATTTTATTTCTGTGAGGAAGCTCATAAACCCTCCACCACCCCAACAGCTCCATGCACGCTCCGCCCACCACCGGCACCAGCCCTTTAAAACGCATCACTCCCACTTTACACGGGACCCCCTTTTCATGCTCCAGACTCTCTTTTTTTGTCCTCCTTTTTTTGCTTTATCTTGTCAATCATCTTCTTTTCAAGAGTGTCACAATGTAAAACGTGTCGGGATGGGGCAAAGGTTGCCGCCGGGCCATTTGTCATGCGACAGACAAAAGGCCTCTTCCTGTATTGTCATTGAAAACTGGATGGGGTCGGGATGAGGGGGAGGCGAAGATGGCATTTGAAAGTTTTTACCGCAGGGAGAGGAGAATTCAGGCCAAACACTGTCAGTTTCTTTGCTTTGCCGCGACGTGTTGACACACACACACACACACACACACACACACACACACACACACACAGCCAGTCGGTGCGTGTGGGTCGATTAATGAGGAGTGACAATGCAATATGCTGAACCACCCCCACCTCCCCCCGGCAACGTCATGAATCGAGAGATTACAAGCAGCTGTTTGTGTGTATAGAAGTTCAGATTTTCATATATATATATTTTTTTTTTTTATTATTTATTTTGTTGTCTTAGTGGCAAAGAATCAGTCCATCAATGTGTTTGGTACATTTCGGAGGTGCTTTACACCGGAACAGGCCTTGCGCTTCACAGCAGGAAAACCCCTATAATTTGGTCACTGATGTGAAGAGACTTAAAAAATTTTTAAAGAAGTGTGGGAAAATATTGATAACTGTAACTATATTTAGTCTCTGACACTGCCAGTACGGTTCACCATTGCTTCAATCCGGTTTGTAGTTGTCGAAAAAATAGTCTAGGGCCAAAGAAAGTAGAACATCTGGACTCACAACGAAGGTGCATCTGTTCAAGTCGTCAACTCTCCGGCGAAACACTGCGACTGCTGATTTCTTAGTTCGATCAGCTCGATCCTGGTGTTTCTGCTGCCGTCATTATTGTGCTTGTTAACTGATGAGGTCGTGGACATCAGCTGCCTTTGATCATATATAAAAACCTTTTCTTTATTTCTTTTTACTTTGAAAGTACTAATGCTGTGTCAGTCATAGATTCACGAAACATTGATGATGCAACCACAGCTGGTAAGAGCCACCAGTTAGCACGCAGCTAACAAAAAGCATAGAAATGGCATCAAGCTTGTGTGAGAGGTCGAACGTGTCGGCTGCGTGTCGGAGGCCTCGATCCTAAATTAAAGATACTGAAATAAAAAGCTGGAACTTCTTCTCTTGTGCCGCAGCTTCGAGCTCCGCGATATCATTTTTAGACGTTTTGCTGCGCTAGTTTTCAAATGTTGAGCGCCACTGAGATCTGATAACCGTAGTGATTTGCATGTTGCCAGTTATATTTGCATGACGGCTATTTAAAACGTGCTTCTCTCCCATCCAGGACTTCAGATGTGTCCCATGCCAGCTATAGTCGCCCCGGAGTCCCGCCATGGATCACAGAAGTCAAAGCGACAGCGACGCGGGGGGAGGAGGAGGGCGCCACCTGCAGTCGCCACCGCCACCCGCCGCGGTGCCGCGTGACAACGGCCGAGCGCAGCTCTCGGAGCCCCCGGGGCCGGCCGACACCCAGCCGATCCTCGCCCTGGACCGGATCCGGACCACAGGGGGCGCCAATGAGTACACGGAGGGTCCGACGGTGGCCCAGAGGTCTTCCGCTTCGGACGTGGAGCCAGCGGACGTAGCAGCCCCGTCGACCCAGAACGGAAATGCGTCCGGCTCCCCCTCTGGCGTAGATGGGGCGCTGCAGCCGGCCGGCGGCGAGGACTCCAGGATCGGCGCCTCGCCGGGGCAGCGCCTCCTGCAGGTGGTGCGGGCCCAGCCCAAGCAGCACTCGGAGGAGCTGAAGCCCTGGGCGGCGGCAGCGGCGGCGGGGACCAGCGGAGGGTGGAGGCGGGCGGCCAAACCCGAGGGCGTGCACACCAAGTGCGAGGACTGCGGCCGCTGCCGCTGCCGGGAGTGCCGGCAACCGCGGGCGCTGCCCTCCTGCTGGCTGTGCGGCGGCGGTGCGTGTGCTCGGCGCAGACCGCCGCCGAGTACGGCACGCGTCGCGTGTGCTGCGTGAAGGGCCTCTTCTACCACTGCTCCAGCGACGACGAGGACACGTGCGCCGACAAGCCCTTCTCGTGCGCGCCGCCCCGGCGCTGCGCCCGCTGGGCCGCCGCCTGCGCTGCTGGCGCTGCTCTTCCCCTGCGTGCTGTGCTACCTCCCGGCGAAGGGCTGCGTCGCCGCGTGCCAGAGCTGCTACGACCGGGTCACGCGACCGGGCTGCCGATGCTAGGGAGAAAAAAAAATACATATATATATATATATGTATACAAAAATATGGATGGCAGACGTTTTGGCCCACCGTAGTTGTGTAGACGACTGTTTGTTGAATTAGAGCTAACGATAAGCTTGTGTATTTTTGTTTTGTGTGTGTGTGTGTTTTTTTCCAGTCTACATCCTCGTGCCTATCGGATATAAATAGCTTGAAATTTAAATTCAGCCTCGGCTGTCAACTTTAAATCTAGTTGTCTCGAGAAACAAAAGTCACACAAGTTTTAACTGTAAACCAAAACACGTTCTGTTAAAAGAAAAAAAATACTGTTTTTGTTCTTCCCTCAAGTGCCCAGATGTTTGGGTTTTTTTTTGTTTATTTGTTTGTAATTTGCTATACGAGTCCAAAATGGAATTTGCCTTACCTTTTTATTTTATTTTTTGTTTTGTTTTATTTTTAACACTTAACACAACTTATACACCTGAACAGGGACTCCTCTGACTAACTGTATGGACAGCAGTAGCTGCAGAAAAAAAAAGAAAAAAAGGGGGGGGGGGTATTTACGTTCTTGACAGAGGTTTTATTTTTGTACATATAATAATACTTCAACTGTGAAAAGTCTGCTGCCACACCAGAGGTGCCTCGTTAGCGAATCAGTCGGCTTCCTTCACAGGTCTGTACATTCACACCGGGATGTGTGTCAATCACGTAACTTACAAAGGAAACGGAGGAAGAACAAGAAGAAGAAGAACAAGAAGAAGAAATCTCATCCCCTCTGCTTGTAAATTGTACAGTGACCCTTTTAAATGAGAAATTTCTATTTTCTAATTCCGACGTTGCTTTGTGTAAAGTTTGAAAACAACAACACAGAAATCTATATATTTATTTGGAAGGTTTATTATTTTATAATGCAGAACACAAAATATTTATTTTGAGGAGCACGAGCCGACGCCGAGGTGATGTGTGGGAGCGGCAAAGCTGGTGAAGTATTCACTATGAGTTAGAAGACAAATATATTAACGTTTGAAATTAAACAATCCTTGAAGTCTGAAGTCAGTTTATTTTTTCCCCCTGTCTGGTTCTCAGTCGTCTCCTTCTTTTTGGTGTGAGCTGTCTCTGAGTCCCGCACCGTCACAACCCTGCCTTGCTTGTTTGCCGCATCTTGGTTTTGTGTCCTGGTATCTGTAAAATTGGCAAAATCATCGTCTTCAAATTAGCCTACCCAAAAATATCACCTTAGCTTACTAATCATAGCCAGCGCTAATATCAAAATATATGATATTGATATTCAGCGTCCACCTTGAGACTGCAGGGTTCTGGTTTCTCTTCCGCAGCCTCAAGGGGGCGCTCCGTACGCCAGCCCCCAGAGCCGTGACAAATGCATTGACGGTTCTGCTTTAAAGAGACGAACAAATGCAAGAAAAAAAAAAACCTGCATTCTATTATATGGCCAGCAGGGGCTGCCACAAATGGTTGCAAAAAGAGTAAAAAAAAAATGACTGGGTATCAATACGTAAAGGAGCTCTAAATTTATACAATTTATACAAAACGGTATGAACACAAAACCCTGATGTCTGTTTAGTCCAATTTGGTCCAGTTTTGAGTGACATTGTCCTTGTGGACGTGGTAGTCAGCTTTCCAGTGGGCTCCAATCATTGTTCGGGTACATCGGATACTGCCCACTAGGGCTGCACAATATATCGTAAATTTATGGATATCGCGATATCAATGTGTGCGATAGACGTATTGTAAACACTTGCGATTAAAGGTGCGTTCATCCATGGGCTGGATGTAAATAAATTTGGCCAATCAGATTGAGCCTTACTGCGGTAGATGCCCGCCTCCAAGTAACTGCTTTTGGTTGAGTTCGCAAACCATGTGGGGTGAGTGGGGGGGAACTGGAGCACGATACGACATTGGTGTTATGTCTGTACTGGTGCTCAATTTAACGGGTTTCCTCACCGAACAGCTGCAAATGTGCTTCACCGCAACATGCACAACATATTACTGGCGGTTTTACTGTCGTAGTCCACATCTACCACAGCGAATATACTCTTGTATGTGAGCAGTGAGCACTACGTGCTAGTGACATACAAAAATAGTATACAGAAATTTTCGTCGAGCTAGATTTTATTTCAACCCGAATAAAAAAACTCAGTAAAACATCAATCACCTGTCTAACTCTGTGAGCTACCGAGATTCACAGCTAGCATGGCTTTCTTCGGGAATTAGTAAATGAAGGCAGCATCCAGGTAACATTTTGATTTGGGCTGCCTGAGACAACTGGTTTTCCTCGGTCATCGTAGCTTGTTTACTTTTATTAAAATCGCCAGTAACGTGTTGTGTATGTGTGTTAATTTTTGACGACCCACTGACTTACCGCCCACACATCCAAATATGGAATCTTGTGAGTTTCAAAATGAAGAAGAGAAAGCTCAAGATCGTGATCCGATCATGAGAGCGAGTCTCGAGGCTTCGGGACGGGTATATCGAAGAACTACTGACTGCCCAATCACGATGACTCCATCCATCTTTGCATACAGTCGCCGGATGCGTGCTAGGATTGCGGACAATCAACTCTGAATTCACAATAATCTGCAACCGCCTAAAACAACGATAAACCCCGATCCTCTCACCGCGGGAGCCAGGCCGAGCTCGGCGTTCACCTCGGCCTGGCTCTAGGCCCTCTGAAGTCAGGAGGTCGGACTCCGGCATGAGGAATGCGCACACCTGTTTAGCCGTGAACGCCTCTCACAAAGGCGAAGACCAGCAACGTCTCGGAAATCACGGCGCAGTAATTTTATACACCTTCCTCCGAATTCCAGGGCTTCTTCTTTCTTCCGTCTCTTCTTTTTTTCTTAATCAAAGGTTTTCAGCAGGAATGTACTCTGGTTGTGAATGTCCCCGCAGGCGGAGGCACGAGGCCCGGGTCGCTGACAGTCGCTGACAGCGCCGCCGCCGCCGTGTTTTTCGCAGGCGCGGTATGCATTCGAGGGCCATGATTGACGCGCCGGGGCCCGACCTGCACTCGCTTGTTTTTTTGCGGGTTCCGTCCCCAGGGCCCTCCGACATGATGGCTGCTTGCCTTACATAATTGTCAACTTTCACACATTTTTCTTTTTTTTTCGGTCAAGAGAGACAAACATAAAGGGGGGGGGGCTGAACTCCCATGCGAGGCAGAGTCGAGTCGCAGGGATCCTCATTGTCTCGGCTGTGAATGAAGGAGAGGAAGGCCGCGGCGTTGAGGAGGAGGAGGGTGAGTGGGTGTCGGGTTGTTAGGAAGAGGTACTGCAACGGGTTAAAAGCATCACTTTGAATGACAAAGAGCTAACAGTTTACCCCCCGTATTCAGCCCGGCATGCATTCATCCTGTTTTGAATAGTTTGGTGGTGACGGTGGGGGTCACTTTGGCTCTCGGCTACCTGCCCCTACTTGGTATTCCCATAGGGACGGGGCCATCTCACCCACTGCTGGTGGTGGTGGTGGCGGTGGTGACACGTTGAGGAAAATCTAGACCCAGATTGACAGGATATCCAATGATAAGACGCGGTGTGTTTTTGTACTTTCTCTGGCAATTCGTGACTTGGACTTTAGGGAGAAAAATGCGGTTTCATTGATACGTCGATAGTCATTGAGAAATAGAATCCTGGTGAAGGTTTCCATCCTGGAGTCCGTCGTCGTCACTGTTGTCATCAAGGGATAGAATGGGCTTGAGCGCAAAGATCGTTCAAAAAGGTGAAAATCAATCATATACAAGCCATGAAATTAGGCGCAATGCAATACTGTATCTTGCATTTAACAAAACCAAAACTTTTTTGCAAAACTTTCTGAAATGTTAAGTGTGTCGGACTTAAAGTGAGAATGAAATGTGAAATTTCTCAAGCAGGAATAAAATAAAAAATATAGTAGAAATAATAGTTTATCCAGTGGGCAGCCTCTGCTGGTTTGGCAGTGGAGTAAGAGCTGCTGGAAAAGGAGGAAAGGGGGGGAGGATGGGGGTGTGTGAACTGGGGGCAGAGCAAGAGAGAGAGGGAGAAGGGCCCCAAAAGCGGCCCTCTTTGTTGGTTTTAGCCGCCGCCGTGGCCCCCGCGGCTCATGGCGGCTGTGAGGCCGAGCGGCTCCATTCAGCCTGCTCACCAAGGCAGAACGCGGCACAGGAAGACAGGAAGGAAGCAGCGCTATTCTTCACGAGCGCATTGTCTGTCTGACTGACGGGCCGGCTTTGGGTCGGGGGGGAGGGGAGGGGGGTTCAGAGTACAACTTCATGGCAAAGTTCTAATTCTAACGCTAGCTCAGCCTGGAGGCAAACAGCTAGCCAGCCCGCTAGCTGGGCCAGCTAAGTATGACTGCGCTCGTGAAGAGTGTCAATAAAGTAGCTCAGGTTGTTAAACAATAACGAGTTGGCTTAATGGTAGCGAGTAATGTTGTAGTAGTCCAAGTCCATCTTAATTAAACTGTGCTGTGCCACAGTGTCATAGCAATTCCCCTCAATTCGGTGAGAGGAGTTGTGTCATCCGACTTAAAAGTGGAGTGCACACGACATTTGTGTCAAGACGAGGGGCCTCCGACCCGAACAGGGTTTAGGAGCGATGGTACGTACCCAGAGAGATAAGTACAGTTTGAACAAGTGGCAGGGGGTGAAAAAAACGTAAAAGTGGCACCTTTGACTAGGTTAGCCTGTGTTTAGATGGAAACACAGGCAAAAAAAATTGAAAATTGCCCCGCAATGAGGCGATACCTGGAAAGTTACCCTGACCTGGTTGGAAGTGGCGTGGGTTTTTTCCTCTGTCTGGGTGGGATGAGGTGGTTACGCGAGTCCTTCCTCCGCCTCCTCTTCCTCCCACCATCCGACCTGACACACACACACACACTGCACTTCAAGAGGAAGGAGAACAGAAACAAACCGGCCAAACTAATACTGCAAGGAACATCTTTGGAATCGTAGCCAATTGATCAGATACGCGTGGAAGTCTTAAATCCATGTAAGCTGTTTGGTCAAATAGATATAAGAGTTGCGTTGTGGAAAAAAAAAA
Organism: Thamnaconus septentrionalis; assembly: GCA_009823395.1. Lineage (NCBI taxonomy): Eukaryota > Metazoa > Chordata > Actinopteri > Tetraodontiformes > Monacanthidae > Thamnaconus > Thamnaconus septentrionalis. Next base: position 28,926,679 of record CM020501.1, on the reverse strand, counting down.
AAAAGATCTTGCTTTGCAGGTTAGCTTCATCAAGCAGTATCTTAGTCCGGGAGTGTGTGACATCGGCGGTGCACTTGTTCGCTCAATACTCAAACTAGGTAGGGCCAGTTAGGACGTAGAATGAAATGAGGGCACAATGAAAAGAAAAGAAAATCGACCCTCCATCTCCCTCCCCCCACGGCAAGGAGCTTTTCTCAGAAGCTGAACCCTTGCTTTTCTTGTTTTTCCGATGTGGGCGGTGGAGGCGGACGCGTGTCTCTCGATCAAAGCCGCGGCGCACTCCGCCACCTGGCTGCGGTTTTCTTCTTCTTCTTCATCATCAACTTCTTTTTTTCTTTTTCTTTCCACTTTGTCCTCCGCTACCGCAGTCAGTCGAGTCGCGCCGAGCCCTGAGCGGATCCAAATTGCAACTTGCAACAATGCCCCCCCCCCGCAAACAGCCGCCCCCCCACCCCCCGTGCCCCCCATCCCGCCCCCACTCCCTCCTTGTCTTTGCCGTCGGCTGAATTAACCTTGTGTGCAAGAAGTGGAAGATTACAGAAGCCGGGACGGCCAGAAGAGCCAGTGTGTCAAGGGCGTGAGGCTGTGCGCAATGGGTGTGTGTGTGTGTGCGTGTGTGTGTTTTAATGTCAGCACAATCGCAATAAAGCCCCCAACACCCCTCAACTGGAGCCCCCCCCCACTTAACAGGAATCTAGCACAGGAAGTGGGCTCATGTGCACGGACACACGTGCACGGTCGCGGGCAAAACACACAACCCCATCACACCCACCCCTCGTAACCAGCCGCTGGATATCTGCTGGCGACGCCGAGGCTCTCCGCAGCTTAGCGGCCTCGGTTGTTGCGTTTCGTGCACACATGCTCACACGCACGCATGCACGCACGCATGCACCCATGCACGAACAGCCCTGGCAGCTTTAGAGGTTGAGTTGTTATCCTGAAAGGCAATCCTGATCCACGCGCTGCACAGTGGGGGCAGGCATGCATTTAAAAAAAAAAAAAAAAAATCCCCCAAAAAAGAGGAATTAGCGCGGTCTGACGGCTCACTGTGCCGCGACAGTGGCAATTACGTGTGTGTGTGTGTGTGTGTGTGTGTGTGCGTGCGTGATAGCTCAGAGATGTTGAATGGGAGAGGAAAATGGAGGTAGACCTTGACTTTGAATGTATTTGCATTCAGTGAAAGATGATGCAGGGTTTCAAAACTCGAAACAGCGCAAAAGATTGTTGCTGCAGTTTGCATTGTGTTTTTTTTTGTTTTGTTTTGTTGTTTTTTTACTCTGTCCCATCAAAGTCTCTTTCATTAGTCACACTGCTGATGTGGCGTTTGTAAAACCGTATCAGGTGAAAGTGGCGTTGGGTCAGGAAATGACTCGTGGTTGAGCTTTGGCCATTAAAACTGAAAGGAAAAGTTCCACTGAGGGGCCAGAATGTTGTAGTGGTGATACAATTTAAGAAATTATTTAATTATTTGCAGTAATCACTTCAAAAAAGGTCAATCAGCTGTGTCTGAAAAGTTGATTCATTTGCCAGCTAACTACACTCAGGTGATTGCTAACTTTTTTTGCTAGCCAAGTGGTTTTGTTTTGTTTTTGTTGTTCACCATCTGAGGTGACCCAAACAAAAGACAGATGCGTTTTTTTAGTGAATCATTGGGAAAGTGTGTTCTTATTTTTCAAAAAAACAAAAAAAAAATCAAGCATATTCACAATGTCTCGGAAGTGATGGACTGTCACTAGCGGGCTAGCTCTGGCAGTAGTTGACTAGGAAACTTCAGGACACTGTTCGAACGTCAAGTTTTCTTTGGTTTGTTTTTTTTTTCATTGTAAGTGTTTTGTCATTTTATGCAACGGTTGAGGTCTAAAGCAGCTCTAGGTAACTTTTCGACCATAAAATGATTCCAAACTCAGTAAAGCGGCACATAACCGATTAATAGGATCAATGGTGCCGCCTCGGCAGCGAGAGGGGGGTTGTGCCAGCTGTAACTGCACTGCGTAACTTTCAAGGCGGACGAACCACCAGATATAGTGGTTCGCCGGACGAACCACGATACGGCAACGTCACATGGTTTATTTAGAGGCGGTTTTTTACATACTACTATTACAAATACATAAGATTAGAAAATCACGGAATGGAACCCAATAATTAACCTCGATGAAAGACGAAGTAATAAAAGTGTTGAACATTTGCTACAACGTTATTGTCAGTGTCTGTTTTGCATTTTATATTGGTGTTTTTCCTGAACACATACGAGCGCTCCAGCTAGGCCACTATTTGTATTTTCCCACATCAATAAACTAGCGCTGCAGTGTGTTTTACTTCGCCACTTCGCCATTTCCACCGAAAGTTACCTAGAGTTGCTTTAACGTGGAGCAGGCAAATACACTTCCATGTGTGCACTTTTTCTTTTCTTTCATCCCAACTTCTCCTTTCTCTCTCTGCTTTTTTCCCAGAACCCCCTTTGCTTCGGCAATATCGTGTAACCGTCCGTTTTGAATGGCGTCATTGAGAAGCGGATCGAATTATTCAAATGACGGGCGCGAGGAAGGAGGGTGGAACATTTGCAAGTCAAATCTGCACAGACATAACTGCCACGTTTGGTGGAGGGGGGATAAAACTGCAAAAGGAATATATATATATATATATATATATATATATATATATATATATATATATATATATATAGACACACACAGCCCAAAGATAATTAGGAGGCATTCACACTTTTTCACTTTTCAAACCAGCCAGCAGCCACAACGGGACAATTTAAATGCTATAGTTAGCTAGATATGTCATTATTATTATATATATATTTTTAACGAAACCAATGCTGCCACACAAATGTGAGCAATTAGCAACAAGCTAATATCTGGAGAGAGAAAAAAAACTCAACTTCAACTTCACCATCACCTTGCAAACTTTTCAAAAACCATCAAACATCTTCGTCACAATGAAGTGAAGAGATGCTAGTTTTTTGCTTGTTTTTGTTTGTTTGTTTGTTTTATTTGGGATCCTCAGCTTAAATCTCACTTTTGCTTGTCACTAAAATAAAGTTCGGTGACCTCAGTGTAAAATCTTTTATTGTCTTGTCGATTGTCGGTTGTGAAAGTTTGTGAAACCTTTATTACGTGCAGTACCACAGCCTCAGGCTAACCATGAAATACGTGCACGCGCATGTCAGAGAGGAAACGGAGAGGCCCGACTCTTTGTCCCATTTCTTTCTTTTTCTTTTTTCCAATCCGAGGCCTTTCGTAGACGCCCCCGAGGCCATTCCTGTCTCGCGTTCGCCTCGGATGCAGCAGGAAATTGATCTCTTGAGCCTGTCAGGCAGCTATGGCGGGGTGGCGGTGGGGTGGTGGCCGCAGGCTCCTGTTACCGTCCGCAGGTGCGGTATGCTGACAAGCAGACGATGACAAACCCACCCCCAAAGCCGCCCCCCCCCTCCACCCCACCCTGCCTCGCCGCTGGGCCTCCGAAGACAGAAATTTGTCAATGGTTTCAGAGATTGCCGGCATACCTGGGATTCCTCTGGATTCCCAAACAACCGGGTGACAAGACAGGAGGGCGAGAGCAGGGTGGGGGCGTGGGGGTGGGGAAGTGGGAGGGGAAGCGTTCTCCGCCAAAGCTATCCAGGTTGGAATGAGCACAGGTGCAACTTTTCACAAGATAAAGGCCCCCTCTGTTTTTGGAGGAACGCAACAGTGTTTTGCGGCTGTGATGCTACAAGGACGAGGAGATTGTCAAAGGAAGGAGCTTCAAAAGCAGAGTGGGAAAGGAACGGAATGGATGGGGTTCGTTAGGACCGGGTCAGGGGGGTACTAGTGGTCCAAGGGCAAGGCGAAAAACTGCTGTGAAAATTCTGACCTAGGAACGCAGCGCTGCAGTTTGAGTCTCGCTTCTGTTCGCAGTTCTTCGTGATTACTAGCGCAGATGCTAAGGCTCTGGTGCAACGCAATACAGGCTCAGAGAAAGAAGCCGCCACACTTAACGTTAGTGATGGGTGATGGCATATGTTTCAAATTCGATGCGATAATTGATATTTTTGGGGTCGATATTGCGATATCGATATCAACACACTTTTTGGTTTGTAATTCTTTCAGCCCACTGCGCAGTCGCTGTGGTCAAAAATAAATACATATGTATATACATTGATATTTTCTTAAAATTATCAATACAAAATTTTACTCTGATTAGCGATCTATATATGGTCAAAAATATCGACATCACTACTTAACGTGTCATCCCGGCGCAAAGGCGTCCTGTGAAGGCGGCGTTAGCGGGCCGCGCGGCCAAGGGCAACACAGTTCTTCAGGGCTGGAATGCCCGGCGTGATTAGCGCAGGGGGGAAAAAAGGGGGGCTCAGTTTTGGTCTTGCGAGCTACATAGACGGGATGAGAGGGGGAAAGAGGAGGGCGGGTGGGCGGGTTGGGGGGGGGGCAGGTTAGGTACAGTTTTGCAAAATTCCAGTGACTGGATGGACACACTTGCAACAGAAGCCCCCTTAAATCAGCCCGATGTCTGAGTAAGTCGGCCTTAATCGTGTTTATATCCTGCTGGGTCGAAGCGAAAGCTAAAATCAATGCTAAAGCACCCAGAAGCTCACTCACTCCCACTCACTGATACCGACACCAGATGTATAACACACATGGGAGCGCTTGTCCTCCAGGAATGTTGTGTGCGTGTCTGTGTGCAGCTGAGTGTATAAGCATGTGTTTGGGAACCTTTTGCGTGTGTGTGTGTGTGCATTGGCCGGGGGGGAAGTTCCTGCGGTGAGACGGCCCTAAGCTGAACACACACACGGCTATGGCGGGGGGGAGTATGTGTGTGCTGGAAAACGACTTTCTGTGGTCGCCGTGCGCCCGGTGACCCTGAAGAAAGAGACCCTCACAACGCCGCCGCTGCCACCGCCCTCGTAGCACGCGAGCTATGCTAACCGGGGCACGGTTAGTCTCTGAATGGGGCCCTCAGATGAGCATCGGCGTGACAGGAAAGGGGGTAGTTGGTAGGGGGCTTGTCGCAAAACCTGCCATCAGCGTCATTTGCCAAGCATTTGTCTGATGATTTGCCTCATTTGCCCCGCAAGCAACCAAATTTGTTGACGCACAATAAGGGCGCCTGCGGAAGGGCCAACGCAACATAAATCTCCTATTTGAGTTTTTTCTTATTGTAATGCTGTGGACTGTAATTGCTTGTCCAGGTCTGACAGCTGGGATTCGCAGAGGCGCTACAGAAGATGAAGAAGAAGAAGGAGAAGAAGAAGAAGAAGGCCCCAGAGGACAGGCAGGAAGTGACAGCCAGCCTCGCTGGTGCTAAGGAGATTAGCGTGGGTGTTTCAGTTGCAGCGGTTGTACTACCGGTGCTAAACTTTTTTTTTGTTTTTAGCAAAAGTTTAGCTAAATGTCCTTGCTCTTCCTGCTTGAGCAAATTGTCGCTAACTGGGATAAACATATCTAGGAATCATGTCTTCTGATTTGTCATCCCGGAAGACCTTCGATAAAGCAGAAACATTTCAGGGACATGTTCATATTAACAATTTATCCAATTTCTGTTAATGGCCCATTTTTCTAATAGTTTAGCATCTAAAAATCTGCAGCTGGGTTGGTTTTCTAAACATCCGTGAGGTGTAACAGTCTTTGACCGGCGAAAGCATGAGAATTTTCTCCGGCTCGGAACATTCTACGTTAGCATGAGACGGATTGATTTGCTGTTTGATAGACGACCGTTAAGTACCGTCGGAGCGGATTTCAATTGCTGCCATTTTATCCGCAATTATCGTCCATCACTATTCTGACTTTAGCCAAACATTTTTTTGTTCTTCTCCTTTACCTCAGCCGGGGTTAAGCCTCCCTTGCAGGGCCGAACGCGAGTGAAACTGACGTGTCGTGGCGTATATGAGGCTGCAGGAATTTCAACATCAAATCTTGTTTTCATTGGACTCCCTTCATAATCCTTGCAGCGCTGAGGAGGAAGTCACTTATCAAGGACCTGGTCAACATGCGTTTAATGTTACGGCCTCTTGGACGAGGCCAATATCCTGTGTGTGCCCGCCCGCGCGTGCGTGCGTGTGTTTTCCATGTGTTTCTTGGACAGACGCGGACGTCGTGCTCCTCCACGCAGCTCCAACTCCAACACGCGTGCGTCCTGTCGCGGACGCTACTCTGGCGTAAAAAAGTCGCGCTGCCATGCACACGGGAGAGAGAGAGAAAGAGAGAGAGCGAGAGAGAGAGAGCGAGAGAGAGAGAGCGAGAGAGAGAGAGAGCGAGAGAGAGAGAGTGCTGCTCTTTGAGTCCGGGGCGCCTAAGCTAGCAAACGATCGCCGTAAAGCTTGCTGTCGCTATCGACAAAGCGGCCTCTGTTCTTGATTTTGTGCCCCCCCAACCCCGCCTCCCCAACCTCCACCCCACCACCACAGACAACCCCCCCCCCCCCATTCCCCACTCCTCCTCACACCCATTTCATGCGCTCACCCACCTATTTCTCTCTCTCTCTCCCTCTCGCTCTCTCTCTCTTTGCCACTCAGTCGCCCCCTTCCTCTCTTCTCTGTCTCAGGCCGCCCCAACTGACCCCCTCACTGCCCCCCCAGCAACCTCCCTCACCCACATCCCCTCCTTTTTCAGCTCACCAGCCCCTCCCCCCACCCTTGCGTTTTAAATCTAGGGCAGGAAGGAGGAAATGCTACCAAGCTCAGTTTGACAGTGTGTGTGTGTGTGTGTGGGGAGGGGGGGCAAAAAGACCATTTTCATCTGTGTGTGCTAGAGGCCGAGAGTGTGTGTGTGTGTGTGTGTGTGTGTGTGTGTGTGTGTGTGTGTGTGTGTGTGTGTGTGTGTGTGTGTGTGTGGGCAAAGACACTAGTGTGCATGGGAGCAAAAGCAACAGATCTGCGCAGATCAGATCCCAGCGAGGCCTCTCCGGATCCGGAGATGCAATCAGGACACCTCCCAGGGTCCTGGCAGGTGTCCACAGAGACACATCCAGGCTCGAGCACTTATCTCAGATTGAGGAAGTTGATTATTTCACCTTGAGTGCGCTGGCTGACAGTGTTTTTTTCCTCCTCCTTTTTTTTTTCCTACTTCTTCTTTCTTTCTTTCTGGCGGGAGCTTCTGCGCTGAGACGAGAGATGTGATCAAAGCATTTTTTCAGAAGATGAACTCCATCCGCATTGAGTCTGAAAATTGTCTAAGGGTAAAAAGATGATCCGAGGCTAAAAGAATAAAAAGTTGGGGGCAAAGTGTAGAGTTGGTTCGCGCCAATGTGCAACTCTGAATCTCACTCTTTCGTCTTGCCAACGCTCCAGCAGAGAGCATTTGCCAGTCATCTTAACATTTCCAGCAGGCTTCTTTTGTGTTGTGAGGTAAGCAGGAAGCAGATTGTGCCCATCGCCAGCAGCTGCTTTTAAAGGGAGCAAAGTGACTTGCTAGGATCTGCACTAAAGGAGTTAGCCTAAGTTACAGAAGCAACAGGACTGGATGGTATTTTTATAATAGAGCAGTAACAGAGGGCAAATTAACTTTGCCTTTTATGAAACCACTTTACTGTGATAGGCAAATGGTTTATCCAATCAATCTACTAAGCTTTGCCCAGAAAATGCTTGTAACCAGGATACCATGGATACGTGCAATTAATCCTAAGGGATTCAGGAATCGTTCCACCCACTGTGTTCAGTGAACTCAGACAGGAAGTTGGAGTGGAAGTGTTGAAACTCAAGTCAGTTTTCACACTAAAAGTCAAGAGGATACAAACAAGTAAGCCACAGAAAAATGAATAATCTTCACAACAAAGCCCCCAAAAAATGTCCACATGTCCCAAAAAGATACGACTCATACCCAATGAGTCATTTTAGAATATGAAATTCTTTTGTGAGAACAAGTGGCACAAAGGAACTCACTCATATGTCATGTGTCAAGGCCAGTGAGTAAAAGTGGCTTGTTTTCCTCAGAAGAAAAGGGAGAGCCAAGTTAGAGACGTGGACGGAGGCTGAAGTCATCTGGCAGGACGCGTTAATTGCCGGATCCGGGGGACAACGGAGGGGGGAAGAGCCAGAGGACCACGGGGGCTGGGGTGCGGAGCGGAGTGGAGATGTAGGTCAGAATGTAAAGTTGGAATTAATTAGGGCCCATCGCGGGGCAGATGAATGGCTCATTGTTGTGGCGGACAGACAGCGACGGAGAAACAATCTGCGCTTTGTTCGCGCCCGGTTCACCTCTCCGTCCGCCGTCTCCTCCCCGCGTGCCTGCAGATGACGTCTCGGGGCTGCAGCGCAAGAGTGATATCGACAGAAAGCAGGATTCTTGGCTCGAAACGGGCTTTTTTTTTGGCATTTTTTCCCCCAAGCACTTAAATTAACATACTTTTTATTGCAACCATTGACATTGTTAGGTAGGCTGACTAGCGTTAGCCAAGTCTGAGCGGTTCAGAGAGAGAGCCGGGCAGGTAGGTGGGCTCTTATCTCGGGCGGACAACATCATGAACACACACACGGACAAACTCAACACAAACAGAAGCCGTCCACGTCCCGGAATGCTGATGTATGGCCGGTGTTTGCCTCTTCAGCCAGCAGTTGCAGGTTCGACACAAAGTCTCATGGGGGCTCAAAGTGGGCCGGCGTCCAACTCTAATTGGTTTAAGGACAGAGTGTCTGGCTGCGCCTTCACTCGCAGCTGCTATAAATGGCACCGGACCGAAAGAAAACTGGTATGTTGCGCTTCCAGGGGTTGTACGACCCAAAGAGTGTATTTTTGGATTGCACCTTTGCAGTAACTGCTTGGAACTGTCCACCTGAAGGCGCAACTCGCTCAAAAACGTGAAATTGCTGCTTGCCTCAAATTCAAGCCATCATGTCGTGCCTGAATACCACAGTGTGGAAAAATAGCGGAAAAGGAACATTCACAGTCTTGTGTTGTGTAGTTCAGGTAGTGAAATTAGAAATTAGACTTGAAACTCAGTGCTTTTAGCCATACAGATCCACTTTAATCTCCAAGAAAACTTGTCTGGCTCCGGTCGCAATTGTGGCAACAACCAGATGAACATAATAATCGACTATCAGGCCTCCCTTGGTGCGGCTTCTTTGAGTGAAATGATTGTGCTTGAAAACAAAACCAAAGTCACGTAGCTCAGCCCTAATTTCATTGCCGTTGGCTTCAAATTTACAGCCATGGTCTTTGGAGTCTGGTCTCCAGTTCAGCCTTGGTCTTTGTTGAATAGGAGGATCATTTGCCTTTAAGCGTTGTTCATTCCCGTTCAACTAATGGGGATCCATGCATCAACAAGACTGCTAAACAAGCTTTGCTCCTCATTGACATCTCGATAAGTGGAAAATTGGGCCCTGGAAATGATGCTGGAGAAGGTTTTTTCAGAGCCTCTCCACCCCACATAATTTGCAGCTGAGAAGCTGGCCATAATTAATCTTTGAGAAAACTTGTCAAATTATTAATAGAGCCCTTAAGTGATGGCCTTGAAAGGAGGCCACTGTTTGTGGAGGGAGTAGAGGGAGTCAGAGCCGTCGGAGGGGCTGTTTACTGTGAAAATACTAAGGGGTCGCGCTCCAGGAGTCCTGCGACTCCACGTGTCAAAGCTCTCCACACATAAAGGAGTTGAAGGGAGTGTGGGTCTCTCCAGCAACCAGGAGGCTTGGCCCCGACAACCTTCGATGTCATCAGGTACCAACTGACAGCTAATCCAGAGCTTCCAGAATGGTTGTAGGTCATGGGAAATCTCAAGATCCCGTTCTGGAATTTTGAGTCCGCACTTCTTGCTCACCGCTTTGCACCCGACTTCCCCCAAACACAACATCCGTTGTTTTCACCAAGCATCCACCTTACACCATGGGTCTCCACGTGGCTGTTGCACAGGGATAACTGGATTTAAATTCATAGATCTGCTGTTGAAGTAGGAAGAAGACCTATTAACTAGCTAGTAACCTATAGATTTCATTGCTTTAGTAGCCAGTGTGCTAGATATCTTGGTCACAACAAATTTTAGTTTTACATGACATAAGACAGAAAAAGCACCACAAAGCCCTCAGCATATGTACTGACTTTCTGGAGGAGGGGCAGTAAACACACACTACAGAACACACTCTAGTTTCCGCTACAGCTGCTCGATGATAAACTCCGGAGTCACTTTTTATATCGTCTCTGTTGTTTGAGAGTGCTGAAACTAATTACATGCTCGAGCGGCGTTGCTCCGTCTTTCAACAAAGGAACAAAATGGAAGCAGAAAAGTTCAGCCCGGAAGGGAGGGGAACACTGGCAACAGCCAAACAACATTGTAGTTTTGTTTCGTTTTTTGCAGCGCCAAAGACCACATCTCCTATCTTCTCTTATTGACAACTTAGCCAGGTGTAAATGTCAAAAGAGGAGGGATTCAATTTTATTGTTGTTTCAGTAATTTGTATTGGCACAGCAGTTACAGTGACAGGATAGGATAAAATACCTCCTATAAAATAAAACAACACCATTCAATCGGGATGTGTTTGAGAAGTTTGCCCCTGGCGACACCTTTAGTACAGGGACAGCCTCATGTGCACAGGTTTCGTGCAAGTGTCCAAATTAAAAGTGACCTTTTTATTGCGGCGCGTGATCCCACAATTGACAGACCAGGTGGCATCCGTGGGGCGGAATGTCAATATTTGCCGTTCAGCTTGCATTGGTGTGTGTGCGTTGCGAGTCCTGTTTTCAGACACACAGAGCAGCACATGGGAACCAGGGTTGCATGATTTAGACCTACGTTTCCGCTGATTGCTACGCTACCTAAAAGCTAGTTTCTAATTATGAGGGCTGCCAAGGCAGCATCCTGAAATTATATGTGAATGGATGAATGTACGCCGGATGAATGAACGCGTGCCACATCTTACGGATCACCTAAATATATGCTTCAAGAGGAAAAAGGGTTTGTGTGTCATTAGCATACAATGAGGTGCCTCAATAGCAGCAACAAGCGGGGAAACGAGAGGTTAGTCATTTTTGCCCTCCCTTTTAAGTCTATTTTCGTGCAACAAGTGAACAATGTTTTCCGAACAGGATAATACATCAAAGTTTTGGACAATTCCAGGAACAAGGTTATGTAAACCTCTGAGCCTTAGCCGGCGCAGGACAACGTCCCACATTTACCTCTTGCGCGGCTGTTACATAATATTTGGTTTTTGAACCGGTGGGGAGATTTTTTTTTTTTTACCTCCCATTGACAACCCCCCCCCCAGCCCCACCTTTTCGTTTTGACGAAATAACCCTTTCTTTGTCCGTAATCTCCCAAAAGTTTTGCGCCTGTGAGAAAAAGCCCGCACACGTGTGTGTGTGTGTGTGTGTGTGTGTGTGTGTGTGTGTGTGTGTGTGTGTGTGTGCCCTTGGGGCTCACACAGTGTTCTGCGTTTGTGCGGAATGTCGCAGCTCTGAGCGTGACATTTGACGGCAGACAGGTACGTATCCTGGAAGCCGTTTGTAAAAAGCCCTCCTTCCTGTCTTTATATTTATGAAAGAGAGACACCACCACCACCCCTCTTCCCAACACGCACACACAATCACACACACAAACACACACACATTTCGTCCTCGCTGTTTGCGGAGCGTCCGTGAATGAAAGAGGCGTGTGTGCGAACGCGTGAAAAAAAAAGGGGGGGGGGAAGAGGGGGGGACGCCAAAAGCGGAACACACAGCTTTCCTGTTCTTCCGCAACACTGTGTTTCATGCCCACTTGAAAGCCTTGCTGCCGTGTGCCAAAGACATTACATATTTGCTAGCCCAGTGCCACGGGGTTAAGAGGCTTTGCGTGGGCGACCGCTGTTGTGAATGAGCGAGCGAGTGCAGGATTCCAGGGCTGTAAAACACACTTGCTTGCCCTATAAATTGCATCAGGCCTTGTATTTTTTTCACAAGCTAAGTGGCCGAGCTGAGTTATTTTAACGGGGTGGAGGAGAGGGAGGGCAATTTGTCATTAAAGAGATTGCAGGAAATTGAACCCTAACCCAAACCCTAAAAAGAAATATACTCTGGCAAAAGTAAAAGTACTGATTAATCTCCTTTACTCAGGTCAAAGTACGAAAGTACAGGTTCTGAAATGTGCTAAAGACAAAAGTCTTTTTGCCATTAATGAAAACAATACATTCATTGTTAATTCTGCGAGAACGAAAAAGATGTGACAGAATAATCTGGACTGAACTGACCAGGAACCCAAAGCCACGGAACACAAAAAATAATCGGCCTCTTAAATATGATCCACTTTTATATTTAACAACAGCATCGGAGTTCAAATACCTCCACTTCAGGCAACAACAAATTACTAAATAACAGAATTTGTATCTTTTAAACACTTTATAACACAAAAGTAACAACAAGCATGTTTTTTTTCCAATGTAGGTAGTAGAAAGTACAGGAACTTGTGTACAATTGTAGGGAGTAAAAGTAAAAAGTTTTCAGAAAAAGAAATATTCGAGTCCAGTGCAGAAAATCTACCGTTAGTGCAGTAAGAAAGTATTTGCACGCCAAAAACAGGGTTTGTAGAGCTCATACCTCTTGGAGTTGCTCGCTCTACAGCTAGCCAGCGGAAATTTGAGGAAGAAACGGCAATTGCCGCTGGATTTGCAGTTTCTTTTTATGATCCTGGCATGTGCGCCGTACGGGAGGTTTCGGTCGTGTTTTTTTGGACACCGGAACGAACGCCCTCGCTCGCCGTTTGTCGAGCTTAAATTGCGTCCAACGAGCCAACCGACTGGACGTGAAACAAAGACTTGCGATAATAATCTTGGCGAGCACCGCAACGCTTGTTAAGGCTTCTGTAAGTAAGTCGAGTCAGTCAAAGTCAGAACACGTTAAAAAAAAAAATTGCTCAGCAAAAAAAAACAACCTGATTTAGTGTTTCGAACAACGTCCAGTGAGCTTATTGGTCAGCTCGGGCTCAGCGTCTATTTCCCAGATACTGTTTGTGTTAGCTCGCTGCAAGGCCAAATGCTTTATGGTGGTTGGCTGCCGGGCTGAGCAGAGTGAAGACGACACACTTTGCCAGTTGGTTTAAGCGTGCAGGCGCACACACACACACACACACACACACACACATACACTCAGCAGTAGCCAGGCAGCCAGAACCCTCAGATATGCTGTTGACAGAGATTATCAGCACAGTTCCGCGGCTGGCCTCCACCTCTCCGCATGTGACAGAGTTTACTTTAGGCTCAGACCAGGCTCGGGACAAGGCTCCACCTGGGTTGCAGAGAGAGGCGGGAGGGAGGTGGGGGGAGACGACGACGAGGTGGAGTTCAGAAAGAGGAGAGAGGCCCCTCATAAAGGGAAACATTCGCAAACCGGAAGGGAGTTATGTAAATGGGTCAGTCATTAAGGCCTTATAAAGAGGGGAGGCCAGATTGGGGCCAGAGGCAGGCGGGCAGGCGGGCGAGTTCGGGAACATAAACCCATTATGTGAATAGGCCTCACTGTTCGGTTGTAAGCTCCCCTTTCTTTGGCTGCCGTCTCCTTTAAGGGCTCAAGATTTTGGTTTCAGGATACTGACGGCCCTCATATCAGCAGCAGGTATCCGCTTCCAAGAGTAACCTTCGAGCAGTCACTCCAGTATTTACTGTTGCGGCGAGACCCTTCTTTTCAAGAGGAGCTACCCCTCCCTCCCAGGCCCCCTACCCCACCGGCTGGACACTGATTGTTATTCAGTTTGCTGCAATGTTTTTTGTTTTGTTTTTTTGGCTCCGTCAACACTGTGGGCATTCAAGGTTGGTTAGAGAAAAAAAGAGAGAAACAGAAGTACACAGAATACACGTGAAAACATATTAGCTGAGAATAATGCTGAATAAAGGCTGTGATTTTGTATATTTTCTTTTTTTTTGTAAGTACTTTGAAGGTATTTTGAGTTTCCGATCATTTGAAAATGCCTTCAAATCGCTCATAAACGCACGTGACAGGAAGGCCCCGCGGTCCAAAAGGCTACATGTCCCTGATCTATGTTTTCTACCTCTAAAAGGCTCCCGCAGTTCACAAATAACTTTCCAGGTTGAAATATTAGACCAAACATCAGGGCGGCAAACAGTTTTCTTTATTGTCGTTAACGCAGCCGAGAGGGAGCTAAGCTACTCCGTTAGATAGCCAGCTGCAAAGTGCATGAGATCTATTTTAAAATGACACGGCCAAAATCGAACAGGAATTTACAAGTTCCAGTGGTCAGGCAGCCTCACTCAGCTAAGTCTCGGGGCTTTAATGCTAGTTGCGAAATTCTTAAATAGACACTTGTGAAGTCAAGTCAGGTTTGCAGATTTTCCTGCATTTTAAAGTGACTATTGGGGCTTTTTGTTTCGGTACCACACCAGGTTGGACTTTCTTTTTCTTTTCTTTTTTGCATGGCCTTTCCGTAAAAGTAGCAAGAAAAAAGAAAGAAAGAAAGAAAAAGAATTTTTGACACCTTTGTTACATTTGCTCCAACCACACCGTGTCTGTTAAACCAGACGGTTGGAAACAAAAGAAGCGAGTGTGTGTGTGTGTGTGTGTGTGTGTGTGTGTGTGTGTGTGTGTGTGTGTGTGTGTGTGTAGGGGAGGATAAAGGGGTGTAGAAAAAAAAGTACACGTAAAACTCCCTCTTGAAGATTCTGACAGTGGTGTTAAATCGTGACAGGTCGGGGAAGGAAAAACACAGGAAGGGAGCCGGACGGGGAGAGAGAGAGAGAGAACAACATCCTGTGTCTGAGCCCCGGTGTGTAATTTGCACAGGAAGAGAAATTGTAACACCTGAGCGCCGTCTGTCAGGCAGGAAGTCGGGAGGCGGCTCGTAAGAACTTCACGCCGAACGGATGACGAGACGCGATGGGACTCTTCTCGAAAAGCCATCAGTCAGCCTTCCCTCCGCGCCGACTTGGGAGGTTGACTTTCATTTTTATTTTTTTATTTTTTTGCTGAGACAGGAAGTTGGCGCGTCGCGGGCGAATTTGTCAGCAGCGTCAATTATCTCTGGAAAAAAAAGGCGTGAAACTCCGAGTGGAACTGAACCACCTCGTTTGTGTGAATTTTGGAATCCCGGCCACCGTGGAGACGCAGGGAACCGACGGCCCCTTGTGGCGTTGTGCGGTACAACAACCCATTGGTGTGTGAATGTGTGAATGAGAGGCCATTGTAAAGCGCTTTGGGGTACTGTGAAGGTGCTGGAAAAGCGCTATATAAGTGCAGTCCATTTTAACCCGCCAGAGAAGGTCTATAGATGGGCTGTCTTAAAAATGTGTTTATTTGGCAACGTACAACTACTAGTTGATCAAACTATCTTTGAAGAAGATTAGCACTAACTTTTTTCACACATGACCTCGCAAGGGTCACAAGGGTAACAGTCCTCCCAGTAAGTCCTCCCAGTAAGTTTCAGGCAAATCGGAGTCTGAAAGATTTTTGACGAAAACCATGACCATGAACTCAAAGCCCTCCACAACTGAGAAAATGAGAATATTAAAAACACTCAAATGACTTGCATGTAGCGCAATCATGTCTTTGTCCTGATGGTAGAACCAAGATATGCTTCATGAATTTTGTTTTTTTCATCGAGTAGAAGCGACGCTTATCTCATGCCGCGGCAAAACAACTCGTCTCACGCAAAGTTTCCGTGACTATGATCAGATTTTCCATTCATTTTGGTCAATGACACATTTTGCTTCTTTTTTTTTCCTTTCCAACTTCTAGATAATTGCTCTTCGTGTGGCTTCTTGATTAAGACGATGACAAGTGCAAAGATAAACTTACCAGAAATGGTACCTTTGAGCCTAAAAAGTGAGCTATGGAAACATGAGGGTAAATTCAATTGTAAAGAAGAAAAAAAAGGCTATTTGTCTCCATCTTGTGGATTGTATTTTAACTGCATCACATTCATCTCTGTTCAAGAGGTTGTCTCTCTTTGCAACACCTTTAAACTGTTAAAAAGGAAGGAAAAGCAAAATTGAAGACTAAAGTTGGTAATTTTTCATAACTTAGCTATTTTGCAATAAGTATGAAAACAATTGTTGGAAATGAACACATGGATTTTGTCAGTTATAATTGATTTAGGGAAATTCATTGGCAACAACAAAAAAAGAAAAAAAAACAAGATGAGACTTTGTCGGCAGGCTATTTTTTTTAAAACTTTATTGGCATTTCGCTGTCGCTGTTGCAAGACCTCGTCTATTAATTTAATTCCAGTCACGGTAAATGCATAACAACTGTTTAAGAAGATGTTACAAGAATTATCCTGAACACACAAAAAACAACAACAATATGGCTGCCATTTCATTAATTTTCTTTTTTTTTTCTTCCTTTGTTTATTTACACACGTTTTGTTAGCGCAACTACTCCTAATCGTCCCCCACTGGCTGAGGCGGATGAATCATGCAGCAGAGTCGTGGCTCTTTTACAGACCTTGATATTGCTGAAAGAGGCTTCAGTGGGATATGACTAGTCACAATATAATCATAATAATAATAATCATCATAATAATAGGATTTGGGCAATATTTAGGCTGTCACAGTTGAAGCTAATTGCAAAGATACACACAATACCTACATTATCATGAAAATTAAAAAGTGCAAAAGGCATAATGATCCATTTTGGGCCGATTAAGAAGTTCCAGTTACCCACCACATCTGGTTAAGCAGACTGTACAGAGGTTCTTCAAAGTGCAAATATCATGAATTGGCATAAGCTGGTATATACATTTCTTTTATTACTTTTTAACGAATGACAAAATATAATAGTAATCAAAAACGAATAAACGAAAAGAAAAGTATGTTGTTATCATACTTTTTGATTTATTTTTTTTTGTCCAGTCAGGCTCCATTTTAATGGTGAGCTCCGCAACCTCGCCTCCCTCCCCTCCCCACACACACACATACAACAACAACAAAAAAAAACAGACACACACACACACACACCAGAATCAGTCAAGATTACTGCGGTTTCCGTATCCTCTCCCCAAAAAAACCAACCAATTGATAAGGGTTTGGGGGTGGGGGTGTCACCTCACAGAATTCATGTTGGTGCCACGTGCACAACCAATCACATTTTCATCACTTTTTTTATTTTATTTTATTGCGTCTTCCTCCTCTGAATTCACTGCAAATTTTGTTGGCAAATGTGTACAGCACACGCACACACACACACACACACACACACTCAATCAATCAGTTCACTCCCACGATCCCCTCCGTGCCAGTTTCTCCAGCTCTTATTGTTAGCGTTTTGCAATAGCGCCAACTCAGCACCTCAACTCAACACCGGTCACCTGAAGACTGAACTGACTTGTTTGGCATCCTAAAATAAAACGCTCCCTTGCTCATGACCCACTTGCATACTTTTGCGTACCAAAGAGTTTTCCGCAAAAACTGTACTAATAATGATGATATTAATAATAATAATAATAATAATAATAATAATACTAATAATAACAATAATTAGAGAAAAGCAGTTTAGCATTAGCTCCGTGTTTGCAGCACCGACGCAGTGGCGGAACCTTTTGCATCAAACACTGATCCGGCTGTGACCTCAGAGTTTTAAACGAAGGGTGTTTGGCAATCAGTGTGAAGATGGAGAGACTTTTGAAAATGTATTCTTCCTTTCTAAGCGGCGCGTCTGACAGGCTTTTCTGCGGCGGAATTGCATTTTTCTTTCGATTCAGGCGGTAAAAAATGTCCATGAAATGTCGCTCTGCATCTTTAAGAAGTCAAAAAATTTGAACGTCTCAACGTTTTTTTGTTTTGTTTTGTTTCCTGCATAGGTCTGGTCAGCATGACTGTTATCATTACACAGGCGAAGGAAAGGGGGGAGTCGCTGTGCTGGTGAGTCACAGCTGATTAGTCACAGATGATGAACATTTTCTGCGGCTGCTTTTCATTTCTGTCCAAGCCAACGTTCTATTGCTCAGCAGGGGTGTTTGATAAGAGCCTGTTTCCCCCACCCCCGAAGAAACCAGGGTGGATGTGGACGTCCGGGTAAAGGAGGCTGGGGTCTGAACTGTACCAAGAGTGGGTTTGAAATAAAACCGTTCGGTGTCTGATTTATTGATTTTGTTTTCGGCTTTTTCTCTTGCGGAGAACAACGCGTGCAGACTTTGGCATTGCTGCGGAGGAAATCATTTAGAAAAAGAAAAAAAAACCCGCGAAAGTGCTACATCACTATTACTATTTAACAGAGTAAGACATGTCGGAAAAAAAATAACACCCTGAAATGAAAGGTGGAATGACGCGGCGTCCCGGCAGAAGCGAGCGCTCGCTTTGGTCTTCGATAGAAGACTTTGGAACTGCTCTGTTGTGCTTTCATGTTTTACCTTTTTTTTGGGTTGAGATCATTCGAATCGAAAGAGAATTGAGAAGCAAACCGAGAAATTGAAAGAAAAATGTTGCCCCTGGCCGGGCGATCCTTGAAGAAGGGGGGAGGAGAGGAGACCTGTGAGGGGAAGGAGAGGGGAACTCAGCGCTGCGTGCAAAAAAACAAACAAAAAAATAAACTCTGCTCCGGCGTCGGCGAGGAGGCTCCCCTACCTTAGTAGAGGAAAAAGAGGCGCGTTCTGTGGGACGTGGCCATGTTCTCAGACATGTTGCGGACCTTCAGGTAGTTGACAAACCCTCGGAAGAAGAGCAGGAGGCCTGCAGGGGTTGGAAGGAGCGCTCAGTGTACAGCTGATAAATTGTTTTTTTGTTTTGTTTTGGCGATGACTGTTTAGCTACCCACCGAGGAGCAGGAAGATCCACCAGAGCCAGTACTGCCCGTTGAAGTAGCCGGTGAAGTAGTCTGAGAACTGGAGAAGGAAGGAGAGAAAAAACAGATGCAGTCAGACTTGGAACAGAAATAAAGAAAAATAAATAATAATAAAAAAAATCTGAATAATAATCTGAGACCGACCCTGACAATGAGAATCCACTTGATGAGGGAGAGGCCGAAGCCACAGATGGCCCCATAGCGCCCAGCGATGGTGTTGGTCAGGCAGAAGGACAGACAAAAGCCGATCCAGTTGAACAGGAAGGCCACTAGGGGGCGGGCAAACACCACAACAGTTCAGTTTCAGCGGCTTTGTTGCCAGTTTGTTTGTTTCCTGCTCCCCTTGCTAATGAAACCCATATAACCAACTGGGAAATTTAAGAAATGAAAGCAGCTTTCAAGGCAGGAAGTGAGGAGGCTGAATGGGACAAAGCAGCAATTTTTGTCAGCCAGACGCAGGCGGCCGGTTTGACAGGGGACCAAAAAAAAAAGAAAACTCACTGAAAAATGCCAACATGAAGATCCCGTCGTTCCCGACCCGGAGCTGGTCAGCGTCGCTGAAGTCGTCCCTGGGTGGGAAGTCGTCATCCTGGGAGGCCCCGTCGGCAAAACACATAGAGAGACCCATTAGACCGAAGAGGGAAAACCAAACTGGGAAATGAACCGGCAGAGGCGACTGAGCGTCCCCTCACCCGAGGGATGACCTCCACGGCCGAGGCCGCCATGGCCGCCGCTTTGGCCTTCTCCGCCTCGTCATACGTGGGCAGGGAGGTGGCAACGCTGTAGGGCGGCGGCACCGGGAAGTCGCCGGCAAAGCTGGCCTCTGCGGAAAAGAAGAAGAAGAGGAAGAAGAAGAAGAGGAAGAGGAAGAAGAAGAAGATTTTTACAACCACACTTTCTTCCACTGGAATACAAGAAAAAAACAAGTTGCTTATTTTTCTTTTTACAAGAAAATAAAGATTTGAGAAAAAGAGGAAGGAAGACTCGGTCACAAAGGCAGCCGCACTCTGACTCAGCACTGAGGCCTCCAGGAAGAGTCACCACAAAAAGGCCATTGTGTATATTTTTAGGAAACTGGAGACCACAGACTGGGGGGGGGGCATGAGACATGGATTTAACGGATGTAAAGCCCAGTCAGACGATGCACATTTAATATTTAATACGATGGTTGACCTGCAAAGTATCTTAAATTTGCATCGTGGGACGTTTATGGCTTCGTTATGTTTGTGTCACGCTGTTGTACTTTTCTGTGGGGAAAAATTCAACACTAATCCTAATAAAATGTTTTTGCGGGAAAACAGATTCCACTGAAAATGACAAATAATGGATGTTTTCCACACACCGGGTGCTGCAGCTGCACCCGCCGAGGCGCCGGCTCCCAGGTCGATGGAGGCGTAGGGAGGAGGCGGGACCTCCACCTCCCTCAGGGCGGCGGCGGTGGGCGAGGAGCAAGCCTGGGCCTGGGCCTGGGCCTGGGCCTGGCCGGGGTCCTGGCCGGACGACTGGGCGCTGGCGGACGTGCACGGCTGCTGCTGCTCGCTGGCGGAGGCCTCCGAGGAGTCGTCCTCATTGTGCAACTGGAGGCGAAAGAGGGAGAGGCAGAGAGAGACAGATGTGGTGTCAGCTGATTGGGGGAGCAGGATGGTGTGATCGCCCCAAGGCGGCGATCTAATCGAATGTGAGGAAAGCACCGATGGAAAAAAAAGCATCGCCGGAGCAGCGGCGGCCTTCTGAGCGACAGAACCGCAAACTTCAGAGACTGAATAACATCTTCCAGGTTTTTCCGACTTCTGACTCAACTGTCATTATGCAAGATCGCACAGGACTAAGACAGTCTGTGCTTGTCTTTTTATTCCCGGATGAGAGCATTGTCTAGGAATCGCCACGTTTGGCTGTACGACTTTTTTCCTCACTGTCGTTTTCAAATTAGCAGAACAGGTTGGCGCTGGAAAAGCCTGACAGTTTTAGTTACAGAACAGTACGCTGGTCCGATTATTAAAATAATTCCCAGTGCTGCAAAAACATAAACGGTAAGCAGCCATTAAAACAGCCATTCATTTAACCAATGACGAACACGAGATTTGATTTCAATTTAAAGTAATAATAATGAGTGCTCTGTATTGAGGTTAAAGACATGATGTAAAACAGGTGTTGTTAATTCTCACATTTGTTATTGTTTTTACCTCGAGTAACCCGACAGCTAAATAACAGTTTGGAGTGTTTCTAATCTGGATTATCCCTTGGCATAATATCCTGCACTGTTCCCACACTGGATTCCACTTGTGAGCCAAAGGAACAAAGGTTTCTAACCAGCTCAGATTTTGGGTTTTATTTTTCCCCGTTGTAGTTGCGCGGGACAAAAAAGAAAAACAAAAAACAAGACTTGGGCATAAAAACTGTTACTTCGCCACGGGCTGTAATGAAAAGTAGGGCGAGGTTGTGACAACAAACGCGAGGAGGGGTGTGAAAAGCAACACTGTTTGTCCTCTGCAAAATGTTTGCCAAGGTCGAGGGCAGAGGGACAAGTGGCTTTATCAGTATGTTGCCGGGGAATAAAGTGATACATGTGTAATCGGATAATGAGCGTCCCCGCTGTGGCACCGTCGGACTTTGAGATGCGCGCCGCTGCCAGAGTGCCAAAGATCATCTGAAATTACAGAAGGGCAACAAGGTTTGCTGAGCTGAGCTGAGCCTGGCACAGAATCTTCCCCACCTTCTGGGTTTGTTCGTCCACTGGAAAAAATTAAAAAAAAACACTTGCAGTCTGAATTTAATTTGAGGCCAATTTTGTTTAACAAAGTAAACATCGCTGATAAAGAGAACCACATCATATTGCAGAAAGTAGTAGTAAACAAAATGCCACTGCTGAGGAGACATTTCTAAAGTGGCTGTGAACGCAGCTTAATGTGGTGCAAGACCAAAAATTGCGTATTAAACTTTTACCGACTCACATCTGTGGAAGCGTCATTTTACGTACAACAAGTTTGGTGACACAAATGTGTGAATGGTTCCAAATACGTTATTCTGACAGCCATGGCTGACATGAGTTCCTCATTAATATTCTTCTGATCGACTCATTGGCCAATCATGGTGGCAGCTGAGGTCAAACTGGCAACATCTAGACGGAGGAAGTTAGCAAATACATAGCTGCCAATCCGACTCGCACATGATGGGGGCGGGGGGCGTTTCAATATAAAATCAGGAATGAAGAGGCAGCAGTAGCGGCAGTTCACCCCCGCGCAGGACATTACGTAAGAACCGGAAGAACAGCCACGAGCCTCCACATGTGCCCATTTATACCAACCGGAAGCGGGCGCCTCTGTCATAAACTACTTCTGATTTGAACTCGACGGGTTGGCTTAAAGAATTAGACGAGGTTATTTTGCAACGAGGCTGAGTGCATCGTCAATACAGAAGTCACTATGTTGGAAACATTTTAATGAGCGACCACCGAGGGCAGTTGTGACTTTGTTACATGTTCATCGGGAGGTCAACACAAGTGTTGAGCAGACTGGAGGTCTAGTGTTTAGAGCCGTTGCGTTGTCGGGGAAGACGTCCCTTTTCTTTTTTTTTTTTTTTTTTTTTTTTTTTTAAATATTTGCGTTTCATTTAAGCCACGACGCAGTACGAGAGCACGTCAAGCTGAGCCGGAAGCCATGCGTCCATCAGTAGAATCGACGTGTGCGTCAAAACAAGATAACTGTATGCAAGTTATAACGCAACTTTGTCGTTTAAGGAATAACTGTGGGTGCTTTTGCAGTGACAGCAAGCAAGAGGTCGGCGGCATGGATGTCCTCTGTTAGGTTTTCTGAAGTTGGTCCTCCTGATTAACGGACGAATTCAAACTACGGAGACAACTATTAAATAATAAGTTGAGTCACGTCTTTCGACACTCACACAGCAATGCTAACGCCCCTTGGATAGGCGAATTCAGAAACAACTGTTATGTAAATTGATGTCAGTGTGACATTCCGTTGCTGGCTAATAGTTCACATTACAGTGCAATTAGTACAATAAGTGTCAGTGTAACTCGCACTTGACAACAACGTTTAACAGCGTTTTTAAAATGATCTAGTCTGGGAGGCTAACGTTAGCGTAGCGGCTACGGAAGTGCTTTCAGTGAAGGCAACGGTCGCGGCGAAACATTTAGAAAAAAAAATCGCCGAGAAATAGCTACTGCAGAGAAAGTTAAGTTTTTAATTGTTTCGATACTCATAGGTGGGGTATGATTTGAGTAGAATACATTTTTGAACCATGTCTGAAATTAACACCGGCCTTGTTTTATTGTCACAGGGAAGGGAGGCCGTGCCAGCGCACCGTGTTTTGGTTGCGTTTGCCCAACACTCACCACTTGATAACGGCTTGCTGGGTCCATCCCGACGGTCTTCAGCTGGCGGGTAAGCCAGCCGAGAAAAACGGATGAAAATGGTACCTGAATTCAAGTGGGACGACGATTTAAAAAAAGACGTCAACCCTCTTTTCTGAACTACCGAACAGAGGGTGGTTATCGAAATGGCTGAAATGTGCAGTCAGTGCGCTCGCTTGCTTCGGAAAAAAAAAAAATACCGTTGTTAGTCAAAAGCTTCACCAACAGTGAAGCTAGCGGTAATAGATGGTACTTCCCAATAAGCATTCCAGTATAAAATGTTCAGTCTTAAACGTGAAAGCATAAAAATCTTTATTTTTTTGGTGAAATTAGGTGCATTCATATTGTGCAACGTTATTAGTGTCCTATGAATAGCATAAGTAACACAAGCAACATATCAATTTATTGACACCACCATCCAATAAATAGGATAGTCGGGTTAAGAAAACTAAGAATACTAATAAATGGATTTTATAGGAATACTGCATACTCCTGAAGACTTGTGAATTCTATGCACAAAAGAAAAACGCCAGTTGCTAAAGGTAAGTTGTTGATCCTCAATGCATTGACTATTTATCATGGTCCTTTATCTGGTGAAGTAAAATCAGTTATTTTTCCTTTGACATAATGTGGTTTCTTGTTGTGAAATGCTATTGTTTTGTTGTTTGTTTTATTTTTTTATTTTTAATGAGTAGTTTACATAAATCCAAATACTGAAAGATTCAATCAAGCACACACAGACTTACTGTTAAAATAGACTTAACAATATAAAGAAGGAATTACTAAATAATTAAAAAAGAAAAAAAACATTTAAACAATTGCCCTCTGGCAGTAGATGTTGATGAAATATAAACAATATATGTGGTGAAAATGGATATATGTATTGAATTGTTGCCCACCTGATGGTAGTTAGTTTCTTTGAAATTTTCATCAGCGTTTTTGAATGCAATTACTCATAGATTTTTGCTCTTTGTCGTTGCGCCGATCATAGGTTTTTATTTTGAAGGTAAGATCTGTCCATTTCCTCTTTTGAGTCTCCGTCTGGCTCGCTTGATTATGCGGGGGCTGAGGGCAGATTTCCAGTCTGTGATAACAACATGACGTAAATGCATGCGAAAGATAAATATAGATAGACATTTGTAACCACTAGGTGGAGCCAAAAACTACTTTTTGCACTGTAACGTTGTTCCCACTGAAACATGTTTTTTTTATTTGTTTGTTTATTTATCCATTTATTTATTTATTTATTTATTTATTTGACATTGCCGTTTTTACTTCAGGAATAGTGATCACAAACAAGCAATATATAAACTACATACTACCTGAGGTGCTTCATTTTTAATTCAGTGCGAATACTTGCCCTTTGGGTTCTACTTCTGTCAACAGAACTCACCTCTTGAGCCGAATTGCTAAAATCAAGTCTGTCCAGGTTTGGTGCTGCTGCAACCTTTTTTTGAGCTTTAGCCAAATCCGATTTGTTTTTCTCCTTCGCCTTCAAGGCGTGCTGCCAACGTAACTATCTCCCTGTCAAAGGAGAAGCACAGCACCGCAGCCAAGGTGTTTTGCGTCCAACTTGTTTTATAAAGCAACGGTGCCCGCAACCAAACAAAAGCTGACCCTGACAGCTCGCAGTCAGAGAAGCATGTTCCATCACTAAGTCGCTCTCAATATCTCTGCTGACCCTATGCTGTCAACGTTACACGCCGTACACCTTGAAATTGTTCGTCATGCGGCCTGATTTTTTTTTTGTGTGTCTCCCCTCATTCTGAAATTTATTGTCATGTGCCTGCGGGCTAATTCGGGATCAGCTCTGCAGTGGACCAACGCATAATAGGCCCTTGGTACCTTTTTTTTTTTTTTTTATCCAAATGCAAATGCCGGAAATTCAAGGCTGAAACACAATGAGGTTGAGGAACTGTTGTAGCCTCACTTAAAAAGAGGGGAACCAGATGGAGGAACCACCTAGTTTTCATGCTCAACAAATGTATGAGCCCTCACATTTTGACGAGCCCTGTTGTTGAAACTTGGCGAATCACCAAAGCACTTCAAGAATTCGAAGAACTCTGATCCCTTGACGTTCTTCGTTATCCTGCCGATCCATTGCGTTAATGTGCTTCACTGTTCACTCAATTAGCCAAGGAAAAAACGCTGTGCAAAGCCAACCTAAACAGTGAACCACGTGTGCACGGCGAGGTATTGATAAGAGGCTCTTCTTGAATTAAATATTAATCCCGTTGGCTAAGAAGGGGATTACTGTAGTACATGTATCAGTTAAGCGGTCTGTACTGGAAGGAGAAGACAGCGGGGGAAACGTTAGAAGCCACGATCGAGAGGACGGGGTGGTAAAGTAACATTCTAGAACTTTGTAATTTTCCTTTTGCAAAAAAAAAAAAGTCATCAAATTAAGACATCAATGAAACTAAATTTTCATGGACAACAAAATAATCGAAACAAGCAGTCTAGCAACAAAGAAACAGCTCTAGATGTTGGGGGTTGGATAGACACATACTTTTCAAATTTAAATCTCCAACGGATCAAAAAGGATACGATGCCTTTGGGTTTCATTTTGAGCAAGTTTTTACCTCAGCTGCTGGTTCAAATAAATATGCAGCTTAGCCCAACTTTTGTACTTTCTTTCGTATAAGATGGAAAATCTTTGAAACACAATTTCGCTCCGGCTTTTCTTTGTCAAATTCAGGAAATGCGTTGCTGTAATCTCGAACAATCATTGCTCACAGAAATTAGACGTTACTCTTGGAACTTTTGTTCCAGTAAAAAAACTAAAAGGTTTGTGAACAATGCATTTATTTTTTCATTCATTCATTCATTCATTCATTCATTCTTTCATTTAAGCACCTTTTTGCAGAAGTTTAGCAACTAGCTGAAAGAGTTAGCTTTGCCCAGATGATATTATCGTTGTTTTCTTATATGTAGTTTTATTCCGTAAATAAGGTAAATTTTGGTATTGTTATTACCAAAACTTATTACCAAAGCTATTTTTGTTGTCCGGTCTGTTTGAGGAACCTTTTACCCTACTTCCTGTGGGAGATTGCAGCCACTGGCCTCAAAGTCTCTACATTGGTAATGTCAGCGAACAAGCGAGTGATACCCATAATCAGTTCACAATTCCTGCTTTTGTTCATGTTTTAATTTTTATAAACTTAATTATATATAGTTTGTGTCTAGTCCCCGCTATGTAATCCTTCCTATGTAGTTGTATTTAAAGGTTACGTGTGTAATATTTGGAGATTTCTTTTTAAGAAGAAACAGCGACATCAAGTGGTTGCTCTTTAGATTGCAGCGCTCTTTCTCTTGTAATGGGAAAAAATGCTGCTGTGACTGACATTGTGAACAACTGCTGTTTTTTAAACTTGTTCTCCCTATTCCACGCCGGATATGTGCTTGTTATGCCTGACTCCGGTCAAGATGTTACTCCTAGTTCCTTTAACCTTGATTGGACTATCTTCAATACACGATATAAGATCATCTTCAACTTCTTCGTCTGTTTTAGCCTTCTCCTCTTATCGGTGATGTCAACAGCTTTTGTTCAAAACTCTTTGCAGTCCGTTCCTCTTGGCAGTCCTACAGACACCATCTGAGTGTGTCTGTATGGGGCCCAGATCCGCTCAAACAAACTCAACGCAGACCAGTTCGGATGTTGGATCTCTTCATTTCAAAATTTCCACGACAATTTGGCGTCACGAACAGGATGGGTGAGAGCTCATCAGACTAACTCCAGGATGTCGAGGGTTGGCCACCGGGAATACTAGTGTTCTCCCTCATATACCTCGTGAAGTTTCAGAGAAGAGGGGACCTCGACACCTGGCAGTGGGACCGATTGGCTCCACCTCCATTTAAAGAACCAGGTACAATGAAATTTTGGCCTGGAGGGATTCGGCATCAGCTGGGAAACGGTGAGGTGAAAATTTCCGATTGTCTTAAAAAAATAAAAAAATAAAAAAAGAGGGAAGAGGGAACAACCCAGACCAAAGGAAAAAAAAGTAAAAAGAGAGAAAAAAAAGGAAAAACCCACAGAAAGAGGGAAAAAAAAAAAAAAAATAATAATAATAATTCTCATGTTCATTTAGTCTCTCATGGGTCGTCAGCGGAATAGTTTTGTAGAACTATTCTAAGGTGTGAAAAATAATTATTTCAGAATTATTTAAGGAGAGTCCTTTGAGGGCTTTTTAAGGAGGGTCAATCTGATCCAAGGTTTTGTTCCCCTTTGCACCTAGGCAAACAAAGCAGGAGTTCACAGAGGCGTCTGTGTGCGAAGTAGTGGGGTTGCGCAACCATGGGGGAAAGGCCAGTGTAGACAGGGGGAGGAGAGGCGTGACAATCTGCCCCCTGCAATCTTTGTGTGCGGAGCTTCCGACCACTGGGCTCAGGACTGTCCCCAACGTCCTCGTTGCAATAGAGGGCGTGGCCGTGGAGGACCCCGGAGAAGAGGGGGACGACGAGGAGGTTTCAATCAATGCCCGCAATATTAACAGAGCCAGGGCCAGCAGCAAACCCACTGAGAAGAAGAGGGGGTGCGGCCGAGGCACAATGGGATGGTGACTCAACCTTCAGCAGCGGAACAAGGAAATGACACGACACACACGCACACTTGCAATGAAGACTCGCTTGCTGCTTTTAATCACAATACACATACTGCTTCATCCACTAACTTTACAAAACTGACGTGATGTGTGACATTCATGACGTCTTCAAACTTGCATTGCACATCACACATCACCCCAGAAAGGGATGAAAAGTAGGAAAACCACTTTTTCGAGGATGTAAATGACTCACTCTTTGCTGCCTGTTTGTTTTGAATTCCATGCGCTGCGCCGCCGCTATCGCCCTCACACCCACATTTCCTCCAAGGCTTCCTTCGAAATATGTCAGTGTGAGATGACAACTAACTGGGAATGTAAGAGCGAAGCCTAGCGCCTTGCTTCTGCTATGCTTGACCTAAATTACCTGGCTGACGCGCCCGCTAGTGTTGCTATGTTAATACTCAGGAAAAAACGCTCATCACACCTCTCTTGCAATGAAAAAATGGGTTTCAACATTTATTCCAGTGTCCACTTAAATCCCAAGCAAAACAAAACAAACATTTTGCTGCGGTCAAACACCTGACAACAACAGTGACAACTACCTTTATGACCCTGAACCACAAACAATACCGGAATACAGCGACACCCACAGCATAAATAGTGTAACAACAACTGTCTCACTGGCTCAGATAAAAACATTTTGGCTGCTATAGGGAGCAAGACTCTTGCTCTATGTAATTATTATATACATATCAGAATCTTTCTATGGGTAGGAAAACCAAATTACTTTTATTGTACTGTGAATGTACACTTTTATTTATGTTTTTATTGGCTGTATGTTAAGCTTTTACCAATCGCAAATTAAGTCAGATTTTGCACACCGGACCTTTAAGCATAGCGATGAATGGACAGAAGATTGATTTTTAAAAAACCAAACTGCTTTCCGTCAGTGTGGCCGTGACAAACAGCAGTTCATCGGTCTCAACTCTACCTTTCAGAGCCATAAATGGGTTTCAGAATATCACGCACGCACGCACGAGCACGATCAGACTGTTGTTACTTGGCAACATCATTTCAAGGTAAATAGGTGCAATGAAGAAGGTGTTATGTAGAGGCGTTTCTTTTCTTTCCTTTTTCTTTTTTTTTCTCTCCTCTTGCAGCGGCAGACTGGTTCTTTATGCCGCCGAAGCAACGCTTTCAGAGCCGAGGTGAGGGTTTTGTCAGACGCTGATGGAGTTGTGTACCGCTGGAGAGGACATCTGTGAGCTTCGCAAACACACGCAGCAATTAAATTACCTTTCAGCCGCGGCGCATTCCTGAAGAATTCACGTGTGCAGCTTGATGGAATGAAGCTGCAGATGCTTTTTGAGGACGTTGACGTTTCCTAATCGCTGGTTACGTCGCATTTGCTGTACATTATTTTTAATTTGTTTATTTTATGCTCATAAATTAAGTATAATGCAAAAAATAAACATAATATATAACCGGATATTATGGTCATATAAATTCAAAAACCCCAAAACATTAGTTAGTCGTTATTCCTCTGAAGGCCTTCAATTTTTTTATGTTTGCTTTTAGTCCTGCTCTGACTTTCCCACACTCTTTAAAGAAACACAACAACAATGTGACAGTACACACCGTGTTTATCGTATTCACAACCTTGTGGTACGTGAGGGACACTCATTCCGCACATCTACCAAAGCAGCAACAATAACACTGATCCCTTTGGAACCTCAAGTCCATTAGTGGTTAATTTGGCAATTGTGTCAACGCATTATGCAAACACACAACAACAACAAAAGAAAAGCTCCAAGCCCAGTTCAGACCCAACTCTTGTCACACTGCGGGCGTGTAATTACCTAAAAAGCCCCAACAAGCTGAGACCCTGTCCGAGAAATTGGCCCCGGCGCAGCGCCAAACACAAACACAGACCGATAAAACCTGTAATTACGCTCCGAACGCAGCCTCTGCACACACACACACACACACACACACACACACACACACACACACACACACACCAGGCAGCCGCTAATTAGCCGGCGAGGCAGAAATGGTGAGCATTAATCACACGTGCACGCCTCTTCCTGTCTGCGGATGAGCATGTGGGCGTGCGAAGCCCCCGGTGTGCCGACGGATGGATGGGCGCCGCGAGAGCAGAAATGGGTTGCGTGGATGCAAAGCGTCCAGCAGAGGGTGTTAAAGCACAAGATTGTGCCTTTTATTCTTGTACTCGGTTGACCTTCTCCATCCGGTCCACAACTGGGACGTCATGATCAAAATTGCTGCGGCTAATGTACATTCCGAACGTTTCAGAGCGAAGCCCCAAAGCACGATGGCTCTGCAACAGTCCTGCTTTTGAAATACTACATCCTCTGCGACACTGAGACAATTTCTCACCAATTCTCCCCACAAAATAGGCCACGCAGGTGCATTCCTGAATGAAAGAAAACTTGTTTATCGTGAAGGAAGCCAGGTTTTTTTCCCCACTTCTTGATTTTTCTGTCTTCGTGTCAGCTCTCTTGGCGAGCTGGTCGGTCGGCTGATGCACTTCGACACAAAGTATCTGCCGTCTCATGCAAGAGATTGCAACCAAACCCAGCGCGAGAAAAGAGACGGGACAGCCCCACTCCACCCTACCCCTCCCACAACCTCGGAGATAAATGCCGGCATTTAAATCAAAGGTACTTTTTTTCTTCTGCGCCTGCCACCCTCCCTCACTGGCTCACTTTGTTCCGAGCGTAATGAGTCCGGGGAATAGGCACCGTCGCCTATTTCCCGGGCGAGGGCTTGGAAATGAGACAACAGGCTGATGACATCTGAACAAAGACGAAGGCACTCTCGCAAAACTTGGCTGCGGTGACAAGTGATTCAATCCCCGTGCAACAAGTCAAGTCTGATCATGTCAGAGCTCATGGAAGACGCGGACGACTTACCGCATTAAGGCACCAGTTAATCCAGAGCGAGTGGACTGGATGGCTGGTTTAAATTTATTCCTCTGTGGCGCAGTTAGGTTAAAAAAAAAAAAAAAACAATCACTGGTGAAACTGCTGTGATGGTCATTTTTGGCAACGCCAGAAGTTTGTGTCTAGAAGTTGAGGTCACTCAGGAAGCCGGTGTAGAACGCTAATTAAATTTAGCGCTGGGTTTTGGAATAATTGAAGAGATGGTTTTATTTTTTAAACAGCCAAACTTAAAGACCTTTCATCAGGAATGTAAACCCCAGGCCTTTCTTTGATTTTCATTTTCATTTCATTTTCACGCACAGCACTTGAGCAGCATGTTTAAAAACAAGACCACAAAATACCTTCCGCATTTATGGTGAATTTCTTTTAGTTCTCTTGTAATTTTGAATGACGGTGAGCACAAAAAGGGAAAAAAAAACTCTCTCCCTTTCTCATTAACTGCACAAATCATTAAGTAAAAGCAAAATTAAAATGGCTAAAGGCCAACGCGGGCTCTTGCGTCCGTCCATTAGTTGCTAAGTTACAACCCATCGTGTGCGACTCCGTGGAGCTCTCGCTGTTAGTCACCTGCCGCAACAACAAAAAAAATGGAACTTCACGTTAACGCACTTCATTATCTTTCTCTCTTCACTGTCGTCTTCCAGATATTGTGAAGCAGTTCCTTTTCCTGCAGACACAAGTGAATGTGGAAAAATGTAGGCCACAGGTGACACCCTGGAAGTGAGAGTCAAAGTTGAGACGTATTTGTCAGCATCATCTAAAAGTGTTTCTGTTTTTTTTACTTTGCCCTACTTGTTTTCATCACTGCTCTAAAAGTGACAGCTGAGAAGCTAACAAGGCACAGTCTGCGTGTAGCGCCACCTCCTTTTTTTTCCCTCACACTTTTGCCTCCTTCCAGTACAAACACACTCCATTATGGAGTGCAGAATGAGGCTGTTATGAAAGAGCTGCAAAGAGGAAATTCATATGGGTCAATAGAAAATCAAAAACATTTTGGGTAAATTTGAGGAAGATGTAGCAAGCAGAAAGCTGACGGCCAAACCAGTGTCTCGCGTTTGATGTTCACCGCACTTGCAACATTTGTACTTTACAATTCTTTGTTTCTTTTTGGCAAAATCTCAAGAAAAAAAACTATTTCACTGCAATTCGCTAACGGCTGCCTTTGAAAGCAGCTCAGCAGTCAGCAGCACCAGCGTACAGTGATGCCGCAGGTTGCAAAGTCCGAAGCGAAGGGCGTCTGTGTTTTTCACATGTAATTAATTTTCCGTTGGCTTTCGTCGCGCAGTGTCCTCCAAGGAGCTTGTGCACGGCAGTGCAATCACGTCCAATAAAACATGCCACATTTATGTATAATTGCCATAAATACGAAGCAAGAATTCTCTGGCGCAAACAGGCGGTCATCCATTCTCTTTAATTTGCCTCCAAAGCGCCTCTTCCTTCTCCGTGCACAATTAACGCAGCAGGCAGACAGGGCTGAAGAGTCGGCTTCATTTTCTGGGTCGCTCATAACAGGGCACCGCGTTCTCTGTGGGGTTTCAACACGAGGGGGAATAGCCCCTTAAATGTTTAATGATCTGGGGATATGCAGATACCTCCACAAGAAGTTGGGGTAAGAAGTTCACACTTGGGAGGACTAAAAAAGGAAACAAAAAAAAAAGGTCTTGCCTGCCAGCTCATGCCAGGAAGTGTGTCCGACAGAACAAAAAGTCGGGCTCCGATGAGAGATGTTGCCTCATGGTGGAACCAGAACGGTGGAAAGAGAAGTGGGCTAAACACACCGCCGAGTTCGCAAAACAGCGAGTCATCATCGTCATCAAAAAAGAAAGGCACATGGAAGAGCC
Organism: Thamnaconus septentrionalis; assembly: GCA_009823395.1. Taxonomy (NCBI): domain Eukaryota; kingdom Metazoa; phylum Chordata; class Actinopteri; order Tetraodontiformes; family Monacanthidae; genus Thamnaconus; species Thamnaconus septentrionalis. Next base: position 28,894,276 of record CM020501.1, on the reverse strand, counting down.
AGTGTATTCCCCCAGGTCCTCCCAAGACGCTCTTTTGATGCCGAGACAGACTCTGTTCCTCTCTATATCCTCCGCTTCCATCGCTCGCCATGTGACTGGCGAATTACAAGAAAGTATGTCAGCTGGCAAAGCAAGGGGAGGGTAGAAAAGAAAGTAAGACATCAGAAAGAATTCATTCAGTGAGTTTTCTCAGGCTGCATTCACTGCCTCTCGGGCTTCCCGGGAGGTCTGATTTTGCCTCGGCCTCTGAGTCCATACATTGATTTGTCCTAATCAAATGTACAAGTGCCGAAGAGGGAGCGGCGCACTCACAAGCACCTTTTGTCGCAGCGTCGACAGGCTCCTCTGCTTTTATAACGCCACTACGACAGATGTACTTGTATATGGGCCCCAGCTGTGGGGGATGCTGTTGCTACGCGACGGCTTGCTGACCTGTATAGTGCCACTATGCTAAAGTTGAAAAAGTGTTTTTTTCCGTCTCTCTCTCTCTCTCTGTCTTTTCTCAGCTCTTTTTTTCAAATCTCACTCATCAATCGATGATGTGAGCGCTGCAAACACAGCGGGCTCTGAGCGCCTTGTGATGTTATAGCGTTTGAAATTTCCATTCAAAGAGGATGGGAGTTGATTCCGGGAACAAGGTGAAGGCTTCGGTGCAGCTTTTCTTTGAGCTACAAGAAATTGTATACCTGTTAAAGTGTACCAGCAATAACTTGAGAAAAAGTAGAAACTTTCAGTTATGTTGGAAAGAGAAACGAATGACAATTGGCCTAACAGTAAATGCCGAGCATCAAGTACAGAACTATCTCGAGTTTGCTAAGGCTAGCAATGCATGTGGCTAAGCTAAGCTAAGCTCCCAGTTTCTAGTAATATGAGAGAAGCTAATGCTCAGTGCTAACATCTGAATGGTGGAACCAGCGTGCCATGGACTGTGTTTGAGCTAGGCTAGGCACAGCTAATAGGAGTAGATGTTTCAATCCCTTTGGAAAGTAGGTCACTCTTCAATGTTGCAGTCAGTGTGAAGTAGCGAAAGTCATTGGGGTCATCATGTTGGTCACCCTGCTTCATCGATGTTTCGTTGATTGAAACCCACAACGTCTCTGGACCACTTAGCGGTGTACCCAGCATCCCAGGTACACCCCCCTCCATACCAGACCCTCCATGACCCTCTGACTCTACATGACTCTGCATGGCAGGGGTACCCTTTCTCCCTGGGCCAGGTGTACACCTGGCTTGATCCAGATCTAGTTGCTGCTAAATGTTCCTTTAAAAGCACATAGTCTACAGTTACACCTCTATTGGAACACGTGGGGGTAATGATAGGAGATGGATAAAGCTCTTTGTGTTCTGTTTCGTGAAGCAAACCCACGGCTGCCATTATAGAGTGAGTATTGTTTGCACTTGTCTAATGGCTCTCGGATAATGGCACCATCATTTCGTTTTAAATATCATGTCATTTTGCTTTCATCGGCCATAAAAAACCCCAGCAGTCTGTTACATAAATAGATTCAGCGGATAGATAAAGTGATTAGAAACCTAGATTGTGTTAATGGTTATTTGTTACAACCTAAAAGGGCTGACTTAGTTTTTTTGTCTGTGATTAGCCTCTTCTTGTTCTCTTTTCTACAAATTGTTGGAACAACGACAACATATGTTATTGTTAGACAATCATTGTCTGTGTACGCCGTCATGTTATTCATAATAAAAGCTTCAGATTTGTGCAGAAGGGCGGAGCTCCGGTGTTGCTACGTAACAATTGGCTGACTTTGGGTTTGCAGCCCTCCAGTGTGTCCTTCGAAGTGACTCGGCACATTGTTTGGCCCAGGGGCATCCATCAATAACCGTCATTTCCACTCTGGCCACATTGCTACCAGCCAACACTACAACAGGGCGTCTCATAAAAACCGAAACACTTTTTCATTTTTCTAGGGATGCAGTGCTTTCTCTGCAGCAGTAGAGAAAGAGTACTTGCATTTCAATACTTGTCAATACCGATACCAAGTACTTAATGCGGCCAATACACATTTTAGAATTTTATTTTCACAGATGATCTGTTATTTGAACAACATTCCATAGCATGTTTTTCCAGAACATAGGGGGACTGCCACAAGTTTCACTGCAGTACAAACACAAATTTTAGAAATTTGTCCTATACATATGCAACTGGTATTAGCGCTGTACTATCGGCACCTATTTTACGAGTACAAATAAAGTACTCAACCCCAATATCGGTACTGATACCCAATACTGCTATCAATATTGGTGCAGCCCTACTTTTTTCAAATGTTCCCTCAGTAATGACTGGAGAGGACAGTGGCTGTCAAAAATACAGGGTTGAAATGACAGCTTTTCTCCCGTTGTTGCATCTCAAAGCTGTGTTTAGCCGATGAGCGTTGACCAGGGGACCTGATGTGCTAAAAAAAACAGTTTGACGGCACTAAAAGCCTCTTTCAAATGCCTTTTTTTTCAGGTTATGTTTCAGAGGCAAAAACAGCATGTACCGTGAGTAGGAAGTTATCAAGGTAGAAAAACAAACATATCGACCTGACGCTATTTTAGAACTCCCCTTAAGCAGAAAGCAATAGCCAGTGTGTGTCATGTGTTTATAAGCCCAGAACATGCTCATGGCTGCCGTCATTTATGTGGCTTGGCCTTGTGTTCCACTCATGAGAGACATCTCCTGCCGCCAAGAGTCCAGCTTCATCATGTCCAAAGGTAAAAAACAAAAAATATGTATGTATATATACCTTTATATATGAGGAAACTGCAGACTTCACAGACCTCCTTCCCAAACTGCTGAACAATGATATTCATTAGTGATTAGATTAATGATAAACTGTGAAATATAGCTTCAGGTTAGACCCCCCCTCCATATACATTATAAAGGCTCCAAAGGAAAAGAGAGAAAGATTAAAAACCTATCACACATACCCCGTGAGACTCATAAACTGCAAGGAGGCAGAGGGGAATTGGAAAGCCAAGCTCAGCGTTTTCTTAAATGATTATGCATAAATAGTGTGTGCATGTGTGCGGCTGTGGGCCACAGACAATCTATATTCTCTCCACCTGAGATGGAAAGGAGGTAATCGGGCTCCTCAAGGGTTTCCCAGCGGTTTTCCCGCCTGAGAAACGATTGTTCACTGCTCAAGGTCCTTTATTCTCATCCCTTCTCTTGCTCAATAAGGTGCAAAACGTGTTAGAATTTCATGTGGCTGTGCTAATCTTAAATTGTTCCAGATGCTCCCTTCAACTACAGATGAATGCTGTTTGTGTAACCCTGTTTGACTGACTGACTGACTGAAACAGTACACTTGGGGAGCCTGGGAATTTGTGGGTTTGATTCCCTCCCTGTTTGGCACTTATCCCCAAGTGGTTTGTCTTTGGGTTGGACGTTTGATGATGCAAATGATTCAGATCTGTTGGTGAGTTTCTCATGTCAGGATCAACAATTTACACGTCTCTGTCTCTTTGGGACCTTCCAACCGCTGCAAGCCTCTGGTCTTTCGCAGTGCTGAAGCTTTCTTTAAAGTGACCCACAAAGGTGTCGCACGTGATGTGGACTTGAGTCTGTGTATTTACCACAAAGGAATTGCACAGAAAGTAATACTTAAGACAACTCTCCGTTGCACTGTATTATGTTAAAAAGCTGCGACCGTCGCCCTCGGCTCATTTAGGTATTGATAGATTTTTGAGATTACTTTCTGGCAAGTCTTCCAAATTTCCTAAACCCACTGCATGAGTCATTTTCTTTCAAATTGTATTTTTTTCCCTCAATGCTGTTGAATTTATCTGGCAGGTGTTTTTGCAGGCTCAACAGTACAAATGCACTTTGCAGAAGTGAAGGATGACCTTCGGAGCTCTCGGTGCGCCCGCAAATTGGTTGATTTGCCACCTCCACTTTGGCCTCCCTGTTCTATCTTCTGTTGAATTTGTTGGAAATTTCCAAATAGTTTTACGGTTTGGCTGTCGCCCATAGATGCAGGAAAAACCCTCCTCGGTGGTTCCCTGTTGCGTTTCTTCAGCTTTTCCCACAGAGACAGTGTTACTAAACTAGTCCTCAGTGAATTACATTGCTTTGATTGCCCACATTCATACAGCTGTGGAAGTGTGTCCCAACACATTATCGCTCTGTCATAGAACAGCAAAAAGAAAATGCCGAAATCCAATTTGAATCACCTTTATTCCTTTTGTTTAACGCAGTGTGGTGCGGTGATATCCGAAATAGCGCTTTGCAGGTCCCTTTGGTGGCTCTGACCTCATTCTAATGACCTAATTATAATCAGTTTGAGGCACAAACCTTGATGTGTCATTATCGGAAATAGAAAAAGTGTGATTTTGGTTTTGTACCCAATGTTTAGAGGAATCGTTTATATTCTGAACTGAATGACTGAAAATGTCCCAGCGGACAATGAAAGCATTTACCGCCATTGTGTTGTTAACTTTATTTGTCCAGGGAACTAATTGTTGTTTTTGTTTTCTTTATTTAGCATCAAAACTCAGAGTATTAGCAGATCGATCTGTGTGCTTGAGGACACTGACACAGGAGAGGGAACTATGTGAAAGTCTAGGCATATATGTACAGACAAGGTCCAGCTATTGTCCTAACAGAACTCTCAAGCTTTATTGCAATGACATTTATTGGATGTTTGTATGGCCGGCGGTTGTATGTTCGCCTGACATCCCTGTACAATGTAGTCTTCTTACCGCGTGTCATGCATGCATACAAAACCAGAGACACAGGTACAATGTATAGAATTTATTTGATGGTTTAAGATATTCTAATTCAAAAGGAAGAGAAACATACATACATATACAGTATAAATCTAAGCCTACACACATTTGTGGCAGCACAGAACATTTCACATTCCATTATGGGACCAAGGCCATACAACACCAGAAGTCTTTGATGACTTGCTTTTTTTTTTGTTACTTTTAGCATTTTTTTGTTCGTTCACATGGCATGTCACCTATAAAATGAGTGCTTTTCAGTTCTCATCAGTGACTTTGTAGATAGTCTTTTTTTCGTCAAAAAAAAAATCTTCCCAACTCTAAACGAATTGCAGTTGCATGCATGATAAACAAGTATTTAGTTTGTAACAGCTATTTTTGATATATATATTTATATATATAATTTTTTTTTTTTTTTTAACTGGACTAATGTGTTTGGTAATAAAAATGACTCATACAACAACAAACTGTCAAACAGCGGTTCTCAAATCTCACCACCTGAGCATCACACTCGCTTGTTGGCAGAATCAAGTCCAAGTGAACCTGGAAGATTTTTTTTTTCCTTTCATTCTTTTTTCACATACAAATTGCTTTTACCACCCAAAGCAGCTTGAATCGTCTTTGGACAAACTGCTTCCATGACTTGAAATTGCTCTACATTGGATGCATAAGATCATGTGACATTGCATTTGTGCCCAAAACCGAAGCCAAGATGTCCTCCGAATAAATGCGTATACAGAAGTTCAACAACATGATTAGATGCGCTTGCTTTATTGAAGTGTCCCAATCGCTTGTTCTTTAATTGGTAACCTTAACCTTTGTGCACATCCTGTATTGGTTAAAAAAAAAAAAAACCTTCTTGAATGATGCATGTTTTAAATTAGCTTTCTGTCTCAACACACTGTTAACAAGACATTCTGGCTTACAGGATATGGAGATACTTTAATCTGCTGTTCATTTAGCATTCTTCCTGTGTGGCATTGTGCATTCAGTCCTGTCTACACAGTCGAAAACAGGTCGGGAATCGGGCAAGAAACTTGGGACCACTTGAATGGGAACTTGTTCGAAATCCCTGAATAATCAGGTTTGAGGTCACTCCTGTTTCCAGAAAGAAAAATTGCATCTGTGCAGTAACAATCCAAGCAAAATACATTCAATTCTTAGTCATATCAATCAGTCTGTACACATAATACTTTACAGCTTTGTTTGTTTGTTTTTCCCACTTAATTCAAACTCAGAGTAGAAATAAAAGTGCCCAAGATTGTCAAATACGACAGACCTTGGGCGTCATCGTTTCCTTACATGTGTTCTTGTGCATGCACAAATAGCTTGTGGGACGCATTCACGATGCTTTTCAATATACATATTCGTCCATGAGCTGTGGTGGCTTGGTGATTGCTCTGCAACGGTCTGTCGGATGGCACAGTTTGTTTGTTTGTTTTTTTTAGATCCACAAAAACTACAGTAAAAAACCAAACGGCCTTGTCACGCCTGTCCTCTCTTAAGCAAGCATCCCTCCGCCACTTCCCAACTCGCTCACGCACTCCTGAAAACATCAAGGCTTTCCTCGCCACTCGCCACTAAAGAATTGTTGTTACATTCTGATGGGGGAAATGATGACCATGGCTCATTATCCTCTCCCTGAAGAATGGATCCGATACATTCAGTACTAGCATGTGCTTATTAGCCGACCGACCGGTAACTGAGGTCTGTCGGCAGAATCAATGAAATCCATCTGCATTGCTCACAGCTGTGTTGTGGTTGAGCCCTACAATGATGGTGTGTCCCATTATACCTCGGAAGTCGAATTTTCTGGACTTGAATCGCCAAACAGTCACAAAATAAAAAATCGGACAAACCCCAAAAATCCTGAGTCCTGAATTAAATATGGCAGCTGCTTCATAAACATTGAGTAAAAGGTGTTGATTACCAACATTTTTGTGCCATGACATCTCCTATATTTGTGCTTTAATGGGCAAACTATCATTACATGTGCTGTCCACATGTGGCTTTATTGGCCAACAATGCTTAACATCAAACATAATTAACATATTCATCTTGCTTCTGCAATTGGAACCATGTCATCTCACATTTGGCGTCATTTCCTATCTCCAAACTGCGACGTCCGAGGTAAATGGAACACATTGGAACTTCGCAATGCAGGGTGAAAATACACACAGGGTCTCTTGTAGAACTTCCACGTGTTATTGGTCTCACAGGGATGGTTTCAGAGTGCCACGCTGATGCTCCAGAACTAAACTGATGCATGAAACGTGTCCTTTAAGTTCTCTTTTTTTAAGTATGAGAGTCTGACAGTTTATAGCCAGAGCAACAATCACGAAATGTACCATATTCCGTCATTTGGGTTGTACACATAGTATATTTATATTTGTATATATTTATATTTATATACATTCATGTATATACATCTCTATGTACAAAGAAATGGGAGTAACATTTCCTCTCCATCTCTAGAACAGATTTAACTAACAATCAAAACCAAGAAATACAGGTTAGAAAATCAAATACCTGAAGACACCAAGTACAAAAATATCATAGTATCTCATGGGTTGTAGAACTGTCACCCCGACAGGCCCTTGGCAGTTGTTTGAGTCGCATCTTTTTTTTCTTTTTTTTTTTTTTTTTTGGGCGGAAGTTAGATAAACTGGAGTGCAATTCAGTCATGCTAGTACGTGAGGTGCCGTCAATTCACATTGAACGAACAAAAATGGCAGTTTTGCTCATGTTTGTGCTTGTTTTTTTTCCCACGGTTAACAAATCACCAAAGCGGAATACTATAATTTGAACCCTTTCTTTTACACGAAAAATCGACACGCAGGAAAGTAACTAATTCCGAACCTGAGTCACCATCATCCTGAACAGTGAGGAGCATGTCCTCAACTTTGAGTTATTGTATTTGGGTATATATTACCGATAGCAGGTATACCGTAGATTATCTACACTAGAAACAAATGCACATCATTTGAAAAAGTTGCAACATACCCCAAAGGCAAAAAGAGTCACGTCACTATGGCTGATCATTACATGCATTAACAGTGCATAGGGACCTTACATGTACATTAGTTTGATCAATGTACTTTTAAGAATTGCCTGCACTTGTCCGATCACCTGTGTCGTATAAAGTGTCCTGCGTGTTGTTTGATTAGAAAATTCTTTATCTGCTGTTTTTTGTTGCTGTTGCAAATACTGTACTACTTATTCAACTGCTGGCTTTGTATCACTCTATTTACACCTTACTGAAAGGGGAAGGGTTGGGAAATGAATGTCACAAGTCCCAATTACAGTACATGTTTATAAAATAAAAAGACCTTGGTACTAAGGATTCAAAGACTGCAAATATAAAAACGATTTATACGAGAACTTGGTCCATAGCTCAGTCTTGTCTCGATCAGCTCCTATTATGTCTTGTAGTGCCACAGTCTTGTACTCGACAAGTATCATCCATCATGTATAAAAACAAGAACAGGAATATAAAGGAAGGGACAAAATGGACCATAAACGATCAAACATTGAAAAACGTTTCAACAAAAGAGACGGTCCAATCAGACATAGTAGAGCCAATAAACAAGGTTGAACAGTGAGAAAACAGAAGGGAAGATGATCCGTGACCACCGGTCAATGGCATTCACATCCGTCAGATCAGGGATTTTGATTTTGAGCTGTGAGGACCGCCTTCGCAGGCGACTTCGTTTCAACTGGGCGGACCGGTCCAAGGAGTGGCGGCTAGCCGAGCGCGGACCCGTTCCGCCGCTCTGCTTGCGGTACTGGATGTGTGCAGAGGCCATGCTGTCCAACTGCACCATGGACTGAGAGTTTCTAATGTCCGCCACGCTGGTGGTGATCTCGCCTCCCGCCACTTCGTTATGGATCTCCAGGGTAGTGAGCAGGATGTTCCCCTGGCCGTGCGGTTCTGCCTAAGTGCGCAAAGAGAGATGAGAAAACTAATTAACAACCTTTTGTGCAAACAAATGGGGCAGCAAACGAGGATACCGTCCAAAGTTTTAATGCACTTTCCGCCACTCTATGGTGCAGTCAAAACCATGAAATGTAGATGCAGTCATGAAGAGCCCACAGGGACTTTGGGCTGTTGGTTGACGTTCCAAAATAGCTACAAGACCTCTTAGTTTGAGTCTCCAATATAGAGTATGGGTAGACTTTTTATCTGCGTTCGCTTTAGGTCCAGTGACTCATTTTAAAACAGTGTATGTCAGGGTCTGCTTTTACTAAGGCAACATGGGAGCATTCCAAGTTCTGACTTTAAAAAAAAGGTGATACAATTAATTTTTATGAAATGTAGACAGTCTGGAGACAAACTACCACTAGATCAGTCATTGAAAAGCATTTCTTGATGAGGTTGATACCTTGTAGATTATATCTTAACTGCTAACTGTTAGCTCGCTGTTGGGTGTTGCAATGCAAAAAAAAAAAAAAGCTATTTCGTTGTGAGAAAAGTCTAAACTCACACTTGTTTGCCATTCATGTTCTTTCTGGCATTACAACAAGGAGGTGTGTGACAAGGTACTAAGAGGTATCATTAACACAATTAATTAAAATCGGACCAGGTTTTAACCAACAGTTTGGATAAATGACAGGACGTAAAGAATGTAAACATGTATTAATAATACTGATAAACGTCATGCTCCTGGTGACAACTGAAACAAATACAACTACCATAAAAGCCTAAAAAAAACATTCATTCCTTCACACAAACAAAATACTCCATGCTTCATGTGTATACAAAACAAGTAGGCAATAATGAGCAATGGTGGCTGTTCATGCGAATGTAGATGCTGTAGAAGTTCTGCATAACCCCTTCTTAAAAAGTTTAATGCGTTTACACAAGTCTAGACATTTTTTTTCTACAGCGCTTGAGCACAATACCAATTTCCCACAAGTGAATTATTGTTGCGGTTTGCAAGGTGCCCCTAAATGCCAACTGGATATATTCTCGAATAATCTTGCAGTTTAATTATGACTTCTATTTATTCAAAAAGGAATCCTTGCTGATGCCACCAATAGTGCAATGATAGATGATTGGGGTCCTTGTCGTGACTGCCCACTGCTGCGAGAGAAATGTGGCTTTTAATGACTCTACAGAAACTGCATGCATTGAGTCTGACTCCTGAAAGAACACGACTCCACATTGTATTGTAAGTCTGGGCATCTTTTCGATGTCGCAGGAGGAAACTTTGGAAATGAGAACTCCTAAGAAGATGTTGATGTCATGAAGATGTCCGTTGCCGATTGATTCATTCCATGGATGGGGTATATTGAGAAAAGAAATAGGCGAAATAAATCAGTTAAAGAAAAAGATTAACATCCATGTCAACTGATGGGTATGGCAAAGTTGACTTGAAGCCCAGTCTTGTGGGACAAAAACTCACCGAGCGTGAGTGGCGAAGGCCTCTAACCTGATTGGACCGCTTTAGGGATGCGGTCCTACTACCTGCCTCCTGAGGAGATGAAAATATTCAACACCGTGTGCGAGTAAAAATTATTTTTACAAATTTTCAACAACAGCCTATTAAAGCACGTTAAAGCTCAATGATGTGATATAAGGAGACATTATTTTTCATAGAAATAAACTTGAAATTCAGTGTAATTGTAACCAGGTTTTATCGTGTTAGGAGAGAAGGAGGTTTAAAGCAGTTCAACCTCGACTTTACTTTGGCTACAATATTAGAAAGTAAGCCATCAAGCCGTCAAAGCATGATTCAACCTTGATCCCACTGGCCATTAACTTCTTTCAGTTTGTGAAAAACTAACAAATAAATCCACACGTATCATTGCCAATTTTTCACCTTGACCCTGGCTTTATTGATATCCTCTGATTCAATTCAGTCTCAACTCCATCCTTCCACGGATTTAATCAGCAACTCCCCAACTCACCCTTGCGGCATCATACTTGGCGGCCCTCTCATTGTTGGCCTTCTCTGCTTTCTCGGCCAGCTTCTTTTGCATCTGAGGCCCTCTTCCAAAAAAGATGTAGTTGACAAAGGCATACTCCAGCAGCGCGAGGAAGACCATGACAAAGCAACCCATCAAGTACATGTCGATGGCCTTGACATAGGGGATCTTGGGCAGTGTCTCCCTCAGGTGGGTGTTGATGGTGGTCATAGTCAGCACCGTGGTGATACCTTTGAAAGAGCAAAACGAGAAGAAGAAGAACACGTCAGAATAAAAAGCTAGCTACTCAAATCCAGAAGAAATTCAACAAGTTGAAAATAAACCGAATCAAGAAAAGAAAGCTTGTTTTCCTCCTCAAGGCTTTCTCACCATTAGTCACGTCAATCAGGGAGGGCAAATTGGATGCCTAATTAGTCTAAATCTGTCACATACCAGCCCATCTATATGGATCACCCTGTCATTCCAACAGATGCTCCTATCATGTCAATGACCTCAAGTTCACGTCAAAGAATGCACCAACAGATGCCATATATGTCACTATGGGAACAAGAATATTTTCAAAGAATACATTTCTGAAATGCACCGCTGAAGCTGTTTGGAGTGGTTGTTAGGAGCTGCAGTAACGTGAAGAAGAAATAATTACTATGTGGCCCTGAGACTGTCTTGTTTAAGGGTCAAAGGTGGAAAAAGTGTGCCGTCTTCTGCTTGAGCACTCCCACAAAACGTTCTCCTGACCGCTGTGTGCTTGTGTTGCCTCACTTGCATGAACACACACGGCAGCTGAGGGTTGAGTGTGCGGCCTGTGATTCATTGAAATTCAAAGGTCTACCTCGAAAAACCTCCAAGTGCCCTGTGGTCATCAAGCGGAAATAACTCATTAGAATATTGCAGCATATATCTCGCCCCTAGCTCTTAGTAACCTTAACCACAAGGGGGAACTGGGTGGCGTGGCTATGTGCTATCTGCTTATAAAGTTAGCTTCCACTTGTATTTGGTAATGCCACAATAGTACAGATGGAGACCTTTTCATCATGCGCTTACAGAGGGTATATGCGACAAAATTATTTTTCCAAACATACCACAGTCAACAATGGCCCAATTACCTCACTAGATTCACACCAATAAATCTGAATTGTGTTGGTTGAGGGGAATACTAAGTAAATCTGAGCAAGCACTCCATGAATTACCATGCTCAGACAGACATGGCAACGGTGAAATAGCATTGCTTCACTCGGCTCATCAGCCACCTTGTCCATTTTCCCGAAAGCCACGTCTGACCTTGTGACGTTTCGATTTCTTAGCATCAAGAATCCAGTTGTTGCTGTCTGCAATCTCCTGGCACTGTGCTGCCCTCTGTTTGTCATCTAGATGCACAACAAATGCAATACAAACTGTCTGCAAGGTTTTAGTCGGCTTTGACTTGAACACATTTTGCGAAAACAAAGACCTTGTTACACGAAAGTCTCCGTGTTGAGCGTCAGTCGTGTTCTACTGGATGCTAACACGGGCTACCACGTGCTTAACATTCTTCACTGTTGCTGCTGAGTTCCCACGAGGCAGCCAATAAACGCAACTCATTCTGATATTCACGCAAAACCCTGACCCTACCACTTTGCAATAATGCTACATCTTATCTCATTATAGATATATGGCAGATAGACCTTAACTACTTTATCTTCCATTGCCAGAAATTAATGGAGCCTATCAGAGACCAGGCTATGCACACATAACATGTGCAGACAGGGCTTGGACTGTGTGTGTGTGTGTGTGTGTGTGTGTGTGTGTGTGTGTGTGTGTGTGCGCCCACCATAAAGTACAGTGAAAGACGGGCAGCTGGCAAGAGGAAGTGGGATAGCTAAGGTCAGCCTAGCCCTTAGTGTGATTTATTGGCACATTACAAGGCTAACACAAGCGCTGTGTGTCCGTCCACACGTTGTCAGATGCCGTGTCAGTGCCTCGTGCACGTGCTTCTTTGAGCCTCCGCTCCCATTGGCCGATTGAATCATTGTCGAGTTTTTTTCCCTTTTTTTTATTTTGGGGTTGCGGGGGATCGGGGGAACGCCAGTTCTTTATAGGTGTTCTCTCAGCTGCGCCATTATTCTCTGTCCTTCACTCCCTCGCCTTCTCTCCTCCCTTGCTCCTCCATTCGGACAATTTAATCACGGAGCCATGACACAGGCCACCGCCCCCTTCCTTTTCCATCACGTCGTTACACTCTCTCGGGAGCGGCGGCATTTTACGGGGTTTCTCTCACCCCGTCTTTCTCCCTTTTGTCCTCGTTAACCCTTCCACTCTGTCTGCTCGCATTGTTCTCTGCTCTGTCCCCTTATCTCTTTCCCTGTCTCAGACTCTCCCGGTCATCTTCTTTGTGTAGAGAAAAAGAAAAAAAAACAGGCCAAATCACACCATCGTTTAGCTGGTGGTGGTGGCGGCGGCAATGGCAATTTCTCTCCTTGCTCCTGTCCCCATCCCCCCACGTCCCCAGTCGCATGTCCCTGCATCTCTCCTTCACCTTGGCTGCTGTTGTCAAAGGCGCACAGCAATCAAATATCTGCTAATCATGAGCCAATAGGCCATTGACAGCATGGCTCCACCTTGTAAAAGATATCATGTGTGATCTAAAAAGGCGGTCGCTAAATGGGGATGAATTTGTCACTGTAGGACGCAGGTAAGGGTAATTCAAAAACGTTGCTAATTGTGTGACTGAATTCATCACAGGCCAACAGAGCAAGGTGCCTGCTATCTATGCACAACAGTTCAAGGTGTGTTGTGTGTGCACATGTGCGCACAGACAAAGGTTTTCAAGGTGTGGAGGAACACGCAGTCGACTCAAACTTTCCCTGTCTTTTGTTCCACACATAGCGCTCCTACACCAATTAAACCTAATGCGCACACCTTAGACTGTGGACGTAATATGATTATAAATGGAGGCCGGGACTGGCGGAGAAGTGTTGCAACCGGATTAGGGCACAAGCCGTTCATCTGCAGCCGGGCAGTCTGTGGAAATTGCTCAGGAAAATGAGATTCTCCTTCAAACAATTCAATTGTTTGCCTGCATGCCTCCTTGCATTGATTTTTCCTCCTGGTCATTAGACTGCTCTTACTGGCAGGTTTGCACATACAAAAGCAGCTGACGCGTGCGCATGCACGCCGGCGTGCCCACGCGGGCTCTCCTCTGCCTCTCAGGAACCTGCTGAAAGCTCGTAATGATCCATCAATAGAAGTAAACGAACCTCCGGTTGCCTCTTTGCCAACGAGGAGTGTACAGGATATTGCAGCTGCTGGATTTAAAGCGTACTTGTCACACAATCACACATGCGCAGGTGCATTAGCAATAAATATAGGGTGTACTCAGAAGAATACAGTAGCAACTGTAAATTTCAAGCCTGTCATTAAAGGAGTCTCAGAAGTTCCTGAATGCAAAAAAGCTCTCGATGTAAATATAAAGTCTACACACACTCATAACTCATAATGAGATTATTGGGATTTGCATTCCAGTCTGCTTCTGCTGATCCAGGTAGTAGATCAAGGTGAATTCAGGTCATTACCATTCCATTAACCAGCCATGTAAATGCGATGCATGAACCAAAGGAGTCATCAGTCAGCAGGATATATTACAAGGAGTGTTACTGTCTGTACAGTCATCCGACACTGGAATTCTTCACCGTTTGTTCTCTGTCCCAGTCAGCAATAGTGTGAGCCCATTCAGCAATGACCATACTGTGCAGTACTGTAGTATACTATACCTTTCATCATCTTTTATCATAGCCAGCCAAAACATCTACCTTACAAATAAAATAAAATCACAATCGTAATCTCTGGTCACTCAAGACATTTTGGCAGTCATTTTTACCCCTGTTCTTTCATTAAATACAAGAATTGCTGCATCTCATCATTGAGAAGGTACAACTAAACCATTGGGTTTTTTTTAAAAGGGTCAGACGGAAACTTGAACCGCACATTTACTGTTAATGGCACTCGCATCAGAGAGCCCCTGTGTCTCATTGCATTTTTAAGTTGCACCTCACTCTTTGTTGACAACATCCCCGGCGTCAGCTCCGGTGCCATTTACGACCGCCGGCTTTAATATTCAGCAAGCACGGAGCCGGCGCTGCAGCCTCACGGGAGGAATCTGGATGATTCCGATCGCGCGACCCGCAGCTATCCTCTCCTCGTCTTATTTACTGCTCCGCGAAAGCCCTGCAGTGAGTGGGCCTTTGCACCCACATGCGCACTCTTCAATAAAATGAAATTATGCTCATTAGAGACGTGATCGTCATTATTTAGATTTTTTTTTTCTCTTTTAGCATTGCCGTGAGGCATCTAGGTGGCTACAGCAGCGGTCGAAACAGTCATGTTTCTACCGCTGTTTGTTCCAATTTTTGGTCAGAGTAAAGGTTGATCTTTTTTTTCTCCACTCTACCCTGCAGGAAACACACGACTGAGAAAAAAAAACAAAAACGTGGCATCCATTGCAAGGTCACATGCATAATTTAAAGGATAATAGATAAGGCATGGAGGACATTACAACGTGCCAGCAATGTTGATCTGGCTTTTAACTGCACGCGCAATCCACGTTGCTTTGGGAATCCTGCCGAGAGGTGGCGGCCCAAGGCTGTTCCCGTTACTCATCAGAGAAAAGACCCCGAGAGTCTGCCGCCTCTCACCGAGTGCCACTCTGGCTGCTGACGCATCGTAGTTGATCCAGAAGGAGACCCAGGACAGGATGGTAATCAGGATCGATGGCATGTACGTCTGCAGGATGAAGTAGCCGATGTTTCTCTTCAGCTTGAAGCTCAGGGACAGCCGCGGGTAGGCACCTGCGAGGGAGAGACAGATGAGGCACACATGGATCCCGCAGAAGGGGGCCTTAAATCATTCTTAACCTTGCCTTCAGTGACTAAACATGGAAATATTGACGGCAAACGTGTCTGAATTGTAGTATTCATCAGAGCATGCAGTGACACCTTGTGTTTTTGTTTCAGTTTCCATGGCAACCCAGTCAACATGGGATGACTTTATTGCTATGGAAACAGTATCCCCCTTAACCCATGCACACCAGCGCTTGCTCGCTCACTCTCTTTCTCTCTCTCTCTAAACTGCAACCCTATTTTGTGATGATGCGATGAAATTTGGGACAGGGCGATGAAAATTTTAGCACTTTTTTTTCTCTGATTTACCAATTCTCTTCATCCAACCTCCATAATTTACTCGCAAGATCTGCCGAACTGCTTGATGGAAAAGCTTCTCTGCTGCCGTACGTCTCCTCATTGGACGGAATCTGTGGCGCGTTGCCTTCGCCGTCCATTGCTTTTTGCCCCACCTCCTTTTTTTCAAGGCCGGGATTTCACATCGTGGCTTCCAGCCAAAGCCGAAGAGTTTGAGAAGGGAACACAAGAGCAGCCCTCACTGAGACGACTCTGCGTGTTAGATTGGCACTCTGTTATTCAGAGACCCGGACTCCTTTGACAAATTCCATTAGCCATATATATTTGCAATCAGCTGGCGTAAGTGACATAGTAGGGCAGAGACCACGCAACCCTTATTGACAAATTCACATCGCATAAATCTGTTCACTCGATCAAGACAGGCCTATTTGAACAAATGACGTGACGAGCCCCCTTATTGCATTCAAACAGCAATATGTATACCGCAAAGACTCCTGCTAGCGTGATGTTTTCCCAATAGGCACTGCATCTCATTTGTTTTTCAAATATTGGACGGGTTTCATTGAACTATTACATACAAAACATCCTACCATGGATGATGATGATGATGATGATGATGAACTTCTGACCTTTCAAGGGAGCCTTAAATTTCAAGCCAAAATTCCTCCTTGGCACATTCAAATATTTGGAAATGAATTATTTCTCTTGGTAATACACAAATCCAAACAAAAGCCTTTACATTCTGGCTAATAATGGTAATAAGCACAGAATAAGTTTGTATAGTCCAGTGGTTGGAAAACATGCCCTGGTGCCACCAAATAAAGTAGCACGTGATCGGATGGCAATTTTGGGGGGACAAAACTTTGCTAACACACTGAATGGGAAACACCAGTGCACTTCTTGTGGAATTGCTCTACTTGTTAGCCGTTTGCGAATAAATAGGGTGTAACATGTCAAGCATGTGATGTGTTCGCAGGTTTTAAAAATAGCAAAAACCCAACAATGTATTTTGAGGTTAGAAATTAAAACCCGTGTGTGCCTTATGTGTACCTGTACTGAAATTGGTGATTTTCTTCACAGCTGTGGAAAATGCAAAACTACAAATAGATTGTTAAAGCTCAGACATAGATATTTTTCCCCATTTTGACTTGATTATATCTGGAGCACACAGTCTTGCCAGCTGTATGAAAGTTGGCGCGCGGCAAACGGAAGTGTGTAAATGAGAACAGACTGTTGCAGGTCTTAAAATATCCCCTTTGCTTCTCTAAATACACCCTTAATGGCGGCTCCTGCGGCTTAGATGGGGAGTTATCTGCGTGCGCGCCGGCATAGGCCTCAGCCTCCGAGATGAGGAGGCCGCCGTTGGTCCGTGCGTGGGCAGTTACAGCCGGGCGTACCGGCTGTAACTGCTACACCAAACAACATGCGCGAGTGGGAGGGACGCCATGTGTGAGGCACCGGGGGAGGAGCAGGGAGGGTTGAGATGCAGGCTGTGGGGACGATTGCAGAAGTTAAGCCAATGGTGTCAGTAAACAGCCTTGAAAGTTGCCACAAAAATGTCAACAATCCAAAACGATAGACAGCACGAAAGCTCCCACATTTTGGCAAAATTTGACCTCCAGTCCCAAAATCTGTCCCTTACTTGCTCCAACTACTTCTAGAACTCAGCCCTCTGTGATGTCACAAAGACCAATGATACCTCTCCCACATTGGTGTGAGCTGGAGATGTAGAGGTTTCTTTTTTAATATGTAATTAATCACGCCAGGCTACTCCACAGCTATGCAGATCTGACAAATGCGTCAAATATGAAACCTTTTAAAGACTGAATTCTGCTGTAAATGTCACACTAGCGGGCCAGCTAACTTTGTGTCCATTAGTTTCCTATTCAATGTAAAGTGATACACATGTATTTACTAATGCATGAAGCCAGTATCGTTGTATTTTCATGGCATACATATCTACCCTAGACAACAAAAACCCTTGAGCATAATTTGAAAATTGTTGTTGTTATCGTATCACTTGTGCCTCAACAAAATCGGGTTCTTTTCTTGTTTAAGATCATTCTTGGAACGGCAAACACAAGAGTACTAAATCATTCCCTCAGAGCTGCTGCGCAACATTTGATGTTTTCTATATAAATGGGAGTTTATTCATCAGCGCCTTAATTAATGGACTATATCATATAAAAATCAGCAGGTTGTTGAATATTTAAAGATGTTGCCGCTGCAGTTATCTTAACACCGCATAAGACGTCCAATTAAAAAAAAAAAAAAAATCACAGCGTTGTCTCCATGTCAAACGACGCGCTCCGATGTAATCGAAACACGGCAGCGGCGGGCGCAATCAACGTGGCAAATGTTGTCTGGTCGCACATGCATTTGCATACATACATCCATAAACAATCCGTCAGTGTTTGCGTTGCACGCTTAGAGGAGAATAATTGATGTTGTGCGCCCCTTCCCGCATGAATATACGATACCCTGAATACCGGGGCTTTTATTCCTGTCAGACAGCTTGGTAATTGGACTCCTACCACAACTCATGAGAGGGGAAAGGATGTAACAAGAGGAAGATGGGAAGGAGAAGAAGTGACTCGGGGTGTGAGAGGAATGCCAAGACAGTGGGTTTAAAAAAAAAGGGCAGAAAAGAGAGGGAGGGGGGAACTCAAGGCTGGCAAGAAGCACATTTGGAGGGAAAACCAGTCATTATACGGCCTCGCAGGGAACCTTTGATGTGTTTGCACTTCCTGCCAGGAGCGCAGCGGCAGACTGCTGGACACTAAAACTTTAATTGTCTGTCACCCGCGGGGAGGGAGTGTGGCACCTCTCTGGTCAACAAATGCTCTCCTGCGCGCTTGTCTCAGCACGTTTGCAAGCGTTTTTACCAAAGAGGTCATGAAGCTAACGTGGAATTTGGCACCTCAGCTGGATTGTTTGGATCTCAACTCTTGAGTCTCGCTCTTCCAGCTTGTCAGCCTCAGAAAACAGCTTTTTAAAATGTGTCCTTTTTTGTTTTTTTATGTATTTCATTATTTTTTTAGAATTTGAAAATCCACCGGCTTTAGTTTTTTGAGACAATAAGCAGGAAGTGAGTCGTGGAAGGAAGTCTACGTGGCCTCAACACAGACGCTTAACGACGATTTAGCGTTCATATGCCCTCTCAGTTTTTGCCGCTGCTCCTCCTCATGAGGGTAACTTCAGTGAGAAGAGACATTACTGCCAAATGTTGCATAGGTTTTTATTGCGCCGCTGCAAAGGAGCCGCCTCTGCTCATGTCTACGCTGACAGGCAACCGAAAAATAAAAAAATAAAAAAATACGAGACATCGTAAATGCTTTCCTGCATACGGAACTCTGTCAATTATCCACAACATGTCCTTGCCTGAGTGATTACTCGGCAATGAATGATGCCATTGGTAATCCATAAATAGAGCTGGATCGATTTGTTCTGTGACAACCAATAATAACACTGCCAAAGAAAGGAGGTGCGAGCTTCACCTGCCCTCTTTTAAACATGTTTTTTTTTTTTGTTCTTTCCTTCTAAGTCATTTGCTTTTTTGGCTTCATGTATTTTTGACGTTAGTAGCCTAACTTATTTTACACCTAAATATAAAGGCCACATGCGCACCAATCCGAAGAAAGCAACACTTTAATTAATTGTCAAAATTGTTTTTGCTAATCTGGTAGCATTTTGTTGTCTTAGGGTATTTTGTTATCGTGTGTTTTGAGCGTAGTTTGCATGCATCATGAAATTAGTTTCATTAGACAGCAAGAATTATCATGAAGCTATCCATGAGATGCTCTGACAAACTCCAGCTTGGGCTCACCTGTGGAAAACACGACATTTCGCGACACCAGCTTGTAGTCGACGATGGAGAACTGAGGCAACTCGATCCTTGTCACCCCCGTCACGGCCGTTTCGCCTCCTTTCCAATAGAACTCGATGTCGTCTGTGGTGTAGCCATCTGCACAGGAAAAAAAAAAAACACGCCAAGGTGTAACCATCTGTCGGACTGTCGCTGGAGACCCAAGAACTGTGGTGTTGCTGCTGCATCTAACTGGCTGTCAGTTGGGAAGAGCCCCAAAAAAATATACAGGGGGAAAAAAAAAACTTGTTTGAAGTTGTTTCCAGACGACCAGACGTTGCTTTGAAAAGGCAGACGCCTTATCGGGTTCGCCCCAGTTCACGTAAATTTCAGAAGTACTCGGGGAAATAGCAGACATCTTCTCGTCTTGAAAAACCTGCGACTCCTACTGAAGGATCATTATGGTGTTTCAATTAGCATGTACCACATTTCAACTCTGAAATGTGGCTCATCAGTCTTCTCAACCTTCAACAGGGAGCGCTTTTAAGTAAAATTAAATTTTCTGAGGATCCAATCTCCATCCAAGCAAGATACGAAGGCGGTTCTGAAAGTTAAGTAGTGGCAAGGGGAGCAGTTTTGCAGACTTGAAACCGTAAACCATCCAGTTGCCTTAACTTTCAAGACCAACCGAGAACCTAAACATATTTGATTGAAAGGCGGGATTTACGAAGAAGAGTCAATTGGGGATGAAACCAAGCTGCTGGTTGCCATTTAACACCCCAGAAGACCAGGAAGCAGAACCTGTACCTCATATAGCTGCTGCTAATGAGATTAGTGAGGAGGGGAGGAGCTAACCTTATGGAAGCTGTTTGAATAGAAATGGATTGCAGCTCCCCCCCAAGCAAGTGGCTAGCTCCATCTCCTGCAAATTTGTGATGGAGGAATGTCTTGCAAAGTTGTAATAACCATTGCTATGGGCTATTGTCCTTGATTGTTTTATTATTGCTGTAAAGCACCTTGAATTGTCATTTTTTTGTGTGAAAGGTTTCCTACAAACACAGCTGCTTTGACTTGACTTGCCTTAAAAGTCAGTTTCATTTGAGACCACATTTAGGAAATCCAAGACTTATTAGATACAAACCAGGTTGTCAAAATAAATCTTTTGGTTCTTTTCCTCAAGCTAGAAAGCTTCCCATCTCATAATGAGCTGGTCTAACCCTCAGCCTGCCCCGGCAGCCTGAAGGCACTGAGGGCCTTTTCTACTCACAGCTCTCGATCTCCAGGGTGCAATTCTGTTCGTCCAGCGGGTACCTCCTGAGATCCATCATGCATGCGGCAGTCGTAGTTATCCTGGAGGAGCAAACACGGGAGAGAAGGTTGTGAGGGAGGATGTTTTAGATACAGCCCGCAATTGGGACAAAGAGGAAAGATGGATGGAGAGGAGGGTGTGAGGCTTGGCGATGTGGCCCTGTTGAATTGCTAAAGATAAAGACAAATACTGGGAGCGTATTCCTCGCCGATGCACAAAGAGCTGGAAAAACACGAAGAATCATTGCGTTCATTGCACCTCGCCAGTCCATTTGCATCCATCAAAAACTTCTTCCATTGGCCTCATATTGCGGTGCACTGCGAAAAAAATTGCAATCCCAAAATAAGATTACGGCACTGCCTCTGAGCCGAATGCTGACTTTGTAAATGTGTCTATAATTACGCTATAGATCACGGAATGATGGAGAGCTCCAATTCTTGTCATTTAGGCAGCGAAAAATCTGGCAAAAAAACAAGCAAACAAAAACACATGAAGGCGACAACAGAGGCAGCGTTAAGCTCGGGCTCGTTTGAACTGGGTCAGGAGGAGGTATCCCTTTTGTTTATCCAACACAGGGGCCCCCAAAACGGCTGGTAGTCAAGACGGTTAAAATGGGCAGCAAAGTGAAATGCAAATTCACAACAATTTAGGCTGAGTCTGCCCTGATTAAGAGGCGGCTGCTTGGCAGTTAGCCACTGGATTTCTTCATTCAGACTCAGACTCGCATGAGGCTGCGGAAACCCATTAGGGTGGCAATACAGCTAAAATTACAGACAAGGCATAGCTCGTTCAAGACTGGGTGCGCCATATTACCGAGAAGTTCATAATAAGATTGAATTAAACTCGTTATAATTGTACGTATCTGCTCACCAAAGGCAGACCCGCAGCCTTTGTAACAATTAGCCCTTGCTTCCGTTTGCTAAAAAACGAGTAACGCTGAGGCAGTTTTGAGTGAAGCACAGTTGCTGAAAATAAACCTAGCAGGTCTCCACGAACAACACAGTTTCTCATATAGCAAATCAAAGTTGCACACAAAGCCAGCTACCTAGCCTAATTGGTACGTCATCTTGAATAATTGCCATGCGTCAACGTAAAGAGAGTTTTTTTTTTTTTTAATGCCGGCTGCCTTGGTACGGCACACGCACCGATTAATTCCAAGTAGCTTTGACTTTGATTAAGTATTCTCCCCAGGAGGGAATTGACGGGGAACAAAAAAAAAAAGTGTTTTTTTTCTGTTCTCAAACAACCACTAACAACCCCGTGAGCTTGTGTCTTCAAAAAAAACATTGTTTAGCAAAGGCGCCGAAAGGAAGCAGGCTCCGTTCCGCGGCGCCTACACTTCCGGTGTGAACCCGGCCTCACGTTTGAAATGCAATTAAAAAAAATATACATTTTTAAACGTTATGGAATGCATTTAATTAATCGCGATTAATGTGTTAACACTGACAGCTCTAAAAATCTTACATCACCAAGTGGCAAATAATCACTAACCTGGCAACTTAGTTGCTACTGTTAGCTAGCTCAGACAAGATTTGTTCATTTGGGAGAATTTGGGACCTGTGGGGTAATTTTCTAGTCCAAGGCGGCTGCAACTCAGTTCCATTGCAATGTGTGACTTAAATGTACTGGATAAAACTGGAGCAACGATGGACACTTTTTTGTTTTGAATGAGATGTCACGCTGCGTCTCAGGACTGCTCGAAAGCATTAATTATTGAAAATATGCAAACACCACTCTGATGCCACCGCTCTGCTGAATAACACATTTAAACACGTGTGTGCACACTGTCATACTGTGATAGACGTGTGTTTGGCGTGTTTTACAGCTTTACCTGACATGGATTTATGTAAATGTATGTATGGCTAATATCACAGGCGCGCACACAGCTCGTCACCCACTTTTCACTCCCTCTTTGATCTGCCAAAAAAGCACTGCGAGGTCTATAAGTAGCCCATGAGGCTAAGTGCTATGAACCCCGCTTGCATAATCAGGCACGGCCGTACGACTCTAAAGCACAAACACCGTCAGATGCTGGGCGCCCGTACGCAAACGTGGGACACGCCCGCACACACGCGCACACACGCGCATTTTTCTCTTTGCACTCGAATAATTCAAAGCACGCATTCATATTCATAGGTCACGCTAACTCCTCTGAACCTGCCTGTTGAAAAAGATCAATGGGGCGAAATGAAAAACAAGGGCCTTTATGGGGCGAAAAATATCAAACACCAGCCGCTTTAATGCACCTCCGAACCCTATCTTTTTACGGCCAAAGTTCGAGCCCCGTTGCCGGAATGCTCTTGAGCATAAGGCGTAAATCCTCTCTGGCTGCTCGATGACCAGCCGCGGAAGACAAAACACTTCCTTGGCACGCGGCAGCAAAACAGGGCTTTGGAAAAAAAAAAATTAAAAAGAAGAAGAAGGAATTATCCCAATACTGTTCTCAACGCCAGAACATTTTGACCCTGAGAATCACGTTGTCGCCCATTGCGGGAAGTGTGACTCATTTGCATGGCCCAGAACATCAGCATTCTAAAAACATAAATAAGCTGGCTTGCCGCAGCGTACTGTAAAACACAGTATGGTGTAATATCTCTCAGTGTTAAGGTGAAAGAAAACCCTTTTTTTCCTCAGATTTTTCCTCGGTCACCCACCTCAAGCCGTAAAGGACGGTGCCGTCCGGGTGAAGGCGTATCATGCGGTTCTTGACAGTCACCCCGTGCACAAAGGACTTCTTGTCGTTGAGGAAGTAGGTGTCGGGCACCCAGAGCTGGTCAGCCACCCTGTTGTCCAGGGTCAGGTTGAGGGGGATCCCCACGTAAGCCAACCGCTTGTCCCGCCAGTATTGTTGGAAGTACATGGTCAGCGTGTAGTCCTGCGGTGCACAAAATACAAACGAACGTCAGTTCACCTTAAATCATTCAGACGCACCTGAGTGACATGTGAAGGTGCCTTCTTGGTTTACCGCTAAGGCCTTTTAGTCCAGTGTGTAAAATTTGGCTTGATTTATGATTTTTATATTCGTGAAAGTCTAATATACAGCCCATAAACACATAAATAAAAGTGTTTACTCACACTACAATAAAAGTCATTTGGATTTCCTACCCATAGAACGGTTCTTGCATATAAATAAGAATATACATACAGCAAGGGTCTTTCTCCCAGGTAGCTGCCATTTTGCACCACCAAATTTCTAAGGAAGCCGGTCCTGACAGTCTAGCCCACCCGACTGTGAGTTTAGTATTTAGGGAGAAAGCTCGCATCCTCAAATAAATCAATGAAGAAGGTTGGCAAGGTATCTGGGTTTGTGCTCGCTGGCCACCGTAGTTCACTGGCGAGCTCAGGAGAGGTAGGGTTCAGAGCCCGAAAGGGACTTTAATGAAAGGGCGCTGCAAACTAAAATGTAACCACTTGATGTTGCAGTTTCTTCTTAAAATTCTCCAAACATTAGACAATTAACCTTTTAAATTTAAATAACATGACACAAGCTGGCAGCAGTGTGGGCCAAAGGTTAGCACACAGCAGCAGGTTCCCCGAGACATGCCTGTGTCCTTGTGGCGCACAGTAATGCACAAAACACAAAAGATTTGCCAACGTGCAGCAACAAGGTGGGCGGGATGACTCGCATAGCCGCTGCTTTTGAGAATAAAAAAAAAGTTCATAGAAGATTTTGTCAGAGTTTTAGTCAACAGTAGTATATCCCCAGTAGAGGTGCAGTGATTCACAGTGCCGTCACTGTGCACATGTTCTGCCTCTTGTTCAACACGAGGCCTTCAACAATTGAAATTCTTTTTCTGATTAGATTTCTACCGCTGACTTCATATTTTGAGGCATTGCTGTGCAGTTTTGCTACCTTAAAACGTAGTTTTCCATGCCATTATTCATGTTTGTTAGCCAGGTGGAGAGGCATTCTTGTTGTTGGCACAGCGCACCCTGCTGCTGTTTTATGATAAAATAACACTTTGATTGCTGGTCCTCTGGCGCAGTCTCGCAAGGACACGCCTGTCCAGTCACCAGTGTCACTTTAATGCAGTTTTGTTCATTTCCGTATTTGTTTGCTTCTTTGGCTCTCCATCGGGGAACCCAAATGGAAATGTGTGCTTTTAGTAACACTTGATCACTATTCTCCATGGTCATAAATAATTTGTTTGCCTAATTGGTGTTTTCCCCCTACACACCAAATTGCAATCGGAAATCAAAAACAACCAAATCTCGAGGGCCACTCGTTTCCAGTAAACAAAGGCAGCGCAATTCTCCAACCGCATACTGTGAATACAACAAATGTTAAGCTAGTTATGCTAACTGATTGAATGGAGACTGTGGGAAATGTGGAGGAATATTAGTTTTTCATCTTGCAATCATTGTGTTGAAGACAAACATTGAAACACATTCTTTTCCAACAAAATACACTCAGATAATGCTCCTGATATTTGTTCAAAGTAAGGGAAGCATGTAACTGGCACCTCTAAGTGGCAAATGTAAGCATTTTTAACCAGTATCTAAAAACAACTTGTCACCTTTTGAGTTTATCTTCATTCTTTATTTGGCTTCATTTTCATACCAGTACGCAGTTCAATATTTTGAGGTAATTTATCATTGTCACTGTTAATATTTGCTGTTATTAATTAAACAAGCAACATCATTTTCATTAATTTTGCTGGAAACTGACATGTCAATAAGCCTCAGCTGAAGCTGGCATTGTCCAGGCGACACACACGCAACTGTGCTAATGTTAGCACAATAACAATAACCCAGCAGCCCCAAAGAGCCCCCCGGAATGGCTACAGATGTCTTCGTCTTTCAATTCAAAGTCATTAAAGTAACCAGAAACCAATGAACAGCGCCTTAAGTATTAGAACAAACACATTAATTGTGTCTTTTCTTAGAAATCGTACAAGTGTCCGAGAACCTGATGGGATTTTAAGCACAGTTCTCAGCATTTCTCTTTGTAATAAGTCCTCGCCATCTGCCACCAAAGTCTGGTTAGCGCCGACGTAGCACACGTGGCTACGAGGAGAGGATTAGTCCTCCGGAGTCATTTTGGGACAGTTGTAAACAAGAATGAGAAGGGAAAAAAACATTAGAAAATGGATAGTTTGTCCAGCTGGGACATTGGAATGAGCTGTGCTCGAGTAGAGCCAAAAGGAGCCGAGAGACCGAGGACGGAGCCGCTCCTCCCATCCCTCCCCATAACTTAATCCACTTACCAAAGGGTCTCTCGTCACTATTTCCGCTCTTTATCTCAGCCAAGCGTGAGCCTCCGCTCTGCCGCGACCTCCCCCACTGCTGCCCGCTGAAGCAAAACCAACCTGCACCGATCTGGCAACGGTTCATGTGGAGGCTTTGGGCAGGGTTTTTTTTTTTCTCTCCCCACAGGCAGGGTGATACAGAACGCTCAAAAATGAAGATTATGAATGGTGGGGGAAAAAAACCCACTGCAGGAAACCATCCCAAAACCTTATCCTCTTGTTACATAACTTTAACTCTTATGTGACTAGGTTGCACATACAGTACTTCATGCAACTTGGCTGCTATTCACCCCCCACCAATCCCCGGATGCCTTTCCCAGGTTTGGTTAGCGCACGGAAATTTCAACCAGGAAAGGCTCTTAGTCAGCACAGGATCCAGATTGGCCGCACAGCGTGAGCTGGGGGAAAGTGTGGTGGCACTGGCCACGAGTGTACAGTATGGTGGCGGAGGCGTTCCGGTTGTGCACTGAAATACTCGCTAATATTAGTAAAAAAGCCAATCCCCCATTTTTTAGGCATATATTTTCACATCATCCTCTGTACATTTGTATATGGAAGAAGTAGGGTCGCATTTACACATTTAAACATGGTTCATTCTTTATTTTATTAATTTTGTTGGCAACATTTGCTGGTTAACTGTATATATGGGAAATTAAAGAAGGTTAAACAGGAAATAAACAGGATGATCATAAAGTATGAAGTATGAAGGGGAAGGATTCAATAAGCAAGTGCTTCTTTTTTAAATGTTATGTTAATTTTATTTCTTGACTGATTTAAGTGTTTTCATTTGTATTGTTTCTGTTATTTATTCATATTTGTATGACTCACTCGTGTTTGAAATAAAGCCTTCATTCATTTGTGAATGTGTTCTCTAAAAGCAACATGAAAATCAAATTGAACTTACTGCGCGACAAATTAAAATACCAACTCTGCCCCTGTGTTTTTTCCTAATGCAAGGAATGCTGCTTTCTTTTCTCACTTTAAGTCATTCTTAACCCCCCCCCCCTTTTTTTTTATTTTGCATCTTGCTTGGACAGTCTCTCACACTGAATCGAGCAGCCTCAATAATCTCCATGGAAACTGGAGGTGACGGGGGGAAAAAAAATTGCCAGTTGAGAGATAGCATGAATAATGGCTGGAATCAATGACTTAATCAATCGGCCCGGCCAATAGTGTAAACGACCATTAGTGGCAGTCCTTGAGGAATGTACTGGTCCCCGGACCAATCCCATCCATTAGAATGCCAAGCACATTATATACATTAATAGGCAGTGCACGTATGTGAATGGTTGCGGTATTGTGTATCAGAATGAGTGATGAAACGGTTTTGTGTGCCATATTTTGAGAATACTTCAATGCTAGCTTGCTGTATAGCTGGATTAATAACCAGCGCGGTTCCACCCCAGGGCTCTGTCAGTCCTCCAGCTTTTACAGGGTTCATAGTAAAATGATTAAGCATGGCTCAAGCGGGTGACCCAAGGGGTTACAACGCTAATTCTACAAAAATGTTTACTTTTCTTGTCGTGGGGGCCTCGCGAGCTTGAATGGCTCTGCAAATTTGCTCAGGATCAAGAATTTTCCGTCGCCAAGAGGTCCACTGAAATTGCATGTGCGGGTACAGCACTTCTTAGTTGTATTGTGGCATCCTTTAAGAATCTAGCGAACTTTAAGCCATGAGTTTTGTTGACCTTGAACCATTTTCTCATCCATTGTTCTCCCATCAACTGCCATCCCGTGTTTGACCACAAGGGCTCGTAGAGACCAACAGAGAAGTCTGGCTAATCATTGGTGCTCTGGTGCTCTTACATAATCAGCAAGATGCTGAGATGTTTACAAATTTGTGGTTGTTGTTCATTAGTCCCCCAACACTCACCCTTACTCACTCAACACATCCACAACCTTGCAACAACTCCTCAATCAGGAGTCCCTGCTTCATGCCATTGGACCGTTCGAGAAAACGTGCGCCTGCGCTTGAAACACTCGCCAGCATTGACGGAGTCAACGTAGAGCCAAGTTAACCCCACCCCCCACCCTCCACTGCCCCATTTGCATTGCTTCCGCAGATGCACAGATGAATCACTGTCGGCTTCAAGGATCTGGCTGCACAAAGGGCAATAAATGTTATCAGTCATCACCCCATTGAGGCAGTCAACGTGGATTGATCCCGGCTCTGGGGCGAAAATTAAATTTGCCCATAAGAATGATCACTGACAGACTCAGATCCCCATCTTCAACCGTGGCCTCCATCAATCGCCACAAATGACTAGTATCTTTTGCGCTGCCTCGTTTTGACCCTTATCACATCAATTTTTTGCCCCCAAGCCACTGCCAGCGCCACCACCACAGCAGCCTCTCATTCCCTCCCTCCGGGGTCGTATCACACCCGAGGTGTACATTTCCATACCGGCCGCCAGAGTATCAGCAGGTGGTCAGCCGCGGCAAGCAGCTCCGACGTGCAAAAAAACAGGCGCACGCCCCTCGTAAGACATAAATGATTCAAATTGACTGTGTAGCCCTGCGCAAACACGAGCCAGAGCCCTCATCAATCTTTCATGAGGAGCAATCAAATGGAATTTCAGACGAGTTCGGCTTTGCATCACCTGCCATGGAGCTTGGTTTTTTTTTTTTCTTTGTTTTTTTTTTCATCCCTTTCATTTTTACCAGGGAGGTGGGCTCATATTTTTCCACAAACCAGGACTATGCGATTATGAATTATTGACAACTCGGCCAATTCCCATCACAGAGCACAGATTCCCACCGGATATCCACTGGTGTTTGCTTATAAGCGTATGTTTTTCTGCAAAGATTCCCGGCCTGTTTCCATAATGCTTTTTTTGCACTTAGCTTGAGGCTTTTATTTTATTGTGTTTTTTTGTCTGTTTTTCTTTTTAGCTAGCTAAAACATGTGCCATTGGAAACATGGGAACTGAGTGCTAAACGTGACCGTTCATTTACTTGGCGCGCCAACATGAGCAAAAGGCCCTGATGTGATGATATTTCCATCTTGTGACTGCTCTCCGACCTGCCACACCGGCTCCAGACCAGTTTGCGGAATTTCAATTCTTGCATTGTGAACGCACAACCGGTGACGGTAGCCTGGCGGACGGGACTTCCAGCAAGCCTCCTACTATTCAATTAACCCGGACTGGATAATCACTTCCATTCAGGGCGGGTGAGAATTCAGATAAGCAGCGGTTTCAGTCGGAAACTGACCCATATTCAATTTAATCCCTCCCACCCCCACCCCCCGCTCCTTTTCCTCACTGGAGCGCTAGCGCAGGCGACTGCTCTGCCGCGATAGCGCCAATATCAGCTAACGCTGTTTGCGTCGCGGCGTGCAGCCACACCCGTGGACAACACAACGGCACAGATAAAAGACGCGCTAACGAGCATCTTCACGGTGTTGGACGTTAGCATGAAATATAAATGGCGCGGCGGCGGGCTAAACTTTGCCAGAAAACAAAAGAAATTGCGGCACACTCTGCGCGAACCCCAACGCTTGGAGCCGAACTATTTGAGTCACTCCAATGTGATTTGGCCACGGCGTCCCACCCCCGTTTCCCCCTGAGGTGGCCAATCACGGCGGTGCAGGGGGAATCCCTCTGCGACTTCCTGTATCCACCTCCCTCCCTCCCACACACCACCACCTCCTTTCCTTCTGCCACGGAATGTTAAAAACACACCGCAACCCCGCGCTCCTTCCCGGGCCCTGATCGAGAGTGGCTGCAGGAGGAGATTGAATCCCACACACCCACCCCCGCGCACACACACACACACACACACCTCCAAACTACCCACTAAATGACGGGGCTGGCCTTCAATATATAGGATAATTTCTTCACTGTCCTGCGCTTTATGATGAATTGCCTCATAACAGGGCGAGAGGGGCGTCACAGCCAGAAAATAAACAATGGCAATTGTACAAACATTGGACATTTGTCTCTTTTGTGTACCACAGCTGTCGCAGCTCACATAATTGCATTTTTTTTCTCTTTTTCTGTCCGAAGCTGTTGGAACATGCTGAAGTCCATAACGCAAAACATCTCTCACATTCATTCTTTTTTCTCTGTTTTCTTTTTCTTTTTTTATGTGAATGGCTCCCTGAAAGTGTGTCATGTGCTTGAAATAATACACGGTGAGCGGAGGCGAAGCTCCAGGGTGCGCGAGGCAGGTTGATAACCGTCTTTTCCCGTCGGAGGCACAAAAGACGAGGGGCACCAATTTAATACCTGCCAAATCCAGTCAAGCCCATTTGGTCTGTTTTTTTTTGCGTGTTGCTGGAATGGCCTGCACCTCCCACCACAAAAACATAGCAGGCCGCTTGCTAACAAAGCTGTGGCCTGCTGAACTTATGCAGCCACTAATCATATTTTAGCTGAGTCAGACGAGCTTCACAACTGAAACGCAAAACTTGGTGTCTCACAGTGGCTCCAGAGAGGCAAATTTCATTTGGCTACCACCATTGCACAACCAATCCTGCATCATTCTGTTTTGGTACAGGACAAGGCAGAGTTTTTTCCAGTTGGTTGCAAGGCTTATCACACCCTAAATTCTGATGAGTAGCAACTTCTCATCTGCCTAAACACTGTGCGACTCCTTCCAAAGCGAGGCTCTTTGGAAGACTCCAGGTGTTGTGCATGCCCCTAATGCACTAATTGACAAATCATAGCATAAACACGACAAACCTTAATCTTGCTCTAATCACATTCCCTGTCAGCTTGATGCTAATGACGAGCGGGGAATGAAAAATGGCCTCGGTAATGGTACAATAATCAACGTATGGAAGGCGTCCTATCTCTTCTACCCTGAGGATATTTTATATTCGAAATCTGCCAGGCTCCTGCTCCCTCTGAATCTACTGCGTGTGTCACCATCGTCTGAGTCACCCTGTTGATTGATGACCCGTCCAATAACCCCCAATCATAAATCCTGTTAGGGGCGTTGCCCTCTTTTATTTGTGCCCCTCCCGTAACAGCCCGTGTGCCGCCATGGGAGGAAACTGGGGGTCGACGGCTGTCATACTCCAATTCCCGCCATCCAATAAACGCGGCTTATTACCGTGCTGAGACAGAACGAGCTGAACGGCGCGGCTATCCTTTCTCTGCGTGTTTTGGCAGCGCCAGTCAGGAGGTGCCCGCGCTGCTTACTTCTAAATCTTTAGTGATCATCACTTCATCCTACAGCAGGCCCTCTCCTCTCCCGAGGCCAATTACGTTCCATCAGGCAGGAAGCCGGATGCCGGATAAAAGACGTGGGGGTATATTAAGGCACACTCAGTTGCGCAGTGAAAAAGATATGCTCTTTTTTTTGTTGTTCGCATAGCTGGAGGACCCATATAGGCTAATTAGTGTGACACAGTTTGCGCATAGGCAACATCTGATTCCAAGATTCGCTTTATGCGGCTGAGTCAGCGGGGGTTTGTGGGCTGTTGGTAACCTTCTAGTCTTTTGGGGTGAGGGTCACACTTAGCTCACGAACTGGTAGCGTCACCCTCAGTGTCCTGATTTCTTATTTTCACCCCCAACCTGCATAAGTCTGCTGATTTGGACATTTTTGTAATTTGTCACCAACTGACTTCTTTATAGTCGGATACGACGTCGCTGAGGTTCCCAGCTAAGCTAAGGGTTTTAGCTTAGCTTGTTTCAGCCTCAGGGTGGCAGAGGACTCTGCGCTACCGTGCAACTGGACACCCACTGAATCGCTGTGCAGCAGAAATTACAGTAACTACCTGCAATAGTTGCTGGGCACGAGCAACGCATCCAGAGTGTCGTCGCATTCAAAGCACAGCTACAGCAGATGATGACGAGCCGGACCTGTTAGCTACCATTTAACAATAAAAAAGAAGTAAACCTTTTAAATTAAAAGCAGCATGCAAAATCAATCAGTCGATCGAAGCAGCGATCGATTGCAGTCCAACTTGCAGCTGATGGTGAGAAACAAAGAGGTGTCGTTTTGCTGTGGGAGGTTTTTTTTTCTTTTTTCCCAAACAAGCAAAAATAAAAAAACAGAAACATTTGGAGAAAGAGAAATCTTTTCACCTCTTTGTAATGACGGGCTTTCTCTCTCTCTCTCTCTCTCTCTCTCTCTCTCTCTCTCTCTCTCTCTCTCTCTTCCTCTGACACCCACACGCAGCGGCGTGGGCGTGTGCATGACTCGCTCGTTCGGCCTGTTTCTGAAACCGCATTCACAGCGCAAAACCTCTGACCAGTCCTCTACAGCCCCTGTTTGTGAAGCTCCACTTTAACATTAATCAAATCACCCTCCCACCCCAACCCAAAAATCACTGAATAAAGCGTTGGATGGGCCAAGAGTGGCACCTGTTTGTCAGCTGCGAGAGAAGGTCGTGCTTTTGAAAACAGGCGGCCCACGCGCTCCGCTCGCAACTCGGCAAATTAAAGTCTCCTCCGCTTGCATCAAACACTTTGATGCAAAACAAGCGTCTGGCTGCTTCTGAGTTTTCGTCTTTCGCATGGATGCCCTCGTCCTCCTCCTGCTCTACGATCGATGCGTCCCTGTTGTCTCGGCACGCGCCTGCCGCACTTTCTCCCGAATCCGTTTCGCTCTGATCTCGTCCTGGTTGGATGTCCCTCGTCAGCCCAGGGCGCCCCGCACACGCGCGCACGCACACACACAAGGCAACCCTCCGAGGTAATTAACGCGCCTTTCTCAGACACTGTTAGCATCTGCTTGTGCAGGAGACGACTCGCCGGGAGCCCCGACACTCAGCCGACCTGCCCTGCCAGGTGCCAGCATCCTGGACCAGCCAGATGCTGCAACTAAGAACGTTACTTTTTTAACATTTGTGCCTTTATTTCCTTTTTTTTATCAGTCACTACAGTCTTTTGATTTTATTTTTTTCACCCATTGTCTTCTTTTCCTCTTTTCTGCAGAACTCAGTCTCTCTCTCAAATTTGGGATCCCATCGTTTTTTATGTATGCAGGCCTGTTAATTCACTAATGGGGCTCCTCGATGTTATGGCACAGATCTCCTTTGAGTCTTATGCAGGCTGAGTAAATGAACCCCCATTGCTTTTCAAATAAAAAGCAGTGACTATGAGGGTCATGGAGAATCAAAGTTGGGGGGCAACAAAGAGCTGAGTTGCCCGCTGGGAAGGGAAACATCACTGTAAAGCTGAGGGCAGTGTCCTTTTGTCTTGCATTTGCATATTAATATTTAAAATATGTTCTCAGAAGAAGTAGAAGAAGCGTATCTCACCAAATCTTCCTAACCAGCTCAGTCCAGCAGCACGGACATCCAATTCTTAAAGCAATAAAAAGGTGGGTGTGACCTTTGCGGCCGTTTACGGGCATAGCGAGCCGCGACTAGCGCAATCTTGGGTAAATCCCGGGATTGTGCCACAAGTCCGAGGTTATTATGGCCCCGGATGACAGGTTCCCTCAAGAAGAATGGCGGCCAGCTGTAAAAGCAATCATCTGTCTCCGGCTGCGCCGTATTGATTTCCATCTTTTATTAATAGCGAAAACACAGCGTTACGGAGCTGCCTGCCGGCTCACTATCGAGTGCCAATTCAATCGAATTCTGCTTGTAAATTCGGCGAAAGATGGTAAATCCCGAGCGTGTTTGCGCTTCCTCTACTCACGCAGTCGTGGAAATCACCAGCAGCATTGATTATGATGCCTCTCAATACCGCTCAACACCCGTGAGTCAGGTGTTCCGCCCACTGACACGCCTTACCCACGTTCCCAATTCAAAACCTGTGGAAAGTCCAATAAAGTATCACTGTTTGCCGGGAGATAACCCTAGCGCTGATTCTTTGGGTTATTGTTTGTTTTTTTGCAGGAGGCTGTAAACTGAGTGATGGATGCGCTCTTTCTTTGTCGCTCTGCAAAGTTTATGGATAAATAAAATGCCTGACAGCTCCACAGGAGCCCACGATAAAAAAAAAAAAAATTCTAAACATGGGTCTGACATGATGCCATTATATGTTTCAAGAGCAAGAGCCACTATCATGTTTTCCTTCAGTCATCTGAGTATCGTGCCTTTTTGAACTTGTCTCTAATTGTCTTAGAATATCTTAAATAGATATCCTAGATATTTATTGACTTTGTTTCACCGTCATGTTTCTGAGTCACCTGTTTGCTCTTGAAAATATTGACTGCTTCCACTGTGATATTTTCAGATATCTGCAGCGACGGGAATTTTAAGGGTCTCGAAGCAGGAAAAAACCTCTTCACATTCAGTTCTGTTGTCCTGCTTTTTTTTTCGCCCGGGGAAAGCTAGAGCATCGCTTCGAGCTTAATATCTCGGCAGCGTTGTTTTTTGTTTTTGGCAAATCTCTCCGCCTCTGAGACGCAAGCTGGGCAGGATCGGGGCCTCTTTCTTCAGCAAAGCAGCCTCAAACTTTTGTCATCATCCTTCCAATTACGCCTGTGGGTCACTCTGTTCGGCTGTTGAAGCGGATTTTAAAAGCTGGAGTTTTGAAAATGAAATGAAATGGAGGCTGGAACCCGAACGACTTGAAATGTAGCCGAGTTAATTTTTCTTTTTCATTATTATTATTGGGGTTTTTTTCACAATGAAAGCGGAGGGCGCGGCATTAATCGGGGACCATGCAGTTGGTTGTTGCTCTGCGGACACACTGTGGCGCTCTAGCCGTCGGAACAATAGCACTCGTTATCCAACTGCGGACGGATCGAGTCCCCCCACGCACTCAACCACCCCCCCTCGCCAGACTGTCCCGGCTCGGGATGAAAAGCACCCACCAAATGTCAGGCGCTGGTCGCAAAGAAGGGAGAGAGATAACAAACAGCCGGGGCGGGCTGATTATTTTTTTTAATGTTTGTTTGTTTTTTTTGGCTTCAGCACTGGATGGCAGCCAGTGGATTGTCCGCATAACAAGCACAGGCAGGCAGGCACGGGCAGTCCCACTGCGCACTGGCTGTGATGAGGAATGGATCTAATTAATTATCGGTTTGAGCGTGATCTCAGCTGTCTGATCCTCTGGGCCATTGGCCGCCTTTGTGTCCGGTCCAGCCAAGCTTGCTCATAAATGAAAATTAATGGAGAAAAACAAAGGAGAGGGGGTTAACTTTTGGATTGGGAAGGTCGCTGCGAGAAAAACCTATTGACTATTTGCATTTTGGCTAACTTTGCTAGGCAGCTGTACTGGATCAAATTTAGAATTGTTGGTCCATCTAGAGCCTCCAATGGAAAAGTGTTTGCACCTGTTGAATTGGAGTTCACTTCCCTTCAAGTTGTCACCAAACAAGAGGGACAATCTTTTCACCTTCCCTCAAAGAGCCCCAGAGGAAGACGTATTCAACAGGAAGTGACGGGGAGCCAAATGAGATTAGCTTAGTGCGGGCTTTTCTCAATGGACATCTTGTTTTCACTTAACTCCCACCCAGCTTCAGCAGGGCTTTAGCTGTGGTGTTAGCACACTGCGGCCCCGCCAACTGGACACATGGCCAATAATAATCACTCCTCGCAACCAGGGAAAGCTTAAAGTCTCAGTTGCCTGATTCCTTTGCAGGGTTTTTTTTCTATCCGACGGGCATGCTTGAATGCAATTGAAACACCTTTACTATTTCAAACATGGACATACTTTTCCACAACAAAAAGATATTCAAATAAAATGATGTGTAATTTCCAGACTTTGATGCTGTATCAAAGTCACGCTTTCTACCCAGATTGGGGGGCATATGGGGTCGGGCCCTTGAAGTCGGAGTCAAGGGGTCACTCGGTGTGGAAAACCATTGAGTCATTAGCATCGATTGACACCCACACACACAGAGTGAGAGAGAGAGAGAGTGAGAGAGAGAGAGAGACCTTCCACCTGATAAATAATGATCATCCACTAATGCACTTGCCTCCTCAGTTGAATCTGGCCAATGAGGAGCAGACGTTCACCAAGTGCGAGGAGAGACTAGCTGCGTTTCCATCCCACTAGAATTGCGCAAAACGTAAATATTGCAATTAAAAAATCGTCATGGAAACACCTAAACTAGGAAAACCTCTCAAATATTGCTGAAAGGTTTTGATGCGCTCATGAGGTGGTTTTTCAGACGTATTGATATAGAGGTATATCGCAAAAGTGTCATGGAAACACTTTTTCGCATTTACACGTCAGCAGACGTGACGTACAGGGTCACATGACCAGTTTACTTCAAGTGAAAATGGCTTTATGTTTGGACCGAGAAGGGGACGGAATGTTTTTTTACATGTAATCAAAGAGAAAAATATAACAACCATTCTTGACAAACAAACATAAACAAACAAAAGCAAACCTAATTCTCGTCAAATCTTGCCCGAGAGATTTGACGAGAATTGCGCTTTATGCGCTTCACAACATTCAATGGAAACACCTTCAAACCGCAATTGTACTTTGTTGAAATTTTAGAAATATAGCTTTCATTTTTCGAAAAACTGAAATGGAACGCAGCTTCTGTGGTGTCTGAGCCGGGGAGGGGTTGTGAACCAAGGCCCCCCGGACTGTCCTGAATTTGACTCCACGAGCACTGCAGCGCGTTTAGCCGCACTTGCTAAAAATCAGCACCCCCACCTTGCGTTAGCCTTTCCATCGAAGCGCTGGGAGAAGGGTCGTCTTTCCCAAACAATAGCTGGGTTTCAGTCACGTGGTTATGATGACGCACGAAGTTGGCACAAATTCGGATATTAAGAGAGTAAGTCGATGGAGGAAACTGTTGATGAGAGGCTATATTGTACAGATTATTGCCAAGATGTCAAAAACCCAGCTCAACAGCTAGATGGTCGCTGCAGACACGGGCATGAGCAGACTTGGCTCCTACCGATCACCAACCAAGGGTTGAAATCCACTTTTTCGACAGCGTTGTCCTGTGAGCTTTTTTACACACCTCTCCTTTGTGAACAACAACCTTTGGAAAAATCTTCTCAGTTAGAGCAATCGGAACAACCCTAAAAGTATGCAAAACATCTGGCTTGTTTCTATGAGACAGATCCTCAGCGACAGACCTCCGCTTTCACTTCCTGCCCTCCGTCTGAGCCGCGTGACATTGCGCGAACACAACCTATCCAAGTCACCTCAGGTCTGGCATTTTGAGACACAACAGCCTGGAGTCGCTCCTCCTTCCCCAACGCTGACACCGACGCACACCTCGACACATCCTCCGCCTCCAGGAATTAGAAAATCCAATCAGCGTGCTCCTCCCCCCATTGCGCGTTCCTTCAAACACTGTTAACTTTTTGGCCGCCCTGCAGGTTAACGAGCAGATCGAGGCGGCGGTCCGGATTTAAGTGCGGGGGAGACTTATCAGCGTCCAGACACCACCGACCTCCCCAACGCCCCCCAATGATGGCGAGGACCCACTTGCTGCAGCTTTCTTTTCCCTCTTCTGTTCTTTCTCAGGCGTTCACCCTCCTCCTTATTTATCATTTTACGCCATGTGCCGGCGCCGTTAATGCGGCGCGCGAAAGATAAAGATGCTTTAGTGCTTCCAGGAAACCCAACCCATCCATCTCGCCACCGGCCGCTGTAATGGCTCAGGAGGAGGGAAGTGGGGTGGGTGGGGAGCGGAACTGGATTTACATCAGCAGCTTCCATGTACGGAAGGGCAGCGTGTTAAGTAGATGGACGGGTGGACAGACGGACGGCGTCGACATCACTCACCATGTTGACTTCTGACACCATGTCGATGCTGGCCACGTCTATACTCATCCCGACCGCAACGGGGGCCCCTGCCAGAGGTTGGGCACCATGCAAAAGAGAAAGCGAGAGAGGGATGTCTGAGTAGTTTACACTCACAAACGGCCTGACAGCTTCACACCTTTGGCCGCACGAGAGAGAGGATGGCGGCAGAGGGGAGGGGGGGCATGCACAGTGTCTGGAGGTAAACATTGGAGGGGGGAGGGGGAGATGTGGGGGGGGGGGCAGCTCTTACCTCCAAAGTCTGGCCTCAGCCGGATGTCATAGCCCTTCAGTAGTTTGTCCACCGTCTCCTTCACGAAAGACATGTTGCCCGGTTCATTGACGCTGGGGGATGGTGGGTGAAGGAAGGGGTATTGGGGGGTGGGAGGGTGGGGGGTGGTAGAGAGAGAAAAAAAACATAAGACAGAGGAATTGCTAGGTGGTGGTGGCGATGGTCAGGATGGGGGTGCGGAGGAACA
Organism: Thamnaconus septentrionalis; assembly: GCA_009823395.1. NCBI lineage: Eukaryota > Metazoa > Chordata > Actinopteri > Tetraodontiformes > Monacanthidae > Thamnaconus > Thamnaconus septentrionalis. The sequence continues at coordinate 28,855,986 of CM020501.1, read as the reverse complement.
CCCCCCACACCTCCTCGGCAGCTTCCGAATCAGTCAGCCGGGGCGAATAACCTTGACTCCCATTTAAATGACACATGTGACTTGGATGAGAAATGAGGATGGGGGTGTGGTGGGGGGGAGCCCCGCTTACCTTTTAGCGCAACACACAATCGAACCGACAACCAGTGCGGAAAAGACGCGGAATTGGCGGACCCTGTGCAGCGCGATCATCACCCCCCACCTTGTGTTGCTTCTTTATGGGGAAAAAAATGTTTATCCTCTTTCTTGGTGTTGAGCCTCAACACGCTGGAGAAAAATGCGGGGCAGGAAGAAAAAAATGATAATAATAATCCCCAGCCGGCGCCCCCTCCCGCTTTATTCAGGAGTAGAGACGGATCCGGACGCTCCACGATTCAAGCGTAAATCCATTGATTGCGCCGAAGAGGAGAAAGTCGGCAGCGAGGAGGAGGAAGAGAAGGAGGGGGGAGCGGGGGTTAGGATGGGAGGAGGTGGTGGGTTGGGGAGGGTGCGAGAGGTAGTAAGAGAGAGAGAGAGCGAGAGAAAAAAGTGGGCGCCTCGGATGGAGTCAGATATGAATTATGGGGGCTGACATCGTCCCTCGTCCGACGCCGCCGCGCGCGCGCGTCTCCCGCCGCCTCTGACTGCCGCGAGAAGGACGCTCGCTCGTTCGCTTACGCGCGGCAGCCGGAGCGCATATTGATGAGGAAGGTGCGCGTGTGCGAGGTGCGCGGAGGGGGTCTATGGTGGTGGTGGTGGAGGTGCTGGTGGTGCTGGTGGTGAAGGCATTCGGCTCGTTAAAATAGACGGAGCTCAGCACACTTCCACACTGTAAAAAAAACAAAACAAAAAAAAACTGTGGAACTGTGAAAAAATTTCCTGTTCTTTCAGTCTAATCTATATATTTAAAGGCCCCATAAATATTTTTAGTCTACCACGTTTTGACGAGCACGTGTAATGACGGTGCTTCTGCACTTAAGGGTTAGGGTTAGGAACATATATAATGTTGTTTATTTATTTATTTATTTGTTTGTTTGTTTTTGGGGGTGCTTAAAATAGGGGTTCATGTCCCATGACAGAAACAAAAAAAAAATCTAAATCAGCCTATAAATACTTCATAGTTTAATTAAAAATCTTACATTTTTCGGTGGTGTATTTCAAAATCTCAGCGGCCTCTTTGCACAGAGGAAGCTTTCTCTCTCTCCCTCTCTCTCTCTCTCTCTCTCTCTCTCTCTCTCTCTCTTTCCCAAGCGTGTGACAGGAGCCCGCTGTGTGCGGAGCGCAGACATTTTTTACAGCGCTCCTCACACCATCTGCGCCAATCCCCTCCCCGCGTGTTTTTCTGTAGAAATGGCGGGACCCCGCACACTATCGACGCGAGACAGGCTGCATTTATCAGCGCATTAATCGATGCCGGTGATTGATTAGCCCCTTTAATCGCATATAATGACTCGACCCCCCCCCACGACCCCCAATCAACCCCCACCTCCACCCCCCCTTTAAATTTTACCTCCAAAAACACGCCTCGCTTTAAATAATTTCGGCTGATGAATAGCGAGGAGAGGTGTGTACGTGTGTGCATGTGTGTGTGTGTGTGTTGGTGTGTGTTGGGAGGGGAGGGAGGTACAGCAGAGCTGTGCTTGCGCGCGACTCTCGCAGACGTGTGCGCGCCCACCGTGGCACACATGGATACGCACCTCGTGTCATAGATGGCGATCAACTTCTTGTTTCCGTCAACGGCGTTCCTGTGAGGGGGGACAGGGGGGGGGACGGAGAAAGAGCAATGACGTCATTATTGAGGAGGAAATCAAGCCTCTGGCCAATGAAATCATGATGGGTTTGTGTATGTATGTGTGTGTGTGTGGGGGGGGGGGGGGGGGTTCATCCAGACAATTTATAGGCGTGAATGTAAACAAACAGCCACCAAATAGGTGCAGACTTAACCTCTTATGAATGACTGGTTTCCTCGGGGGGGCGGGGGGGGGCGTGTTGCCGTTTCGTGCACATTGATTGACTCGCGCGTATGTGTGTTTGTTTGTTCGTCACCCCCAAAATTTCTTCTCCAGAGCTGCAGTGAACAGCGCGAGGAGGATACAGCGGCGGTGTCGGCAGGGCAAGTATTGATGGGAAGGGGGCGGGGGCATCAGCCTCACACGCCCCACACAAACCTGGTCTCGAACGCGCACGCACACTCATGCCCGCGCACACACTTCCACTCCGTTTCACATCAAGCGCGTCAACACTGCGGGAGCTGTCCTGCGCCGAGCCTGGTGCTGAAAGCAGCCTTCCGGGGGGAGAGAGGCGCAAACGCCCGGGTGTTGGTTGTCGTTGTTGTCGTTGTTGTTGTTCAATCTCCCCCACCACCGCCCCCACACCTCACTAACGCTTACCGGTGTCGTGCGGCTTCAAAAAAAAAGTGGCGAGAGGTTAAAATGCCAGTCCCTAATTGCCGCCTGCCTCAGATGGAACTCGGCTACCCTCTTACGGCAGTAACCGTCAGCATGATAACAACCCCGAGTTTGACATTTAAAATCACGACTGGCTCCGGAGGGGCGAGAGTTGCTGTCACCCCGTCTCGTCAGTCCGGAACGACGCCTGGGAGCCCCTTCGAACCCCCCACCCCATACACACACACACACACACACACACACACACACACACACACACACACACACACACACACACCTCAAATTAAATTGATAATTTGATTCCCAGACGTTTAACACGTCCGCCTGACTAACATTGAGTGCGTACACAGGAGCATTATGTAGCTACAGAGCTACGTACTATTACATGAACCACGAGCCAGTTATTTGAACCAAACACGTGGGTTCAAATGATACTGACATTTACCATTACAATTCAGCTCAAACTAATGTACCTCAAGTTTGTGTGAATTGCTTTGTAAAACTTGCGAAGCTCACGTGAAATACTTCCAGGGTCGAAATCGCTGCTTGTGTACCGTTTGAATAACCGAAGTTTCCAAGCGCTGACTGGCAAGCATGTCCACTAATGCAACCAATGGCTCAGCTGTAGGTGCTGCGTTAAAAAAAATAAAAATAAATAAAAGAAAGAAAGAAAGAAAGAAAGAAGAAAAGGTGTATTGCGTACAAGATTAAGGTTCGATAAGAAAGGTGAGTGCTTTTAGAATGACGTTTAAATGTGTTGGTTTGTTTGTTTGGTGGAGGGGTAATGCATGTTTGTTTGTTTTTTCGCTCGTCGTGACGCAGTTGAAAATGTCGCGTTGCAATATAAAAAGTCGTGCAACATTCAAAAGTTCCGAGCGAGTTCTCACACGAACAGAAAAAGAAAAGTGTTAGCAGTAAAACACGGGCTTGTGGCTTGGAGGCAGGGTGCTCTGCTGCTCTCGGTCCCCGGCGAGTTTTTTTTTTTTATTATTATTATTATTTATTCATTCATTTATTTATTCTTTTATTTGTAGTTTTTATTTTATTTTATTTATTTTTTTCCATCTTAATTCTGCATCGCACCCTTCGAGTCCCGGCCACCTCCTCCCTTTCCTCCTCGAGCTGCGCTGCCAGTGCGCCGCCTCCTTCTCCTCCTATCAGCGACCCACCAATGGGGAGCACCTATTAGAAAAATTATTAGCCTCGGCTGCAGCACTTTCACTCCCTCTCACCGGCACCGGGCGGTCGTAGTATACGTACGGAAGCGGCAGTGTGGCCGGGGGACGTCGGAGGGAAATTTGGGAGCAAACCCCCCGACACACACACACACACACACACACACACACACACACACACCGGCGGGGACTTGCGGCACGAGACCGAGGCACCAGCCAGCAGCTCGTGCGATGCAACACCTCTGGAGGAGGAGGGGGGGGTGCGGGAGCAGCTGCTGCTGCTGCTAAACAGAAGACGGGGGGTCGCGTAGCCCTCTAGGAGGAAGACCGAGAGAGAGCAGAGCGCGGCGCCGGCAGGGGGGTCCTGGCGACCGGAGGAACGGAGCCGAGATTAGTGCGTCTGCCGCGGAAGGAGGGTGACTTGGAAGAGACCCTCCCTTCCCCGTCCCCCGTCCCCTGCCCAGAGAGAGCCGAAATACAACTCAAGGTGGATCGTCTGCATTCAGGTACTACCCCCCCCCCCCACTCTCATCTCCCCACTCTCACCCTCTTCCATTTTTTTATTTTTATGGTCACACACTATGCTCAGGGGAAAGTGTTACCAGAATCATTTGCGTAGTTCTGTGCTGTTCTTTTTTTTTCCGTGGCGGAGGGGGCGGGGTGGGGGGTAGGTGTTGGGAAGGGCAGGTGTAGAGTAGAGGGGGAGGGGGGGGGGGGCAACAATCCACTGGATTGAAGGGCAGTGGAAGCTTTTGCACAATGAAGGCAGGAGGAGCGGAGGGAGGGAGAAGGGGGGTCATGCTGCAGGAGGCTTTGTCCCTGTTTATGGCTCTCGGGCGGTGAGGTTGAAAAGAGTTGCCTCCTCCCCCACCCCACCCTCCCTCAGAGGTCCCGCCACATGATGCAGCCACAGTGATGGGGGGGGGGGTTCTGTGCTGCTGAGGATGCTTTAGCAGTTCAGGCAAGAGGACAGTGACTTACTGATATGTTGCTTTTAATTATTATTATTATTATTATTATTATTATTATTATTATAATCATTGATTTTGGCTTGTCTTCAGTTTTTCCAAAGCCTCCCCGCCAGAAGGACCTCAGCCATGGCTGGGCTCGTCCTGTCCCCCCTCCCCCTCCTCCTGCTGCTGCTGCTGCTGGGATGCCAAAATCGGTAAAGTTGTCAAACTTTCTCCTTTTTTTTGTGGCCGGCAAAGTAAAACACCCCCAAGGTGTTTTTGTTTTTTGTTTTTTTAGTTGTTTTGTTTTATTCCTCCCAATTGAAACCCCAAAGTTCGGACGTCTGGTTCTGACGCGGTCGTCAGCCCTGCGGTGGGTTTTTTTTGTTGGCCCGCTCTGCCCCACTCTCCCTCTCACTGATTGCGTATCTGAGCCCGCACTCTGCTGCTACGGACTCTCCTGAGCGGCCATCCTGCACTCACGGAAGGCAGTGAGAGAGAGAGAGATAGAGAGAGAGAGAGAAAAGGCAGATCTGTCAACGGCTCCTGTCTGGCTGGAAGAGATCGATCGCTCCTCAACCCTGATTGCAATCCTTGAAAAATCGCACGTCTAGATCTCCATTCCTAGAAATGTTTTTCCCCCTTTTCTGGGACGTGGAACTTTCTCTTTGCGTCGATCACACGCAGAGGATTGAAATGATGTTTTTCAGTCAGCTGCCGCAAGCCTGTAATTAACGCCCCTCCCTTCCCTCTCCCCAATTAATCACAATAAAATGAACACGATCTCAGGAGAATACGTACATAAAAAACAGGCATTTAAATACAAACACAAAACATCAGTATCGGTGAAAGGAGTTCATCTTTGAAGTAGCTGCTGTTAAGATATGAGACCATGTACATCAATACATGTACGTCGCTCATCAAGTAAGTGCAAACACAGGTGCACTGGATGGATATTGAATTGGGAATTTGAAGAACAAAAATGGGCGTTTTTCAGTGGTTATGCTTTCTTTTCTTCTGTTTTTGTCTCCTCCATTCTTTGATTGATTAACTATTAAAAAAAATGATGAACTATATTTATGAACTTCATCACTACACCCTTCACATTTGTTTTTGTTTTGTTTTTTGCAAGCATGTTTCCGTATTTTAAGAAATGAGATGAAATAAGACAATAACTCGCTTGACACTCTGCGGTCCAACTTCATGCCCTGATGTAGCTTCTTTTTTTTTTTTGTTGTTGATTTTGTTTTTTATCCGTCCCTCCCAGGCTCTGCCAGTCCTCCGAGAAGGAGGCGGTGACCAACGACAACAGCACAGTCTTTACCCGCATCCTGGACGGGCTCCTCGACGGCTACGACAACAGGCTCCGGCCAGGGCTCGGAGGTTTGCCGGGGGCCGATTGTTGCTCCAGTTTTATCTGTTTGTTTATCTATTTATTTATTCATGTAATTTGGCAGCGAGAGGGCAGCAGCACCGCCAAACGACTTGAGTCTGGAGAGTTTAGCATCGAAATCCAAGAGGCAGGCGAGGAAAATCCATTCCAAAGACGTTCTAATGCAGCTTGCCACGTAAATCCTGGGTAAAAGAAAAAGTGGAAAACCAACTACGAACTACTACATACTAGCAAGGGCGTGGGCAAACTATGGCCCGGGAACCATATGACCTACCAAAAGTCATAAAATAGTATTACGTCAATTTTTTTTGTGTTGGTCATTTTAATCAAGAGCTACATATCAGGGGGCTTCTAAGACATTGATTTTGTTGTAAAGCTTTTGTTAATTTTCAATAGACATTAAAGCACTTGTTTTTTTTACATATCCCATGATTTATTTTTTTCCTCCTATGACGTGGGTCACCAAAATACTCCATCCATCTGCTGCTGCTCCGGTCCCCTCTGTCAATTTTCAGAACCCACTGTGGCCCCACCATTCAAAAGGTTTTGCCCAGCCCTGCTCTAGCCTTTTAAAATCGACTGGACTGAACAGTGCTTGAAACAACGACCAAGTTTGACCTGATGGTTTTTCAAGCGAGGAAACAAACAAACAAAAAGCTTTGAAAAACGGTCCATTATGCAATACGGCATTCTTTCCATTAACGCGTCGGTGGTCAGCGGCGGGAGCACGGCGACGGCACCTTGGCCACCTGCTTAATGTCACGCGGCCACGCGGGGAGCAGCATTCATCACGCCGTCCGCACCGCAACCTGAAACCTCGCCGCGCCGCCCGGCCTTTCTTTTTTTTTTTTTTTTTCCCCACGGCTCTCCATGGCAACTGCCGATAACCTTGAGAGCCAACAAATTACCATTTAAAGGTGGATTTTTTTCTCTCTCTCTCTCTCTCTTTCTCTCATGTCACTGACTTGAAAGCTTTTTTTTTTATTATTGTCGTTGCTCTCCCTCCACTTCATCCTCCGCCAGCTTTGCAAATACAGCGTCCACTCGCTGCTCTTCACCGTGTATCACTAGCACTTGTCTCCATCACAGGCAGGAACAAGGTGTTTTTTTACTAAATTTCTTAATGGACAGTGGCTGATGTGTCATGGCGAAAAGCTTTTCTCTCACATCCTGGTAACGGTTGCTACCCCTGAAAAGAGGGCCTATAAATACATGGCAGAAAAAAAATAAAGGTTCAGGCCGTCGTTCAGAGCCGTGAAAGAGCTGACGACCAATCGCAGCCTCGCCCCTATTATTTTTTTATATATGTAAAAAGAACAGATGACCACAGCAACAATGACGACGATGATGATGGTGATGGTGATCATCTACCTTTCAGTTTCTCAAGGCACCACGTCACTCTTTCAAAACCATGCGGCTCATTTGGGGCAAACTAGTTGTTGAGGCTGTGAGACGCTTTTGAGCAAACTTCTGTTCTAATGCTGCAATAGTGACGTCCTCCAGTTGCACGTTTCTAAGTCGAAAGCGTGAAGGAAACCAATTTGGCGACTTAACTGGAACGAGCCTCAAATTAACTGTCTGAAATTGGTGCAATTAAACTTGAGTTCTCTTTTTTTCAGTTTCTCTCCTTTAAACTGTCCCGTCTGTGTCTCCGCCTTCAACAGAGAATGTCACCGTGATCCAGACCAACATCTTCGTCACCAGCTTCGGCCCCGTGTCCGACACTGAGATGGTGAGTCACATGTCGACCCTGTGGTTGTTATTGGTCGCAGGGCAGGGACGGAAAATCTCGTAGTGGAGAGAAAAAAGAACTGAACCCAATCTTGAGGATTAAAAGTGATCAAAACGATTTATTCACTCACGTTTTACTTTTCTAGCTTAAAAAAAAGTATCAGCATTGATATCAGTGATTTTTGTCCTGGAAATACTTGGATTTTGATTGATTGGGGGACAAAGCCCAGCTGAGACGACTGTCGGTATTTATAGCAACGGGCGCGTCACTCTTCTTTGAAGGAACTCGTCCTTTTGAAGAGCTCCTCCTCATTCTTACTCGCAAAAGTGACGCAAAACGGTTCTAATGCGCCGCGTCCAGCCCACTCCGGCCCGCTTCGGAGTGACTCATCCCTTTTATAAATCCGCTCTCTTCTCTTTTTTTTTTCCTCTCTTCCTTCCATGATCTATATGGTTCCACCTGGGTAGCCAAAGGCATTAAATCTCCCCCTTTCATTAAGTCTTCTATTACACCCCGATGCACTTCTGGCTCGAATCGGATTGGGCGGGCGGGGGGGGGAAGGAAGGGGCGTGGCAGCAGCAAATTGGAACGCTGCCGGCGGACCCCAGACGACGTCGTGGGCCAAAGCTTGCGCCTCGTTCTTTTTGGCAGCGTCGCAATTTTCACAGGATCCCGTTGTGTTGTAGTCAAGACTGCACCAACCGAGACCAAGACGTCCAGACTAGAGAGTATCGAGATCGAGACTAGACCAAGACATTTGGTGTTCGAAACCAAGACAAGACCAAGACTTTATATATCAAAGAAAAAGGTAAAAAGCGGCAAAAAATGATCAATATGTTTTTTTAATTCAGGTTTGCTTCTAAATCAAACAGCAACATTTCTCTTCAGCAATGTATCTTTTAATAATTTTCTTTTACATCTTTCTGCTTTTGGCAACTATTTTGAACCAAAGTCCATTCAGTCCGAAACAAGACAGAGTAAAAATACCTCAGAGAGGAGACGAGACCCTTAAAAAGTGGTCTTGAGACCAACGGCAATCTGGAGTACTACAACGCTAGGACATTGTGTTTGTTTGTTTGTGCATTCCAACGCTCTCGAGGTGGGAGGACTCGTTCATGAGTCTCCTGCCGACATGAAGGGGCAAGTGATCAGAAGTTTTACCTTACAGAGCGAAAGACCTGGCGTTGTGGCGTTGGCGAGCGATCAGGTCGGTGTTGCGGTCAATTTAGAGCGTCAGCTCCGCCCCCTTCAATGTCTGCCAGCCACAAGCCCTGGGAGAGACGTATTGATGAGGTGTCCGTGCCCCTTGTGACATCACATTTATTTTCTCAGCAGCCGGAAGAAAATTCTCAGGCAAAGCTGACTAGCCGTGACGGCAACGCTGCTGCCCCTAGTGGAGGAAGGTCGGCTTGCGTCCAGCTCCACTCCTGCTCATCCTCCTCCTTCCTCTTCTCTTCCTCTCTTTCTACGGTGAGGAAGACCGCTGACCTCCCCCCTTTACATTCCCAGGAGTACACCATCGACGTGTTCTTCCGCCAGAGCTGGAAGGACGAGCGCCTGTGCTTCAAGGGCCCCATGGTCCGGCTGCCACTCAACAACCTGCTGGCCAGCAAGATCTGGACGCCCGACACCTTCTTCCTCAACGGCAAGAAGTCCATCGCCCACAACATGACCACGCCCAACAAGCTGCTGAGGCTGCAGGACGACGGCACGCTGCTCTACACCATGAGGTCGGTGGCCGCGAGCCGGACTCACTTTTCTAACTTTTATTCCTTTTTGAAAATCGTTTTTTTTCCTCGTATGAACACAAGCACTGCTCAAGGTTGCCAGGCGGCCCCCAGCATTCCACTAATTTCGAAGTGCGCCCAACAGAGTCAAGGTTTCGAGTGTTTCAATGCCAGTGTTGCTTCTCAACGTTTCTCTTGAGAATTAAGAAGCCCCGGCTCTCGTCCACGCCGCAACTTTTAATTAGCGCGAGGCGTCCGGGAGCACATTCAAACGGATAGGAAAGAGCGAAAGAGAGGGGAGAGAAGAAAGGTGGGAAAAAACCACCCAGCAAGGCCAACAGTTACACAAGGCTCAGCTCAGAATTACAGGGAAGGGGGAGAAATAAAATTTTCCAACCGGACTTTGGGCGAACAGTGACACCTTGTGGCCAATTAGAGGTGGTTTAAACCAGCCAAGACCACCGCAGGCTCAAACTTAAAAGTAAAAGAAGCAGTTTGCCTTTGCCATTTATGAACCAAAGTCGATTCTTGAGAAAATGCAGCAGAGGGAGATCATCCATAATGAAGAACAGCCCTCGCCGTGAACTCCCCTCTTTTTTCTTTTTTTTTTTTTTTTGGCAGCGACGGCCCCTTTCCCTAAAAAGAAATTGGGGTGGTGGGGCTCCTTCCAGCAGACAGATGGCGGGCCGCATCCGAAGGCGAACGGCCGCAGAAGGAACAGGAAGTGACCTCGTCCGGCGAACGGAGCAGCAGTTGGCCTGGGAGGCGTCGCGCCCGGAGAATTAGAATAATGCGGCCGCGGCGGGTGATCCTCGGGAGTTGCCGCGCGGGACTTAAGAGAGCGGCTGCGGGGCGGATGAGAGCACTCTATCTGATACCGGGTGACGCCCGCCGAGTGTGGGGTGGGTAACAACGGCGAAGCGGGGGGGGATTATCCACAACGCAGCTGCAACAGTCGTGGCGCGCACACACGCACAAGTACTCCCTAAGACGTGCGCAGCGCGTGACAAAGGGCCTGAGCGTGCGCACGGCTTCACCCCCCGCCCCCACCCCCACCCCCTCGAAGCACCACTCTCCCGATGTAATCACTTGTAGCGACACGCTCAACTCTGACCTCGGGGCTTAGCCAGCGAACGTGCGCGGGAGCGAACGTGCGAGCGGTCATTTCCATATGGGTAATCATATGGAAATCCATGCACAACATGTATTTATAGCCGACTGCGGGAAAAGGTACTCGCGCATGAAAGGGCTCGCTGCAGCGTTGTCTAAAAATGGCTCCAGGTTCCCCAGAAAAATGCAGTCGGGGCAGCTCGATTCTGACACTTCCTCCAGACTCAAGGAGCTCCAGGACTGTTTCAGTCCGGGGTTTTTTCCCTGCTTTTCAAGGCACAAAATGACGCAAAATCCACTTTGCCGATGTTTTCTAACAAACAATGTGTCAAAGAAAGACTTTTTCTTTTCCTTTGGCCTGCTCGGTTTTTCATGCCGTCCGCCATGGACCCTTGTCACAAAGGGCGGCGAAACCTCTCCTTGTTCCTTCTTAATACACGCCAATGTCCCAACAACTCAGAGCAGGAAGTTAATTGTGCAGCTCTGTGTCGTTCACACGTCCAGCACATTATGTTAAGAAAAAAAAGTGACTTTTTTTCATCACCTAGTGAACAGCTGGATTTTTTAGAGCTGGGCCTTCAGCACGTTTAGAGGTGGACAGAAAACATAGGAGGTGTCGCCCCTGACCCTTTTAAAGGTTTCTGTGCCCCTTGTGATGTCATTAAGGGGCAGATTCCCGCGATAATTTTAAATTGGACAAATGGGAGTGATAGTGAGAGGAGCAACCAGAATTGACAATTTTGCAGCACGAGCCCGGCGTCCCCCCCAAAAAAAGAGTTCCTCCATGTGGCCACCTGGGGGCAGTGTTGCCCATTACAATACCGGGTAGGTTGCACTTCCTCAACTTTGGAGACCTGCTGGCTTTGGTAATGACGTGTTCTTAAAAATATTCACTGCCTGTTTCTGTCTAGCCCGTCTTTTTCCACCTCTGCTGCTGCTAAAAAAAAAAGTGAAAGAAAAAAGAAAGAAGAGCCGATGGAACTGCTGCCCTCAGTGGCTGTGATTGTGTTGATCCTGTACTGCCACGGTGCCCTGCATCCTGTATCCACTACAATGTGTTGCGCGCAAAAGCAAACAAGAGGCGCGAGCCCCTCTTCTCTCAAGATTCAAAGATTTTATTTGTCACATGTCACGTTACACACCAGTGAAATGTTGGTGTGGCAGAAGCCGTCATGATTGTGCTTTTTTCAAAAGTTGGAAGTTAAATACAAGCTCTTAAAAAGTGGCCAGTACAGATGAGGGCGACAATACAATGTACTATCATATATTATCATGTAACATGAGTTGCAAACAAGGGAACTAATTAAATTGAATATTGTCTCGCACCAGGCTGACCATCTCCGCCGAGTGCCCCATGCAGTTGGAGGACTTCCCCATGGACGCGCACGCCTGCCCGCTCAAGTTTGGCAGCTGTGAGTCACACAGATGCCTGCTGTTGAACGCCGACTTCCTGTGTATTTTTTTTAGACAAGAAAACAGTGCCTCCATTCGTTGCGTGATAGCTGTGGAAAAAAAATAATTAAAAAGGTTCTACAGTGTAGCCATTTATGCTACCTGCGCTGCCATGTATCCAAACAACTCTCCAGGGCTCTAGGAAAACAGCGTGTTTAGCCCTCTGTTTACAGCCTCCCGCCAAGAATCTTGAGCGAATGACCAAGCCGTTGCACACTGAATCGCCGGGGGGGTTATTGAGCACCATCTAGTGACGTGAACGGTCTGCTTGATTCATGACGCACCCTCACGTCGCATGCTCACCTTGTCAAACAGAAAAACAATGATAGTAATTGTGATAGTAAAACACCAGGACTTACAGTAGTTCTTTACTGTAGAAAAATATTAATTAATTAATGATTTCCCTTCCAACGTGCACAAATGCACCCAAGTTGTTTTGCATTTGAACCTATGAATAAATGATGGGAGGGCATCCCGGTGGGCAGCCTGGGTCAAGCCAAGCGACAGTTCAGCGGTGCGTGCAAAGACCTCCTAAGAGGCCCTGAAGATAGATAAGCAGCAGATTATGGGCGTCCGCTGCCTTGACTTAATTAGTCCTGGCAATGGGGCGGGAGAGGTTGGGGGGGGGACTTCCTATTCCCACCCACCCCGTCCTACCGCTGAGGGGATGTGTATAAATAGCCCTGGGCTATCCCGGTGTCGGCGACTTAAAGAGAAATCTGGAGGAGCAGTGCTCCTCCTCAGGGAGGCGGGGAGGGATGGCGGGGATCAAAGGCCGATTATCCCCAGATTTCTGTCGGACGCGTCGACGCACTTTTGAGAGCAATCCAATTAAAGCCGCGGCATCCCTCACAAAAAAAAAAAATAGAACACTCACCTGCCTGCACTGGGCTGGTGATCTCCGGCCGAGAGGTGCAAGAGCGCCAGCAGGATGACGTGCCGGCGACCTCGCTGCATTCTAGCGCCAGGGGCAATAAATAACCTGGGTTTTTCTTCTGCGGCTCCGTGGAAGCTAATGCCACTACACGTCGCTACGAGGGGCCCGGCCGCACGTCGGATCACCTGATAGCTTCTGTCCTCACATGGCACCGCGGGGTGGGTTTATTCTAAAGCCCGGAGTCGCCGTCTATTAATGAATAAAGTTAAAGTACCAGCAAACGAGGCCGCAATCCATTTTCTAAGAATCAACATACAAACGTTTAGCCCAGTAATCTGCGACAACGCACAAATTTGACTTTATCCGGTGTTTACTACGATCATCAGTGGGGGGGATGGGGGACTAAGGGGGGCGAAAGGAACAACATCCGGTATAATGAAAAATGGGCAAAATTAATCCCGCTGGCATTTACAAAAAAAAGAAAAGCCACTAAATCTCTCACTCGCTGGGAAAAAAGTGCAAAACAAAGATTTGTTATTGTGACGGCGTCGTTCTGAATCTTTCTCAGGTCACTTGACACATTGCACCTTTTCACATATGTCTGTGAAGGTTCTCAGTCATCCAGATCGTCTTAAGGTGGCAGGGTTAAGATTAGGGCAACTGGACTCCAGAAGTCCAGTTGCCCTAACTTAACCCTGCCACCTTTTCACATCTGATTAAACACAGAAATTAAATCTAAACATGTCACTTGGCACAACAAGCCTGGCTATCATTAGCATCCATTGTTAGCGTGACTTTACCACTAACCTTTTTTTTCTCAACATCAACCACTTCTGCCGTGGATTTTCTTTGAACAAGCTGGCAGAATTGTACACAAAACTGACCTCAAACTCAAGTGGAAGAAAACCGCAGCGAGGAATTATACGTGTCCTGACATCAATCTGATTTGTTCTTTCTCCCTCGTACCAATATTTTGTGTGTCAAAGTTATAATCCCCGTCCTGGGCCGCATGTATGACAGGAACAGTACAGCAGGTCCAGCTAAAGGTCATCTAATCCCCCCTTCCTTTGGCTTTCACGTCCTGCTATCTCATTTAGCCACTGACCTTTATCGCACTGCGCCACGAGTTGAAAACTTGGTGTCACGTCCTCTGTGCAACGGAGTTAGCCGAGCTGGCTGTGAAATAGTTCCAATTGAGACGCGCGAAAATGTACCGTTGTGTTCTTTCTTTGTTTTCTGCAGGTAGCTAAATTCAACTTTTTTATGTTGCCCTGGAGACCTAAATAGTGTTTTTTGTACAATCTACCAGCAAGGTTGAAGGTTGACCGCAGTAGTTTCTTGACACCTCGCACATTAAGACGGGAGCACAGCGGCGGTAAAGTGTGAACCGTCCTCAGCGTTGGCACAGGCGCAGCGTTTTGGCTGCCAAAGCCTTTAGCTCTTCCTCCACCCTCCTCCTCCCCCCTAATGAAATTTGCGAATAATCTCCCTGTGCAAGACACAGTACCCAACAATTAAGGTCCCGGCCTTTTGGCCCCAGCAGCGGCCAAATTTAAACGCTGTCCTGCTTTGTTCACCGCCGCCGTCCAGCAGCTGAGTCAGCTCGGCTGCCCAGTATGGAGGAGTGTGGTACAACGTTTTGTTCAGCTGAGGCTCTAAATCGTGTTTTTGTTCAGTCGGCAGAAAAGGTCGACTCGAGGCTCGGCCTCAGCTGTTCCTCCGGCCGTAGTTATTTAATGGCTGTAATTGGATCTTTTACACCCATTACAATCCATTCTAGACAAAGCAGATTTGTGAATCTGCCCGTCCTTTTGTCAAAATATGCAATTCTTTGACCAAATAATGAGCAAGCATCAATCCCATATCGCTGCTATCAACCTCATACTAAAACCAATTTTAGGAATTGATGTGATCAATATTTGGATTGCTTGGGCTTAGATTGCGACCAGTTCGAAAAGGCAGGTAATGGTCCTTAATTTGAAGTTTTGATTGAAATATTCAGCACACGTAAAAAAAAAAAAAAAAATCATCTGTGCGCTAGTTTTCTCCACCAGTGTTTCCCCAAATGTTCCGTAAGTTGACATGACCGACAAATAGGTAGCCGCTGTCGCTGCTACACGCGGGATTTATTGTGATTACCATAAAAATAGTCCAAGAGATTTCCAAGTTCTTTTTTTTTTTTTTTTGTTTGATTTTGACAAGCATGACGCAACACAGTACAGTTAATCTGACTTTGGTCTGTTTACTGCTGACCAGAGTGGGCTGAAGAGGAGGTTTGTGGGGGTCGGGGGCGTGGGGGGTGGGGGGGCGGTCGGTCAAGTGTGGTTTAGTGGTTTAGACCAAAATACACTTAGAGACACGCAAACACACACATTGCATGCCAGCAAAACTGGACTTTTGGCCTTAAGCTCGCAGTCTAATCACAAAGCGCGAGAATCGCCGCTAGCACCCGCTCAGATAAACAGACAAGCAGATGGGCGTCGGCCCCGAGTTTCCTGATTTCAGACGCTTGAGCGAAAATGTCCAAGTTGAAACTCTCCCCTCTCCTCCTCTCTCCCCTCCTCCCTCCCGCTGCGCAGACGCCTACCCGATGTCGGAGGTGGTCTACACTTGGACCAAAGGCGCAGCAAAGTCGGTGGTGGTTGCTGAGGACGGCTCCCGCCTCAACCAGTACCACCTGATCGGGCAGACGGCCGGTACGGAGGACATCAACACCAGCAGAGGTGTGTGTGTCTGTCTGTCTGTCTGTCTGTCTGTCTGTCTGTCTCTGGGTAGGGACACATTACTTCCTTGTTGCTTGATAATATTCAAAAAGACAGTCGCTGCATTTCCATGACAGTTTTTCTAAAATTTCGACAAAGTACAATTGCCATTTGCAGGTGTTTCCATTGAATGGTGTGAAGCGCATAAGCTGTGATTCTCGTCAAATCTTGTCACGTGAGATTTTTTGAGAATTACGTTTGCGTTTGTTTACGTTTGTTTGCTGTCAAGAATGTTTGTTATATTTTTCTCTTTGATTACATGTGAAAAAATATTCCGTCTCCTCCTCTGTCCATACATAACGCGCCATTTTCACTTGAAGAAAACTGGTAACGTGTCCCCGTACGTCACGTCCGGTGACGTGTAAATGCGAAAAAAGTGTTTCCATGACACCTTTACGATATACCCCAATATGGATACATCTAAAAAAAAACACCTCATGAGAGCATCAAAACCTTTCAGCAATATTTGTGAGGCTTCTCCAAGTCTAGGTGTTTCCATCACCAGTTTTTTATTGCGATATTTAGGTTTTGCGCAATTCTAGGGGTCATGGAAACACAGCGAATGTTGCACGCATCGGCTAGCTAGCTAGCTTGCTAGCTTCTAACACAGGGGTGGGGAAACTTTTTGACTTGTGAGCCACAATGGGTTCTTAAATTTGACAGTGGGGGCCAGAGCAGCAGCAGATGGATGGAGTGTTATGGTGACCCACCTCAGAGGAGAAAATATATCATTGGATAAGTAGAAAACGTGTTTTAATGTCAATTAAAAACAAACGAAACTGTTACGTGATATCTGTTTTTGAAGCCAAACAGAATTGAAATGACTCTTAAAACACTGAGAAAATGTAGGAAATACAGCTATTTTTATCACTTACTTACTATTAATATAATTTCTTCAAGCTTGTGGGCTGGATTAAAAAGCTTAACGGGCCGCATATGGTCCTTGGGCCATAATTTGCCTACGCCTGCTCTAACGCCTGCAGTTGGCCCAACCACTATCTTCTTACTGGCTCACGTTTCTGGGGTGATAACGCCAAAAGTTTGCTCTCTATTCAGCATGAAACTGCTTTTTAATTTTTTTTTCCTATCAACTTCCTGATACTGATAGATTCCAACCTCCCCCCCGCCTCCCCGACTCATTCGTCACCTGCCTCGTTTGTCTTTGTCATCCCCCGCCGCCGTTTTCAGACCGGTTCCGTCCGAACAGGTAATTGCTTTACGAGGCGAACGCCCGACAAATTTCTGATTTTGTTCAGCCCCAGCTGCCGCACACCTGCCCGCCTGTTTCTCCAAATAAACAAAACACCCGCACTCCCCCATCCACCCTCGCCACGGCTAACTCCTCCACCCCCCCACTGCATCTCTCAGCCTCGAGCTTCCTTCCAGACCTTCCTCGGGCAGATTCATACAGCATTTGATGCGCATGACGTGATGTAACTAATTCTAGATTAGAAAAGATAAACTCTGCGAGGGGCTGGGGGTGGCGGGGGGGTAAATGTGGGGAAACATCAAGAGATCAGAGTGGCCGAGCGGGCGAGTGCTGTTGGAGGAGAGTGGCACTATCGCCTCACACAACCAGCTGTCTACAGGCCCGGACGGCTCTGTCAAACAACACTTATCCTCGCATGAGCCGCCGCCGCGCACGTACGCACACACACACACACACACACACACACACACGGCTCCACAGAGTCCTGAGAGCTAGGGTTAATCCTCCCTCCTCACCCCCCTCCACACACACACACACACACACACTCACCCACACCACCCATCCAACAACCGCCCAGCGGCTTTTGCATAAGAAGATGACATCATAGATCAGCCCAGGATTGGCTGGCTGGTTGCTCGGCGTTCCCTGGTCGTACCCAGCCCTGTTGCTTTTTTTAATTATCATTATTATAATTATATTGTTTGCTTCCTTTTTTTTATCGCAGCAAGAACCTCACGTCTTCGCAATGATGAGAAAAACAAAACCCTCGATTTGATCCAGTGTACCTGAAGAATTATGGGATATCAGACGTGTTGATTTGACTGTAGGAATCAATGAGTGATAATAATGTTAAGAATAATAATGATAAGAAGAAGAAGAAGAAATAGTGGAAATAGTTTGTTGTCTCCCATAAACAAGTGTCCCCGTCTGCATGTCTGTGATTGGACAGTGGGACTCTGACACGTGGGGGCGGGGGGGAGGCTGAAAGGCATCTGCTTAATACTCTTATGTAAAATGAAACTGTAATACACTTCCATCCAGTTTCTAAGAGAATCATTATTGAGAGTGTGGATTCCCCCCACCTCCACGCCCCACCACTACCCCCTTCCACCACCCTGTTTTCTTTCTTTCTTTTTTTCACGCGAGCGGGAAACATTGCTTTTCATGGCCGACTGAGTGGTTTAGGCAAAGGGTTAAAGAGTTCATTGGTTGAGTGACTATGCGGCTGCCCGGGATGGATGCTTGCGTGTTTTGGTATGCACGCCAGCTGTTGGTTAGTTTATTTAAAAAAAAAAAAATACAGGCTGAATAGATGATTTGATTTTGATTTTTTTTTTTACTCTCTTTTTTTAATCATAACATCCTGAAATACCACAACATATTCACAATTTTAAACCTCAAAAAACGTACCCTTTGTCAAATTGCATCTAGGAACATGTTTTAATTAATTACAGATACAAATTTCTCTTTCTGGAGTCACGCTTTCCTGCTGTTTGTGTAATTGACTTCTCCTCAGATACTACGATGGGTGGCTGATAATGGTGCATGAGATTCTCAAGACCTGGACGATATTAATCTCACTCTCTCAGAGTTCTGATTTGTTGGCAAGTTAGCAAAGCAAGGCGGAAGGCTAAGCTTGGTGGGGTTAGCGCTGCTGGCTAATACTAATTTCTTTTTTATCCCGCCTGCAAACTGGGGAATCAGACTTTGGAGTTGGAATGGAACCCACCCCCACTGTCCAAATCTTCACAGGCTGCCTGGACTCAAAACCCGTCTGGATATATCTTTGGTTTTCTGTTGCGACCTCATCTAAAAATGTAATTTGGACACATTTGGAACACCTGAGCACCTGTGACTGAATAGCAATAAAATACAGAAATTGCTTCTGATTTCCTGCTGTTTTCTCGAAAAAATTCAAATGAACGATTTCTTTCGAATGCAAACTTTTATGGGCAGTCAGCAGCCAGGAACGTGTGTTGCATGTTCCTTTCACTGCGGTTCAGCCCGACTTCACCTTGTTTGTCCTCAGTCGGCAGAAGCGCCATTTGACAATGGAAATTCCTCACATTATCTGAGCCGTTCCATCTGTCTGGGGCTCCAGAGACGACGCATCATCATTCATGCAGCTTGGAGCCTCCAGTTCTGGAAACCCTCCAAATTGGCGGTGGAGATGCCTGATGGGTTTGAGCTCAGGGGTCACGCTGAGTCCACTGGGTTAATTTACTTTCAGAATCACTTGTTTGAAAACTTTGCAAAATTCACACCGTGAATACCGAGTTGCCCAAAATGGAACAGTGCCCCCTTGCTACCTGGCTAACTTTGCATGTCCGGTCATGGAATTCAATCGTGCTGGACATTTAGATGATTTCCCCCAGAGGCTTACCGCCGCCACCACCAAACAACAGAGTCATTTGTCAGCAATAACGCAGTAGCTTTCCCGCAAATAGCAACGTTTGTGCCAAAGGGAATCAAATTCCTCGTCTCTCGTTCTTGAGCCACCTGAAGTCTCTCCTGCTGTTCTCAGAAGTCTCTGTGAAAAACAGCACCTCACCAATGGTTGTCTGGTCTTCCTTTAGTCACTTTTGTTGCTCAAAGCTTCATTCCTGCTGCTGTTTGTGTGGCCTTAACAAGAGAAAAGTTTTGACGCTCCAAAAATCCAAAGAATACTGAAATACCGGCCAACTGGCAACACAGCGGTGCCCCGCAATGGAGGTTTGTGGGTTCAGTCCCTCCCACCGTTCCAAAGGCCTGCACGTTGGGCAGGTTCGGGTTCTCATTGTGACCTGGTGATAAACTTACGACTTGTCCACGATGTAAACCCCGCCTTCCTCACCAAGTGCAGCTTAGACGGACTGACCCTGATAGAAGAAGCGCGGCGGGCCATCTACACCTGGGTAACTCACAGGTCACCTGACAGTGACCTGAATACCAGTGCCATGATGCAGTACATCCCCCCTCATTGACGTTTCAGAACACAAAACCTAAAAAACTGGTAAAAACTTCCAACAAATTGGCTATTCGGAGATGTGGACCCTAAAGACTGACCACAACCCCAACAGTGACCCAAAGATAGAGAGACATTCGTTGCTATTGGGGTATTCAGTCAGTTTTACTCCACTCCCATAAATGTCATGTACGGTGTATTGTGGTGAATATCGGTTTGTGTCATGTGACATCAGGGCTCAAATTAGCACATCTAATCTTAGACAGCCGTTTCTGGACGTGGAAAGAGGAGATTTCTCCACTTCGCCCACGCCTTCTTTAAAATGGTTCGGCAGGACCCAAGGATAGCCGACCGCTTCTAAAAAAAAAAGGAGCCAAGCCCTGTGGTACTCACCAGTTGACCATCATGGCGGCGTTGTTGCCCGGCATGAACGGCAGCTCCGCCCGCACGTCGCGTAGCACCAGGCCCTGGTGGATGAGCAGCAAGGTCCACCAGAGGAGCGCCCTCCTCCCCATCAGTCCGGCAGCCCCGGTCCCGTCGGGATCCTCCATGCATCAAGGGCGGGGGCGGGGCCGGCACTGCCTGGAGTCGGCACGGTCGCTGCGAGCCCGGCGGGCCGGGGTCATGAGGCCAACCGAGGGGCCCAAAGTGATGGGAGTAGGGGGTGAAATACCAAAACCTTACCGGCGTCCCGGGTAGCCGGGCAGAGGCATGGCCCCAGGGGGGCGGCGGTCCGGAGAAGTGTGGTGCGGTCGGCCAAAAACGGGTTCCCCCTACTTGTGAAGTTGCTCCTAGTTTGTTCCAAACGGATCCTTCATCCTGTTCCACACCGTTCCCAAGTCCCGTCAAGAGCTCTCCGTAGTCATCCTCGAAAATGTGTTAAAAAAAAAAAAAAATACATCAGGGAAAAAAGTGTGTACGCACGGTCAGCCCCCCTCCATTCCACCAGTGTTTAGCGGCGGCTAGCGACCCTCTGCCTGCCTTAAAGTGTATCCTGCGGCACGCGCTATGTGTGTGTCTGTTCGTGTTAGTGTGTTGGTGTGTGTGTGTGTTTGTGTGCAGTAGCCGTCAGCAGTTACAGATCATGCTTCATGTGTGTCACAGTGAGTGAGCGCCTGCACTGGCGAGGGGGGAGGAGGGAGGGAGTGGGTTGGGCTTAGATCTTTGAGAGGATCCCGGGACAGGAAGCCTTAACGCGCACGGGCCTATGCACACACACACACACACGCGCGCGCTCTTTCCCTCACTGATGGCAGGATGCAGATTGTAACCAGGGATTAGGGAGGTTGAAAAATCCGATTTTGCCTGGAGAAAGCCTTGTGTATTACTGTGTGTGTGTGTGTGTGTGTGTGTGTGTGTGTGTGTGTGTGTGAGAGAGAGAGAGAGAGAGTGCAGCTTGCCTACATGTGCCTCAATGTGCAAAGTATAAGCACAGGTTGTTTTTTTTTCTTTCATGGACGACTGTCACAAACTGCTTTTTTTTAACTATTGTGGCAATAAGCAACAAGGAGAGGACAAAAAAGGCAGTTGAAGTAACTCACAATCAATAATAAAATGAAAAATTAATTTAAAAGTGGCACTTTTGGGAAGAAAGGTGAAAAACAATTGGAATCCTACCCCACAAGATTCTTGTCTGTTTTGTCTTGAATATTTTTTTTCAGCTTTTTTGGTATAAGGGCCAGCGCATGCGATTTGGCGGCATCTAGTGGTGAATAGGTACTGATGGCAACGTCGCTGTTTCCTGGTGATCCTGCTTGACGTAAAATCTGAAAAGAATGGTGACGTTGTCGTACTACTGTTGAAACTGCCGTGATTATTTATTTATTCATTTATTAAAACTGTACCTCTTTATTATCTGCCCCTTTCCTCCAGGGCAGTACACGGTGATGATGGCCCACTTCTACCTGAAGAGGAAGATTGGGTACTTTGTCATCCAGACCTACATGCCCTGCTTCATGACGGTGATCCTGTCCCAGGTATCCTTCTGGCTCAACCGGGAGTCCGTCCCCGCCAGGACCGTCTTTGGTGAGCTCGTTCATTCATTATTTTGGCAACATTTTTTTCTACCCGTTTCCGAGCGACAATCAGAATAGAATTGAACAATCTCTTGTCTGCACCCCCACATCCTCCCCAAGGCGTGACTACAGTGCTGACCATGACTACCCTCAGCATCAGCGCCAGGAACTCGCTGCCTAAGGTGGCCTACGCCACCGCCATGGACTGGTTCATTGCCGTCTGCTACGCCTTCGTCTTCTCGGCGCTCATCGAGTTCGCCACCGTCAACTACTTCACCAAGAGGAGCTGGGCCTGGGACGGCAAGAAGGCGCTGGAGGCGCAGCACCCTAAGGTTGGACCCGCAACTGATAGCGCTTGAGTGCGATTGGCTACGTGTTGGATCAATAATTTCAAAATAGTTTCTGCCTTTCAGGCAGCAATAACATATAGAAATAAAAGTACAAAAAAAAGCATTCTAAAAGTTGATGTTTCTTTTAGGGCTGCAACTCATGATTATTTTATTGTCCACGAATCTATCGATTATTTTTTCGATTAGTCGATTAGTCACGATTATCTTCTTTATTTTTACCACCTATTTTGGACTTCTGTTTAACCTAACTGGCTTAAATCGTCTTGTACACTGACAGCATGTGTTTTTAAACAAATATATAATGACAAACAAAGCTTTTATCAGTGACATTATATTTTTCAACGTAAAATATCATAGGTATATTCATTCACGATTTAAAGGTTATATGCAATGTTTATCACAGTTAAATACCGTAAACAAATTTCTTACAACTTAAATATCGAATTAATATGGCGTAAATAACAAAGAGTTTTACAATTCAGTATAAACACTAGTATTGACGGGCTGTGATTCACTAATTACTGCCTTAAAGTACGCATTTAGAGAACTATCGCTCGCTTAACAAGCTTGTTCCATGATTTTCCAACGTGCGAAAAACGGTTTTATGTACTTGCGTCATAGGCTGATGATAAATGAACAAATAAGCGTGTCATTTAAAACATAACTACAAAGAATCTATCCTCGACGTTATTTATGAACTCCTCTGCAGTGTGTGATGGTACAGCGACTCCGGGTGTCGGCGTTTAAGGTGTGGGGATATCGCCGTAGTGCTACCATGGAATGCTAGGTGAGAGTCACAGGGTTTGGACCTATCGTGTTTCGCTGCTTCATTTTCTATGAAATATTCCGAAACTTTGGGTCAGAGTTTTCAATTTTCAGAGAAGAAGCCGTTCTTCTTCTCTGTTTTTGCAGGATGTAAACAACGAGTGACACTGCCACCCTCAGCGCTCAGGACTGCACTGCAGCTACAAACGAGCATGTAGCGGCCGGAGTCCGCTCGTTCAGCAATTTACATTAACAATAACACCACGCGTTGACGAATTTATGTCGTGGACGTAATCGATTACGTCAACTAATCGTTGCAGTCCTAGTTTCTTTTCATATTGTATGTAACATTGCGTGTGTTGGTTTGCGAAACGGCTCCCCGGACAAATGCTAATGCTGTTTGGGGGCGCATGGCGTGGAAAAGTTTGGGAGCCCCTGCCCTAGACCCCTGACATGACTCACAATAAAAGTCACAATAATTTGAATACATTTTTTTACAAACCAAAATGTCCGTCACGGCATCCCACCGTTAACTTTTTCTTTTTTTTTTTGCTTTCTTGAATTTTGAGTAAACTTTACCTCCACTTTATCCCTTCACCCCTTTACCTCCCCGCCCCTCCCCGGCCACCACCCCCTGCAGAAACGCGACCACATGCCGCTCTCCAAGAAGTCCAACAACGTGTGCGCGGCGGGCGTCAACTACACGCCCAACCTCACCAAGGACGTGTCGGTTTCCACCATCTCCAACCACGGCGCGTCGGCGCAGCTGCGCGGCCCCGAGTCAGCGGCATCGGCGGCGGCGGCGGCCCGCCTGGCCGACCCCAAGAAGACGTACAACAGCGTGAGCAAGATCGACAAGATGTCCCGCATCGTTTTCCCCGTCCTCTTCGGCACCTTCAACCTGGTCTACTGGGCCACGTACCTCAACCGGGAGCCGGTGGTGAAAGGCGTGGCCGCATCCACATAATCCCCAAATCTTTATTTCTTTATTTATTGTGAGAAGTTGAGTGTTTTTGTGTGAGAGGACGCGGTTGTCGATTTTTTTTTAAAGCAACACACAGAGTTATTCAAAAAGAATTAACAAATTCCTTACGTAATATTTTAACATTGGGTAAAAGCAATTGAAAACTCCAGCCAAGTCGCAAGAATCCTGCTCACAGTCAACTTTTATTTCCAACGTGTTCAACTCGGCCTCCGCCTGCAGCACGGACCAAATTCCTCCCAGACGAGCATCAGCATGTCACGATCCACCGAGTTGATTGTTATTCGCCGCTGTTATTCGCTGCTCAAGGCCATCGAGGTTGGCGGGTAGCGGCGGAGCATTAACTCTGAAAAAGCTCTTATTTCAAATGGTCAGTGATGCTTGAGAAGTGAACCGATGCGTCGCCAAATGGGTTCATTGTTTTTGAATAACCCTGCATGTATCTGCCGTTTGAAGACAACAACCGTACCCGACTGTCTGATTCCAGCACTTTGAAGGGTTGCGGGACTGCAACCCAATCCCCCCGTTTCTAACGGCCGACCAACCAACAACAAAAAAATATACCGTGGCTGCTGCTTTTGTCTCCTCCTTATCTACTGCATCCCCTTGCAGCTCTGCATGGCGCTCTGCTGGAAGCAGCCTCCTCACTCCTCCCACTTCCTCCTTCGTCCGCGTGTCTTGTCTGTTCGCCGCTGCTGCTGCTGCTGCTGCTGCTGCTGCAGCACACTTCATCGCCACAGTGGTGCAGGGGAGGGGAGTTGGGAACGCTTTTCTGAAACGAACGCTGGACTTGCAGTGATGTAAATCGCTTTCTAACCCCGCGTGCCGCCTCGCACTGTGTAGCAACCAGGGGCCCCGACGCTGCTGCCGCTTCTCCTCCTTCTTCTTCTTTCTTTTCATCTCTTCACCCAGAAAAGTTGTGCTGCTCAAACCCCGCCCAGGAAGGAGCGGTGTTGGGGGGTTTGACAGTGAAAGAAAAGGTGTCTCTCCTGCATTCTGAGATGAACAGTCGGCTGGAAAATCATTTTTAAAAAAAGAAACACTGGCGTTCAAAACGGATATTTGCGACAAACTTTACTCCGTCGTCGATGCTGCTCCCGGCGACCACGTGCTGGACCCCCTATGCCTTTGATCCGGCTCAATCGAAGCCTCTCGGCCATAAAAAATAAAAAAATATTCACAGTCGAGAGGCCGGGGCTCGGAAAATCGAACGCCGTCTCACACACCAATCGACAGAATGCTTATTTTGGATGATGCAAAACATTCAAATTCCCCGTCGCCACCACGATGGAAAAGCCGTGTTTCCTTCTCCTTTAAGCTCGAAAGCCTTGTGAAAGAACAGTAGCTTTTATTTCACTACTTCTCAGCAGTAGCGGTGCTACAAAATAAACGCTAAAAGGTTTGTAACGCTAGCATGATATATATATATAAAAAAAGAAGCAAGATGTAACCGAGGCCTTCCTTCCTTCCTTCCTTCCTTCCTCCGTTCCTCCCTTCCTTCCTTCCTTCCTCCGTTCCTCCCTTCCTTCCTTCCTTCCTCCGTTCCTCCCTTCCTTCCTTTTTGTTTTGCTGATCCCCACTTTACTGTGTGTGAACCAGCGACCAGTGGAACTGCTCCCGCCCCCTTTTACCATCGTTTGCCAGCGTTCTACAGTGTCTGACTGCTCTGAGCTTGTTTGGCTGTTTTGCTAATATACAATAACCCCACCCCTCCACCCCCACGACAGAGACTGACTGCAGACTTTTAGAAGGAGGGGAAAACCAAGAAGTCAAAGATGCAGTAAAGATGGTCATAACTACTGCAAAGGTGAGCGCAGATCTGCTTTGACCCCCCCGCCCCCACCCCTCTCACCCACCTATTTGTTGAGCCCGTATAAGATTTTGCTGCACATTTGTGCCATTTTGAAAAAAATATTATTAATAATAATAATAATTATTCAGTCAATACAATATAATAAATTATTATTATTATATTGTTGCAAATAAATAATAATAATTTATTATTTATTTGCAACCAACTCATTAAGCTGCAAAGACTTGGGAAAATAAGGGAAGGCCGCGTTCTTTTGAATCATGTAAATATGATTTCACTTTGAACTCTCTACTTTTGATCCGTCAAAGTCCACGTTTGTCTCCACGATTTGAAAAGAAAAAATGAGGAGGGCGGTTGGGGGGGGTGCCAAAGCTGAATGTATTTTCGGGAGTTTATTGGAATTTGACTCGCTTACGTCACCGTGTAAAGTTGTGTTTCTTCTCTTTTTCCGTGTGGACGAGCCGATCCGATTTGTCCTCTCTTGTCTTTCTCTCCGTCTTTTTGCCTTGACAAAATGGAAGCAATGAGTACACATTGCAATATTTTATTCATTTAGTTTATTTTTTCTCCTCTTTGAAAATATGAGACAAACTCAGGAACAAAAAAAAGGAGAAAAAAAGCGGAGAGGAGAGGACGCCTGCCAGTCACTGTCCCTTTAATCTGGCCGACTCTTTTTTTTTTCCCCCAACAGTGGTGCTTCTCATTGCCACCTGCTGCCGGGAACATTGATCCCGCCCACTCGTCAGCATCGCATAAACATTCTTGTGGGCGGGGGGAAAGGGGAGGGGGAAATCCATTTAAAAAAAAGTGCCCCTCTTGATTGATTTTTATTTGTATGTGTGTGAAATTGGCACCCAAGCCAACATCTTCATGGTTGTAAACTTAGAATCCTTCCACTTTCCTCCGGCGCGCTGCTCTGTGATGTGTTTGTCGCTGGTCGGAATCCTCAGCGCTCTCACAAGGCCGGCTGACTGTTTCTGTCCAGCGTGCAGCTAAGTGGAGGTCTGTGTTTTCTGCCTGACAGGTGACGAGTTGACGGTCGCCACGCACCAAGCTGAAATAGCCGACGCCTCTTTTCCCCGGTAACTTTTTTTCTCACTCTCTTCCTCCTCGTCCTGCCTCTTGTTTCTCTGCTGCTCACAGTGTGGAAACACAAAGTCGTCGCACTCTGTCTGGGACTTTCACTTGACCCACTGTTCCCTCTGTCCTTTACAATCTTTGGGGAGGGGATAGCACTTTCTTTTAGTTGTTTGGGAGTTTGTTTTCCATTTTGAGAATAAAGTTTAAATTTCATGAATAAAATCGAAATTTTAAGAATAAATTTGAAATCTTAAGAAGTTGAAATTTGGTGATTAAAGTGGAACTTTCGAGGATATATTCAAAATTCCATGATTAAAGTGGAAAGTTCGAGAATAAAGTCGAAATTTCATGAATAAAGTCAACATTTTTGGATTAGAAAAATCATTGTAAATAAAGTTGAAATTCGAGAATAAAGGGCTCTACGCACAAGCCTCGTGGAGTACCTCCGTTTTCGCCAGTTTCCTGATTACTCCAAATTTATTCACGAAATTTCAACTTGAAACTTGAAACGGAAACTTAAAAAAAATCTCCTTCCCGTAATATTTACTTTCTTCTTCTGATCCTAATCCTCTTTCATACGCATCTGACTTAAATGAACAACTGTGCTGGTGTAAATGCTGTGGCTTGAATTGTTTTCCTTTGCTGTTTTCTCTTCCCGATACCGATTTGCAAAATAACTTCCCGCCTAATTTCTTCAAAGGAAACCGCCACCTCTTTACCTCTCCCCAAAAAAAAATCTGCCAGCGCTAACGGGCTAAACCAGAACAACAAACACCTCCAGCCACTGCATTAAATGTTAGCATTTCCGGTGGAGGCGTTGGTTACGGAGCTGTTAGCATGCAGGCGTTGCAGTCGCACCAAGGTTTGCAAACAGGGCAAGGGGGGCACATTAAGGTCTAGTGTGTAAAATCTGGCTTGATTTATGATTTTTATATTTAAAAAATGTTAACATACTGCCCATAAATACATTACTGAACGTAGCTGTGTTTCTATTAGTTGTTCACAAAATAAAAGCGATATTTCTCAAATTCGACAGTACTGAAAAGTACGAATGCAATTTGCAAGTGTTTCCAATGAATGGTGTGAAGCGCATAAGCTGTAATTCGCGTAAAATCTTCCTTGTGAGATTTTACAAGAATTTGTTCACATGTGTTTGCTGTCAAAAATGGTTGTTATATTTTTTCTCTTTGATTGCTTGTAAAAAATATTCTATCTCCTCCTCCGTCCAAACATAACGTGCAATTTTCACTCGTCACGTCACTTGACCCCGTACGTTACGTCCAGTGTCGTGTAAATGCAAAAAAAGTGTTTCCATGATTTTTAGCCACATTTGAGAGGTTTTTTTCCCAAGTTTAGGTGTTTGCATTACCAGTTTTTTATTGCGATATTTACACAAGAATATACATAGAGCAAGGGTCTTGCTCCTAGTTAGCTACCATCTTGTGCCGCCATTTTTTAAGGAAGCTCTCCTGACGCTGCCCTAAATACGAAACGCTCTGTCAGGTGGGCTTCCTTAAAAAATTTACAAACTGGACCTTTAAAGCAACATACAAACCAAAAAGTATATATAGCTTCTTTTTTTTAGTGACTGGCAATTAGTAAAGAGGAGGGATCAGAACTAAAAACTAAAATGACAATAGCTAATTTTAAAATCCTCGATCAACAAAAGTCTCACTAAAGACGAACCACTCCGAGGGAGGTTTCTCTGATTATCCAGAGCCAATCCGCAGGGCGGCCAGGACATTTTTGAACTTTGGGCCTCCTGACTGGGGAAAATAACATTTACATGCAGCGCAGGGTGCGACGAGGCTAAAAGGTCACAGGCAGCTATCACACATGCATGACGACTCTCCCCTCTCTGCTCCCTCTGCAAAGAACTTTGTACTTTATTTCGTCGGGTTGGAACCGTTTTTTATGGTTGTTTTTCTTCTTCTCTCGCTATCTCTCTGTCCAAACGCGCAGCACAGTCACTGTGGCTTGACTCTCTCCGCCTCATTCTCTTTGTTTAATGTGCTGTGTTTGTTTTGTGTATGACACTAAAAGATTGAATAAAAAGATGAACGAGTGTGTCGTTGGCGTTTATACCGCGGTTAAAAACAAAGCTGCGTGATTTCAAAAGGATGAAGATGTTAGTAGATTGGCTGAGATGGGTTTTTTTTCCAGTTCAATCAGTTCCAGTCTGCTCTTGTGTTTCAACACAGATGACGACGAAAGCGCTATTGTCTTTTCAGCTTTCAAGCGAAGGCCTCAACAATTTTTATGACCATTTTTCAACAGCGTAGACCTGCCGGAGTGCAGTTTGTGGATATCTTATTTATATTTATATATCTTTATTATATTATTCAAGCAGCCAAAACATTAAAACTCACTTGAGATAAAAAAAAAAATTCAACATTTGCAACACACTGCAATGTTTTATTGGCAATGCCTGATTGTTCCCATGCATGTTAATTAATGCTAATGCAGGAATTTAACACAAAGAAGCGCAACGGGAAATGATTTTGATTAAAAGGCTGCGCGGCGGCTCAACTGCAGGACTAGAAATCGGAATCAAAAAGCTGCGATGTACAATGGGGAGGTCAAGGGTTAATTATAGCCGCAGGGGCCAAAGCGGCACCTCCCCCGCAAGATTTTCCTCTTTCGGCCACCAGATGGCAGCAAGGCCTCTCGGCAGGCACTTGGGTGTGAATGGGGAAGAAAGGGAGGGAGGGAGGGAAAACAGGCGCGTCCCTGAGAGTTTGAGCGCCTATTCAGAAAAAAATGGCTTGTGTGGAGGAGGCGCTGTGGCCACTAACATCATCTCCGGTGGTTAATGTCATTTCGAAGGGTAAGAACACATTAACAAAACGGAGGAAATTTTACTCTAGTTGATATCGTCATAAACGGGTAAATCTTTAAAAAAGAAAAAAAAACAAATCAGTCATAGTCGAAAGGGGTTAAACATAACAATAACAAAATATAGAACGAAAGGATAGATCATCTCGTATAGTGCAAAAAAAATAAGAGCACAGCACTGCGATTTATTTTATTTTATTATAATTTTTTTTAATTTATTTATCCCCCCGCCCCACGGCGGATAACGTAATTGCGGCGCAGGTACAGTATGTCGCTGCGCTCGGTGTGGTGAGTCACGCAAAGAGGGGCTCATCCTCCGGAGCTCATCTCCCCGGCGGACGGCGTCCACTGCCGGCCACTTCTTGCTTCCCTCCCTGCCTGCCTGAACAACTCGATCCCGCTCAGTCCGATCACGTTGATCGATCGATCGTCGGCGGGGGTGCTTCCCGGCGAAAAACACACCCCACCCCTCGCCACCCACCCGCACAAACAGGGCGCGCGCGGGCTCGCACGCGCGCCTCTCACCCTCCCCTCCTCTTCCAGTCAGGGAGGCGGGTGCTGTTGTGGGAGGTAAAAGGGGAGGGGAAGGGGGGGAAAGACCTCTCTCTTCTTCATCATCTTCTTGTTTTTTTTCCGCGCTCGCGGATGCCACGCAGGACAAAAGTGCGTGTGGACGCGCGAGGAAGTTGGGAGCAGCGCGCGGATTGATGGTCGGCTGCGGCGCGACGAACGCACGTGGAGAGGGGGGTGCCGCCGCCACCGCTGTCACTGCTGCTTCTTCTTCTCCGAGACATTAAGAATAATATATATTTATTATTTAATTATTTATTGTTTCGCCGTCGTTCCTGCCAACCCGAGGTGTTGCGCGGGGAAGAGGAGGAGGAGGCGGGGGGGGCCTCAAAATGACAATCAACTTTGCGCTCGTCCTTTTCACACTTGCGCTTGCTCAAGGTGCCCGGTAAGTGTGCGGATTTTTCTCGCGCTCTCTCTTTGTCCCTCTCTTTATTCATAAACATTTTTATCGATCACGCGCAACAGCTTGCGAGGTGCTCAAGGACGAAAAAAAAAAAAAAAGTTCAAACGCGTTGTTGTTGCCATTGTTGTTGTTGGGCAGGTGTGCGTTTTGTCTTGTGAATGAATGTAATGTATGCACGCGCCCCATCACGGGTTTTTTTTATTTTATTTTTTTCCGTTTTAGGGCTTCCCCCGCGCGCGCACTCAGGCGCGCACGCATGCGACAGCAAACCCACCAGCAGCAGACGTCATCGTTTGTTCGTTCGTTTGCACCCGCTTCCCACCCACTCACCCTCGCGCGCGACAAAGTTTGTGTTTGCGTTGATGGAGCGTGATTCACGACCTTCCCTTCTTCTTCGCCTCCCTCCGCACTCCCACTCACCCCCCTCCTCTCCTTACCCCCCACCCCCAGCTGTGATCTGCTGGAATATGGCGACGACTACGAGGACCACCACGACGCCCACGTCAATCAAATGTTGGTGCCCAGGACGCACCAGGAGGACGCCACGCTCATCCTCAACAACCTCCTCAAGGAATACGACAAGACGCTGCGGCCAGACATCGGAGGTGAGCCTCCACGTCTGAGGGTTCACTTCCTGCCCCTTCACAACACCCGCGAGGAGTGGCAAGGAAGGGTACAAGAGAACACAACACAAAGTTGTGTGTGCGTGCGTGCGTGCGTGCGTGCGTGCGTGCGTGCGTGCGTGTGTGTGTGTGTAACGTGACACGGTGTTTTCCAGTACTGTCCTGCGTGGCTTCAATGAGTCACATTAAAGGGTGACGCAGCCAACAGCTGCTTGTGCGAGCCAACGTAAGAACTCGACGTCGGCCGCTGTCCATGGTGCTGATCGACCCCCTCTCTGGCTGAGGACAGAGCTGTCCATGGTGATGATCTTTTCTCCTTGATAGGAGTGTAGCTGTCCGTGGTGCTGATCACTCACTGATGGATCTGTCCGTGGTGCTGATCACCCCCCGACTGGGAATGGATCTGTCCTTGGTGCTGATCATCTCCCCCACCCCCTGGCTAAGAGCAGAGCTGTCCGTGGTGATGGTCATTTTACCCTGACTGTCGTTTGAGCCAGCCGGGGACGGAGCTGTCCATGATGCTGAGGCCTCAAGCATCGATTTGAGAGTTGCGCCCTGAATTTCTGACTCAGACAAAACTGAACTGTGGGGGAAACCTGCGTCAATGTTGGCCCAACGGGTGTCTTGATATCGATGTCATGTGTGCATCCCCGGCCTGCGTTTGGGAGGGCAAAAGGTGGTAGTTTCTCTGATTGCACTCACATTATTTCAACCATACACTTAGGTCGCAATCAAAGCCCCGAGCGAAGAGGAGTGGTCCTCTTGAGGGAGGGAGGGGAGGCCGACCGCTAATCACAAGGTCACTATTCCGAGGCGCCCGCGGTAAAGCAGTGCGAAAATTTTGCCTCTGTTGCCAAAGTAATTTTTTCCCTTAACTGTCACCATCTCGAGGCTTAAACCAAACCCTGTTGTCTCTCAAAATAGTCTGAAGTTGAGAGAGCATAATGACAGTGAGGGGGGTGTAGTTTGAAACCAGGAAGCAGCTGCCGCAAACTGCCCACAAATACCACAGAAGATGACAAGGCAGACATGTGAGCCTCGCTGATGCTGCAGTAGTGGCTTTTTGTTTTGGTTTTTGTGTTTAAATAAAAAATCAATTGTATTCTTTTTTTATTTCATTTTAGAAAAGGACTGAAAAATAGCTCAGAGGGGCTTTTTTACAGTCGAAGACGTTCTCACTGTTCCGCAAACTGTCTTTGGCAAGAGTTTAGTCGAAGGCCCACTGGGGCCGAGCACAGACACTCGCACAATCTCACAGCTGTTGCTACCGAAGAGTTGCTGGGTTTGGGCTTGGATTTTGCACTTGGAGTTTGAATTAGACGCCGCAGAGAACGAGAGGATAATGGTGGACAGATATGGTCACTGCCGTTTATCCGCTTTATTTTATTATTTTTTTCAGAACCCGGGCACCCCGGTCGATAAGCGGCCGGTAATAGATTTTGTCCGCCCTCCGCCGGCTGTCCTCGCCTCAGCCTGTAAGCTCTCCTCGGGGGTGGGCCCCCCGCCTATTCCCCCCAAATCCCCCATCCCCCTGACCACGTCCAGTGTCGGGCAGCATAATTGGGGGATGAAATTTTGATGTGCTCCAGTTGACGCACCTCCGTGTCGCCCATGAAATGTTAATGATTCTTCAGGATCATGCGGAGAGACGGCGGGCGCTGCTGTCATGGCATGTGGTGGTGGTGGTGGTGGTGGGGGGGGGTACGTGCATACTTTGCATTCAAAGGAACACCCCCCCAACCCCTCTACCGGCCAGCCTCCTTTTATTCTCCCTAATTGTGCTGCCTCCCCCCTCTGTTGGGTTATTGTTTGTACGCTGCTGGCTGTGGAACCAGAGCGCATGCTGTTGTTTCAAGCATTACCGAGCTTTCTGTATTAATTAGCCGCTAATTTAGCACTCAGAAGTGTGTTTGGATCTCGCAGTACAACTGGCTCCTTTTCGGTGGAAAAACACCCCCCTCTTTCTCTCGTTTTTTCGTCTTCTTCTTCTCCTCGACAGCGTTTCAAGCCGGTTGAATCAACGATTCCACGCTCCGGTTTGCCTAATTTAATCTCAGATTTGACTCATTTGGGCGTACAGTGAGGAGATTAGTTCTGACGTCTTTGTTGTATCTTTGTTTCGCCGAGTAGACGAAAGCCAACGCGCTTCACATTGGCACACTAGTGATACTGTGGCACACAGAAAATAATTACTACTGAAGGACCTGCTCTTTCGACGAAAAACTATCACGCAAAATGAATGAACCAACACACAGTGACCCCCAAATTGGAAGTTTTGTTTTCTAAAAAGGAGTGAAACCCTCTGAATTCTGTCTTTTGCGTTTCAGGACCCGAGATGGCTCCAAAGTGTTTTTGTTTTTGTTTTTTTTGCAACTCTCTTCAAACCTGCGCTGGTTTTCATCTTTCACACAGAACAGCAATAATATTAAATCTGATTTTCACTTTTAATCTTCAAATTAAAAAAAGCAGGTGAGTCAGCATGATATCTGAAGACAAACTTGTAGTTGCGTCTCAACGTTGGATTATGTCGAAGCAAATTACTTCCCCCCTCCTCGCCTGCGACCCCACATATATTTTTTTTTAATGTTAGCTCATTAGCGCAGCAAACGCACATTTTTCTTTCTGTCAGAGTCGCCTCGGAAAACAATTAGCGCCGGGGCTTACGGAGCAATCTGATTCACACGCTGCAGTCGAATCACGACGAACACTATTATTTTAAAGAAAATCCAAAAGTTTCAAGGCCTTTTTCGTCATTTCATCATTATCATTATAATTATTATAATTATTATTATTATTATTATTATTATTATTATTATTAGAGCCTCTGCGAAACGGTCCAAAGTCCATTACAGTTACTCAGCCAAAACTTTGGAGGAAACAAACAGAGGAAAGACAAGATAACAGGCCCATTATCTAGTTCCCGCTTGTTTCTGCTCCTCCTGTCTCCTCTCGTGCCGGCCCAGAGGCTCTAATCTTCCTATAAAGAGACTGACTGGTCCACTTGCGCGAGAGAGCAAACGCAAAAACAAGGAATCTACATTTCCCGCCGCCGGGCGGAGCGAGTGTTGATCCTCACCTGAAGCGATAAGAAGCGGACGAGGCCTCCGTGCTCCTATTGTGTCACTTTCCTTCGGGGTTTCGGGAACGCATGAGCGCTGCTGGGATTTTTTTTCTTCTTCTTCTTCTTCTTCTTCCCTCCTCCCCACCCTCAACGCCTGTGTCACTGCGTGCCTACTTCTTTTTTTGCGTGCGAGCTCGCCAGGGAATCCAGGACAAAGGCCTCGATTCGACTCCGCCGTTTGGACGTCGTCGTTCGAGTCCCCCGCTTCTAAAAATACAGCCAGCGTCAGCACCGCTCGCAGGCCAGCGGGAATTTTACCAGCGGGACGGTGTCGGATCAGCCCCGGAGGAACATTTCTTGAACCGCAAAAGGAAGCAGAAGGAAGGGAGGAAGGAAGGAAGTTGGATTTCACACGTTGCCATTGGCTCCGGCCGCTTTCTCCACCTACGCCCGTTTTTTTCATTACAGTTTCGCACATCTACAGAAGTGCAAAACTCTAATGAGGTATAGAGAGAGATGGACAGCGCCGCCGGGCAACTTCCCTCACGGCGACGTTTTTAAGTCCAGGCATGGGCAAACTACGGCCTGGGGGCCAGACGCAGCCCGTTGTGGTTTCTAAACCGGCCCAGCGAACTTGAGGAAATTATATTAATAGTAAGTAAGTAATAAAATAGCTGAATTTCATCCATGTTTTGAGAGTCATTTCAATAAAGATCGAAATACAGTGGGGCTTCAAAGACACTGATTTTGTTGTATATTGCTTTTGTTCATTTATACTATCAGGTGGGTCACCAAACATCCGTCCATCTGCTGCTGCTCTGGCCCTCTCTGTCAAACTCAAGAACCTATTGTGGCCCCACCAGTCAAAAGGTTTGCCCACACCTGTTTTATTAGCAGCTCTCGGTGGATTAGCCACGCAACCAGTTCCAGGAATTAGACTATTTGACCATCGGCCCCTCATCCACCCCCAGTGGACGAGCGACTCCCCTCATTCACTCAACGCTTGCTACAGTCCGGCTCGTTTAGTGGGAGGAAAGCAACATAAAACTGATGGAAGAGAGTTTTGTGGAAAAGGAAATAGGTTTTGATAAACAAAGAAGGCAAAACTACAACGCAAAGGAGCGACTGGTGCTGTTCAATCAGCAAAATAAGTGCAACACAAAAGAGGACTCTTCAAAAGCGAGAGTCTGAAATGAAAATGCCCAAATGGGAAAAGAGAGCCTCTCTATCGCAAGCCTAAAAACAGAAATGCAGAGAACAGTGCCGTTAAATCCCCAAACCTTCTAACATAAAACACTTCTAACAAATGAAGACAATAATGATGGTGTGTGATGGACACTCCCTGCAAGGGGGCGAAAGGTCGTACCAGTGCTGTTAAGGGTGGGGGGGTCACTCAGCCCTCCAGTTACTGCCCTCCCTCTGGGAGGCGCTAGAGGACGATTGCTTCCAAAACAACCCACTTCAAAAACAGTTTTATCCCGATTAGACTCTGAACACTGAGGGGGGGGGTTACGCATGGCCTTTGTGTTCATCTGAATGTGTTTCTGTCTGTGTATATAAATGTGATGTGTCTCAATGTTGGAACTTGTAACCAAGCTGTACTGACAAGACATCCCACCAGCGTCTTGGTTCTTCTTTGTTGGGTCTCGCAGATGTGTTGCCCCGACGTCTAATAACGGCATTTTTAACAGCTTGTTTTAACGGCGAGCTTAAATAGAAATAGTGCACTCGACTCGGCCCGTATTTATTTGCTGTTCCTAACAAATGAAGGTCCTGCGAGTGGCGGCTGATTTCTGGCAATGCCGCCGTCAGTCGTCTCCCCGAGTCTGTGATCGCCGCTGATCCCTCGGGTCTGCCGAGGCCGAGGCTTCACATTCCGGGATAATCGGGCAGATTTGAGGCGGGAAAATCCTCCTCCTCCATCTCCGTCTCAGGGGGTGCAGAGGGGTGGGGGGTTCCCTCGCTCGCTCGCTCCCTCGCTCGCTCGCCCGCCCTCCCTCCGTCTTTTTTTAATGAATGAATTTATTCATTTTTTCATTCCGCCAGTCAGGATTCTCAGCGTTTCCTTGCAGCTTGACCTCTCGGCTTTGAGGTGGCAGGCGAGGCCTCTCTGGCGCCCCCTCTTTGCAAAGCCGACCAACCGCAGCTTGAGAACGGCGCTGGCGGTCCGCGTGGCCCTCGTGCGAACACCCCAACGCAACGTGCACCGTCGGTTTCCAGCGTGCGCACGCGTTGCCAAGGAGAAGAGCTTTGAACCGTTATGAATAAAGAAAACAGGTGTGTGTGTGTGTGTGTGTGTGTGTGTGTGTGTGGAATGGAATCTGAAGTGTCTCTAATGCTGTGCAGCTGTTTCCTGTTTCCTCTCCATCCACCTGCCTCTTGTTATCACCCCCACAAACCTCACATACACCCTACACACACACACACACAAACACACACACACACTCCCCTCCCATTTGCTATCAATCACTGCACCACCCTGCATAGTTCACGTCCAGATCCAAAGCGTTTTATTTTATTTTATTTTATTTTTAATATCCCCCACCCCTCAGAATCCGAGTTGTAAGTTTGACCCACTTTGCGGCTTCACATTAAAACCTCATAGATCCAATTCAGAAGATGGTAGTCAGATGTGATCGCTCTAGGGTAAAGCGTGAGAGACGGAGGAGGACGGGGAGGAGTGACAAGAGGAGGATCAGGAGAAGGCGGGGAGGAAAGGAGGAGGAGGTAAGGGAGGAGGATTAGGAGGAGAAGGAAAGGAGGAGGAGGACAGAGAGGAGGAAAGGAGGGGGAGGAGGAGGGGAAGAGGGGAAAGGGGGAGGAAAGAAGGAGTGGGAGGAGGAAGGAGGAGTGGAAGAGGGGAAAGGGGGAAGAAAGAAGAAGTGGGAGGATGAGGAAAGGAGGAGGAGGATCAGGAGGAGATGAGGGAGGAGAAGGAGGAGGAGGAGGAGGAGGGAGGGGGGGCTGGATATGAGGAGCAGAACTTGTTGATATGAGGAGCCTCCAGTGTTGTGTTGGGTGTTGGTGGCCAATGTGTGGAAATATCCTCGGAATCAAGCAGAAGCTCCTCGTGTTGAACATCAGCCTGGTGTTTCTCACATCAGCAACACAGTGCTCACATCATCTCGCCTCAGCACCTCTGGGGTGCAATTAGAGATGTTCATTTATTATTTTTATTTATTTTTTTTTTTTTCCCATCGGGGGCTTCAGATGCATCATGGGAACATTCAGGCCGCCGGAAAATGACTCGCATAATTATCCCATAAACGCTTTCGGTCACGTTTGTTTTTCACAGCCAGAGGGGAGAACAAAAAGAGAGAAAACAAATGAGGAGCGCAGCGACCTCCCAGCTGCTCTGGTACAGTTTGACATCCTGTCCATCAGCTCTCTTCAACTTTTAGATCATCCACAGCGGTTGGCACGCACCTGAATGCTCACTGTCCAATCCCGCGCCAGCACCTGCAGTGATGCCACAGAGGTGGCTTAGCTTCGCTCTTAGCTTCCAAAACTGACTTTCTGCCTTTGCGCTGCTGTTTGGAACTTTGTGTCGTGCCGCAGCGCCACCACCTGGCCGGTGTCTGAGTGTCTCTGCCGTGGTGACCGGGGGGTCCCCGTCCCCCCTCTGGGTCTCCCACAGGCCTGACTTTTGGCACCTCGCCAGCTGAAAGGACAAAGCTCAACTGAGCCTCCTCACTTCTCCTCCTCCCTCCCTCCCTCTGCCTCCTTCTCCCTCCTTCATTCCTCCTCCTCTTCCTCCCCCTTCTCCTCCCTCTCCCTCTTCCTCTCCCTTTTCCTCCCTCCTCCTCCTCTTCCTCCTAGATATTTCAAGTCCACTGGCGTGTCATCAGATGAAGAGGGGTCTAGATTAGAGTCTTTCTCCCAAACCCCTCCTCTCCTCTCCATCGCCGACCGTTCAGCCTAGCTGACAGTCAACCAGCAGGACCCACACCAAGCTGACAGCTGGTGTGACCTGTGGTGGGGGTGGTGGGGGGAGGGGGGACTGGGACTTGACATATCATTGTAACAGCATTTTGTTCTTTTTCAGTCCCACAACTGAATTTTAATTGCAACGACAAACTATTGTTATTGGGTTCCTGTGCCCCTCATTGGGTTTCTATTCTCTTTTTTAGAAGAGAATAGAATATCGAATAGAAGGCCTTTTAGTCTCAGTGTACATGAAGTCAAGAGCAGTTCCTTCAGTGCAAACCTATATACAGGAAGATAATGACATATGTATATACATATGTGCAGACACATATATATGTATATGTATATATATAGTGTAAATTAAAATATTGCTAAGCATTGTGACCTGCAGTGATATTGTGCAGTACATTAAATCTTTTATGGGTGAAAAAGGGCTTGGTTGGTTACTGGTGGTTCTATTTGTGGTTCCGAGCGACTTGAATGCGGATTCAAACGCTCCCCGTCCTTCTGAGAGCCGCATGATGTCACGCAAGGTGTGTCCCTCTCTCCCCCTCCACCCCTCCACAACCAACACCACCACCACCATCAACACCACCCCCTACCCCCAACCCCCTGTGGGAACCTGCAGGCAGGATGTTGTGTTGCCATGGCGATGCTTGCCGCGCCCTGCGCCGGGGTTCAATTTAATTATCGCCGCTCGTACTTGGAGATAAGATGATCTCGTCTTTTTTTTTTTTGTGAAATGAAAAAAAAAAAAACCCTCACCACACTGCGTTGATTGGCGAATTAGAAGTCCACGCTTGTGAAACTCCTACCTGCTGAGTGTGAGTCCCGTTTTTTTTTTTTTTCTCCTTTAGTTTATTTGGAAATTAAGCGCGGCCTCCTGCAGCAGTTTTGTCGGTGGGCCTCGGTTCAGCAGCCCCCCTCGAGCCCCCCGTTCCAATGTTAATTCATCTCAACAGCCGGCGAGGCGGCCGAGGTCTCATTCCTTCAGCCTTCTTCCCCCGAGTTAATGAGAAACCACAAAAGCAGCGGCCGAGCTGTTGTGCAGCACGGACACCCCCACTTCCCCACGCCCCCAAACCCTCCAAAGTGGGAGTGTATTAGGGTGGTAATAAGACCGAGTGGGTCCAGATCATGGCTGACACCTTCTCCATCCCGCTGAGCTCTAACCGTTTAATCGATTTCCATCTGTGTCCCCTCCGCCGCCCCAGCTGGGGCTTCTTTTTTCCCCTTTTTTCTGATATGGAATGGGGGCGTGTCGGGGGGGCAGAGTAAAATTGTGGGAATGTGACATTTGAGCCTCTTCTTGCTTGTTGGTGCACGTTGGGGCGGGGGTGGGGGGGTTTAAGGCGTCCTTATAATTATGCAATGAGCTCTCTGCCCATGAAGATGCAAATAGACGTTGCAATAATTTGTAGCGTTACAGCACGACCCTTGGTTAAACCCCGCCCCTGCTAGTGGGACATGCCAGCACGGCACGTTGAGTTTTCCCCAACTCGTGTTCCGCAGGAATCTCCAATTTCTGCCGAGGTTCAGAGGTATCAGAGAAGAGCAATCAACTAAATCGATCGACTGTTGTTTGTACAGCGGTAAATCACATCCAAAGGCGGACAACCAGGGATCCATTATGCTCTATTAAGATGTATTGACAAAGGATTGGGGTGGCCACAGGTTTTAAGGTGCTCTTGAGAAGGCTGGACAAAGAAATTAGCTGGTTGCAGGTTCAACCAGCTAATGCTGCTGTTGTGACTTTCACATTTGTGCCTGTACTGACCTGCCCACCTTCAAATCCTATCTCAAAACCCACCTTTTAGAACTGCTTTTAACATCTGATTAATTGTCCTGTGTTACCTGTCCTGTTATGTCGTACACTTCACCATCAATTTCTTTTAAATTTGTTTGATTTCTTGTAATTTTATATACCCCTGCATTTTGATTTATTTGTAGTTAGATTGAATGCACTGATTTTATTATTTTAATTATTGTTAAAGTGTCTTTGAGTTTTCTGAAAAGCGCTATACAAATAAGCCAATCAATCAAATGTTGTTTGTATACCACCTTACAACAGCCAAAAGGTGCACAAGGTGCTTTCCAGAGTAAAACATAACAAAAGCAATAATTGTAAAACATGGCAAAGTCAAAGATGGTCAAGCGTCTAGCCAAGCGCTACGTCACACCAGCTAGTCAACGCTGCCTCGGAGCTAACACGCTAGTTGGCACTACTTTTTGTCATACTGAACTGTGAGCAGGGGTTATCCACACTGCTTTACCCAAATATGACGTTTCTCCTGTTGCATTTTTGGTCTACGGAAAAAAAAAAATATACGCCACTTGTACGCTCACCCAGTTACGATCGCTAAGGTATGATTTGTTCCAAGGTATGATCGCTGTTCCAAGGCAGAGCTCACCGATGGAGTTGCCAACCGTCCCTTAAAATACAGAAATGTCCCGTATTTGACAATGAAATGGTCCGCCCTGTTTTGAATCCATACAGGACGGAGTTTGTTCCGTATTTCTAAGTTGTCGTGAACGTAAATTTATTTTGGATGCAAACTCACGTTCATTTCCATAGAGTTTGCGTTCAAAACCATAATCTACGTAGCTGCAGGCAATACCATTGCGCAGCCCATTCACAACAACTGCGTACTTGCTGCGTAGCTTGCATATAGTCGGCTATGAATCAGGATGGCTTGTTCTTTTCAGCTTTATTTATTCAATTCCTTTGTGAAAGCCAACCATCCTGCAATTTAATGATTGTTGTGTAAAAATATGTTTCAATCCAATTTAAACATTCAGCTTATTTCTAGTGTCTATTGGGAACAAAGCAGTTCAAAGCAGTATGTGAACCATATACTTTTTTGAAACCCTATTTTAAGTTTTGATTTACCACGACTGGTGAGCCTCTGGCCTGTGATGGTCATGGCCCCGAGCTCTGCGGGAGTCCTGCTTTATTTTTCTGAATGGAAGTTGGCAATACCACTTGCCGATTGAGTCCGGTGGTCTCGGAGTCTCCGTTTCTCGCGCTTCTCGTGCCGCACCTGCCTCCAGTTTGGCCAATTAAAACGTAATCGATGGGCCACGCTGGATGACACGGCGCTCATTAGCCCACGGACTCGGAGAGAAGAACTTGTCGCGAGGCCGTTCATTATTCATTAAGTGTTAACTCATGTCGAACGGGATAATTTATTCAGCATTTCCGCTCATTGCGCACGTGCTAGCGTGTGACGGAGGCCTCGCATTAGCCGCGAGTCATTGCGCCACAATCGCCTGGTGGCCATTCGCAGAGCCGTCGGACCGAGATTTGAGGGCGCCGAATACAACCCTCGTTTGTTTTTCTTCCTCTCTGCGTTCGTAAAAGTAAAAAATTTTTTTTTTTTTTTTTAATCTTCGTCCAGAAAAAATGAACCGGGCCCAGGCGTAATAACGCTAGCGCCGCGGGGTCGCCCGGCGAAGCGGCGCTCTTTAATTTGAATATGTATTTGTTTATACCGCCGAAGATCTGCTGAGCAAACAAACACACACAGCAGCAGCAGCTGCTGCCTTTTGCTTTGAGTTTATTCAGATGCGAGGTTTCACCGGCTGTTGGACGGAAAAATACTCGCTGCTCTGCGATCGATACCTTCCTGATAACGCGACAAAAAGAAAGGGCTCAATTGTCCTGATGAATGGGGGGGACCGCTGCCACCACTTTTTGCACAGGCGTATGTGAACCTGCGTTTTTATATAGTGCAGCATTTAGCAGCTAAATGCCACTTCTGTCAACGGACCAGGTGGCGGTGGGGGAAAAAAAGAAATGAGAGAGTCGGAATTGGACTTTGATCCTCATCAGGTGAGCCAGAAACACAATTAACTGATAGAGTCGAGCCAAGAGCAGGTGTGACGAGCGTCACGCCAGAAAAAGTCTCACTTTTTTTTTCAGAAATTCGCTCTTCTCTTCTCAGACGTGGAGAGTAGCTACCATGGTTTTGAGGCAAACAATAAAAAAACGTAACCTAACGATGCAGCTCTTGAGCCATTTGAGGAAATGGCTTCCTCCAGGTCGATGCAAAAGCGTTTCTGAAATCTCTGCGGATGAGACTCGTCCACAGTGACTAATCGAAAAAGTGGGGGATTCCCATTTGATTTCGAAGGGAAACGGTTCCTTTCAAGTTCAACCTCATGTTGCTCCATCGGCACTGAAACCAGAAGTTTTGGTTGTTTCTCTGGTATTATTCCATTTTGAATCAGGTGTGCTTTTCTACCTTTTCTCCAGCACTACATTTAATTAAGGAACAAAAACATTCATATTCAATCTCATGTAGATACTTTGTAAGTAATCCAACTGTCCACATGCACTAACATTTCTTAATCTATAGATTTTTCCTTTTATTTCTTCATTTCCATTTGGTTCATATGATTTTTTTTTCTATGCTAATTTCCCAAATGTGGGATAAATAAAGGCATTCTATTCTATTCTCTTCTACATCTTAACTCGCAACTTGCAGTCCGCTGTGGTTCGAAGCTTTGCCCTCGATCAAGCGGCCTCTGTTATTTATTTATTTTCAACCTCCGTGTCTCCGTAGAACTCGACGTGATGTCGCTTCGCTCGCCCCCATCAGAACGATGATTAGCCGTGCCTTTGGGACGGAGTGCAGTGGAGGAGTTTCCCCGGCGACGCAGCTCGTCCCCGGAGAGGTTTGCTCTGGAAAATGTGCAGATGCGGGTCAGATGGCTTTTTCAAATT
Source organism: Thamnaconus septentrionalis (assembly GCA_009823395.1). Lineage (NCBI taxonomy): Eukaryota > Metazoa > Chordata > Actinopteri > Tetraodontiformes > Monacanthidae > Thamnaconus > Thamnaconus septentrionalis. The sequence continues at coordinate 28,813,096 of CM020501.1, read as the reverse complement.
GCTTGTTTCGCTTGCGTGTGTCTGTGTGTCTGTGTGAGAGTTTCCCTTCAACTCTTGTCGGCAGAAACACGTATCGGTTCAAGTCGATGCTGGAAGGTCCCACAGAGCTGCATTTCTGCTTCTCTTCTTGTATTTGGACTGTTTTTCTAACAGCTGTGACTGATTATTTCAAGGGTTGCAACAATGAGGACGGAACTGACGGCGTGGCTAATGTCTTTTCTTTTCTTCTTTCTTTCAAAGCGTCACATTTTTTCCCTCCTTCCTACCGACAGTAAGAATCACCGAGGTGACTCAACGTCGGCCGCGCGACCTCTTCATGTTTGCCACGTTGCCGCTTTTAAAAAAGAAAAAAAAACAGTCTTTTGTCACCCCGAGATAAAACCAGGCCGCCGCCTTTCAACGTCGATGAGAGTCTTTAACCCCCCCGTATTGGCACGACCTTCATCTGGAGAACCTTTTGTGAAGTCAGCCGCTGACATTTATCACCGGCGTCGGACAAATGATTCGACGATTTGATTTCAAACTCTTGGCGCTTTTTAAAGAGCCTTTGAACGCTGATGATGAGTCCCCGTTTTTCTTTTGCCGTTTCTCGCCGCCAGCTGTTGTGCTCTAGTCGACACGCTTCGGTCAGACTGAGTCGCCCTCACGCCGCACCCACACCCCACGCCCCCGATCAGCGCCCCACATATACCTGTTGTCGGCTCGTGTTTGTACACAAGTCGCTTCCTGACGAATGTCGGTGCAGAGCACGCGGACTGTAACGTTGAAGAGGATGCGACACTGTCCCGAAAAAAACATTCTTTGACAGCCGCGGTGCCGTTTAGAGCACTTGTGCCTGAGCCAAAAGTGCGTCAAATTTAAATTAAAAAAATGATTACCCTATTCTTGTTGGTTTGCGGTTTGAAGTAAACGTAAATCATCCAAACAAATTAAATGAAAGCACAGTTTTTGTCTCCCTTTTCTGCTTCTGGGTTTACATAATTGCTCAATTTATAACACCTTGTGGGAACACTCAACTTCCACCAAAGTCAATGTTTGGCTGCCCCCTGGTGGCTCGGAGGAACCACACTTAAATACTTAAGTGATGGCTCCTACATCCAGCCACTAGTCCAGACATGGGCAAACTGTGGCCCAGGGGTCATATGTGGCCCGTTAAAGTTTTTAACCTGGCCCGCCAAATTTGAAAAAAAATATATTAATAGTAAGTAAGAAATAAAACCGCTATATTTCATCATTTTTTCAGTGTCATTCTCAATTGACAATAAAGCACATGTTTTCTACTTGTCCCATAATATATTTTTTTCTCCAATTAGGTGGGTCACCAATACTCTCCATCCATCTGCTCCTGTTACGGCCTCCTCTGTCAAATTCTAGACCTCTTTGTGGCCCACCAGTCAAAAAGTTTGCCCACCCCCAAACTTTCTTTGATCGCCTGTTGGAGGCAGAATGGGATCCATTTCCATTCCGCCTTATGTTCTGTAGTAACTGAGGCCGTCTGATCTCCAGCAAGTGTCTGCGAGCTCCAGGGTTGAGAGGCCGTGCGTGACGAGACGCGATCCTTGCGTCCAGTGACCGAACTCTCAGAGCGATCAGACCTGGGCGGCCGTCGGGTTGTAAATTGGAGGCGATTAAACCGCTTGATTAAACCACTCTGCATTGTCAGCGGAGGCTAGCAGCTAGCTGGGGAGGGGAGCTAGCTGCAACCCACCGCCACCAAGCGGGATGTGATTAATTATTTTCCAGCGCGTTTATTTTGCAAGCGAGACGGAAGGCGCGGCTCCTTGGATGGCGAACAGATGGAAGCTGAACGGTCACCACGTGTGTGTGTGTGTGTGTGTGTGTGTGTGTGTGTAATTCATGTGTGGGGTGTGCGCGCTTGTTTGCCAGGGCCTGACGGTGCGTAATTCATTTGTCATGCCAGCCAGATGAAGCAGGCATAAAAGGGGGTCTTCCTTCCCTAATCGAGGCCCCATGGGGTGGAGATGGAGGGGCGCGGTAACTACAGATGTGGTCCGTCACGGCATTTTGCTGAAAAGCAAGAGACCTACGTGAGGAGGAGGAGGAGGGTGAGGACCAGGGGTCTCGTCTTGACAGGAGCTGGGGGGACGGTGGTCCCTCAGCAGGAGGTAACTGAGGATGGGGAGGCGGCATTTTATTGATTCCTGTCATTCCGGCTGACTTCCTGCTGAGGGAGACACAACAACACAACAGGTGATGATGTCATTTGCGGGTTTCTTTTCATTTTTCTGGTAGCCATCGTCATCATCTCGGCCGGTTCGGCTCAGCTTTTCGTTAGACAGCCACCCCTCCCCCCACTCCCTTAGGTGGGATACGCTTTGTTTTTGTTACTTCCTGCCCCTACCCCTTCCCCCCTCCCCCCACTGTAACGCGCCGCTGAATAAATCAAAGTGGAGAAAAGCGGCGGTGCTGACTAATGCCGACGCGGGACATATTTTTTAAGGAGGATCCGGAGTGTCGGCGGTGGCGGTGTAAATTAAGGACAATTCCCTTCAGGTTGTCCCACTTTTCCGAAATGCCGCAGACCCGCTAAGCTGTAGCAGATCGGCCTGCTTGCCGCGCTCTCTTCCACTTCTGTTGGTCCTCGGCTTTTCTTCTCCCCGCATTTTAAATAGGTCTCGCAGCAGGAGGAGGAGGAGGACGAGGACGAGGAGGAGGAGGAGGAGGTGGGGCGGGCAAAGGGAGGGGGTGGACGGTCGCCCGCCGTTGCTTCAGGTGTTTTTCCGGCTCTGTTAATCCCAGGAACACACGGATGAGCCGGACCGCGTCGCTTCGGTGCTGCAGACGTTCTCTTTTTCCACCTCTCTCCGACTCGTGTCCTGGGGTTTCCTGCATCCCCTCAACCCTCCTCCCCGCACCAACAATGAGGGCTTCTTGTGCTTCTCCTAAACAAAACTGTACGTTGTAATTACCCATTGTCCCTGGCAGCGCCAACCCGTGCCAGACTTTAACCCTTGCAGACAAAGATTTGCCGCTAAGCCTCGACTCGGGCTGGATTCCCGGCCGGCGTGCCAGGCGGTTGTCAGGGGAACTTTGAGAACCGCTTGGCCACGGACGAGAGACCTTGTTGGTCACGTAGCCAGAACGAGGTGGAAGCAGAAAATGCTTTTGGTTTGTTTGCTTTTTTTACCCACTTTAAGCAGTTGTTTCCTGCAGATGCTGTAGTCGGGTTGTGTGGATATTTTTTTTTTTAATGCCTCACTTTAAAGAGACACCCAGAGGTGCCATCACATTCACATGTGATTTCATATGCAGGTTGTCAAACGTACCCCACAGCAGTAGGAGGCGATATAACCTCTAAGCATGGTAGGAACCGAAAGCAAATCAGAAGCTACAGCAAAGGTCACCAAATGCTAACAAATTACAAAAAAAAACATTTTATACAAAGAATAATCCGTGTATCATTTGTTCATTTGTTTTTAAAAATAAAATCCAAGCTAAAAAAAAAGAAATAGCTACTTGTTCCGACAACCAAAATGAAATGTTTTTCCAATTCCTGATTTTGTGCTCAATTTGAAATGGAACAAAACAGATAATGGGTGATTGTCCATTTTGGGTACTTTGATTTGAGGCAAGGTGTTTGACGTGGAAGTGGAAGTTATTTCATATTTTTTGCCTTTGTTTTTATTTTATTTTTTTTAAACAAATTAACAAATGACACACGGATTAAGAATCGTCCAATGATCAGATCAGTTTCCTCGGTCTTGATTTTATCTTGGCGATGCTGAGCTCTGTGGAACTCCCGACACGATTCCAGCTGGCGGAGCGGAACCGGCTGCTGGGGTTTGACCCGGTTCCTCCCAGCAGGCTTCAGTCCACGCCTGAACTCCACCTCTGCATCGGCGGCGGGGGCCACGGCAGCACCCTCGGGACGCGGCGCAACAGATGTGCGGCCCGCGTTGCACGTCACTTCTGCTACTCGTATCGGCGCGGCGCTTGCCCAACCACCGTGAAGGCGAACAATACGGCACACGTCAGCGGAGCAGAAAGAGCGGCTGAAGTGATATGAAGCAGGTCACAAATCACTCAGGCCGCTGGTGATTGGATTAGCTAAGTGGATCGTGTGTTCCAGGCTTTCGTTTGGTGGAGCTACTGCTCGTCGAGTTGACTGAAGTTGATATAAGATTTTGCCATCATGAAATGGGTCGAAACACACTGAATCTCTGCTGTCGTTCTTCTTCGATACCTCGATCTTCGGGCTGCAGCTGAAAGTCTCGTCGGAATGCCAACAGACACCAAGCAACACTAAGAATGCTTCCATGATCTCTCCCTCTCATTCCAGGTTTGATTTTGGCACGGTCTTTAAAGCCCAAAAAAAATGAAAAAAATGAAGCTCATCATGAGGTATAGAGGTGTTTAAAAGCAACAGACCGATTAAGTGCAGCTGCCTTCTTAGTTTTCCCAAAAGGTGACTGATCTCTTTTCGAGGTTGCGCATTCCAGCTTTCTTTCCAAAGTTCTCCGAGGCACGACGCTACTTCGTCAGATGCAGCAAATTTACAATATCTTTAGTTTTTTTTCATTGGCATGAAAATCTGGACATGCAGTGGAACATCAACTTTGACTCTTGAGTGAACGTAATCACATGCTGCATCACGGACGTATTCGAGTGTGCGTCTGTTAAAACCATCAATCCATTTGTCCGTCTTCTTGTCTTTTATTCTCTTTAAGCAAGTCGACTGTCGCCGGCAAGAAAAATCTAAAACTAGCCGAGCTCCCAGAGGAAACACCATTTGTCGCCGTGGTAACGAGACAACTGGCGGAGAAAGGGGACCGGTTGAGTTGTCGAGATTTGAAAGTCATGTTTCGCCCTGGTCGCTCTTTATCTGATTCCTGACCAGAGCGGCTCATTTCGCACGCTGCAAGTCCTCCCACATCCTGCCCGCCGTCCCTCATTCTTCTTCTTCTTCTCCTTCTTCCTCTTTTGCAGTGAAACCAACGGTCATCGACGTGGGCATATATGTCAACAGCATCGGCCCCGTGTCATCTATCGACATGGTGAGTCCGAACACTCCTTTCCATTACTTAAGCCTCCGCAGCTGCTCCCGCTGCCCACGGGTGAAAGCCGGGGGAAACGCAGGTGGCCAAACTCGTGGATCAACTCGGATTAAGCAAATGAGCTGAGTTCAAAACACCCTGTGGGATAATAAGCTTTTTTTTCCCCTGCTCTGCGAAAGCTACGAAGTAAAAGTAAAACAGCAACACTCACTCGTCGTTCTTAACTCTTTCAGTTTTTATTTCAGACTGAACGACTGGACGTTCAGTGGCAGTGCTGTATCCCTGGGAAAAGTTTGGCAGTTTTATTGAAAGTCCAGGAGATCAATGCGTAGCTAGCGTTAAAAGGCCCCATCGAGTGTCATTGTAATGTAACGTATAAAAATGCTTCAAGCAAATGCTTTCTGCCGACTGCCGGATGCAAATCCATCTGCTGATTGCCTCGAAGGGAGTGCGGTGGTGTGAAAATGCATGCAGCCTTTTATCTTCTATATATATGTGATTTTTTTTAGTTGTCATTTAAATATTCTCAGCACACCGAGCGTGATAATGCAGTAATTGCGCCACCATGTCGAAAGCTTGCATGGAATCAAGACGTAGCAGCTGTTCGTATCACTCCAGATATTAACGCCGCGTTGGCTTTAACTTCCCATTTATTCTTCTGTGTAGTTTGTGTAGAGTTACGTTAGCAGAATCATAAAGTAGCTGAATGGTTTTCATCTTATGTGGAAATGAGTTGGTTCCATCTGACATCATTATGCCTATAACCAAATAAGTAAATTCAATAAAGTATGGCTACTTCCATTAACCCTGCTTATTAGATGCAGGTAAATTCTGTTTATGTCTTTTAGCAAAGAACGTTCCAAAGTGCATCTGGGATCGCCAATTTGATTTGGAGGAAAGTTTGTTTTTTCCTTGTGGTCTCGACTCTGAGGAGCCGACAGAGGAAAACTCGCTCCGCACAAGACGTCCGTCACGTTGCGTCATCTGAGATCGCTCAGTCTTATTCGACCCCGTCCCTGAAAAACTGCAGTAAACTGGTTGTTGAGTGGAGATAAGCAGCGTCACGCCGTTCAGGTCAAAAGTAGACAGCAACAGTGAACTACCACTTTATTACTTACTTTATCAAACAACATCAAACAACAAGTCATCATTTTGTTTGTTTTCAAATAGGACAAAATTAAAAAAAAAAAAGGCCAAAAAAGACATGATGTTGCAATGTGGCTAAATATTCTTTTTAGATTTTCCATTTTTCCCAGATGGTGATTTACACACTAAAGACCAGCACACAGAGCTGGTCATTACTCCCACTGAGGCCTCCGCAGGGTGATTTGGGAAGTAAATAGAGGGCTCCTGAGGCTTATTTTGCCGCGATGGCTTCCGTCCTGCGGGGACCTGCTCATTATACGGCTGCCTGGAAAAGATGTCGGCCAGCACCGGCAGATAAAAGCCACAAGATGTCTTTTTTATTACGGCAGAGAAGCCACCTGAAGTGAGAGGGGGCTGGGGGAGAGGCCAGTTGGCCAGATGGCTGCAGCCTAATGTGAGGGGAGCGCATCTAAAGATCGCCTTTCAATGGCCACAACACCAAAAGCAGCACAGCGATGAGACGATTGTGCCATAGCAGCGGGTATGTGTTGCTCGGATCCGAAGCCGAGTGGAGAGTTGAGCCGTGAAATTTGGCTCTTTGTTCGGCAATTCAATCAGGCTTTATTCATGCAGCTATGAGTTATGCCGGGGCACTTTTTATGCTGGGCAGGTGTAGGCCAATCGTTTGGGTGACAGGATCAATGAAAAACTGCCTTTTTACTGAAGGCAGAAACCTCAAGTGCATCCCAGAGACAATTTGTTTGTCCCAGACCAGTTGAGGTAAAGGTTCCAAATAGGCGTTTCCACATTCGTCGAGGCATTGACAGTTTTCAGCCCTGGTGCCAAGAGCTGCAAAACAAACGAAGAAAGAACTCTGTGTCTTGGGGTAGTAGGTCAGTGAGACACGGACGTTCCCCCAGCTCAAAACTTTATTTCAGTGACAAGCACGATCCCACGGGGACACTACAGTGATTCCTCCTCCTACCCCACCGTGTGATGGCTGATTGGCTTGAACAGAACCAGGCCGATGGACGCTGGTCAGTGGAATCAAGAGTGCAGAGGCGCCTCCAGGGGGTTTTGACTGGACCGGAATTAGAGCACAGTCGAAACACTTTCATCCCCGCCATCCCCGTCCGCACCGGTCTTTCATCCCCTTTTATCTGGCTCTCAGAGGAAATGTTATCTTGTCACAGAGTAAACAAGTGGGTCCTAGTGTGATCTGCCATCCGTTGAACGGGCAGTCCTCTTCCCCTCCCTGCCAAAAAAAGCAATGCATTCACTTTCCTCTTTGCTTGATTCACCATTTGGCCCGAGACCTCCATTTAGCACGTGTCACTTCTTTCGCATCTTCGCAGACGTGCGCGGGCAAGGCTATGTGCATGTGTGACTCTTGCGAGTAAAAAATCCAGGTCGAATCCCCCGGCGCCGCTGCACTGCCCGCTTCGTATCGATCGCACACTCAGGCACACCAACTCTGACACACACACACACGCGCACACACTGACACGGCAGCCATCTTCAGTGCCACAAAGGGAATCGGCCATGGAACTCCTTCGAAAGCTCCTCGTCTGTTGAGGAACAAGACACATTATCCGTCCTACTTGCTCCCGCAGTAATCGGCGCCGGCTGAGATGATGCAACGGGGAATGAGGCCGATGGTAATTCAGGCCGTACTGTGATGAACGGTTGGGTGATTGAAGGTCTTTGTCAGCATAGAAGTCGAGCGGAAAGTACCGGATGACAAAGACTTGCGCCCTTTGACGTCAACGATATGTCCTCGTTGTTCACGCCAGGGAGCGGGCAGCGTATTAAGTCCTCCTCTTGGCCACTGAGCCCGCTATTGTCTTAGCCCACCAATTGAATCGATCGAACCCAAACCTGTTTACCACATGAAGTGATCCGCCCAAAGGGTGTTCATGATCCTACTCTGTTGGTGACCAACACCACAGAAACCCGCCTGAGGGGTTGGACGGGAGCCGTCTTGCCTGATATATCCTCACCTCTGGATGTGTTGCACAGGGAAGGAGGGTGTTTTTCACACTGCAGTGTGAAAAAGCAGGCAGCAGTGGAACGGCTGGGAAGGCGTGCTGTGTCGTGGATACAAAAGCGCTTGATTGTTAAGTACCCTCGCGCTTCGCTACGAACAGAGACCTACACGACCTGTAAGGATAGCGGAAACCTAATTGGTGTTTCGTGAGTCAAGAGTGAAGGTCCGCGTGACCTCCGATGGACATGGCGGATGGACTTCCTACATCTCCATGAGCAGTATGTATTTACATCGGGAAATAGGGTGTCTTCAGTAAGGGCTGAGTCGCACTTGAAAAGATTTCCCAGGGGCACATTTCCAGTGGAGGGCTTTAAGAAATTTCCCAGAATACCCTTTGAATAGATGGCTAAACTGGCCTAAAGCAAGCATTTCCCGATTAAAGAAAAATGTTTGACTGATTGCAGCTGCAGCTGCAGTCTTTCTTCATAAGGACCCATGGACATATTGAATCTCTAATGCGTAAAGGCTACTTCCTGGAGTGGTGCCCCATTCCGTAGGGGCTGATTTCCAGCCGCTACCCATTGCCGGAGTAGAGGAGTGAAATATAAAAACACATTCCTTCAAACAGCAAATGAAACGATGAAGATGTCGCTTTCTCCCCAAAATAAAACCGTCAGGAAGGCCTGTCACCAAACCTCTTTGCTCCTGACGGTAACAACAAACAAATACTTCAAGACCAAAAGTGCCTCTTTATTTTTAATAATTGACTCTGTTGTACTGGAGGAGTCAGTTGAGTCCGTCGGCGGACGTCTGCGGCAGTGGCGGAAACACTTCGCTCAGACATCAGTGCCGAGTCTTTGCTGCTCACATCTGCCTGGAAGTGTCAAAGCAGATCATTTTCACCTCTGCCAAAGTGTCACACTGCTATTTGCGGCATACGTGACGTGTCACGTCGCAGCTCGGGTCCTTCTTGCCGTTCTCATGGGGAGCGTGGGGGGGAGGTACCCGATTCACATCCGCGCCTTCAGAAGCAAATGAAGGGAGCAGTTAATGGGACTATGTGGGAAGCACGAGATGGCTGATGGACTGAAAGACACCGTCCATGAAGCCCACTTAGCAGGGAAGCATATTATACATATCGGTTAATAATGCAGCGCGCGAAATGAGTTTGAATGGCTGCATGCGGTCAAGGCTGTGCCGCTCTGTAGCCTGAGTAGCCCGCAATTTTCTCATAGCTGTGTGTGACCAAGATATAATCAGTGCTTTTGTGGCTGCGTGACGGCACAGCAGGAAAAGGAAAAAACAGAAAGTACCAGAACAAAGTAGCTGCCACAAGTTAGTTTCAACTTTGACAAGAACAGTTGGGGAAATGCAAGTAGTGGAGAGTAGAACTAACGTGATACATTGTTTATTCCTCTGCTAGCACGCTTCACACTTGCGCACGTTTTTGTTTTTCACTCTGGCCCGTAAAGCTAGCGGTACACATTAGCTTTGGAGGCACACTCGACGAGTAAGTAATTTGTAGCGCCGGTCATTTTGATATTTTTTGGCACAGTGAAATGCTAGCAGGCTATCCCAGAGTGCACTGCACAATGAATTAATAAACTAAATAAATAAAATATTTTTTCTTCTAATATTCCTGGAAGTGTGGCTTCATATATTTATTTATTATAAGAGTATTAGTTACTGATTTGGGATTTTGATGAACTATTCAGCATTAAAATTTCGCCAGTTTACCACCAACCAACTGCTAAATCTCAGGATTCTGTTCCAAGTAAATAAGTAAGTAGTAACCTGCTAGCAGTTATCTGATGTATATAATTATTTGGTTATCTGATGTATACAATTATTAGTCGTGCTGGTGTTGATATTATTACTGGCATCACCATCATGGGAATTTATCAAAGCTTTGGTTGAGTGAACCTTAATACAAAAACACAATGTTAGTTGTAGTCATTTTTTTTTCTTTTCAAATGTAGCCCCATGTCTTTGTTTTCCATTTTTCTAGACCACCTGAAGCTTAATCTACAACTTAGAAAAAAGAAAAAGAAAAAAAGAAATTGATTTGATTTTCTAGTCTTGCCTTGCAACGCTTGTGTGGGCTCAGCAGGTGAGCGCACACGTCGCTCCATCAGCTGGTCCGGCTCATCCTCCGCGACAAGAAATAGAGAGAGAAAAAAAAACGAATTAGGCAACACTCGAGTCGCAGACATATCGACAGCAAACACATCCATCATGTCACAATTAGGAGACGAGGAGAGGGACGGCGAGTGGCAGATAAAGAGGCCTTTTTGTTATTCCCGTTGTGCCGCTGGCGGGCCAGCCTCCATCTCCTGGCGCCCATTAGTCTGAGCGCACATTTCAAAGCTATCACCGTTGACCCCAGACACGCCGCACGGAGCCGCCCGCTCCTCGATTAGCTGTGATAGAGTGTTGCCAGCAAACGCACCGCGTTTTCTTTTACATCTGCAGCCGACTCCTCCTCCTCCAGGCAACAAACCTCATTAATTATTTTCAGAATCGCTTACGTGTCTGTTGCGGTCAACTTGTTGACGGGGTCTGTGGATTGTCCGAGGGTTTCATCACCGCCAGATGTGGGAGGATTTTTGCAAATTTTGCCTTCTTCTGAAGGGACTTGATGACTCCTCTTAAGTTTTGTGATTTCCCCCAAGTGTTGTCACTTAATCATTTTTAAAATCTGCAACAAAAAAACTCGTTAAGCACACTTTCACCAATTGCAAAAACAATTTAAAAGGCTTTGTTTAGATCTTCGTTGTTATGCTTGTGGCTATAGGCGAGTCCCACTGAAGTCATCAGCGGTGAGCATAACTAACAGGCTACTAGCTGGCAAAGAGCTAACTGTTTCGAGCCTGACGGCGTTATCCTTGACATATTGCAGCGCAGCCCTGCCCTTGTCGTCATTGGTGATAGTGCGTCATATTTCACAGTTTATTTTCACGTACATTTATCCTTGTGTTGTAATTGTATTTTTTTTTTTACTACGTTTACTCTGACTTCCACAACTCCTGCTGTTGCTGTGCCTGTTAATTGCGCAGGACAGCAGTTGAGTCACTTGGCTCAATTGCTCGACGCTCGCTCTTAATCAAAATTGCCTCTTGTTTTGTGGTCAGATAAAAATAACTGGTGAGATTTCAAAACCACAGACCGTCCAATTAAAAACACTCTCTCTCTCTCTCTCTCTCTCTCTCTCTCTCTCTCTCTCCCTCCCTCCCCTCTCTCTCTCTCTCTCTCTCCCTCTCTCTGCTCGTCCTGATTTTAGCCGAGAACAGCGCAGCCGATAATTAGTTTCATTGCGCTTCCACTCTCGTCTGCCTCCTGTGAGCGCGGCCGTTTCCCCAAGTCCGATCCTCATTGCCAAGGTTAAATCCACGCGTGTGTGTGTGTGTGTGTGTGTGTGTGTGCTTGAGGTTGATAAAACAGCCGCGGCCTCTCGCTGAAGCCGAACCCCAGTGCCTCCGCTGGAGACAAACGCCGGAGAAAAACACAAATAACCTCGTTCCTGAGAACATGAATAGAGCTGTTTGAGAACTGCACTAAGTGCCCAGGCAGTATGAATGGAAGCCGGGGCGGGAACTGGGCCCGGGCCCAATGAATTATTGAGTCGACCGAGATTGAAGGACTCTGATTCATCCGTCTTCTGTCCGAGAACAGAGAAGACAGATTAAGCTATTTCAGTGGCCAGAACATTTAGTCGACAAGGTACACAAACAAAAAAAGCAAAGGCCGCCCGACCGCCGTCCTCCTCCATTCGTCCGTGATGTTTAATTCACACACGTGCTCAACACACACACACACACACACACACACACACACACACACACACACACACACACACACACACACACATCAAAGGCCATTCTGAAGAGACTCTCAGACCTTAAAAGAAACGTTGCGTTTCCCTCCTTCCACTTGTCCCTCCATTCGATATCCACTCGATGCATTTTTGCATTGTGCTTCACTGCTGACGTTTTGAAATTGAATTAATTAATAAATAATTTTTTTGTCTGAATTATTTTGTTCGCCCACCTTAGACTAGCAGCCTCACTGCAAAATGCACATTTTGGTCCCCTGATTTGGCCTTTATATTTTCTTAGAGTCAGAAGAACTATTCATTTTAATTTCCAGTGCATCTTGTTAAACTTCAGAAATGATTTTTGGTGGAATGGGAAACATCAACTCTTCTCTATTGGCATATTTATGAGTAGAACAGCGTTTTGCCACCTTCCCCCAGAAGTGAGTTAAGTGGAGACAGCTGAGGGTCTGGTCAAGTTCTTGATCGTCCTGATGGACAAAGTCATTTTGCATTTTGATGCGAAAATGTTGCAGTCGTCTCGCTGTTAATTTGAACCTTTGGTCAACTCCTTAAATGTCAATTAAAAAGGTCAGCGGTTTGAGTGTTGTGGCCACCAGGCGGTGTTGAAAATCCTGGCCCCCGGCTATTTTTAGACTTTGGTGAACTTTTTGGCGTGCGTCCGGTGGAGGGGGCTCGGCGGCGGCAGCCGGTCAAGCTGCGGGAAGGGAAGTTAAATGTCAGAGGTCGGCGACGGCAAAGTGCACAACACGTTAAAAATAAAACTTCCGACCAGGGCCGGGTGCTTGGAGGCAAACGGCGACCGACTGCGCTGGAGTGCTTTGAAAGGAAACTCTGCTTTGAGGCCAAATGTGTTGGAGGATTTCTCCTCCAGTCTCCAAGCAGAAATGAGAGACTCCATTTGGCCTGAAGGTTCTTCCTCTGAGGCCTAGTGGGCGGGGACAGGCGCGGAGGTGGACGAGTCTTTGCCCGCCTCAATGTGCAGCACTGGAAGTCGGTTTGATCCCTGGGGCGAAGTTGATCCGCGCAAACAAAACCAAGAGTGTCCTCAGCCGAATGCATCAAATCGCTGCCACGCGATTGGCTGATGGGGCGCGGTTGGGCTTCATACCTGACAAGTGATTGGTCGGCCACAAGCTTCTTGGGAGGGAGAAAAACAAATTCCAAATCCGCTTCTTTTTTATCAAACCTGCCTTTCCTCATTTTCCTTGGCGAGACGAGGCGCTCACGTGGGCGTCCGCTTCATCCCATCCCCCACCCCTCCCCCCCAACCAGTCAGAAGCAGCTTGTGGACGTTGCCCACGCCCAGCGCCGGCGCCTGCTCTCCGTCTGCTTCGCACGCTCCCGCTGCGTCCACAGATGATGGACAGGCGGATGGACGGATGTATGGACGTTAGCGCCGCCCGGACCGCTCACGTTGTCAAGCGAGCGCGAAAATAACCCCGGTCAGTCAAACCGGCAGGAAGGTGTCGATTGCACCTCGCGGCCGCAAAATGTCAAAACGATTGAGAACGGCAGCAGCAACAACAACAAAAAATAAATAAAAATCAAACGCTTCCTGTATTTATCCATTGCTTCGGCTAAAACAGAGCCTGGCCACCCATTACCCAAGGTCTGAGATATAAATAATTCACTTATAAATATTTATACCGACTGCGCGGCATCAGTTTTGCCCCGGGAAGCGCATTAGTCAGTGATCTTTCCTTAAGTTTGAGTCTTAGCCTCAATGCAGAAGCCTAACATAATAATCAGAATTGAAAAAAAGATAAGAAAAGCTTCTGTGCACACTGGATTTACGCGATTAGCACTGACTTACAGACTAGAGTGCAATACTTGCGAGATGTGACGTGAATTTTCTTTCTGTTAAAAATGTGATGGGTTGTATATTTTTTTTATTGCCGAAATAGAATAAATGACCAACTAGCTAACTACTTATTATTCTTGTAGTATTCTTTATTGACCCATTTTCCAACTAAATGATATGATTACTGGTCATAATTTGGAAATTTTAGCTTCTTGCTATATTTTACACATTTTTGTTCTAGTTTTGGTCGGTCAGCCTAGTTTTTTGTAGATTTTTGGTCCTCTGCCCCGCAAAATTCCCAGATGGTCCGTCCGTCCATCCATCCATCCGTCCATCCATCCATCCATCCATCCATCCATCCGCCCATCCATTCTTTATGCCAAAAACATGTTTGCTTCTCTTCAAAAAGAAAACCTGATGAGATTGTTCTGCTGTCGGTAGCCTCTGGATTTTAATAATGGATTTTGCAGGCTCACAGCCAGATTGAGGTTTCCAAAGAACGGCCGGGCAAATTATGCAGATTCTTGTCTTCCTCTGTGTCACAATTTAAGCCATTAAATGCCAGAGTCGTAGGTGGAATCACAGCTACTTTATTGTGGGATCGTTGTTGGAGCAGCTCCCCACCTACACAGGATATTTCTATCCGGCTCAACCCAATATCCAGCGCGCATCCAGTCTAATTAATTTTCCATAATGTGAAGATTTTCCCAGCACTCACCATCCCTGGTGCGGGCAGGGAGACGGAGGCAGGAAATAGTTTATCACATTCTGAATATTTTAAAATCCAAAGTAAAATATTTATCCCCATAATAATGAACTTGCAACTCCCAGTTCCTAACTTTTGTATGTTGGCTTCTCCCAGCAGAGAATATATAAAAGTCACCCTTGATTATCTCACCTACAGGTCTCCACTTCCTTGTTTTTTTTTTTCTTCCCCCGTCACTCGCCGTAAATAATGAACTTCCTCTTAACACCCTCGTGTCCTGCCTTTGAAACACGTTCCCAGGGGAATAATGCCAGCCTCCGCAGTTAATTTCAGTCAGATATTTCCCAATGCTGGGCCCCTCATTGTTTTGCATAATGTCCATGAATAATGGACCTGCTTGAGCACCTCATCCCTTAGGTGTTGTCTCTAAAAAGGCCCCAACAGAAGGAGGAGAGAATCCCATTTGGGGATCAGTGAGAGAGCCCGCCAGGCGGAACATGTAACCCTTCATGGTTTGCTGTGTGAACCAAAGACGAGGCAGCAGTCAGACTCTGCCCGTAATTACCGTGCAAAAGGTCACAGAGGCCATGAGTTACAAGGGTAATTCCGGGTAATTCCGGGTGATAGATGTACCCGGAAGGTCGGGTTTTGTCTGCCCCATTTTGGAAAAGGTCAAAAACCAAAAAGTCTGAAAGTTTGGAAGAGTGTGAAGACAGTTAGTCTGTTGCAGGTTTGGTTTGTGTGGAAACCTTGGTAGTTTGGAGTTTGAAAAACAAGCAGTCCATCAAAACAAACGCCCCTGTTCTTCTTTGCAATTTTACAATATTACAGTGCGCTTTTTTCCAAGTGCAATAGCAAATTTTTCTTCCAGGGCATATCCAATAAAAGTAAAACTAAAAACTTAATTGCAGTGGTAACATTCAGCAGTCATCAATTACCGCAATGTGTAAACAACATTTTGATTAAAATAAAGGCGCGCTCCGTTTGCCTGGAACCAGTACCATATGTCTTAGTCTCAACACACTGGGCTCTTGTCAATTGCAAAGGAGTCATTGCAGAGAATTACTTTTTAAAAACCCAATTTCTCTGTCTGCAATGGCTCCTTGGAGGCAAAAGAAATTGTCTCTCAAAGAGAAACAGAACCAACTCATTCACTCGTGCTATAGTTTTTTCGGGGGGAAGATTGGGTGCAAAGACAAAAAAGCAGTTGAAAAAGTTACTGCGCTGGTGAGTGTTTGTGGCAGTTCAGCAGCTGATGGAAAGAGCCCGAAGGCTTTCCTTTCGCTAGTGAGCTTAGCCAGCATAGGTTGCTTGCTAACCAGCTTGCTCGTGTCTGACTTCTGACTGACAGTGGTTGTTGTTGGTTGAGGATAAGTCCTGATTCCTAATTTCCAAGACTTGAAAAAGTTTTTTTGTTTTATATATACAGTATATATATATATACATATATTCATACAGTTTGTATGTGTGATTATTCATCCACAATAACATTAGCATATTTTCCTGTAGGTTTTTGTGCAATTATTATTGTCCTATGTAGCAGCGCAAACTTTAAGTGTATTTCAGGAAACAATGTGTTTGTGTATGCGGCTGTCAGCACCACCAACGTCCTTTTCCAAAGACGAGAGGAATGCTATTTATTAATGGCTCAAAGCTAGTCGAGATCAATACGTGGCAGTCTTTGTCGGGCTCTTTTCCGTTGTTTTTCCAGGAGAAATGGCAGGTTATTGTTGGTAAATGAAGATTTGCTTGAGAACTTCCGAGTCTGAGTTGTTTGGCTCGATCGATATGTTGCGCCTCAAAAAAACACGTAACCCTGAAGCTTAAAAAAATAAAAAATAAAAAATATAAAGCCCTCGAAAAAATCGTCAGTTCTGTCTTGTTGCTTTATTCTTCCTCTACCGAGGTCGGCCGATTACTCTTCCTTCTATGTAAGTATTTCCATTGTCAGTTTTCAACTCTGAAATCTGAAAGCACTAATCCCAATAAAAACAATGGGTCATCGGTCGGGCGCGTCACAGCGTTTCCCATCAACCACGCCATGTTTTCGCTCAAGCGAATGCGTCGTATGGGCTCCTCCAGAAATGGCCACACGCCAACGCCGAGGCACACACACACGTGAAGGAAGAGGAGGTGGTACGGGGTCCGTCAGATCACGGTATTGGCTCTTCTCTCCTCTCCTCTCCCCAGGAGTACCAGATCGATATCATCTTCGCCCAGACCTGGGTGGATACCCGCCTGCGCTACAACAGCAGCAGTACCAGGATGCCAACTCTCACTCTCAACAGGTGACGTCTGCGGATGTCGCGGATGTTTGGCGGTGAAAAGCAAAGCGCCGCAAGCTACCGCGATACTGGGTATCGTACTAGGTCTAGGCCTCGCAGACGAAACGTGAGTCTTTCCTCCCCTCCGCCGCTCTCCGGCATCTTCACACTGAGAATATCTCATTGGAGGACAAAATTCCTCCCTCTCACGGGAGGAGGCCCGTAATTAATGGAACAAATTGATTGATGCGCTTTGCTTCCTGCCCCCATGTTGCCTTGGCTTCTTGTTTTTTTTCCTTTTTTTTTTTGTTGTTAATCATCCTCTTACTGGGAAGCGGAGCTGCCACGTGCGTGTTCAGTCAGAATTTGATGGAGCTGGAAAATCCCTGCCCTCATCCTCCCTCTTTTTCTTTCCATTCGCTTTTCGAACCGCTCAGCAATATGGTCGGCTTGATCTGGCTGCCTGACACCATCTTCAGGAATTCCAAGAACGCCGACTCCCACTGGATTACGACGCCCAACCAGCTTCTGCGCATCAGGAACAACGGGACGATACTCTACACGCTGAGGTAGGAGCAAAGTGGTTTTGGAATGAAACCACTCGCAACCATGTGTCAACACGCAAACACCCAAATTCTGCAACAGAAAAAAGCAATTTTTATGATAAATGTGCTGCAGCCATGCAAGAAGTGCCACAATACAGTTTTGTTGTGTGGGACGTCACACTCTACTTGGTTCCTTCAGAGGTGGGAAGTAACGAGTACCAATACTTTGTTACTGTACTGAAATAGATTTTTCAAGTATCTGTGCTTTTCGTGAGTAATCATTTTTTGACAACTTTTTATTTCTACTCTCATTTGAACACAAATGTCTGTTCTCTCTACGGAAAAACATTCTTGTTACTTTTGTGTTCAAAAGTGTTTAAAAGATACACTTTCAGTTCAGTCAAGTAGTTCAGTTAGCCATTATAGTTTTTTGTTGCTTGAAGTGGAACTATTTGAACTATCATGTTGTGTAGTTTGATATAAAAAATGGATCATATTTTAGAGGAAGATTATTTTCGAGTACTTTGGCTTTGAAGTGACTGTTTAGTACATTTTCAGTACAGAGAAAATAACAAATATTGAAAATAACATTGGGTATTGTTATTAAAATGGCTCAATGGTCATAACTATTACTGATTACAGATTGAAGAAGTAAAAACAAAACAACAACAAAACATTTTTCATTTTTGCAAAATTATCAACAATTGTATTGTTTCATTAATAGCAAAAAAAAATCATTTTTGCAAGCACATTTCAGAACCTGTACTGTCTTACTTTTACTTAAGTGAAGGAGTTGAGTCAGTACTTCTACTTTTGCAGTAGAAGTATTTTTCTACATCTAGTCCAAGTACAGAATTTGAATACTTTTGCCATCTCTATGTTTCTTCTCCCGATTGCTAAGATTTCTCTACCAAGCACATCCATCATCATTTCATCGATGCCTTCACCACTCAACTTAGCGAACTAAGATCTTTTTGCTGCCCTCTAAAGCTCCAAAAGTGGATAGGGAGATGGCACAGGTAATTGCTGGCCTTGCTGTTAGCCTTGCTGCTAGCTGAGAGTATTGTTACCATTGCAATGAGGGCAGTTTTATATAAACTGAAAGTCATTTTTGCCTCAAAAGTAGAGCAGAAGAACAAGCTCTGAGAGCTTGTGGACCAACGGGAAGCCTCTTGATTTTGGCAACGAGAGGGCACAAAGAAATCTAATTGCTGCAAAACCAGCCTGAAGACTTTCTGCAAGTGAGGTTCGGTCGATTCACGATTGAGGTTTTTGCACTTTGTCCTTTCCACAAAAAACCGACAGTTTCTCACTTGGTTCAGCTTCACAGGGAGATCAGGAACACCGGGTCGGCCGGGCCTCGTGCTCTCCAAACGAAGAGCTGAGGGCCAGGCCAGCTGTGCGCCTCTAATCCTCCCAGGCTGTCTCTCCTCTCACCTCGGCCCCTGCCGTTCGCGTGGCCACGTCTCACGCCAGGATTAAATCAGACCACGGCCACTCCGGAAAAAACCGCTGGCGGGGGGAAAGCAAAAGGCCAATTATTGCACAACCTGTTTCACGAGTCTTCAATTTCCACCTCCACCACGATAGTGTTAAACGACGTGGATTTGCAAGTGCCAGGGGCGGACCTTCCGGTCGACCCGAGTCGTGGAACCCCTGTGATTGCCCAAAAGGCATCATCATCTGAGCCCAACACGAAGCATCGATTTTAGATAAGCGATAAACAGCCAAGGAAACAGTTTCCCCAATGTAATTTTCAATATAATCAGCCCTTCCCTGCTTCCCTCCAAAAAAAAAAACCCAGTCTATATCTCAGGTTGCTCCCACATCTCTCACTGAAGAGAAGCATTGATATTATTTGTTAAAATTATATTCAAGTCCTGATGAGACGACTGTCTGGCCCTCCTCAGGTCGAGCTTCCTGGCATTGTGCGTTCCTTGTTCGCACCTCGTTCGCAGATGAGCGAAACGAGTCGAGGCTCTTCTTTTGTGTTGGCAGTCGGCCCGTTAATGAGGGGTGACGGCAGACAAAGACACAGCAAGCCAGAGCGAAAAGCCTATCCAACACCCCCCACAACACCGTGATCATTTTCGGCGATGGCGGTTTCTCGGCATATCAACCCAGTCAGCTTTTGCGCCCGCAGAGCCGCGATTGCTCACTGCCCCGCCGGAGCATCTGGTGCGATGACTTGGCCCGCTAGTGTGTGGCCGGTTGCTTCAGACACCCCCACGCCTTCTGGGCCTGACCTATGCGCTAATGCCGCAACCCGGCGGTTAAACGCGTCACGTCATTTTGAGGGATTTCACGGGCGTCGGCGCTCCATCTGCTGCGAGGCGAACCTCCTCTTCCAGTCGAGCGTCAGGATTGAAAGAGACGTCCAGTAGGAAAATGATGGTTGCGCATCATTTTCTCGTTATCTTCTCCTTCTCTCCCGACTCCCTCCAGACCTTTAAATGTCTTTGTCTTTGTGTGTTTCTGTCTCTACCAGGATGACCATCAACGCCGAGTGCCAGCTGCAGCTCCATAATTTCCCAATGGACGAGCACTCCTGTCCTCTCGTCTTCTCCAGCTGTGAATATTGGCAGCGCACACGCAGAGAACACACACACACACACACACACACACACTATGAAGGGGACAGGATCATAAAAGGATCATAAATAGATCGAACGCACCTCTAACGCTCTCTATTTAAAAAGTTGTGAAAACACACAATCGGTGTTGTTAGGCAGAAACTAACCAAACCTCCACCTAATTTTCACCTTGAACAGCGGCGTACCGAGCTGATATGGGAAAAAAAGAAAGAAAGAAAATCACTCCAGCTGCCACTGTGCAAAACCTGGAAGTGCAGTCTGGTCTTTCATCTAGCGAGATCAAGGCAGAATGCGGCGAGATAGCATACCTAGCGCGGCCGCCGACATCGGCGGTAGGAGCGTCTCTTTCCTCGACCAGGTGACCCCACAGTAGACCGCTGCGCAGACAGCTAGCGAGCGCACGGTCCGAGCCACTCTGAGCCATTAGGAGTCCAGCAAGACGTGATGTGAGATGAAGAACCATTATTGTACCAAGGTGCCGCAGTTCGCTGTTACCCACCGCGCCGCCGACGTGAACCTTGATGTGTTCTTATTTCATTTGAGCCTGGTGTAATTAATGGACTCTCTAAGGTGACTTATCAGTTGTTTCCCCACTCCATTGAGTCAAAGATTTCTTGAACCTGTATGTCTAAACCATTTCCTTGAATTAAAGTGGTAATAAGTTTTGTTCTTTCGCTCACATAGACTCCCAAATAAGGTTATTTGGTTATTCTAAACCAAAACCCCAGAAGAAGACAAATCGGCAGTACAGGAAGCGACTGTTAGCCCAACAGAAAGAGATATGCCATCAGAAAGGGTTTGCCATGTCCACTAAAGATCACGAAACAACAGTGAAAGCTTCCCACGCTCGCTTAATAACTTGAGCCTCTTCTGTACAAAAATTATCGCGATGTCACCATGTTTTTGGACGCGGGACGTCGCGGAATCGATCTGCATTTAGTCCTTTCTCCACTCACCTCTTTATAGGGTTGATGCAATAGAGTCGAGAATCCACAGCAGTTCGTGAACATACCATCTGGCGCGGCAGGTGTGTCCAAGACCAGCTGCGGCTACACGTCACTCGGTTTGCCTTTGCTCTCCCTCGATGAACATAGTGTCATCAAAATCGGTCAAAACCTCTGTCGTTTGAAAAGTTTACCCAGGCTAGCGCCAGGCAGGTAGGCTGAAGGTTTCAAACCTGTTAAATTTCACACTGGGGATATGGCTGTTTTTAAGTTGCGCTAACCCTAAAATTAAGTGTTTATCTAATTGCTGTCTAACTTTTACAGGCGGTTTGATAAATCGATAGCTTTGATTGTAGAATTTGAGAAGAAGAAAAAAAGAAGCAAGATTACAAGAGGGTCCCGCCGCCTCAGCGGCGACACAACGGATCAGTTATGATGAGTGCTAGATCTTAGCATTTCCATGATTCATGCTTCACCGGGTGCAGTCACAAAGCTTCTGAGGTAAGCTGGGAGAAAAGAGTATTTTTAGTACCTCTACGGATTGGATGTCACCAAATGTCTCTGAGTGAAGACTACAGAGAGGCAGGAAAATTGAGGCAGAGCATAAAAGTAATGGATGACTGAGATGAAAAGGAGGAAGTCAGTGCAGGTAGAGGTCAAGGTGTGAGTCAGCCTCGGACTTTACTGTGCAAGATAATGGCCATAAGTTTGATCCGCATTTATAATCCTGTGAACCTTAAAAGATTCATATCGCGTTTGTTGAGGGGAGTCAAGACGAGATTAAAAGATGTGCTTACATTTACACCAACTTCACTTTAAGATAAAAAGTGATCTGTATCTGCACTAAAAGTTAATTGGCCCATCCGGGGAGTGCCTGGCGACGACTTGGTATTTAAACACGTCGGGGCACAGTGCTGGCCCTCTGGCATTTGAATCATTTTATCGTAGGGTTTGACAAGCGGCAGCCATCACGCGTGTGGATTGGGCGAAGAGATTTTAAATGATGGGACGGCAGCAACGACCCATGAACGTCTCCGTTGTGTCGGCCGCAGTGAAAAGAAGATTATCCCAGTTAGCCGCACCGGTGTCCTGAAAGTGTTTATTGCCCCATTAACCTGCACCTTATTAAGTTACTCACTGCCTAAAAAGCGCTGGGGATCACGTTTGCTCTCCTTTGACAGCTCATCTCGTTGGAGCCGACAGCTTTCCGACGCTTTGATTTCATTTTGGAAGAAATGTGCCACCATTCTGCTCTCACTCTGCTCAATCAGTTACCTATTTTCGAGAGGCACATTTAGTCTTTGTCCTTTGTGTGAAGACAGAACGCGGCACATCAGTGCAAATACTAAAAGCCATTGATTGGAAATGGGTCTCCATTACACCTGTGCCTTGGGCATGTTTGTGCTAAGATTTGCAGTAATGACCCATTTTTCCAGAACATGAACACCTTGAATGAAGACTTTAATCTCTCTGGATCATTACCGGACGAGGACTTCAGACCCACTCAATCAAAGCTGCCTGTTCACTGAAGTTCACCGCTTCCATTATTTGATCAGGACACCAGCATGCTGTGTAAACACATTTTGATAAGTACTACTCTCAAATCAGTCAAATTTTAAAGTGTGGACTCTTGCTTGATTTTATGCTGTTTTGAGTCTCTTTTTTATCATTTTGGCCCGTGCTAGTTAGCTGGCTAGCATTGTGACGATGACCGTGATGGAGGTATGCTTCGTACTAGTCATGCCTCGTATCTGCTCGTGCCCTCCGGGTCATTCAGTCAGTATTTTCGAAATGTTTTGTATCTTTGTTCTGTAGCAAATTGAAAATGCCAATTCTTTTTCCTTGTGATTAAATGCCAGGATGTAGCTCAGCCTGGTGGACCCGTCCGTCACCCTGTCAAACTAGCTAGCAAGAGAAATGATTTGACGGCTCACTACCTGCTCTTATGGGCAATTAGTGGGTGAGGGCGGTTCGATCCTATCACCGCAGCTGCCCAGGAACCTGTTTCTTAAACGGCGGAGAGATTAGCCTCAACGCCGCAAAGTGGATCTCCCGTATTTCGGCGCGACTGAAACCAGACCGCTCGGTACAAATAGCATATAAATAACACATTAACGTCTGAAGTCATTCCTGTCTTGATAAGAAAATACCTTTCCGGCGGCATCTCTATCAAGCCTCCCGGTAATGGACCCAAACTTCATCTAGCAGAAATGACACGTCAGGTAGAATATAAAGCAAGCAGGTCAACACGTGGAAGGAGGCTCGAGTGGTCGTCGCTGGCTGAAGGGGCTTTTTTTTCTCTTTTTGGAGCGAGGTCATTGGAAATTCTAGCGACCACCAACAGCGAGTACATATTCCCATAGCAACTGTGGAGGTAAACTCGTCCATGCTGTGCAATCAGCGGAGAAAGCTGCATTTGAAGCTGGTGTTTTTATTTCTCTCTGATGTAGCGTGACTTTCCTTGACCGCGGTCTGCAAAGAGCACGTAAAGGAACAGGTGCAGATGGTGAAGTGAGCAGTTGCCCTGGGTCTTTTTTTCTTTCTTAAGTACATAGCTTCTGTGTGATGATGATGATGACGCACATCATTAAGTGCCGACTGTAAAGCTGTTGCTTTTTCACCAGCGACTCTCTGGGACGTCAGAGTTCAACGACGCGCCAGATCGTGTTTCCACCACAAATGTTTGC
Organism: Thamnaconus septentrionalis; assembly: GCA_009823395.1. Lineage (NCBI taxonomy): Eukaryota > Metazoa > Chordata > Actinopteri > Tetraodontiformes > Monacanthidae > Thamnaconus > Thamnaconus septentrionalis. The sequence goes on along the minus strand of CM020501.1, from coordinate 28,789,632 downwards.
GTTCAGCTGTGACCTCTGTCTTTGTAGCAATAGTGGCTCCCTCTGGTGGCCTGGGGTAAGGACGTTATAGCATTGTGGTAGAGCAGGCTTTTAGAGAAGATCCAGTGCAATGCGAATGCCGTTCAAGTACTCCATGTGGAAAAAATGGCAACATAATAACACCATCCACACTGGTATTTGGCTTGCCCCCAATCCCTCACTATCACTCGCACTGGCTTTTAAATTACAAAAAATACATAAATAACGATCGTCGAGCGATCGTCGTGTCTTGTTTATTCAGACAAGTCAGAGTTTTTTATTTAGGCACAAGCACGAAAAGAAAAAAAAATGTCACTTGGGCTCCGGTTTCCTGTAATGCCAGACACGTCCGGGATCAGCAGGCTACAGAGTGGGTCCGGCTCTAGAGTGCTTTGAGTGGGTCGTTCTCCCCCGTCAGCACCACTTGGCCCGGCCATCGCCGGGTGCTTCACACATCACTGGAGTGTAACGCTAGAGGCGTATATGGACGATGTACAGCCTGTAATTTCACACTCACAAGCCTATTAATGTTTGAGTCAGGCCACTTGACTTTTCTCTACACTAAAAAAAAAAAAAGACAAATCTACGTACAAAGCCTTTCCAAATCCCTATGATTCATTGATAACACATTCACTCGCAAAATCTTTTTCATCATGTTATTTCTGACCCTAAACTCAATGTTGGTGTGTATTTTTCATTTTATTTTATTTTTTTTATCTTAGACGGCTACCCGCGAGACGAGATTGTGTACAAGTGGGGGCAGAACTCGGTGGCTACCTCGGACCAGAAGTACTGGAGGCTCTACCAGTTTGACTTCATGGGGCTGAGGAACACCACGGACGTGCTGGCGACGACGGCAGGTAGGAGCGTCTTCACTCCATCCCCTGGCTGGAAGCACTTACGGTGCTGCCCTCAGGGTGAGGTCAGAGCCACTTGGAATAAAGCTCACGCCACGCGTCTTGTCAGTAACATCTGCGTTGCGAATCCTTGAATCCCTCTCATCAATAAGTATTCCCCTCAGGTGTGGCGGCAAATAGCTCTCTCCTCCGGCATTAATCATGGAGATTAAAGACTTAAGGGGAAATTTCATTATTCACTCCATTCCTCCTTCTTTCTGCTCCTGCTGTTGGTGGTTATGTAGCGCTATGTTTGATCACTCCAATATATGATAATTCCCTCCGCTCGGCAGAGCTGCCAAGCAGACTTACCGATGATTCCCGTGCAAAGTACCTGAAGTGACACGCGAGTGGGCAGAGCCCACGCAAGCACATTGCCGCCGCGCGTCACTCCCACATCGTTTTTTCTTTCCTCGGCAGCTTCTTGAGTGGACGCTTTAGTAAGAGCTCTGTGTTTACCGTGGGAAGCTATACTCATTCAGAGCAGCTAGCTAGCTTTCTAGCTGGCCCCTCTATAGAGTTGCCTCCCTTGTCGCCCTGGCTCGATTGGCTCGTGCCTTTTTCGACCCGGGGTTTTGTCCGTGTTTTGTTGAGTTAAGGCTAAAAAAAAAAACACTTCCCTATTCACCGGGCTACTGCAGTACCTCTCCCGGTGGGCACACACCACATGAGATTGACTCAGTCTACAGCCCCCCTTCAGGCACCAAGCACACATTCATTCTGTCCTGTGCTCCTTCACCCAGTATAAAGCCAAGGGCTAATAAACGGTGTGTCATTAAATCATATAGATATATATGTAATATTGATTTATATATTATTTATATATACATATATATTGTGTCACTCCGTATAAAGCCAAGGGCTAAGAAGCGGTGTGTCATTAGTTGACACAACATATACATATATATAAAATATAAATATTACAATATATATATATATACCATGGATTCCATGTGCTACCAGGCCTGCTACCTACTTGGAGATAGGATGTGCATGGCAAGGCGAGAGACCATAGAATATATTTGCAGCTCTCAAAACCCTCCGCTCCAGTGACGATCGCCTTCCGCCGTCTGCGACGGTGCGACACCTCCCCTCACCCGTGAATGAGGTGGATTTTTGGAAGGTTCCCCTTTGGGGTGGGGGTTTACCGCCTCGTGTGGGACGTACCCACCAGGAATCTCCTCCGGCGGCCATAGGTGCTCCGGCTTCCAAGCACCATAGAGAGGAAGAGCTGGACACACTTGAGATCATTGATAGCAGGGGCCCACAACTAAGACCTGGCACTGAAAGGACCAGCGACCAGCTCCTTAGTGGCACCTTTAGTATCCTTGCTACCATGGCTTGCCTTAATATGCTCCATGCTCCTCAGCTCCTACTTGGCGCACGTGGTCCCTACACTCACAGGTGGCAGCCATAGCCAGGTTGACGAAGCAATGGAGGTATTCAGACTGCTTGGTCTTCTGCAGTCCGAATTGGTACGGATCAATGGCCAGGCGGTGGCCTCAGTGGTTTCATCTCGCCGTCATCTCAGGGTGAGCCAGTCTAAGAATCTGCCCTGTCATGTGAGAAAGGCTTTCTGTGAGCTACCTTTCACCTTCGGGAGAGGGGTGGATGACATACTTCGTCAGACGGAGAGTCTGCGCTTGGTCCGGTCGTTTTTCAGCCCTGCCAGCCCCGGTCCAAGACCTGGTCCCATCCCCAAGCTCAGTCTCAGGGACGTGGGCATGGTGTCCAGGGACGAGGGAAACAGCACAAGACTGAATGGCATGGAGGCCCCTTCTCTGGCCATGGCCAGTCCGCAAGGAAGAATCCGGGCCCCAGGCAGTGACCCTGACTGCCAGTCGGCTTCATAGAAATCATATATTGGAGTGATCCAATCGCTCACATAACCGTGGTTACATACGTAACCTTCGTTATCAGGCTGGTCTTCCAAGACGATCCTATGTGCTTTTGCTATAAGGGAAAATGTTTGCGCTCAAACAGGTGCTAATTGACACTAATCAGGAAAAGAAAAACTTGCATAAATAATTCAAGACCAAATTTGTTCAGACATAACAAGATCAATACAAGCTAAACTTGGCCTTTACAATTACAAGAGGTGCTCAAAGTGATGGCCATTGACTGCTTGGGAACGTTAATTATCTCAGCACTTGTTGATGCTACACTTATGAGGGTAACGCTATTGTTTAGGAAAAGAAGTACTTATACAAATTAAATATTTATATCAATTTTTCTTTTCCTGATGTGTGTAAGCATTATTTTGGTTGACTGTGTACATATTTATTATTTTTTATTATAAATGTATTTATAAACTTATTCTTATGCTCAGCATTAGCTGGTAGTATACAGTTACAGCCTCACTTTTCCATATTTTGAGAGGAAAATGTGTATACTATTCAGCTACAGCAACAGAATTTCTGCCACAAACTATCGGTGGGTCGGTGTCGTCCAGCCAATACCTGATGGCTAAATCATGTCCATGACGATATTCTGTCCATTGATATTGGACGGGACTGATCTCGCAGACAGCATTTATCTTGAATGAGCCTTTTCCTTTCACTTGTTGCCTGTGTCCCGTTGGGAACATTCGGTTGAGCATCGTGTTTGTCCCCGACATCTTTGTTCCTCATCAAAACAAAGCATAAAGGTGAGTGGTGAGACACATCCCTGGTTGTGTAAACGTTGTTTTCCCAGACCCCCGCTGCAGTCCGGCAGAATTAATTTTCTGCCGAGGAGCTCAAACGTGACGGCAGGCCCACACATCCCAACCTCAGGCTGTTCAAGAACATTAGTCTCTCATTTTTCATTTATTTCTTTTTTTAACACTCCCTTCAATGATGATTACATGCCGGGCTAAGAATAAAAAATACTTAAAATTAATTTACGTCATGATGAACTTCGAAGGTGCTGCTGCATTTCACTTGTTCCCTACATCCCTACACAAGCACACGGGATGTTTCTGGCAGGTGAAAAGTATCTTGCGGCAAAATCTGCTGACAGTCGCGATTCCGGATCGCGCATCCACTAGCTGGTTCCAGCTGACTGCGCCTGACAAAAGATCAGCTTAAACAGCGCTGTTGGGTGTCGTGAGCTGGCCTGGAAGTGTTGCTGTAATTGCTGTTTATATTTGAGCATTGGCAGGCCGACAAAAACAGGTTGAATGTGCTGATTTCCCTGGAAAAATTCCCTCCATGTGAAGAGTTGCCTTTTTAAAACATTTTCAATCCAAGCTGGAGCTAGATACTCACAAAATAATAATAAATAATAATTAGTGTATATTTTTGGATGTTATAATTTTTACATTTTGGGTCGTTGCAACTGTGTTATTTTTGTTTGCTCCGTTTGGTTTATGGTAAGATTACAGAGAAACACAAAAGCAAAAGAATGCCCGTTGTTTGGTAAAAGGGACATTAGGTGATCAGCATTGATGATCGGATGAAGAAGCGGAAGCTAGTTGGTACACGGAAAACGGGCTAGAGGCGTTGGCTTCTCCGATTTCCACATCATATTTGCATTATTCCCAGGTTACTCACTTTTCGTGGGATTTCAAATGTTTATAAGCCAGCGCGAGTTCCCGGTGACGTGTTCTGTAAGCTAAATGTGTGCTATGTATGAAAATGTCGAAGTATGAACATACGTGACTAGCAAACTAGCGAACAAAATGGCGTCCGGCACCGCAGCCTGTTGTTCTCGTGTTTGTTTATTTAGGATCCTGGGCTATTTTTGTGTGTACGAAAAACTGTTTTGTGTTCATGCAGTAGGTTAATGCGAAGGCTCTGGTGAATTACAGCGGCAGCCTTGTCAAACGGTAGACCGTTATGCGCAGTTCATGGGATTAAATGCTAAGTTATGTAGAAGCCAAGTTCACGATTATGTATGCATGAAATGAACTGTAGTTGAGATTTTTTTTGTTTATTTAAAATGAACACCATGAATGAATATGTTAGTATGAAAGTACAGATTTCCAGCTGGCCTCCTCCAGCTGGTAGTGGTAGTGGGACAACGTTTACGTCTCCTTAAGTTAAAACAGTGGACCAAACATGACTTTCTGTCAAAGCACATTCAATTGGCTGGTGCCAGAAGCAGGGGGTTAAATAATAATAATAATGATAATAATAATAATAATAATTATAATAATAATAATAATAATAATAATAATAATAATAATAATAATAATAATAATAATAACGGGCCCTGCGATGAACTGGCGACTTGTCCAGGGTGTCACCCTGCCTTCGCCCTAAGACAGCTGGGATAGGCTCCAGCTGACCCCCGTGACCCTGAGTAGGAATAAGCGGGTATAGAAGATGAATGAATGAATGAATAATAATAACAATAATAATAATAATAATAATAATAATAATAATAATAAACTCCAGATTACATGGCATATAAAACATTGTATGTTGTGGTTCAGTGCCGAGGGGGAAAGGCTAAAAATGAGAAATGGGACGGGGCCTTGGAATGCAGCAAGGATAATTGAGACTCTGCGTAGCCTAATGCCGCTTAATAACAAGTAAATAAAACAAACCAAAAAACCCAACAAAACGAGCCATGGATTACGTGGTTGCGAGGCAGCAGCTGCAATTTTAAGGCCCAACCTTTGAGAGTTGTTTATTTTTCATCAGACGAGAAATCTTATTATCTTCAGAGCACAGACCAGGATCAATAAACCTCTGTGAGAAAATACTCAAACCAAGCCGCTCCTCCTCTTCCCTTCCTCCCTCCCTGACCCTCTTCACCTCCATCCCTCAAGGAAATTCATTTCAGCAACACCTTAAACCCCAGTGCTCCACCCCCGCCCGTTCCAGCCACCCATCAAATGTGGGGGAACTGTTTAGCTCTCTGCCCTGCCCCCCGGTCCCCCACCCCCACCCCACCCCCCAAAAAAACAATGTGCTGATGCCAAAGACCAAACCTAGTTCTGCCCAATATTTTTGCCAATATAAATTATACACACAAACATGTCAAAACATTTGCGACGACACTTCCGCTGCATTCTCCGGCGGAGAGCGGCGTATGAAAAGGAGGGAGGAGGTGGGTTATAAATATTAAAAAGAGAAAGAAGAAGAAAAAACAGCTCCAGATTTGGCGGCGTGACAGACGAGGCGACGGGTGCAGGGTGGGCTCATGAGTATTCCACCCGAGCGTGTAAACACCGAGGAGCTTTGTGCCGCTCCGCACTCGGAGTTTAAACCGGTGGAGTTTTAAAGAATGGCTACCGTCTGGCTGACTTTTCCCGTCCTCTTCACCCCCCAAAAAATAAAAAAAACATGAAAACCAGGAAGTGCCAAGAGAGACGCGCCTCCGCGCAACCAGCCACACGCTGCTGCGCAACCTGTCGAAAATAAATTAAAGTACATAAAAGGCTGCAACATAATCTAGACACCACCGTCAAAAAATAAAATGAAAACTGAAAAAGAGGTCTTTGCTTTTCCACCCGCGTGCCTCGCCGGGTCTCAGAGCAGCTGTGCCCCCCTCCCCCTCCCTCAGGTCTCCTCAGCCGGACACGGTTTGTTTGCTTTGCTGCGCCGCTGTTGGCTGACTCCCCGACGCAGCGTGGTCAGTGTTTCAGCAGAGCGGAGTCGAGGCCCACTGAGACCTGCCGCCGCCGCCGCGGTAAACATCTGAATCTCAAGCCTGCCGGTTTATTTTTAACCTGTCCTGTTTCTTTATTTCCCCTCTCCATCCCAGCCACTCTCTATTGAATTAATGAGGAAATGAGTGCGCGAAAGGTGCTCTCGCGCGCCGGCACGACAACAAGAGTCCAGTTGCGACACAGTGAGCTCATTTTAGTGCCTTTTGTGATGTCACAAAGGGCACCGGGACACCCCCATCCACTCTGTCCAAGCCCGTGGAAGGCCCAGCGCAACACCACATATCATTATTCACGTCCTTCAATGGCACTGTGACCAGACGTTTAGCTTGATGTGGCGTCAGTGACGTCTTTTATCGTTCATTATCAGTCAGCAGATCCAGAGTGAATCGCAGCGCGAGGCTGGAAACAGTCGGAAGACACCTGCTCCGGCAGATCCGACTCATCCGCTTTAATGCCGAGGAAAAGAGGCGGGATTTGGTGGCTGATGGAGGTCAAAGGATCCCCTGCCTACAGATGTTTTATTCAATCCGACATCCCTTTCCTTTTTTTTTCTTATCTCTTTTAATCGGAAACGCCAGGCAGGCAGCAGCAGCAGCAGCGCATCATCACCTCTGATGATTCCGCTCCTCCGTCGCACCGGATTCGCTGCTCGGATGAGGAGCGGAAACTTTGTCGGAGGTTTTCGTGACGACGGTCTTTGTTCATCAAACGCCGCCGCCGCTGCTGCTGCTTCCAGCCGGGCTCCCAGTAACGAGCGGGCCGCCTGGTAGCTGTGCCATTAGGGGGGAGTTGGAACAGGAAGCGGCCCTGTCGCCGTCCACACGCCCTTCCCTCCGGAGTCGGAGGGATGGCCTCCATTTCCCGAGGCCCCATTAGTGTCTTTCTTTCCCTCCTCGCTTGTCATTTCTGCTGCTGCACTTCTGACGTGTGAATTTTAATCTCCTCCGCCGCTCCTTGTCCACTTATTTTTCAGCCCTTTGTCAGCGTCGCGTCCTCCTTTCCGCCCACCCCAAGCTCATCTTCGACAGACGAAGATGAGCTTGAAGCGGTCGCAGGACTTTTTCTTGGACCCATCGGCGGCGGAACTGAACACGCCGGTCATGTTTTCGGGTGGGCGGCACCGACGGGATTTGACAAGATTTTAGCTGACGCCGCACAAAAGAGCTCTGCCTGAGACAACTTGAGAACAAACGAACGGGGGATCTCCTCGGGGAGCCGTCCCCGGTCCTCTGACTCTGGGGTGGCGCCCCCTGTTGGAAAAGCTGCTTCAGTTTCCTATTTGTTCGACAAAACAAGATTCTTATCAGTCTTCTTTCGGAAAAACAAAAAAACAAAAAACAAAACAAAAGAAGACACTACTGTCATTGTGTTTGTGATGATGCAGCAACCTCACAGCTCGACAAAAAAAATGTTTTATCGGGCTGCCGTTGCCTACGGCCGCACAATAGACCTTTTAATTAGTCGGGAGCTGGAGTGCCGGCTTCAGATCCGGAGGGACGACGGTCCGCTGTTTGTGCCGATGCAAAGGTTTAATTTACAAATTAGCGAGGGTCACCTTGCAACTCGCCGCTGCTGCATAACAAAAAAGAACAGTGCTTTATTACATGGCAAATAATTTACCAGTAGGTGTAGTAGAGTCAGAGAAACCAACAGACCCAACATTCATGATATGAAAGCTACTGAGTCTGTGTAATTGAATAATTAAGTGAAAGCGGCGTGTTCAAAATAATGGCAATGTGGAGTTGAATAAGTGAGGTCATTCATTATGTGAAGAAACAGGTGTCATTCAGGTGGCCCTCATTTAAGGATGAAGAAAGAACATGTTGTACATGCCATCCTCTCTGAAAACCTGAGAAAGATGGGTCGTGCCAGACATTGTTCAGAAGAACAGCGTGCTTTAATTAAAACGTTGATTGGAGAGGGGTAAACATACAAAGAAGTGCAGAAAATGATAGGCTGGTCAGCTCAAACGATCTCCAATGCTTTAAAACGGAAAGCCAAACCAGAGAGACGTAGAAGAAAACGGAAGACGACCACTCCAATGGATCGAACAATAGCCAGAATGGCAAAGACTCAGCCAATGATCAGCTCCAGGGAGATCAGAGACGGTCTGAAGTTACCTGTGAGTACTGTGACAGTTAGAAGACGCTTGTGTGAGGCTAATCTATCGGCAAGAAGCCCCCGCAAAGTCCCACTGTTAAAAAAAAAGATGTGCTGAAGAGGATACAATTTGCCAAAGAACATATGGACTGGCCTAAAGAGAAATGGAGAAACGTTTTGTGGACTGATGAAAGTAAGATTGTTCTTTTTGGGTCCAAGGGCCGCAGACAGTTTGTCAGATGACCCCCAAACATTGGATTCAAGCCACTGTACACTCTGAGGACCGTGAAGCATGGTGGTGCAAGCATCATGATATGGGGCCGTTTCTCTTACTGTGGTGTCGGGCCTATTTATCGCATACCAGGGATCATGGATCAATTTGCTTATATCAAAATACTTGAAGAGGTCATGCTGGCTTATGCTGAAAAGGAAATGACCTTGAAACAGGTGTTTCAACAAGACAACGACCCCAAACACACCAGTAAGTGAGCAGCATCTTGGTTCCAGACCAACAAAATTAAGGTTATGGAGTGGCCAGCCCAATCCCCAGACCTTAATCCCAGAGAAAACCTGTGGGGTGACATCAAAAAGGCTGTTTCTGAGGCAAAACCAAGAAATGCAGAGGAATAGTGGAAGGTTGTCAAATCATCCTGGGCTGGAATACCTGTTTACAGGTGCCAGAAACTGGTCGACTCCATGCAGCACAGATGTAAAGCAGTTCTCAAAAACAGTGGTTTTACAACTAAATATTAGTTTAGTGATTCACAGGAATGCTAAATATTAACATTTTTTCAGTTTATTGAGTAAACATTTGAGTTTGTAGTGAAAGACAGACACTGCTATTTTTTTTTTTGAGCAGCCCAATATAATTGTTTCCTTCATTTTCTGTAAAGTAATTAAAATATTGAAACTTTTTTTCTTCATGTTTTGAAGTAAAATATAATGTGCAGTGTTCCCAATGAATGGAAATAAAAAATATTATAAGGATTTTGAGCCTTACTCACGTTTTAAAAAACACCTCTATTGTACATATATATATATATATGTAATAGTGGTGTACATATATATATGTACACCACTATATATATATATATATATATATATATATATATATATATATATATATATATATATATATATGAAATTTTACTTTAATGCTTAAGGCTTCCTCTGTCTCGGCAGGCGACTACGTGCTGATGACGGTTTACTTCGACCTGAGCAGGCGGATGGGCTACTTCACCATCCAGACCTACATCCCCTGCATCCTCACTGTCGTCCTCTCCTGGGTCTCCTTCTGGATCAAGAGCGACGCCACGCCCGCCAGGACGGCGCTAGGTACGTACGCGGTGCCGACGCCGGCGCCCCCTAGCTTCACGTGTCAGCGATTTCTGTTCCTTCTCTTCTGCATCGTTCCTGTGTCGCATGTCGCTGCTTGTTTTGTCGTTAATGTTAATGTTTTGTTTGTGCTTTTCTCTGCATGAGCTGGAAGTTACTGTGAACTGTTTACACCCCTCACCCCCCCCCCCATCCCCCCCCAAAAAAAAAAAAAAATCCCTGTTTCATCAGAACTGAGGAAACCGCAAAACAAAACTCCTTTTTGAACTGAGGATCCACATTCCTGGTTGCTGTGATTCAGACGTAAGATTTATGAAAACTGACCGACCGTGTTGCTGAGATTCCAGGCAGACGGGCTGAGCTGCTGCCGCTGCCTCGGGGGCCAAAGTTTGAGTTGTGTGCAATGTTTAATTAGAGGTGAACTTCATCCTAATACGCAAACATCACTCTATCGATGGGGGTGGGGGAGGTTTGGGGGTTGGGTGGGGGCGTGGGGGGCGTTATTAATTAGACGGGAGCTTCCTCAGCCCGAAATGGTTGACTTGTGAGCCATCTGTGAGTGTCAAGAGAGCCAAGTTGTCAAACTTGACTCTGGTGTCAGCGGAGGGACAGCTGCTGCTGCTGCTGCTGCTGCTGCTGCTAGTTCATAAGAAAAAAAGACATGAACAACCAGCGAAATTCTCCTTCGTCTTTAGTCTCACCTAAAAATGGGCAGATGGTTTTACACTAATCAGACCAACCTACTGACTTCGAACAAAGCAAGTGAGGGACGTGGCACTTCATTTCTCTCTGAGTTTCTCAGGAAGACAACATTCCCGCCACTTTTTTATCGTCGCTTCTGGCTGAGCGTGTTCCCGTTATCAACCACCTTCCATCGCTGCCATTTTTTTAATTTGCGATGCTCCCATGAGTGCAAGTCGGCGCTCTGTGTATTCACCAGAATGCTTCCTGGTCACAGCTTCTTCTTCTTCCTGCTCCGCTCTTTCTTTACGCTGCTCTTCTTCTGTGGTTTCTCAGAGCAGCTCAGCTGAAACCCCTCAAAGCCTCTTTCTCTGCAAAGGCAGGTGATTGTTCATTGCGTCCAGTGACTGTTGGGAGCTTTTCAAGATGGATGCGTTGGGTTGATGGGTTGCCTCTGACTCTGGCAGCCCTCCAGCAGAGCGCTGCGCCTCACTCGGGCGACACCAAAAACTAATTAAGCTCCAACGCGCCGCACTTGACCCTCCGAAACGAGCTAATTTCTCCAACCCGCCCGCCACCTCACGCCCGGACGCCGCTTCAGCCCTTCCGTTCACCCCGGACCTCCCACCCCCCCGCCACACTCAGCCAATATCGCCGAAGGTCATCAGCAGCGTCTCGGCGGTAATAATGGTGTAATGAACGCTTGCATTCGTCTCCGTTCGTTCATCAAGCCCGGAGGAGAAAACTTCACCCGTGGCCCTACAATGAAGTCGTCTCATGTTCTATCAAATTCAATAATAAGCCCAAGTTATTATTCAGACAGGCGCCGGGCCAAATGAGGCCTTTTCCTCTTGAGCTGCAAGCCGATCATAATGGGAGTCTGCGGCTCTGTTTTGTTTCGTGTTGTTTTCTTTTTCTTTTCTTTTTTTTTCTTTTTTTACGTGGCCTTCCAGCTTGATGAAAGCTGTCAACGTGACAGCCGCGGCATCTAAGAGCAGACGAGATGGAGACGGCGCGGGTTTTATTTTCAGGGCGCCTCGTTGGAGCCGCTGATATTTGGCTGTAACGACAACGCGGCGGCGGAACAATTATTTTAATTATTTTTAATCCGTCAAACGTCCCATAAACGAGCAGATGAAGATGCATCGGCGTCGCTTCATCTTGATTTAGCTCGCCTCCACGTTTTTTTCCCTTTTTTTACGCCGTCGGATGACAAATACGGCCTCGTTTCAAAGCATTCCGCAGCCGCTGCTGTTATTTAATCTCCATCACACTGTGCCGCACACCCGTCTCGCTCGCTCTCTCCCCCTCTCTCTCTCTGTTTCTCCCCTCCGTCGCGAGGGAAGGCATTCAAGGCTTTACGCCGTGTGGGCGCCGCCGAAGGAGCGTCTGATCCTCGTCAGACAACAGGTAGGCGAAGGGTCCGAGACGCCGGGTTCTCGCCTTCCGTCCAGATAAACATCAACATTTTGGCTCGGTGACAGAAAGTCATTTAGCCTCCGTCGGCGCTCGGCCTCGGTCCCGAGGCTGAAAGAGGAAGCGGGCAGATAAGGGGGAACAAGGCGGGAGTGGCGGGGCCAACTGGTGGGAGGAGGCGTCAAGCCCGCGGGGGAGGGAGGCGGGAGGATGGATGGGTGGGTGTGGGCGACGCGCCCGCCCTCCCTCCCTTGTCGTCCCCAAAACACGGCATCCCTTGACGCCACGCCAACCTGTTCCAGGTGGCGTTTCCAAAGAGCTGTTACTCAGGCCCGAGGGGACGGGGCTAATTCCTGGCGGAGCTCTGTCTCTGCAGCCCTGACGGCTCTTGACGGAGATGAGCAATACAGAGTCAGCCAAAATAACATACTGTATATACACATCAGGAAAAGAGACACTTGTATAAATATCTTATTTGCAAAAGTACTTCTATACATATCGAAGCTTCTTTTGATGTTTGGTCAAATTACGATAATACTGTGAAAACGACTTCTCCTACTATTTGTGGACCTTTGACAAGAAATTGGAAAATGCATGTGCAGCAATCCCATTGGACACTTGGGCCAGCGTTACCCAAGCAGTAGTTCGCCATACACGTATCTGTGTGGAAGCCAAATGTCCGCCACTTGGAGCGCTTCTTGTAATTGTAGAGACCAATGGTAATTTGTGTTAATGTTGTGATGTCTCAATAAATTTGGTAATGAAATAATTATGCAAGTTTTTCTATACCTGATGTGTGTCTACATTATTTTTGGCTGACTCTGTAAATAGGTCGTTGGTGGTAGGAATGAACCAAACCTTCAGGCTCCGCATGGATTAGAGAAGAACGGCATTTTTCTCAAAATCTTTCCTTCTGTGGTTTTGGTTTTAGGATGCTGAAGTCAGCAAGGTGTCATGTTCAATGTCATAGTCCGCATCCTCTCCGTCCTGGTGACTCACTCCCCTCGACATCTTAATGTCATCTGCCTCGACCCACCACAGGTCACCTGATTCAGTCAGAACGTACATCACCGACTAAAACGGGCGTCTTTCGATCCCGAGAGTTACGCCCATCTACGTCTTTTGAGACGTCTGCTGCTCTATTTGTTGCACGTGGCACATGTTCCCAGCACCGAGGTATTTTTGCAGCCTGGCGCGAAAGGGTCGGGGTGCAAATTGGTCTCACCTGCTTAACTCAACGGGCTCTTTGGCACCACATGCTCCGGGGAGGCAGGCAGCAAGGCACAGGATTTGTCGGCTGGCAAGGCTGATTGGCGTAGTTTTGACTGGATTATCTTGGTCACCATCCGTGGAGTCTGAACGTTAAAGGTAAAAGTTAAAGCCCCACCAATTGTCACATCCCGAAGGATGTAAAATTAGAAAAAAAGAAAAAAAAGTTCAACATGTGGTATATGAAGTTTGCGATTATCTCCAACTCGAAAAAGACGAGGTTGCGATGCCTTGAAGACGTCAACAGTGTCATGAATCGTTTTCTGGTGATGTAATTGGCTGCTGTAGCAGGATGTGGGCACCGGAGGCAACAGGTACTTTAATGGGGTGCAGAGGGGGTGTGGAACCCGCATTCTCACATTGCATGAGTTGTTCCATACACTCCGAATACTGCAGAATTGGGTTGCACAATGCTTTAAAAAAGACAATCACAATTTTTTTTTGGCGGGTAGAATGGAGATCAAAAAAGTATGACAGAATTGTCGCCATTTAGAAATTAGATTGTTGCAAGTATGAATCGACTTCGCAAATTTTGTTTTTCTTTCACGATTAATCGTGCAGCCATACTGCAGCTTACCTCCGTACTAAATAGAAAGCGGTCGCATGTATCCTGGCCAATAAAATGTAAAACTGCCCAGGGGAGCGCTTTCATTCGTGAAACTGCAGGGGAAGCTCTTTCTCTTCTCGTGGAACTTGTTATCCGTCATAAATGCGACAATAAGAAAAAGGACGCCCGCGCATTTATCCCGCTCGCCGCATTGTTTATTCCTCCAAACTACCTCACAAACACGGCTCTCGTGCTGATGCTGAAACGCCCCGTCACTGTCGATACGTCAGCCCAAGACGGGAAGACTGGCAGAGCTCCTCTGCGGGAATCTCTACCCAGAATGCATTAGGTCTGAGATGAGAGGCGATAGCGGAGGCTGAGCTCCGGACGAGATGGGCGAGATCCAAACCGGACGCTCTCTTCACGACCGAGGATGTTTTTCGTGCTTTTGTGGTTTCCCTCTTACGCGGTGACAGCACAGCGTGCTCTTATCGGCGTCACAAAAGGAGCCCTTGTGTGGCCCTCCGACTGATTTTATAAATTACAGACGTCCCTCCAGCCAAGGCCTCTTCAGTCAGATTAGGCCGAGGTTCCCACACAGCGCTTTTTCATCCCGAGTCACTTGCGCGCTAATTTGAAACCATCAACATAATTACCGCCAAACACGTGTGCGTGATCATGTTTTTTGTGTTTGTTTGTTTTGTTTTATGTTTCGTTGCGCCGCGCAAGCAGGCGGAAGAAGGGGAAGGGAACCGCCTCCGTGGCTTTCCCCCAAAAAACAAGTCTTTTTTTTTTTCCTTTTTGATTTATTTCCCCTCGGTTGCCCCCGCCGCATAATATCAGCTTTCACTTCCGCCGACTTTGCCTTGGCGTGCATATTCATGGGCCGCTGTGATCTCCGAACAAACATCCCGATGCAGACAGACAGTAGCAGGTTTCATGGCTGCGAGGGATGTGAGCTTCACGCTAACAAGCTCGCCTCTCTGATGAATCAAACGGATATTTTTAGAAATGTTTTATTCTCACGCGTGCGGATGTACGGTTTGTCGAAATCCTCTGACTGGCTTTTTTTTTTTGTTTATCTTCCCTCAATTAAACAAGTTAATGCATCAAACAGGACTAACACGCACAACAATAACGCTACATTGCAAAATCTGTAATTGAAAGAATTAATTCGCATTCCATGTCCTTAAAGGTTAAGGAAATTAAAACACGAGCTTGGAGGTTATGATAAGAAATAGTTTACTAGTTAACTGGTCACGAGAATATAAATAGTACCTAACCGTATGAATTTAATAAGCTCTATACTGTATTTGTCTGTTGACTGGACTAGTAGAGTGATTTTGGTGTTGCAGAATTTGTGTAAAGACAGTTTGCTGTGGCTCACAGTCAGATTTTAATAGCTAATTAGTTAACCTACAGAAATCTTCCGTTTAGAACCCAACACTAAACCAATAAACAGCAAATGGCAGCCATAGGATGGCGCTCAATGCTAACCATAATCCATCGCACTATAATGTTTAGTCGACGCTTAACTTTCGAAGCATTTAAAATAAATCAGCTCGCATTCACAATCAGGGGTTGGAAACTTCAGATCGCAACGGCTGTCAAAACGCACAAATACAAGGCGATGTTAAGCTGTTAGTTAGTAATACGTTTACCTTAAGCACATCATTTATGGTTAAACAAGTTTGTCCAAAAAACTGCACATTATCGCAATTACACTTAAGTCACCAAATGAGACAATAAAGCCCCTTTCCCACTAAAATTAGGGGGTTGACACTGTGTGTTTTTTGAACGCAGGACGACTCCCAATCGATCAGCAATTAGTCCCTTTCCCATGGACCAAAACCAGCGGGGTCTCACCCCCGTCGGCAAGCTGCACCCCCTCCACTTTCACCACTGCGTGTCTGCAAGCCGATCAGATCAGAGCCGAGCCGATCGGAGCCGATTTCAGCCCAGGCGGTCCCTTGCCGGGTTGTTTGACGTGTTTCGGCGCAGCTCGGTGAGCCTTCCCCACTGCCACCAAATGCCAATAGCTGGACTACATTATGTTTTTTGGCCAGTGGGAAAGGGGCTATAGAAACTGATTGTTCAAGCATATCCTTAACTAACTGATAGTTAAGAATAAACATGTTGCAGCGAGTTATTTACATTATAAACTGATAATGATCTCCATCCTCCTGGCGCTCCATTCCTCAAACAGTTTGACATCCAAATGCGTGTTCAAACATTGATTCCGACATCGGAAGTGTTGAGCACTTTGCGGACATCGGCAGCATATTTACTTTGCACAGCGGGCATAAGCGCGGTCGCTTTTCTCACTCGTGTGTGACGGTTCCATTTTTTATTTATTTATGGACGTGCTCTGTCTCGACACGAGGCTTTCGTCGGACTCATTCAGACGGCTGGCACAAGCCAGAATCACCCAATTAGTCATCATGAATTTTCACACACAAAGCTGACAAATGACCTTGTGTGGAAATGCACCCCAACCCCGAACCCCCACCCTGCAAATTTGTGCGCACAGCTCGTGTCAGGGAAAAAGTGAAGCAGCGTGTTTTTGTTCCGTTTTTTGTTGTTCGTTGAGCTTCTCCTTGACGGTGATCCAACAGTGTTTGACTTGATAGTTCTGGTTTAGTTATGGTGGGGGGGCCGGCTGTTCGTTTACCTAGTCCGGTGCTCAAACCTAATAAGCAGATATTGTGTGTGTGTGTGGTGGGGGACTTAGGGGGGGTTCTAGACGAGCTCTCCACCAGAGGAGGTAGCTGGAAATAGACGGGAGCAACTCGTCTCCATGGAAACGGCAGACAAAAACAGTGGCACACTCTGCCATGAAAGACGTGGGAGAGCGGGATGAAAGGGGGGGTGCAGTGAGGAGAGGGGTGGGAAGCTCACCAGAGCCGAGTGAGTGTCCCAGCGGTCGACGTCGGTGCCCCGAAGGAGGAGGGGGGGGGGGCTGGTGGCAGTCGCATCACCGCTTTCATGCTAATAGGCAACACGGCCAAACTTCAACACTTCGAGATTGGAGAGTGTGTAATTTCTTTCACGGATGTCGTCACTGCGACAGCCTTGTTGTCTTTATTGCAATGCTTAATCTGAAATCAATGCCTTGGGTTGCATTTTCTAGAGAAATTAAATTCTGCACTTTTAACTCGCAAATTCCGATCGTGCATCGAGGAGATACACTTCTGGGGCGAAAGAGAAAAAATATTTAGATTTTGATGTCTTGCAATGTTGTAAATTTCTACTCCTGCTTGTTTAGTGTCTTTGTTAATTGTATTGCTTTTTCAATTTGGTCTGTCTCGGCCTGCCGCCATTTAGTTCTTTTCATTTTAAAGCGCTGAGGTCACACGTTGGTTGTTTTGGTTTGAATAAACACAAACTCCAAATACACTTTCTTGGACACGTCCCAGAAAAACGCCTGGAAAGAATCAAATTTGCCAACATGTCCGCAAGGAGCCCCTCAGATTGTTTACGAGTGGTGGGTGAGGACATTAATAAAGCGATGCAGAAAAACGGCGCACTTAAAGACACGGCAGAGCTGAGGCACGGTGATGAGACGGCGGCCGCTCAGTGAAGCGGCCTGAGGAGGCTCCATCGCAAGCTTCTAATATCCAAAGAGTCCTTCAGGTGATGAAGGAAAACAAACGAAAGATCAAAATGACTCAGTAGTTGCAGATTGTGGACCTGGGAGCCAGGCCGAACAATAGGTCTCCTGCAGAAAAAACTAAAATGTCAAGTGTGGAGGGCTCGGGGATAGAAATGAAAAAAACTGAAGCCGTGATCTCTCCTCAAGTAGCCCGAGAGATGAAACAGCAGAATGGTGGATCTAAAAGTGAAGTAAAAAAGGCTGCTTTGGGAACATGTTTAAACGATACCTACGTTTGAAAGTAGCAAAAGTCTGCTGTGACTGTTTCTGCCAAAGGTTGAATTGATCTTTATCTCCCAGCCAAGCCAAGTGGAATGCTTTCAACAGATTTGTAGATCAACGGGCTGATGAAACGATCCATAGGAAGCGTTGGGGGGATGCAAAATTTGAAGTTCATTGTACAAACTGTTTCCTGTTGGTGCGAGGCTAGCATTAGCCGAGCAGTGTCGCTAAAACTGAAGCCAAAGCCACGCTGAGGTCTGTGGCTTTTTAAATCACCTCGCGACAGTCATTCATTTTGATTGGTTACATGAAACTTACATTGTCTTTCCATTACTTTTCCCATTGGCCATCTTCAGGAGCAAGATTCCACAGTTTTTGCTTCTTTTTTTTCAGTTCACCAGCTGCTCGACGAGCTTAAATGAGCTCATCGCCTTTGCAGACATGCCACCAGAATTGCGCCTCGGGCCTTTGGAGCCTCTTGAGACACAGAGGTCGCATTGGAGTCAAGAGGCCTAACCCTAACCCTGGCACGGTTCCTCAAGTTCTGATCGGCAAGGGAGCCAAAGCAGTACGGAAAAGGAAATTTGGTTTTAATTATTCAGGCCTTCCAGCAGGTCCGGTTTAACGTCCCCAGCGAGACGGGACTGACCCACCCGCTTTCCACGTGCCCACACGGGTAATCCCAGTCGTGACCGGCCACCCGGAACGCAGTGGATATCCATCGGGAATTCCTGTCCGCTCTGACTTTTTGCTCTTGCGTTTGCGTTCGCATCACTTGCTAAACACCAACCCTCTCCCCTCTCACCTCAACCTCCTTCCCCCCTCCAGGTATCACCACTGTGTTGACCATGACCACCTTGAGTTCGGTGGCCAGGAACTCGCTGCCACGGGTCTCCTACGTGACAGCCATGGACCTCTTTGTCACAGTCTGCTTCCTGTTCGTCTTCGCCGCCATGATCGAGTACGCCATGCTCAACTATTACTCCTACAGCGTGCGCCGGCCTCCCCCCAAGACGCGGAGAATGGTATGTTTATCGTGAAAACCAGTGTGTCGTCGTTATATGTGCCGAGTCGTCGTTTTTCGTCATCACTTTGTGCAAATAACCACTGACTGTGATGTTGTTAGCGACTGAACGGACAATGTGCAAAAGTAAAATCAAATCTTACGGGGGGCCCCTGGTGGCGTGCCACAGTATAGGTCCCCTCAAACAAGGTTCCGCTCAGAAATGTGAGACCACAGCCATCTTAATCGTTAAAGGTTGCTAAGGTGTGTAATATTTGGAGATTTTGAGAAGAAACAGCGACATCAAGTGGTTAAACTTTAGATCGCGGCGCTCACTCTCCCCCTCCCGACCGTGCCAGTGAACTGTGCACACAAACCAGGATACCTCGTCCACCTTCTGCTTCGTTGGTTGATTTGAGGACGCGAGCGTTCACCCTAAAAACCAAACGCGCTGTCAGGCGGCCAACTAACTAGGAACCAGACCCTTGCTCAATGTATATTCTTATTTGTAAATATGAACCGTTCTATGGGTAGGACAACCAAATTTCTTTTACGATACTGCAAGTGTACACTTTTATTAATGTATTTATAGGCAGTATATGAAACTTTTACAAATCTAGAAATTGTAAATCAGTCCAAATTTTACACACTGGACCTTTAAGTCTTTATCCTAAATGAATGATTGGACGATATAATCATCTAATCATTCCACACAGTACTAAAGACCAGACACAGGCTCCTTGTAGAAGCAAAACTAAAGGCAGAAAGACTTTTGTTGTTGTTTTTTACAAAAGCTAATGTGTGTCGTGGATACATCAATATTCAGGCACTATATGTGGTGAAAGTTCTCCCCCACACACACCCACACACTTCCCACCCTCCCAGCCAGCACGTAATGAAAGTCTTGCGTGGAAAGCATCACATCTGGTCGACAGGGACTCGGGTCTCATTGAAGCCATAGCAACAACCAGGAGCCCTCAAGACCCCCGCGGCTCCCCATGGGATTGCTCAGAGTGGCGGCTGCATCACCGCCCGGACAAAGGAGGCGAGGCGCTGAGATGAAAGTGCCACAGCTTTCAGAATGTTTCAGAGTGTTTACTCACTCGAGGAATCGGGTGAGAAGAATTCATGGTGCGCGTGTCACGCTGGAGTTAGCGGCCAGGGAACGGGTTGGCTGCAAAGGCTGGCGATTGGTGTCTCACGTCAAACAATGACGGCCTTTAGGAAATTAAATTGTACCGTATATGCATATATGTACCTATAGATGTATATGGATGAATTGTTCAATGTGCAATCAACTTCAAAAAACCTTAGATACAAATTTGCATGACATATTCTCCCAACAAAATGCTGAAACAAGCCTTATTTTTGCCTATAAAGTACAAACCATGAGATAACCTGAATATCAGTAATACAGAGAACAAATACAAAAAAACTAAATATTTGAAACTTAAATTATTCTTCTTAATTATATCACATTTCGATAATTTTTCCATGTAATGCTTAAAGTATTTTGCCCTTCAGTACGAACGGGGATCTACACAATTCATCACTGAGCCCATTTCACAGTTTAACTCCCAAAAACGGAGCACATCTGTATTTCTCATTGGTTCTCTCAGTACGTTAATTATATATATATATATATATATATATATATATATATATAAAAAAATATATATATATATATATATATATATATATACATATATATCTACACATAGATATGTGTAGATATATATGTCTACATGTATAGAAGTAATGCACAAGGCTTGCTGAAACGTGCATTTCTCTGCCTCCGTGGCTGCACACGTGCAGTGGAAAGCACTTCTTTTTCTATGAATCGCTCCAGCGCGAGAGCCCGACACCGTGCGTGGGCGCCGTCAAGGCTGCACCGACCGCGTAGGCACCGCGAGTCAGCCACCGCCGCTGCACTTTTTCCCACTCGCAGCCCATCTCGTCCCCCCACCCACTTCACATTTTGTTCTCGGCGTTCGCAAGCCAAGTGGCTCAAAGCATTGAAAAAAAAAATCTAAGCTTTAGCGTTTGGTTCTCGTTGCGTTTAGTGTCTTCTCTGGCCAAGTCCAGAAGCCAATTTTTCCCACTTTGGCTGCATGTCGCCTCCTTGTGCCACCCACCCACCCACTTACTCATCTGCATCCCTACAGTAGTGGCATGTAACCCAGAGGGAAGCGCCAGTCCAGCTCCAATTTTTTCGAAAGTAATTATTCAGCATTGTTGTGTTAAAAAAAGAAAGAAAGAAAGAAGAAAGGAAAAATAGCTCCGTTAATGTGAATATGGAAAGGTTTTCAAATGGCAAAGATCTCTTCAAGGGGGCTTAAACAAACACGTGAACCAGATTTCAGGAACAAAAACCTCTCACGACTCTGAACAGCATTGACTTTTTCGCTGCATTGAAACAGAGTCAATAATCCCTGCTTTGTCTTTCTTCTCTCACACTGCTCGTATCGAGTTTTACAACTTGAACTTCTTCGATTTCGACTCAGTCCAGGGTTTTAACCCGCTTTTTGCCTCTTGCGCTCAGCTGAGCCGCCAAGCTTCGTTTTTTTTAGTTTTTGTTTTTTGGGTGTTTTGCATTAGCTCCAGGGTTCAGGTTAGTTTCCGGATGTCCTGGTCATTGTTTTCCTATTTCAACTTGACACTGTGTTTGTTTTGATTCCGGCCATCAGGGATGGCTAAGTGGCTATCTCTGAGCCACTTACCTTGTGTCAGTCGTCTGGTGGTAATGTCAGCGTAAATTTTTTCTGCCGGTTTATGTGTGACAGTTTTTCAGATTGCATTAGTATTAAAATTATTATAAAACCAAAATAGAACAGAGTGTCGGCTAACGTAAAAGCTACTGACACCGAGGTCGCCAAGGTAAAATGGGACACATTGGCTTCTTCTTACCCTCTTGCTCTCCCGCGGCAGGCGTACTCCACCTTCAGCGTGGTGCACAGCCCGCGGCCCATGATGCCCGTGGGCAACTCCCTGTTCTGGAACGACTACGAGGACAACTGCCTGTACGAGTGCCTGGACGGGAAGGACTGCACGAGCTTCTTCTGCTGCTACGAGGAGTGCAAAGAGGGCGGCTGGAGGAAAGGTCGGGTCCACGTCAACATTCGGGAGTTGGATTCCTACTCCCGGGTCTTTTTCCCCACCTCTTTCTTGCTTTTCAACATAGTCTACTGGGTCAGTTACCTCTACCTCTAGTTTGTCGACGACGGGCCCCGGCAAGACTGGGTCTCTGCGCCAAGCTACCTTTTTTTTTTTGGATATGGAATTGTGGAAATTTGGAGGAACTTTATTTCTGCTCTGATTATCAGTGTGGAAGATTTTGCTTCAGGCGAAGGGATCCGTCTTGGTCATGACTTTTTTTTTCGAGGGGGGTGGCAGCAAACAGCTACAGGTGACACTGTCGAACTTGTAGAGTTTTGTTTTATGGGATTTTTTTTTTGTCTGCGAAGCACCCATAGTGCCTTCCTTAGAAAGGGTGCGGCATAAAGAGACACAGTTTCAGAGTTCCCTCCATCGTCTTTTCAACTTTTTTCCGTGACAAGGCCACACAAGGAGCTAGCGGGTTCCTTGGCGTGACAAGACAAAAAAAACTTTTACCACTGTTCCTTTTGTAGCACATTAGTTTTAGTTGTACCCCCTCGAATATTTTTCTCCTTTCTTATATAGTAACATTTTATTATCGTCCCTTCTATATTCCTCTTCGAGTTGTTTGGATTTTCACAGCGAGTCGACGAGCTCACAAGTCTGTTTGTAGTGGCTGAGTATTAAGTTTGTGTCTAGGGCAGTTGGCTGCCCGCTAAAATATTGACTGTCTTGGTTTAACAGTGGTCTATTGTTGGTTCAAACAATTAGCTTTTTTTTTTTCCTGTCCACAATGCTTTGCGTACCCAGCGACGCTGTTCACGGTAGAATACCAAAAATGTTGTTCATGTTCAGTTGCATCAGTGCACATGAAATGTACAGGGACCACATCAATGCATACCATTCTAATCATGCCATTACTAAACAAGCTAATCCCATCCACCCTCCCCCACCAGCACATATGTGGCAGAACATAAACGGATTACTGTCGGCGCTTTCTATTCTTGACAGCCATATACCATATAGTTTTTTTTATTTAGGACACAAACATTTGCTGCACATCGGCTTTAATTGATTCTTCAGTTGGGCCTTTTGCACAAAGTTGCTCATTTCTGAAGGCAGACAAACCTGAACCATGCCAACAAATAACCAATAACGCAGCACTATTGTAGCCATGAGTGAGGTCAACTTTTCTGCCAGTCTGCCTTGGATATAACCGGCTTTTGTACAACAATTTTATGGTTGATTCCCCATTTCTGTGTTTGTTAATTCATGACAAAAACACCTATAGCCCCCCCGCCCCCACTCCCCTCTTTTTATAGCTTAGCACAAAGGCTTGTCGTGTGGTTAGAAGCTAGAAAGACCCTTTGGATTGCCAACATTGTATAATTTATGTCGGGCAACTAAAATGAAAGTACATGACTTTTAGGTAAAAGGTAAACGGGTGTCGCCACACTTTGCGTTTCCAGAAACGCAAACCATGTAACCAGCATTTAACGTCTGTCTTTAGGGAACAAACACTTTTCTCCGCAACCAAGTTGGGAAACGTGGTTCTCGTCAGCTTAATATCCATCAGTTTTAACAGGACATGAACTGAAATAAATTGTACTTGCTAAACTTTCAACTTAAAAACTTTCCTTCCCCAAATCTGCCACAATCCTTCAAATTGTCCTACTTTATTGAAGAATTTGGTAAACTGGCTTTCGGCTCCAAAGATGCAATTTAGCAGTTTTGAAAATACTTTCTAACCATCTAAATACAAAGAACCTGTATTCAATACTATACCTATGTGGGTAAACCCCAAATATTTTTTTTGTTGGCATGAAGGCCGTCCGGTATCTATTGACTGCCGGCAACAAAAAAAAAAAAGAAGAAACAAGTTCTGGCCTGATCCCCAAAAGACCCGCAGAAAAGTATGTTTTCTTTCACTGGAGTTATTCCATCTAATTTCTGAACATAAAAATGGCCTAAGAAGAAAAAGTACCGGAGAAAAAGTTGAGTCGCTCCCAAGGCCTCGGAAAGATGGATTTTTTTCTCCACATGTTGTGACGCTCCGTTCGCTGCTTGCATGTGGTACACGGAGCGATGCTGAAAAATGGATGATCAAGGACGGCTGCTGATGACCCCTGATGGAGCACCACTCTCCCTGCTGGAGGCATGTAAAATTAATGCCATGGACGGAGGCATTGGGGGATGAGTTCAAAACAACCTGGAGGAGCTGGCGACGGGACATTTTGTTTTTGTGTTGTTTTTTTTCCCTCCACCAATTTATCGTGCTTTATTGCTTTAACGCCCTGTCGAGCAGTCCGCCCCTCCTGTACACGCCACGTGTTTGTATGTTCAGAGACGAGCTTTTCTGTACATTGTTACCCAATTAATGTTTCTATTTTCGTACAGCTCTATATGGAATGTAAGCCGGTGAAGCCACTAGCGAGGCCCCGAGTCAGCCGTCGTTTCAGTTCAGCCTGTTCAAAGCAGCTCCGGCGACTTTGTTTTGCGCGGGTCCTCCATATTCATCGGGTCTCCAGACGCGCTTGCATCCGCGTCTGTGCTCTGCAAGTCTAATTGGCTCAAGTGGTGCTGGACAAACGGCTGATGGGGGGAGGCGTTCCGCTGATTTTGATTTCGATTCCGCCGACTCAATGGGGGCTTTTGAAATTCTGGTCTTTGTCTTACGTTCCTTTTTGTGTGAATGTACTTCACTTTTCGAGCTGTGTGATTGTCAGTCTCTACCACCTTCCCTTTCCTGTCCCACCATGTATAGTGACCTTATCCTATATTGCACTTTGCTGTCCTATCTCGTGCTGTGTTCATTTGTCTTCCTACTTCTACCATGTCTTGCCTTGTCCTGATCTGTTGTGTCTTTCCGGATCTGCCCTATCCCATCCTATCCTATCCTATCCGACCCCATCCTACCATATCCTATTCCATTCCATCCCATTCATTCCACACCTTACCCTACCCTACCCTACCCTGCCCTACCCTATCTTATCCCATCCTATCCCATCCCATCATATTCAGCCTGGCTTGTGCTCTCCCGCCTGTCCTATCCAGATGAGTTCTCAGGACAGGGTTTGCGTCCCAATCATTCCAGTCTTGGCCCACTCTGACCAGTCCTGTTCCTGCTTGTTCCGTCAAACACTCCGAACCGACTGAACTGAACTGAACTGAACGCTGCTTGGCCTACACTTACAGTAAACTCTCCTCACCTCTAATGTTTCTGCTACACTTTATAAGTGTCTTAGTCAGTTGAGAAACTTCATTTTAAACAAAAAAAGACACTATTTTCTACATCTTGAAACTCCACCTGCGTGTATCAAACCGGCCGGGGACCTGCATTTAAAAAGCCTCTTTGGAAGAGGAGTGCTGACCCAGGATCAGCGCCGGCAGGCATAATGAAGCCGCTCAAGAGCCTCTCCCTCCCGGAGACCCCAATCAGCGCCGCCGAACAGCTTCGCCCTGCCATCACATTTTGTTTTGATTGTCGGCGGGCTCTCCGGGGAGTGTGGAGGTGGGGATATATGACGGAACTGCCGCTCTGATCTTAGATCAGCACTCTGGGGGAGCAATATCTATGAAAGGGCGAGCTCAAGAGTGGAAATAGGTATCTTTTTCTAGTGCGTGGTATATTGCTTATATTAATAAATAATGTTTTGGTCAAGTGCTACTGTGGAGTCTTTTTTCTTGATGGAGATTGCATCGGCAAAAATTGCCTTTGCTTTCTACACTGTCATACCTTGTTTCTGTTCTCCAATAAAGCTTTCTTAACGACTTCAGAGCCAAGGTTCAAAGTCATAAACATTGTGTCTAATACAAAGACTATTACTACAAAGTAAATGTATCTGAATTCTTCCAAAGCACAATACACTGAGGCACTGGTTGTAGACATAACATGGATTCAAGTATAGTTGATGGCAATGATATTAAATGCAAACTATGAAATGCAATACATGTTAAAAGTTGAATCAGTAATTGTTTTAGTCCACCGTGTTCTTGACCACAGTGGTCTTCCCCTTCTGGGGTAGTCATTGTATAAACATGATGTATCCTAGTTGTGATGTGCATGAGACACAAGGTTCTCACACCCTGAAGACTCGTCGCTAACGATGCAGTGGGTTTGGGGCGTTCAAGACCCTCTGACTCATGCGGCCCAAGGTGTCGCCATCTCTGACCTTGAAACAATCGCAGTGACACCGTTTTTCCGAACAAAACATTTTTTGCCCTCCGCGCATATTATTGCTCTCATTAAGTCCAAGAGAGAGAGAGAGAGAGAGAGAGAGAGGGAGAACGTCTAATCAATGTCCTGGTGGGTGGGGATGTTGACCAATCCTGTCGTTGTCAGGCAGTACATTAGGCCGGTTTACAGTTGTCCTCGGGCCGCCTGCTGTCCTAATGATGGTAACGGCGCTAATGCTCGCTGACAGATGCACGGGCACATCATCGATTTTTTTTTTTCTTCCTCCTGTTAGTGGTTGATGGCCTAGTTCATAGCGAGCGGCGTGAATGAGAGCGCGAGTCGAACTGTAAAAACCAAACCGAGGGGTTGAATATTGCAGCGCTAAAGCTGGAAAGAAGCTGCTGCCACCACCTACGCAAGGCAAAGCAGAGTGGCACGCTAACACAGTGGAAACAGAGGCAGAAGTGTGCGTGTGTGTGTGTGTGTGTGTGTGTGTGTGTGTGTGTGTGTGTGTGTGTGTGTGTGCATGCACAGATTTAATTCATGAGCTTCGCTCTTGTCTATGAAGCGACGCCGTTGCTCTCGATGGGACGGCACGTGCGCAGGGAATTGATGAGTTTGCATACACGTGTCTGAGTGCGTTGCAGCGCGCGTGTGTCTACCGCGCATTCGCGTCAGAGCTCCTTGGCTTGGGGTTAAGATTTGCCAGCATTCTCCTGAGTTGAAGAGTGAAAAGTTTCACATTCATTGCTTCACATTCTTGTCATGTGTCCATTTAGCAAATAGGCCGTAGAAGGTTCTTGTCCTTCTTTTGCAGCATTCAAGCAAATTTTACTAGCGGCAGCCATGGCTTACAACTCATTGTACATTCCTTACCCTAACCTGTATTTTTTTTTTTTTTTTTTTTTTAGACCAGCTGCTCTTCCTGCCTCTTTATCTGCAAAATAAGCTAAAGTGACAGTGAAATCCACTGCATGGTGGCCAAGATGAATGAGTCACATGTCGTTGAAGTAAACTCATGATTAATCGGACTGAAATGCCATGTTAATGCGGAGCAGAAATCTGCTCGGGTGCTACTGCAGCCGTTCAAGTCTGTCATCTCTCCACATCTGAAATATTTTAATTAGGACCTGCCACAGCTTTCAGGAATGCATTGTCCGAATGTCAATAGCATCTCTCACAGCTTTCGACTCTAGCCGAAGTCACATTAGTTTCTTATCGGAGCTCTCTGATAAGGAGGCACAAAAGTTGGGATAAGGGGATTGGATGAGCTGTATTTCAATGACGAGTCTGTGCCAACTGCCCGAAATTCTAATGGGGTCGATCTGATCCCTCCACACGATAATGATGGAAAATGGGAAGCGGTAGTTACGCATTCATTCATTTTGTCTGTTAATGATGATGAAACGATTGGCTAATTTTACAGACGTGAAGCTCATTTAGCTGCAGTGTTCACTCATTTGTAAGATGTAAGCAAAAATAAGTGCGGTTGTGTCCGATTTAGTCCAACAATTGGTGGGTGACAAATCTGTGGGGCCAATGTTCTTTGTCCGAACGGAGTCACGCAACACAGAGCTGTGATTGAGTCTTGATTAGTGACAGTATCAGACCAGCGCAGCTCTGTGTTCATTCATCAGCGGCAACAGGGAAAAGGCTGCAGCGCTATAAAACCCACTCAGTTGAACGCATCGATTATGACCGTACATGGAAGGGAACAATCTGTGACCTGAATGCCTGCAAGTGTATGAGCTCCTTAGAGTAGTGGATTTTGAAAGAAACATCAATTCTGTCATTGCATCATCTCTCACATCAATCTTGGCAGCAGAGCGACCTGATGAGACAATCTTGTGCTCGGCGACGCATTGACAATATGCAAGTCCAGATGGTGTTTCTTTTTCTTCTTGCTTTACCGATTGTCAAAACATATATATATATATATATACACATATACATATATATGTGATATCAGTCTTGGTTATATCTACAAGGTTTAGCCAAGAGTTGGTGAGCACGGTGTGAGCCCCCTCTAACCAGTCGACTTGGCCAAGACCCGGAAAAGGTCGACGTGTTTTTATAAAGTAAACCGCTGCTGACAACATGCATTTGATGGAGACTGCTGCTGCACTCTTTCAGCATGTCTAGGTTTCATCAGTCTCGGCTGGTTCTTTCAAGCGCTAAAGGGAGCTGTAATCGGCCGCCGGCTGAGGCTTTAAATTCAGTGAGATGATATGAGAACAAATTGATCTTTTCATTGCAGAGAAAGAGACAAAATTGGATCTTTGCTTGGCGTTTTGTATGTCGACGCAATAAACGCAACTCAACAGCGGTTCCTGGGTGCACAGTTGCTGTGTATTTAGCAACCCGGGCCCTGTTATGTTCCAGCTAGCATGTCTTCATTTCTGTCACAGGCTGACAGATGCTTTTGGTTTTTTTTGTTTGTTTGTTTTTTCCGGTCATCATTATCTTGGCTGCCGAGCTTCTTCCCTGCATACAGTATCATACAATCTTTGCAAGTGCTGCATATAATTGGCTATTTGTTCCAAGCTGTTTTGATTGCAACAGTGGTGGAGCTATGGGAGCACAGGTAAACAAAGAGGGTATTATTTTTCTTGAAAGCATTTTCAGTCCACTCGCCTCTGTACATAATTGGTGCTGTCAATTGTCCCCTTCATGCGTCTGTTGTCCCGTCAGCGGCTTTTTTTTTTTTTTTTTTTTTTTATGTCTCAACAGTCGATCGTCACCGCTTGCATTTTCAAAAACATTATGAAAAGAAGTCGGATAACAGTATCAGGGGTAGCTGTTTCACAACAAAGCGACTTCTCCGAAGAGACCAGGTACCTGGCCTACTTATCACCGCTGTTTGATGCTAAAATACTAAAACTCACACCACAAAAAAAGAGAGAGAAAAAAAAATGAAGACTGAGTGATTTGGCGGTTCCAGCCTCAGGGCAGCAGACAGAAAATGATTGCTTCAAAGACTCTGAATAGTTGGAACGAGACAGAGAATATTTAATTGGTAATAGAGGGTAAGCGTGAAAGTCACAGTGAGCGACACCTCTTTGGAATGTTGCCACTGATGTGAGCTCAGTCAAGAATTGCTTCATCATCTCAGGCAGGTTTGAGAGAAACAGACAATCAGCACAAAGATACGTCACATTCAGGGAGTTTCAATAGGGGGGTGTTGGGGAAAATAGCATGTTGGACGTGTCGAAGGCAACAAATTGGACACGCAGACAACACAAATGAGGGAGTGTGGCAACGTGCTGCATAAGCAAATGGACAAAAACATTCATCGGAGGGTTTTCTCTCGGGAAATTTGCTCATCTCATTGTTTTTTTCAGACCATCAGCTACATGCAGAAATGGTAACCAGTCTGCAGCAGAGCGTGGTGGTGGTGGAGGAGGAGAAGAAGGAGGAGGAGGAGGAGGAGGAGGAGGAGGAATGCCCACCACTGACGGCTTCATTAAAAATGTATCCTGTTTCTGTCTGGGCGCCTAAAGTAACAAATGGGAACTCAGGGGAAATCTGACCAAAAATAGTTGCATGCATTGTTGTTTCAAAAAAAATATGGAGATTAATCATTATCTTTCCAACCGAGGGGTTTGGGTGGGGAGAGATCTGATGAAAGTGTAAAATCTGCTGGGATTGTCTCTAAACCCAGCGACAGACATCAGGGGCCCACAGAGTTTGATTTATTTTGGTCATTTCCATTTAGGCTTCTGTGATATTTAGGTATATACGATCATTTTTGCTGCTTTTATAATATAACACCTTTTGCTGTTGGGCTTTCTGTATGCAGTTCACCAAATATACATGCACTGTTCGGGCCAACCTCCACAGGTGCCCGGATACTTTGGCCTTCCCCCACTTGGAACGTCCTTTGTTTCCGTCTCTGGGGAGATCCATTGACCAGCACGGTGATTACATGGCAGTGATTTGGAGAAACGAGCAGCCGTTATCCAAACAGCTGTGGCAGCTCTCCCGAGGCATTCTTTTTTTGTGGGGGAAAGAGGGGTCCTGCGAGTGAGGAACCTGTGTCAAAGTCATCATGATGACCAGCTGTTGCCGCCTCGCACGTTACTCTCCAGAGGTCTTTGATTGGGATTAGTTCTGGCCCAGCTGCCGTCCAAAAATAATGGAACAACCAGTCAGAATTTAAGCTCAGGTGCTCTGTATTACTATCATCCGTCCATCCATCCATCCATCCATCTTGCACAGAATTGAGTCATAGTGGCACCATACCAAGCACATTGGCCTCTTTCTACACCTTATGCTGCTTCTTTTAGGGGGATCCAGCAATGGTTCCAGACCATGCATGGTTGCTAATCCCTTCAGTCTCAAATCAGTCCCCAGACCTCTGGAGTACCTCAGTTGGTACCATTTGAAGTACTTCTTGATTACGTCCCAACCGTGTCCCAAACCTCAGTCTAGAAAACCTCTCCAGGGACCTTCAGAAATTTGTATCTGCAGCCTTGTCATTTTGGTCAGTAGCCAAAGTTCACGATCATAGCTGAGGGCGGTGGTGGACCAACAAAAAAGGAGGTATGACTTCTTCTTTGCTACTCACGGCACCACTGCAGCTGCGAGGACACACCAACTGTCTGCTTGTTTGTCGTGGTCGAGGCGTCGCGGCTGTACTTTAACAGACCTCATGCCTTTGGAATACCAAATACACAAGCTGTTTGTGCGTGAAGTCTTGTTTTTAACGGGATTTCTTCAACAGACCTTGAGAAAATGGACAAGCTCACACAGCGAGTGTCTTCAGAGATAAGCAATGTGAGGCAAAAAGGAATGAAACAAAAATAAAACTTGCCAGCCTACGTCTGCGCTTGCTCCCTCGCAAATGCCTTTTAAAAGTTCAGCATAGCCAGTCAGGCGGAATGCTGGAGTTGCGCCGTGATGTTTTCTAACCTGAGGCAAAATTGACACCAATCCGCTGGCAGCTGCTACCTTGCAGAAGGCTCTCTCTCTGGATCTGGGAGTGAGAGAGGACAGATGCTTGTGCGGAAGTGAGACAAAAAAAGATGTCTTTTTGTTTTTTTTAAAGGCAGCCAGAGTGTTCTGGGGTATGATGTTCAGACGAACAGCATCTGGGACAGAGGGTGACATTTAGTGAGACACACCTGGTTTCACCCCCTTTTGACTGTTTATGCAACTTTTGCCACACTGTGTTTCAAAGACTATGTAATCTTTTTACCCTTAGATGTCGTACTTTTCCACTGTGGGAGCCATCTTGCCTGTATTGCAACGGTTGGGCGACCGTTTTTGAAAGCTACGCTATCATTAGCACTGAGTGGTATCCATTTGCAGCTATTTGTTGTTTGTTGGGACAGTATTAACAGAGGAAGGAAGTATTTTGAAGTTGTGTGCTGCTTGTTTTGTACACAGCAAAGGACTGAACTTGAATGAGCTGAATTTTTATTTACATAAATATGTGTGTGTGTAATATTTGTAATATTTGGAGATTTTGAAGAAGAAACAGCGACATCAAGTGGTTACATTTTAGATTGCCACGTCTTTCGCTCTTCCCTCCCCCTACTGAGCTTGCCAGTGAGCTACGGTGGCCTGTGCACCCAAACCTGGATGCCTTGTTCACCTTCTTCTTTGTTGGTTTGTTTGAAGATGTGAGCTGTCACCGCAGTCAGGCAGCAGCATTTTCCACACAGGCTTTCTCTTGATATACGGCGGTGCAAGATGGCAGCTAACTGGGGACAAGACCCTTGCTCCATGTATATTCTTATATATAAATAAGAACCGTTCTCTGGGTAGGAGAACCAAATGACTTTCATTGCACTGTGAGGATACACTTTATGAATGTATTTATAGACAGTATATTAAGCGTATATAAAAATATGACAATCATAAATCCAGCCAAATGTTACACACTGGACCTTTAACACCTAAAATGGCCCAAGGAAACTGCTCAAACATTCATTCGAGTCGTGCTACACCCAGAGTTGCTCTGTGCACTGCTGTCCCCACCCGGGTATCTCGAACTTATCACCGCAGTCCCAGTAGGACGGGACAGATAGAGACAAAGCAGAACAAACGTAGCAGAGGAAGGTCAGCGCTGTCACAGCCTGACGGTAATAGTACTGCATTTTAGTTAACGGCTATGGCATCACGAGCCCCTGGAGGCCCTTAAGTGTTTTTCCTGATAGAGGGTTGTCGGCTGGCACCGGGGAGCCGTGGAAGGAAGCACTCGCACACAGAGAGGGAAACACCCCACGCGCTTGTGCGACAGCACATATCACTGCGCTGACAGCTAAGAGTTTCATATTTGCAGCCTTTTGCTTGTTGCTGTTTTTTAATCTATTTGTTGGTTTAAATATTAGTGAAGTGCAGCCGCCCTTAGGCTTTGTATGGATGGACTTTAGAATGGCTGTCAGAAAGCAAAGACGGAGGACGTGATGGGTCAGAAAGGATTTAGTGTACATGTACTTTATAAACGTCTTCAGGAAGTTGGATCTACCAGGTGCGCACAGAGGAGCTACTTGTGGCGCCGTCTGCAACACATCTCAGCTCAACATGTTAACACGTTTCACACTACCGCCGGTATACATGGCAGACATGAGATCAAGCCGAACATCAAAGAAGATGGATGACCAAAAAGAAATGTTTTGGGCTTGTTCGATTTTACAAGTGTTCCTTTGTCCATGCAAAAAAGCGCTGTAGTGTAAATGCCAGGCCTGCGAGTGGCGCTGTAACACTGGCACAGAAATATTCCAAAAACAGAGCGTAAGAAGGACATACGCTTAGAACACTTGTCATGTAAACTAGATCTGCCAACCCGATTTCTAAAATGAGCATATTTCAGTTCCGTACAGTTAAAGAAATTCACCCACTTGAGCACATACCCTGAAACTTGCCTTGTAGTGGACAAGGCCAGTGCCCTTTCTACTCTACGCTTTTATAGCTGGAACTTGAGCGAGTGCATGGCCATGAGCAAAGCTCCGGTCGGCCAAGATCCACCAACTCATAGTTGGGACAGTGAATCCTGCAGAGAGACAGATAGAGAGAGTCAAGACGTAAAAGTCAATCATACCAGGAACTTTATTATTTAACACCTCATATGCAAATTACAAACAGCTGTGGACGCCGTCTTGATTGGAGTAGCCTTTTCAAATGAGGCACGTGATTGCGTAATTGGGACCGGTGCCACAAAATCCATGTCTAGAAAGTGTGAAGGGTGCAATCAGTGTTAAGTGGGGGAACCTTTCACTCCAAGGCAACTCCTTCAGGGGTCCCTTTCTGTCTTTATTATTTGCGCGTCTCCTTCGGCGCTCGCAGCAGTCCAATGAAATATTCAGGCTTAATCCCCTCAAGCTAAATACAGTCTGGATGTTTTTTCCTCTGAACGCACTCTGACTCTTCTCGTTTTCACTGCCTCTCTATACATCTGTATGGCGGACAGATGGATGGATAGTTCCATGTTGCAGATTAATGCTCCTGCGTCCATACAGTGCTTGCCTGTGCACGCCGCGAGCACTGCTACAAATAATCTTTACAAGGCAGAAACCCCATTGAGCGTATTTGTAACCCAATCAGACGTGCATTCAATGCATTTGTCTCCTGTTCCGCTGTCTCTGCCGCGGCCCTCCCTGCAAGCTATTAAATCAACTCGGCGACATCAACAATGGAGCCCTGCGCGTGATTGCGGCGTATCCGTCGTGCGCCAGCAGGTGGTGAGCCGACAAAGAGAGCCCCAGTCAAAAAGGTTGCGTGCGCCGGCGCTACCTTGTCACTCAGTTAACGACCCTAACGTAAATGCGAAGCCAAGTCAGGCAGAGAAGGCGTGTGTGTGTGTGTGTGTGTGCAACGTTCACAGCGCACGTTTTGCTACGTCCCCTTGAAGCGACGCTTACCGTTGTCGGCCCGAGACGAGCGATGTGGAAGTCCAGGTAGCTGAAGTCTCGTCGCGAGTAATTTCCCCAAGAAAGTTTGCTGCCACATTGCTGTTGGTTTTGGCCAATATTCCGAAGCTGCTGTCATTCGTTGACGTAACCCTCACAAGTCTGAGCCTTGCATGCCGAGCACAAAGCAAAGGCGTCACAGGTTTGCTACCACACAGGTTTTGTACTGAGCATTTTTGGGGGGGTTTTTTCGGAACGATCAAACGTAAAAAGAATTTCAAAGGACGCGAAGAGGAAAAAAACCTAATTGCGCAAAAGCAACTACAAAGAATACAGACGGGAACATTTGGAAACATGAAAACCCTGAAATGTTGAAAATTCAGACTTGGTTGTCGGGAGGAGGGATAAAGGGGACACGTCTTCCTTTCATGTACAATTTCAGGTGACCATGCCTTTGCGGCGTTGGGCGGGGGGGGGCTTGATGGGCAGTGCTGGCTACTCTGAGGAGCGTTGGTGAAACTCAAATCTGGCCGATGCTGTCGACGGCGAACGTCACAGGAGAAACGGCGGTGAGGTGAGGTGGAGCTCTCAGGCTTATCAGCGGAGGGAAAAGGGGGGAGGTAGTGGGTTTGACTTTGACCCCAGAGTTGACCTCCGTTATCAGCCGCCGCTAATGGCTGCTGTGGTCACATGCAAATAACCATCCCGCTGATTAATGCCACACATACCAATCACAGGGCCAGTGTTTCCATAGAAATGTACCTGCCGCTCCAAGGGTCACTCTGCTCGGATGCGAAACTTCTTCTATTTTTTTAAACGTAGGATTATTTAAAGGCAACAGAATCCGACGTTGCCGACTCGCCTCATCAACACCCTGCTATTCCCTCCTTGCCTTGCTGCATCAATCAGACGTTTCAGTTCCCGCACAGCCAGACCAAACATCAATCACGCGTCAGGACCTTTGCTAAATGCAGATTGCCGTGTTGGGGGGAGGCGCTGGAACTCTGTAGGGGAGCCGGAACAGCTTGTACGTACCGTCGAGCCTCATGTTGTCCAACGCTTTTGTTTACAAGGCACTGCTCCCTCGCTCTGTTGTACATCACTTACAATTACGTGACACAGTGTACGGCGACCGGGACTCAATTCCAACCCAGTCGTCGCAAACCGGAGCCGTAAATAAGGCGGTCGCGGGCTGATTTACGGAGTCTGGTATAAATCCTAGGAGCAGCAATTAAAATTGAATGAGACAGGGAGCAGGCATGGAGACAGCAGCGGCTGAAATTGGTCCGACTGTATTGTACAAACAGCAATTTATCATGAGACAGTGAAGGGTGGGGGGAAATAAACGACGACACTTGGAGCGCTGAGGAGCCGGCACCCTCGCCAAGCTACTTGGTATTCAGAGCGAATTAAGCGATTCCTCGCCGCAGACGTGTTGCTTGTTTGGATGCCGAATATTTCAGCGCTGTTTTGACGGTGGAGCGAATGGGAGATGAAATGCACGACGTGTGGCAGAGGTCAGGGCCTCCTGCCGGCAACTGGGAGTGTCGTTTTTCGCTTGGTTATCAGGTCTGAGGCTCTTTGGGTGGAACCACTTCTGGCACTCTTTTTCATTTTAAGTACATTCAAACTGTTGAACTGTTTTTGGACATGAATGAATTTTAAAGCAGTGTTCAAAGGGTACATTTGCAACTCTGGTTAAAATTACTTTGCCAGCCTTGACTTGAGCCGATTCATTCTGACATTCTGTAATATGTCATTATATGGTTAAAATATGTGAAAGATTCAAATTATGATGCACAAAACAATAATAAAAATGTCCTATCATTCGTTGCTGATAGCACAATATCATAAGGGTTAGACCAGTGGTGAACTGGGACTGAGCCAAAGAATTGAAAGTCATTTTCCTGGCTTCAGTTGACATTGCCTCTAAAAAAAAAAAAAAAAAAGAAAGAAAAATTGTAAATTCAATTTGTCACCATAAATTCTGTGTTCCAGTTTAGCATCTGATGTCCAGACCCACTTACATCTGGTTTGAAAGCATGACATGTCCTGCCCAAAGCCACCACGGCAACAATCAAAACATAAATGTCGTGCACAGCGCGATGCACCCTTTGACTTTGTTTTCGTTGCTTGTCGACTGGAAAAGGCCTTAACAGCAGGAAAAGCCGGGACAATCGTGTTTGAAACTATCTCTTTCCATCCTCTCGCTAAACACCACTGAACCTTTGGTAAACACTTAAATAGCAGCAAGGCTTCTTGTTCCCATTGGACTTCTCAATTCATAATTCATACCATCTGTTATTCCCGTCTAAGAGCTGTAAGAGCGCATGGACCACGGTGGTCTGCGGGTCTTGTCACAACGTTTGCGTTCATGCGATATGCAGGTTGAAGGTCAGGCAGGATTCTCATCGAAGATTCAGCGACAGGAGATGGTGCATTACATTTACATCATTTCAAATATGAAATGATGTTATCGTGGCCTATTTACACAGGTGGTGGTGGTGGTGGTTTTGTCAAGCTGTTGGAGAAGTGCAGGGAGTGAAGCCTTGACCACTGGGAAACACCTGTGGTTGTCCAAGGAACCTGGGTGGGAGAATCAACAATAATAATTGTAGTTATTTTGTCCAGTGGTCTGTCACTCTCCATCTCACTCTGAAATGGTATGTCTTGTGGTTCAACACTGAAAAGACACAGAGGAATCCATGAATCTGCAGCCTGTGCCAAATGTTCAATGTCAATACTTTTTACCTGCTGACTGCTACACTGAGGCATTTTACTGCATTGTATTTTTGTTGCCAATATTATAATAATTTCTTCCCCTATTTCATAAACTATATACATATATTTGAAAGGGCAGTTCTTTCAAAGGATGAATTTGCACTGTTCTGAAATATCCCTGTGAATCAGTTAAAATGGCTCTTTTTTTTTTTTGATGACGCCAACAAACCTCTTCAACAGTGAGTGAAAGCTGTGAAACGCACAAATGTTTGCCATCCACCCATCTACGTTTGTCTCATTGCCATCACCCTGACGCGTTTGCTTTCACAGGTGGCCGTGATCAGCTGCCGTTGGCCAACGACGACAACAGCAACAGGACGGGTCTGTTGTTACCCAAAAAACTGGCGAGTTCTCAACTTGAACATGACGTCACCTCATTTGAAATGGGAGGCACCACCTCGATCGTCGACCCTCTGCGCGTCCGACGCCGCTGAGTTATTGAGAGAAAATCGATCTCTGATCGAAACCCCAAAACCTCGGCGGCCCGACTTCTCAGGCAGAGACTTTTCCTTCCTCGAAGGCTGACTGCCCTTCGTTTAAGCTGCAATGTTTCTCCTCCCTCGCCGCTACCGTCTCTTTTTCGTGGTCGATGGCATCGCCGGCTGAAGCCCTTGAACGAGGGCCTTGGTTAAGCGGGTTGTTGTTCAGCGAGGCCGTTTCTTGGCAGTGAGATGGGTCCCCTTGCAGGACGTCGGTTTATTTAAAACCAGAACTGTTCTTCACTCAACAGCCACAAATTTCAGCCTCTGAATTTACATCTGATCATAACAGCCGTTGTGTGCTTTGCGCTGGTTTGGAGCTGTATTAATAAATAAAAAAGAGCACAGACACAATTTATTCTGTTGTTAGGCTGGAGAGTAACAAAGTGCCCGTGAAGTTGCCAGCTTTGTTCCTGGGCTGAATGTAAAAGTACTGAACGTACTGGACTTCTTTTTTTTGCATTTGTTTGCAAATCATTGAGTTCCTTCCATTTGTGGAATGTATGCAAAGCATTGATTGATTAATTGATTAATAACTCAGCTTGCAAAATGTTCTAAAATGAATTAACGTAAATTAAATGTAAAACAGTGTTGGTTTGAAAAGCTACGGTTGGGGGAATTCTGGGAAATTAATGAATGGCAAACAGCAAAGTCACTCTGACGGAAAGCAGGGAGTTATTGACCCTTGATGCTGTGTGATTGCTTTCAAAATTCAGCTGGACCCCTCTGCCTGTGGGACACGCGGCGACAGATCACTTTCACATGGTGCGTTAAGTGGTGGAGGGCTGATCAGTTGACAGTCCGAATCCTAAAATGACTCCTTGGTCTTGGATATTTTCATGTGTAAATAAGAGCCGTTCTTTTGTTCTTTGGTTCTTTAGGAAAATCAAATTACTTTTATTGTATGTATTTGTACTGCAAGTATACATTTTTATGATTGTATATATGGGCAGTATATAAAGCCCTTAACAATATAAACATCGTGAATCAGGCCAAATTTTACACACTGGACCTTTAAGTGAACTGGTGCCGCACACTGGCTGCTTTGTGGAGTTGGTTTGTCGACTG
Organism: Thamnaconus septentrionalis; assembly: GCA_009823395.1. Taxonomy (NCBI): domain Eukaryota; kingdom Metazoa; phylum Chordata; class Actinopteri; order Tetraodontiformes; family Monacanthidae; genus Thamnaconus; species Thamnaconus septentrionalis. The sequence goes on along the minus strand of CM020501.1, from coordinate 28,751,440 downwards.
CTTGTCGCGTTGCATCTGCTCTCCCGTATCCTTCACCACTGCCAACTCCTCGCGGCGTTAAATTTTGCATGTATGACACGAGTGTCATACATGCGAGGACTTAAACAGCACTTCCACACTTCTTCTCCTCTAAGTGGTGCAGTTTGCTCGAAGCTGACTCCTCCGTCTGCGTTGACGGCCCCCGACGGTGAAGGTGGTTGGAGCCTCGCACAACACGGTGAGTCGAGCGATTCCACCTGCATCCCGGCATCAGGCCTGAACTCAATCAGTCAGTCAGTTTGATGATTCTTTGATTAGAATCAGAATGCCTTTATTAAACCCACGTTGGGGAAATTTGCATATTTACAGTAACAATATTGTGCAAAGAGAAGAAAAGTTACTGTGGTTATAAAGAAATATAATAAAATATTCACAGAGTAAGAAGAGAAAAACAAGATATTTACATTTTATGGACAGTTGGATTATTTTTTACAAGTTATCTAAGTAATATTGACATGTAAATAAGTGTTTTATTGCACCTTTTTGAAATGTAAGCCTGATTGATGATAAGCAAGTCCTCTTGGTTCCTCCTGCTGCATGTGTCATGCTTTTCTAGTGTGTGTGTGTTTTTTTCTGCAGTCAGGCTGCAGCTGCTCACTCATCTTGATTGTGATCCAACCAAGCCCAGTTTTCTATGATCATACGTGATGTGTGGAACAGAACGAACTTGCCGAGGGAGGAACAGAGTGAATCTCCAGCGGCGGAAGCAACAGTGTCCGGGCCCCGGCCGGCTTGAAACTAGGCCAGGTACGTCCTTCCTTCAGGGGAGGGCAAAAGTTTCTCCCCACTTTCGTAAAAGGTAGGAAGAATGAGAGGAGTGCAGGAGTATGCGATGCAGCTAGCACATGTAAACTGATGTAAATAAGTAATGCACCCTTTGAAAGGCTCCACGCAGTTAACCCCAGACAGGGCGCAGGACTGCCCTGTTTTTATTCTCCTTTACTGGCCTTGTGGCCATTTCAGCGTATCTCAACACTACCAAGGTGCTGCTCTCTTAGGTTTTGGCCCTCACATTTTTCCTCTTGCAGTAGAGAAGCGGGAGACGGACCAAAAAGAAAAAAATGATGTGACAGCCAAAAAAAAAAAAAAAATAGTCACATAAACTATATAAGCGAACAGAGTGGGCAGCTTACTGCAGGTTTAAACTTAATAGTGGGAGCCAGCTGGAGAGCAGTTTAAATGTTCCTTATAAAAGTTTCATAGCTGGTACAGAAGTCGGACGCATCCAGAATGTTGTTAAAGCCACCGCAGAAACCTTCCTGGCCACAACCGCTGGAAGAAACAAACAGTTTGGATGTGTTTAAATCCATAGATATTTGGGACCAATAGGCTAATAAAGCAGAATCAAGCAAGGTGAAATATTTGGCTAATAGGGTAAATGGCTGTCTTACTCATACCCCCCAAAACTGTCTTTCTAGTCATATCTTTATTTTTTTTATTATTATTAGTAGTAGTAGTAGTATTGTTAATTGTTAGCCATTTTTCCTTTATTTCCCCAATGGTAGCAACCAGCTTAGGCCATTCACTTGAGATTCAGATTCAGAATACTTTCTATTGCTCAACGTTTACGAGCGCTCAGTGTTCCACATGACACGCAGTGACATCACAGGAGAGAAACACAATCTGAGGAGATTTTAGTGACAGAGGAGTGAGTGCAAACACAAGTGTGGTCGGACAGACGACGGATCAGATTAGCCACGCGAGGCTGAGTTAGCCTAGCCTTTGCCTCATCCACTTTGCAGCAAGAAGTCCCAAAGGAATGTAGCATACACCTTTTTTTTTTGCCATTTGTCACTGGGAAGGCAATATGTACTGAGTGTTTTCAGACATCTTAAGATTTTGCTTAGAACATTTCCGTCTTGCGCTAAAATATATTACGTTGGTATTTCGGAGTGATTAAAGTTTTTTTTGGAATTCTTTTGTCCTCGGACAAAAACAACATACTATATGTCGATTTTCCGATTTTCGGACATGTTCACATTTTGAACAGCTCCATCTCGTGTTAAGCTATGCCAAGAAGGTGGTTTCAATGCATTTCAGACTCAAAGTAGGACTCAAAGGAATTTGTTTTGGGGTTTTTTTGGTTTTTTTCCCTCCCTGCACTGAATTTTGTATTTCGATTTTTCCAACTTTTGGACATGTTGAGATTTTGCTTGGAACAGCTCCATCTCATGCTAAGCTCCGATACGACATTGGTTTCGGACTCATTAAAGTATTTTTTGGAATTTTCATATACTTGAAAAAAAACAACATACTATAGTATGTTGTTTTTTTTCTGGACATGTTGAGCAAAGCAACACTGCTACAAATAAAGAATACAATCATGTTTAATGTCACTTTGTGCGCACCCACATATACATGTGCAAATAGCCTGAAAGTTGGCTAAATTACTGTCTTATCATTACTTAGAAGTAGTTTCAGATTGTTTCAAAGTTCTGTTTCACATAAATAAATTCTCTTATTATTCCTTCAAATAAGTTTTATGGTGTCGCTGTCGATGATGCCTCCCATGAATTCATTCGCCTCCCTAACCAGGTTAGGAACTTGTCATCTGAAGGGAGCTACTCAGTTTCTTGAGTTACAGTCTGGCCAGTCGTTCTTATTGCCTTATGCAGCTCCATGATGATATTAGATGAGGGCATTTGTTTGGGTTCTGTTTGTTTGTCTGTCTGTCCTGAGAAAGGAAGCCCGGGCCGTCCTGCAGCTCCTCCAGGATGTCCAGATTGTTGCCAGGTTCCTCCAGTGCATCACGAGTCCTCCTCCAGATGGGACGTGCCAGAAACACCTGCCCAGAAAAGAGTCTCATTCACAAGGCTGTGAAAAAAAAAATTGTTGTCTTTTTTTGCTAGCTGGTGAAAATCAGTCAGTACATGTGTCATTGCAAGGCCACAAAGTCATGTATTGTGTATACTTTGTCTTGTCTCTGTCAGTTGAGACAATCGTGGATGATACTGAGGCTTAAATGTAACAAGTTTGAATCATTTACACATGGCATCGATTGTTAACCATTGACAATGACTGCTTTTCATTGGTCCCTTGGACGTGGCTGTGGCCACCACAGTATGAAGTACTTATCTTACAAATTTGATTACTTTACTTCTAGTAGGACTTGTCCTTCATTTTTGCCGTTTTTTTATGCTAAGATCTTTTATAGGTTGATCTAAGTCTTGACAAACCCCTGCCCCAAATAGGGAAGAGCTGTAAGAATGCTGTCAATGACTGTTGCTTAAAAAAAATGCTGTTACAAATGTACCCTCCTGCTCTTCACAAAAATAAAAAAAAATAAGTGGCTGTTTATATTAACGGTAGGTTATGGTGATGGACTTTAGAGGACAATTATTGAATATTTTATATTATTATAAAATAATAGACTTGTAGAAAACGGCAACAATAGACTAATAGAAAACGACTGCAGAAAAGGTCATAATAGAAAACGACTCTAAAACATCTCTAGAAAACGACTGACTATAATATGTTAATAGAAAACGACTATTATAGAAAACATAATAAGGAACACGACACTACAAACGTCATAAAAGAAAACTGCTCTAAAACTGAACAGAAGTCTGAATGGAAGACTCATACTACAAGAAAAATAGCACAAATACTACTACTATAGAAAACTACTCGAAAACGACTACAATAGACTAATAGAAAACATTATAATAGATAGAAAACGTCTCAAGAAAACAACTATAATAGACTAATTTAAAAACGTCACTGAAAACGCCATCATAGACTAATAAAAACGACTTGAAAGCGACTGAAAACGTCGCGATGGAACACGACTATAACAGTTTACTATAGAAAATATGGATCTAAACATAATAGACTAATTCACTACTATGGGTTTAAAAAAAAAAAAAATCCAAGAATCGTATCTCAATCACTTACAGCTTTGTCGTTGTCAGGTAGACCACTGACAGGTGTCTGTACTTCGGTGGCCGGGTGGTGAAGATTTTGGCTCGTCCAGTTGAGACGCCGGTGTCAGCCTGTGGAACAAAGATCATTAGACAAGTCATTACCCAAAATAGTAGAAAATTAAAATAGTCTTATACTGTCATTCGTACACTACTTTTCCCGATTCTTATATACGTCTGCGCGGTCTTCTTTGTGGTCTGATCGCGCCATCTAGTGGGTTTTGTGGATCACTGATACATGCCACATCCAATAGATTTCCTCAAGTCAGTGATACAGAAGTTAACAATACTATACTATAAACAAATACTAATAAACATGTAATCATCATTGTAATAGATTAGGAATGTTTGATAGAAAGAGTTTCGTGTGCTGAGTTACCAGTTTACCATGTGATGTTTTGGTTGGCCAACATATTTTGGGTGTGCGTTAATTGAGCCCAAACGGCATCTGTACGGTCTGTGTCTGTTGCCCGGAGTCAACAAGTAAAGACGTGTTGAAAGGTCAAGCCGGTCTGATTATTGTGTCCTGCTAAAATACTACAATCATCATTCATGTTACTTTCTAAATTTATTCAAATGTGGATTCCAGTGTTCCAACATTGTCCATTGTAAGCAGCTCTGGTGCGAGCCGGACCGCAACCCAAAAGAACACCTTGGGGAGTGGCAGCAAGACTGTGAACGAATCCCTGGAAGTTTATTTCTGGAAAATGGTCAAAGCTCCCACAAACAGTCTATGTATATAGACTGTTTACATATATATATATATATATATATATATATATATATATATATATATATATATATATATATATATATATATATATATATATATATATATATATATATATATATATATATATATATATATATATGTGTATATATATATATATATATATATATATATACATATATATATATATATATACATATATATATATATATATATATATATATATATATATATATATATATATATATATATATATATATATATACATATACATATATGTATATATAGACTACTGTTTATTGTGAGAGGTTTAACCCTGCAACTCACTCTGGCCTGTCTGCCACTCTTGCTACTTCTATCTCTCTCTTTGTCTCTCTTTCTACAAGTTTTGTATTTCATTCTCACCCCAACTGGTCATAGGCAGATGTCGGCCCTCTGGAGTCTGGATCTGCTCGAGGTTTCTTCCCACAGGGAAGATTTTCCTCGCCACTGTCGCACTTTGCTTGCTCTGGGGGCCCAGTTGGTTCCTTTTTCTCTGATTGTATTCTCTGAAGCGCTTTGAGACGTTTTTGGATGTGATTTAGCGCCGTACAAATAAAAGTTGATTGAGTTGATTGATCGATTATATTAATAGTGTTGCTCCTGGAGAATTGTGCACAGTTACATTCCATAAAAAATATTGTACAATAACATGGGATTAAAACATATTGGAGGAAAAACAGTGGCTGTGAATTGCACACGCTGTGCTCATAAATCAAAAAAAAACAACAAAAAACAGGATTATTAGGCTCGTTTGTCGCGTATAAATACATTTATTTAATAATTATTTAGGGGCCTAGGGGCCGCAACGGACCACAGACTGACTAACAAAATCAAAAATAATCATAATAAGAATACCTTAATACTCATTACTTAATACTCGGGGAGAAGCACGACCACCAGTCACATCCTGTGTCGGTGTAGGTAACGAGAACAAACGAGACTTTGCAAGACTCCCGGGGTTTCCTTTACAAGTTGCCTTGTAACAACTGCTGGGTCCCAGTGTCCCACCATGTTACATTAGCTTGACATTTTTTCACACGCCGAGCTAAAAACCAAACAGCATCCGTCAGTGACATTTAGGAGGCGTCAAGAACATATAAGCTACCCCAAGAGGGCAGTCAAGCACCGCACTGAGTTCAAGCTATTCAAGCTCTCAAATACGTGTTTTCGGTATTTTTAAGACTTCGGTTTTCAGTTATTTCTTTTTCAAATGCTTCGAAGGATATTCTGTTTGTTTACAACCTCACTGACTAAACGTTACTGTTCTTTTGGTGCGTTGACCCTTCCACTTGGTCCCAGTCATCCGTTCGCTGCGTCGGATGAAGGCACAAACTACACACAATATGAACAGAACCACTGGCAGAGACAGTGAAGGAATCAAACCAGACTATTTCACAAACTCCTAAAAATAAACTGCAAAGATTATTTCAGATTTTATTCGATTGAGGGGAGGGGGCTTCTGGAAAATACAATAATTCCCATGGTACACACAGAAAGCACATAAATTGGAGAGCCATGGCAGATAGAGACTTTGGACTGGGGGGGGGGCATGTCACCTGATGCCACAGGGGCGGGGAAAACCCTCCATCCACACTGCCATGCGCTCAGGGTCACACTGTGCACAATTTTGAGGAATCAGTGAAAGCACACTCTAGTCATTGTGTACACAAACAGCTAAATGATTGTACAAAAAGGAAATAATACAAAATACAAAAAAAAACCCAACAGGTGTCAAGGAGAGAGGGGAGAAGAAAATAAAACCTGCTCCCAGCACAAACCATAAATATTCAATATTGATGCACGCTGGTAGAACAAAAATTGCTTCTGTAAACATTTTCAACATAATGTGTGCATTGCCGTTAAAAACCACTGAAAAACCACTGCAGTCGTATATTAATTAATGTTACATGATTTTTTTCAAAAAAAAAAGAAGAAAGAAATTAGACTTTAAAAGGAAACAAAACTTCAAAAAATATCCCATCTGGTTCACGTCGTTCAAAGAGGTTTTACTTATAACACTGTGACGTGCACCTTCAGAACGGATCTGGCAAAGTGTTCCGAGCTTTTTGTTTTTTTTGTCTAAAAGGGGGCAGAGAATGCGACATATATATATTAAAAAAAAAGCGAGACAAACACAAAAGTCAACAATGGAAGAGAGAGAGGAGCCGGTTTTTGAGTTGTGTATTTGTCTATTCAGTGTGAGCCAAGGCCAACATTTTGTGTGACGCTGGAATAAATGCCACACAAGTGGTCCAATCACGCGTCCGGGTCGCTAACCTGGTTTCTCCAGTACCAGACCCAGTCAAGAGATGATCTGTCTCACCCACCCACCCCCTCCCCCCTGTGGAATTTTGTGTTTCACTTCCTGTCACTTAGGGCATCCGTGCTACTAAATGGCCACCTGCTAACTCTGCACTGCTAATTCATTCACAGTTTAATCCTAGTCCTACCTATAACTGGTGCCAAAGGAAGAATTCACCCAGTTAAAACAAAAAAACCATCACGTTCAGGCGTCTCACATTTCAGGGTCCTCATATGTATTTAAAGTTGAACGGTTTTTTTCACCAGAAAAGACTGCTGAGCGGAAATCCCTTAATCATCACATGAGGAAAAATACAAAACTCAATAGAAATCGGCTTGACTGTTCCTTCTAAAAACATCTTTTAAAAAGGATGCATTAGTAATTTTTGAACCGTGTGCAGCGAGTCTTATCGAAAATATACAGTGTATGGGGAAACAAAAGGTTGTCTGTGTGGATGACGCCGGGACAACATGTCAGGGTCATGAAGTGGGGCGGTGAGGAGGTGCGTGTGGGGGGGCTACTTCTGTGCAACGCCGCCTTACAGTGCGTGAGGCAAACTAGTGTCCGTTGAACCGAAAGCCCCGCTGCATGGTTTTTGTATGTACAAAAGTGACGTCGTCCGCGTACCCTGCTCTGCGACAAGTATATCAGGAAGGTCCCTTAATAAGCCCCGCGCCTCGAAGGGGAGAGAGAGAGGAGGCTGCAGATTCAACTGTCCAGAATTAAAAAGAATTACAGGAGGGTGGGGGGCAAAAAAAAAAACTGTGAGGCTAACCGCTAGTCGAAGGGAGCTAGGTGCTAGTCGACAGGAGCTAGCTGCGAGTCAAAGGGAGCTAGGTGCTAGTCGACAGGAGCTAGCTGCGAGTCAACGGGAGCTAGGTGCTAGTCGACAGGAGCTAGCTGCGAGTTAACGGGAGCATATGTGCTAGTTGACGGGAGCTAGCCGCTAGTCGACAGGACCTTGCTTCTAGCCCATGGGAGCTAGCCGCTAGTCGACGGGACCTTGCTTCTAGCCCATGGGAGCTAGCCACTAGTCGACGGGAGCTAGGTGCTATCCCACTGGAGCTAGCTGCTAGTCAACAGGAGATAGGTGCTAGTCTAAGAGTTTGCTTTGACCGGAAGGGGATGAAACGCGGCTGCCACTCAAGGCGCACTGTGATTATTGACCTGTTACAGCGCCCCCTAACCCCCTGTGGTCTCATCATGGTCGGCTTTCGCGTGTGCACGTCATTTTTTTTTTTTGACGGGCGACACCGATGACGGATCCCGCAAACGTACGGAGCAGCAGGATCGGCGCAAATCTTTTCAGAGGCTGCGTTGACAAAACCCTTAGGGGGCGCTGTCGTCTCCCCCCCGCCCCCCAACCCCAGAGTACAACGCATTCACACACACGCACACGTGCACACACAATAATCCCCTTGCTTTCGTGATTACAGTCCAGTCAGTTAGTATCGTTTGCCCCAAGCCGGTTTTTCTTTTTTAGCCGTTCGCGAAAACAGGACGAGGCCTCAGCTGAGGCGCGAGGCGCTCCTCCCTCTTCATCATCGTCGGTATCGTCGTCGTCGTCGTCGTCGTCGCCGTCGTCGTCGCAGAGTCACAATCACCGCCTCTAATCGGCCTGGGAAGGACGTCCACTACCAGCTCATCAGGGAGGTGCGTCCCAGGGTCATGAAGTAAACCTGGCTGGCGCCTCCTTGGCGCACAGAGGCGAAGAAGACCTGCGTGGACGAGACGGCAGCAGAGTCAGGAGGACGCGTCCAAGTACTAAAACACTGTTGCTGTACTTCATTGGATTTTTCAGCTTTTTACTTTTACTCCCGTCATTAGTACACAAATATCTTGCACGTTCTGCTCCTTACGTTGGAAAAACATGCTTATTGTTAAGAACAGTATTGAAAATAATTTCTGTTAAAAGTTTTTCACTTGCTGCGCTCACCTTGTCGTTCCTCTCGCACAGGAACTTGAGTCTCTGGGCCCTCTTGTGCATGAAGACCCCGTCCAGGTGACCCGTCTCCACCGAGCGGATCTCGATGGCCTTCTCCCCCCAGCCCATGATCTGGTTTGACCTAATGTAGGCTGTCAGGACGGGAAACAAACAAAAGCAGCGGTTTAAATGGAGGTGGGGGGGGGTTGGGTCAAGCCCGCACCAACCGAGACCAAGACCAAGACATTAGCAAGACCAGAGAGCATCGAGATAAAAACCACAACAACTTTGCTTAATAAAACTTAAATTTAAGATATAATGCAATATTTGTTGTATATGTTATCCATATCCCATCAAACAAAGCCATATTCAGTATTTTTATATTTATTTATATTATTTAACTCTTCTTTTACTGTACATTAGTAATGACTTACTATTTCTCTACCTGTGTGCTGCTGCTATTTTGTTTATCTGTGTGCTTTAATCTCTTCTATCTGTGTGCTGCTTCACTTCATTGCTGCTGGAAGTTTTCATTTCCTTGAGGGAGTCAACCAAAGGGGATCAATAAAGTTTGTCTAAGTCCAAGTCTAAGTCTAAAATTGAAGAAAATAAATTAATTAGGTGCAATTTCACTGGAAATGATGGCATGCCAAGCAAAAAACCTTGAATGTCTAAGCTCAAAACCAAAAGTACACTCCTCTCACTCCTCTCACTCCTCTCACTCCTCTCACTCCTCTCACTCCTCTCACTCCTCTCACTCCTGGTGGTTGTTCTGCATGGCTCTGGTGATGAGGAGGTGAAACCTTCTTTTCTGGTATTATCATTGTTTATTATCGTGTCATTGCAGTGCTGGCTGGGTCTCGACTGGTCCTCATCAAAAGTCCGCCCAATCCGAGACCGAGACGAGACCTCGAGTCCGAGACGAGACCCTTAAAAAAAGTGGTCTTGAGACCGAGACCAACCTCCAGTACTACAACACCAGGTTTGGTTCCCGCCACATACCCACTGAAGTCGGCATCTCCCCCCACTGCAGCACCACGTCCTTGGTGATGCGTCCGTACGTGTTGACGTAGACGCCCTCGTCCTCGTAGCAAACCAGCAGCTCGATCCCGTCGGTGTTGGGCAGGATGATGATGGCGTGGCACTGGATGCTGGTCTGGATCTTTAAGAGAGGGAAGGTAGGAGGTGGGGGAGGGGTTAGAACAGGGCTGCCAAACTCAAATGCACACAGTGGGGCCAAAATGAAAAAACTGTCCAACAACTGACGTTTGTTGATAAAATAAATATCAATTAAAAAGGTTGACTGTTACATCTGGAGGAGTCCAGATATAACAGTCAACCTTTTTATATGGACCCAAAACAACCTGAATAAGGAACAAGCATAGTTTAATATTATACAATAAATACCTTTGTATTGCACACATGCAAAATCCAATTTCAAACCAAAAAAAAACTCATTAGAATAAATGATATGTGAATAAAAATCGCATGCCTCTTTTTATTTGCAGCCTTCTGATTTAACAGAAACCTTTATCCACGGACTAATAATGCATTAAAAAATAAATAAATAAATAAATAGCAACAATAAACCAATTAATTCATAACAATAGTATCCTTTAATTAAAGTGCAACCACTCAAGCCCAAACCTTAGAGCAGCCAGAAAAAGTGCATCAAGAAAACATTACTTCTAGTCTGTTGAAGTAAACAATCTGCCAGAGTAGCAGCAGAGCATTCTGGGATTTGTAGTATTAGTGGTGCATGTGCTGTATAATACCGGCGGGCCAGCAGCTATAGTAGTGATTTTGTATTGGCCTCATGGGCCAAATGTAATTGCACTGTATACATGCATTTTGTTCATTATAGTTTCAGATTTAAACTAGAAATTTATTGTTTGACAGCCAAACTGAACAGCGCTTGAAGCCCATGCATCACGATAACATTTCACAGTAAAATACAGCCACATTGTACATTAGCCGCCATCACCACCGCCACCACGCTGACGCTTTCGGCGTGAATCTGGGCTGAGGAACCTACATGCGTGGGCAGGTAGATGTCGTAGACGGCGCCCGAGTCCACGTCCACGGCGTGGAAGCCGGAGCAGGAGCCGTAGATGATCTTTAACCTCTGCCCCTCCTCCACCGTCAGGTCCACCAGCAGGGGTTTGTGCACCAGGTCGCCGAAGGACTGCGGAGAAGGCGGACAAAGCGATCAGCCGCCAACGCCGACGGATCGTCTCCGACCGCGGAGGGCCGACTGGCTTCCAGGGGTTTTGGTGTTTTTGTTTTACCTTGAAGGCCATGAACTTGTGGTAGGGTTTGGGCGCCCAGGCGTACACCTCCACCGCGTTCTTCAAGGCCAGCACCAGGAACTTGATCCTCTCGTACTTCACTGGGAGGAGAGAGAGACGTTTGAAGGTTGGAATGAGTTGTCAGAATAATAAACTAGGAGTTATTCATGGTCTTGTATCTTAAAATTCATAGACACAGTACACCTCAACACATTGGAAATACTACTTCAAGTAGAGAATAAAAGTCTTCTGACCAGTATTCATATGCAAATGAATACTGTAAATGAATATTCATTTGGAAATGAGGAGAAAATAAATATGGTAAGCGTCTTTGAATTAAGTAACTCGAGAACCAATGGTAAATATACATGTGTTTCTGATTTGGTCGTTAAACTGAGGAATGGGCTCAGTGAGCAACTGAAAATAAGTAGAAAAAATATTAAAGTATATTAAAGCAAAAAATATAATTATAATGAAAAATGTGGGACATGTGACATAGTTAAGAAGAAGAATTTAAAGCATATTTTATTTTTTCATGTGCTTTTGTTATTTTGTGTTTTTGTATGACTGATAATTCCAGGTAATCTTATGGATTGTACAGGGTGGGAGTAAACAAGGCTCAGCTGCAGCCACCTTACAAATAAGATCATTGTTGTTGTGAGAGAATATATTGTGCAAATTTGTTCGTACGTTTTTTTCTTTCTTTTCTTCTCTTCTCTTTTCATGTCAGTCGATTGCACCGGGTTTCAGTATTGTAAATTGCAAACCGAAAATAAACTATTGTCTGACGCCCAGCCCAGCCTCCGACCAATCAGCGCTGGGGGAGAGAGGAGGCGAGGGGGGAGGAGGGGCTTACCGACTTTGTAGTGGACGCAGCCCTCCAGGTCGCCCACGTTGACCCAGCCCTGCTTCTTCTCCACCTCGGGGTCGTTGTGCAAAATCTTGTTCCTCAGCCACGACAGGTAATACACCCGCAGCTTGTTCTTCTTGCCTGCAGGGGGCGAGCAAGAGAAGATTAAAACCGACTGGATAATGTTTGAAAGCAAATGTATTTTAATGCCATCGCTAAATAAAAACTGTTGAAAATATAAATCTATATTGAACTCCTCGCGCACCTGATATGGTCACCAGGACATTGAGTCCCTCCAGGACGTCCATCTGCTGGATGCGCCTCCTGTTGATGAGGGGGTAGACCTTCCCCTGGCCGCTGCGGTCCAGCAGCATGAGGCCGCTCTCGGTGCCCACCAGCAGGTTGACCCCTGAGCAAAAACAGCCCCGTCAGAACATCCACTTCACCATCCACCACAGGTGGGAGATAACAAAGTACAAGCGCCTGATTACTGGACTCCAGTAGATTTTTCAGGTATCTCAAGTTTACCTGAGTGTTTCTTTTTATGATGAGTTTTTACTTTCACTCCCTACATTTGTACACAAATCTCTGCACTTTGGATTCCTACGAAGGAAAACCGTGCTGGTAACCTTTATGTTTAAAAGATAAAAAGTCTGTTAAAAGTAATTCATTTATTATTTAAAAAAAAAAAAAAACTCAAGGACTAAAAGTATTAACGCTGTTAAAAAAAAAAAAAAAAAAGATGCAGATGCTCAATCAAGACTTCTGTTCACAACTTTTCAATTTTTGCAAAAAGATAAGCAATGTATTGCTTCATGAATGACAAAAAACAACTTCAGTACATTTCAGAACCAGCGCTTTCTTGCTTTTATTTGAGTAAAGGAATTAAATTTTTTTATAGAAGTATCAGTAACTTTTACAGTAGTTTTAAGTACAGACAGTGAAGACTTGTGCCCACTCTTGTCTTGGGACTGACTCACCCCACAGGGCGGCGCACAGGATCTCCGAGTTGAACCTCTTCTTGTACTTGCGGATCTCGGGCGTGTCGCTGGGCGGGCGGGTGTTGACCGGGTTGACGTTGACCACCGAGCCCTTGCGGGACGGGTCGGACCTCAGGGGGTCCGCCAGCCGCCCGTCCTGTCCGAACGCTGCTGGTGGTGGGAGAAGACGAGCGGCGTGAGCACCGCGACGGCAACAGGTTTTTGAAAAAAATAAAAAATATAAAAAAAAAAAAAAAAAGGTTTCCACCTCGGGTTCGGCAACCTTACCCATGTTGTTGAGGGAGCTGCCGCTGGAGGGGGAGATCTGGAGCAGGCGGGGGTCGATGAAGGGGGTGAAGGACGAGGAAGACTTGTGTTTGGACATGGAGTTGCTCTCAGACTGGGACTGGCGGACAAGAGAGCGTTTTTAGAGCCATTAAAGCGAGGCCACAGCTGGATCTGGAGTTCGTTGAGAAAACCTCCACCTTCCCACGGCCATTTGCAACCCATTAATCTGACACTGTGATTAGGTGGATTATGTGTTGGAGGAGCGGGGGGGGAAAGACAACCCAAGTTCAACTCAAGTTGCAGCGAGTCGGAGGAACAGCACAGACAGTTTGAGTTAGTCTTTAGTGAGGAGGAGAGCAGGAGGAAGTGGGGAAGCAAGAAACGGGCCCCGCTATCGTCTCCTCATCCTGCGGGTTTAGCTCCGCCCACCCGTCGCTTCTGTCGCACGGTCACACCGCAGAGACAGAGCAGACAAAGGTTGTGCGGCAGCCGCGTCGCGTTTCGCGCCCTCAGAGCCAAATATCCGTGTCTGCCACCAGGGGGCGTCGGTGTTAGCAGCCAGAGTGCATGGAGGAGAGGGATCGGGATGGGAGGGAAGTGAGGAGAGGAGGGGAGGGGAGGCACAAGCTGGAGGGGGGGTGAGGAGTGATGCAGGATGGAGTGCAGAGAGGCTCCGGCCAATCAGCAAGGACTAGGCGGCTGGCAGGCGTGCGCGGACGACACCTGAGAGCTGCTGCAGCTGCTCAGTCACATGAGGGGCAACAGGTTTGCTGCACTCTCCTGAAAGAAGACATTTCCTCAGCTGGCCTTGAGTTACACATTATTGTTCATGATACTGATCTATTTGAAGACGCATGAACGAGTTCTCAATGATGATTTAAGGTTGGAAAAAAAAATTCGGATTCTGAATCTGATGCAGTTCAATGAGTTGCGCCATTTTTAGAAAAGGCCTGCGGGCGACTCATCTGCACTAACACATAGATGAGACTTGGTTTTAGTCATTTAGGGGAGTCAGGAATTGGAAATACTGAACTACACTACCAGTCAAAAGTTTGGACACACCCTCTGAATTGAATGTCTTTTCTTTCATTCTCAAGAATATTGACATTGCAGTTTCTCACTGAAGGCATCAAAACTACGTATGAACACACATGGAATTGTGTTGTAAACAATAAAAGTGTAAAATGAAACACGTTTTATATTGAAATTCTTTAGCCACCTTTGATAAAAAGCAGATTTAGAGTTATTTAACGTGTTTTTCTTTGCTGCATGATTACAAATATCTTGCTCATATATTTGATGTCTTCAGTATCTATCTGCAGTGTAGAAAGTTGTAAAGGTAAAAAAAGAAAAAGAAAAAAATAACTGCATGAGAAGGTGTCCAAACTTTTCACTGCTGGAAGTTTTTTTTGGAATTTTCACTCAAGAAGGACCAAAAAGAGGAAGGTGAAGCTATTGTGGTCTTATGGTGGTTATTATCTTCAGGGGCAACTCATCTCCGTGTCTGCCGGCGCACGCTTGCAGCCACCTACTTCTTCCTGTTGGAGAATGGGAGGAGGAGGGAAGGTGGGGTGGAGGGGTGATGGCGACATACCTCGATGGCAGTGTACTGGTCCAGGGGGTTTGGCGGGAACATGGCAGGGCTGGCATGGCTGGATGACGAGGGGAGGAAGGAGATGGAGGAGGAGGAGGAGGAGGAGGAGATGAAGGAGGAGGAAGGGATGGTGGCAGAGGAGGAGGAGGGGGAGGAGGGCGAGGGAGGGGAGCGGTGGCTCTGCTGGATAAGGTCGGGCAGGTGGTGCACGAGGCCGGCAAAGCCGTTTTTCTCCGGGCTGGCGGAGGGCGCGAGGCCGACCGGCCGCTTTGCGTCGCCGGCGCTCTGGAAGCGAGAGACAGGCACACGTGGGCTGCAGCGAGCGGGCAAGAGGGGGGGGTGGCGTGACAGGTGAGAGGTCGGGCGACTGAGGGTGGGGGTTCGGGGGAGTGGGGGGAGGAGGGGTTTTACTCCCAACATTCCCACCAGCACCTAAATGCAAGCTATAAACCCCCCCAGCGTACATACAAGGTGTGTGTGGAGCAGAGAGTCTAAAATAGAATACAAACAAGGCTGGACGACAGAAAGCGAGAGGAAGCTCCGTGACGTGAAGTCTCTTTGCCAAGGGGAAAAGCTGCGTGTAACAGACGATGCCAGGAGTCCTACTGAAAACACGGATTTTATCCCGACAGGAGATTCGCACGCTGCATAGTCCAGTATGTGGCGAGCGGCTCTCTAATGAGGCACTAGCTGCGTTTCCATGACCTCTAGAATTGCACAAAACCTAAATATTGCAATAAAAAAAAAAACTGGTCGTGGAAACACCTCAACTAGGAAAAACCTCTCAAATATGGCTCAAAGGTTTTGACGCTTTCATGAGGTGGTTTTTCAGACGCATCCAGATAGAGGTTTATCACAAAAGTGTCATAGAAACACTTTTCTTGCAGTTACACGTCAGCGGACGTGACGTATGGGGCCACGTGACCAGTTCACTTCAAGTGACAATGGCGCGTTATGATTGGACGGAGGAGACAGAATATTTTTTGCAAGTAATCAAAGAGAAAAATAAAACAACCATTCGGGACAGCAAACAAAACTGAAAAGCAGATTTATCACAAATTGTTTTGTGCCTCTATCCTCCTTAAAGCTGTGGTCTCACAGGACGAGATTTTAGGAGGATTACGGCTTACGCGCTCCACACCATTCAAGGGAAACACCTGCAAATCGCAATTGTACTTTGTGACAATTTTTGTGAAAACTGTCATGGAAACGCAGCTGGCATTTTATTTAGCTGTAATGACCCTGTCTGATGTTTACGTTGCGTACATGTATTTTAAGTTGTTTGTTGTTTTTGTCTTTACACAGAAAAAACAATAAAAAAAGTTTGTTTTTTTGGCTTTTTAAAAAAAAAAAAAAAAAACGTGTCTACGGCACAGAAAAGCTTGGGGGTCGCCGACGTAGGTGGTGGTCAGAAGTCCGGACAGCCGAGCTGAGCTGCGCCTGCGTCTCACCTGTCTGATGACCAGCGTGCCGTCCTTGGAGGGCGTGGCCCCCCGCTCGCTCTCCAGGTCCTCCACCAGCATGGTCTTGGCCGACTCCGTCTCGCCGTTGCTCATCCTCCTGTAGAAGCCACGGGAATATCTGACGTCCGCGACCAGACCGCCCGTTAAAGCAGACATGCACGGTGGTGGTGGTGGTGGGGTGGGGGGGGGGGTTATGCAACTATTGCACGTTCGTCAAAAGTAACAAACCTACCCGGCCCTGGAGTCCTCGGCGCCCGAGGTGGACTCCTCGCCCGCCTCCTGGTCCACCTCCTCGTCGTCCTCTTCGTCGGTGGTGCCCGACTCCTCGCTGGAGGAGGAGTAGTCGGTCACTTTGTGGGGGGGCCGCACATCGTCCACGGCGCGCAGCTCCTTGGCCAGAGCGGTAAGGTCCTGGGGGGCGGGGGCGGTAGAGAGGCCGGTGAGCTCCGACTGTCTATCAGCTTTGAGGCCAAAAGGTATTTTACACACGCAAAAATGCAAAAAGTGTAAATGCAAAAAAAAAAAGAAGAAGCTCCGATCGACACTCCTCCACGACTCAGCAGTTTTATAATTGAAAAAAAGTTCAAAAGTTTCATTTCAGCATTGAACCCCATTATAATCAACTTCATGAAATAATCTGCTCGAAGAACATCACTAGTGCACCAAAATCAGGGATGACTGACAGCTGTTGCTTTGAATGTTTAACTGAATGTGATTTTAAGAGAATTAATATCAAGTCATATATGAATAACAACATGAATATCAAGGAAGTCAAATTCTTTGGTTAGGATTTCTCAAACAAAGCTTGGTATCATAATCACAGCTGATAAACCATGACTGAGTAAACCAAGCATCATGGTTCATATGTTAGGCTTTTTAAAACAGTCGAGTTTTAGTGCGTTTGCACACTTGGAATTCTCTCAATGACTTTTAATTAGACTTCGCAAATAGTTTTCATTAGACACTGAAATGTTCCCATACGTGTGAAGCACATCTTGACTGATTTCCCTGCACTCTAATGATCAAAGAGCATCCAAGATCATGATTTCATAGAACTGCTTATCATGGGGTGCAATGCAGAGATGAGTCAGTGACCCCAAACTTTTCAGTGGTGTACATAATAATAATAATAATAATAATAATAATAATAATAATAATAATGCTGTGTGTGTGAGTGGGAAGAGCCCTTCGTCAACATGCTGGACAGAGCACGAGCTGCATTCCAACGTGCCGGCATTCAGATCCCGAGTGTGGAAAAAAAACTCCACCAGAGGCAGCGGAGGGGTGGGGGGTTGTGGTGCAGGTGTGAGGGATGGTGCCAGCAGGGGGCGATCAACACCGTGACTGTCCCAACAATTCTGGGGCTTCAACATTTTTGTCTTTTTTTTTTCATTCTACACGATGCGAGGGGAGCAGCGTGCAGTGCGCAGGTCTTACCGCGTCGCCCTGCCGGGTCCCCCGACAACAGCGACCGTTGGGTTCGTAAGGAGCAGCAAACACCAGATGAACGGATAATTAGTGGAGAGCGGGGGGGAAGAAAGGGGGCGAGTTACACGCAGTTTAGGCGGCGCTGGACTTACCGCCGGTCTCGTGGGCCGGGCGGCGTTCTTCTCCTCTGGTTTTTTGGCCACGTTTTCGGGCCGCTGCAGCGGAGAGCCTTCGGATTTGGAGGAAGCTTCGGAAAGGAAGCAAACGGCAAAACTTCAGGAGGGGGAACCTGGAGCGCAAGCAACTCATTCGGGTAGATTTGGTTGCAGTGGACACTGGAGACAATCCTTCCCGTCTTTGTCGTCATGTTACAAGAATTTTAAAAGTTAAAGTTTTGATTCATTTGTTTTTGGTTTTTGCTTTTTTAAAATTGAAAATAAAAAGGTGCAGCCGAGTACAGTACCAGGGGACTCACAGCGTGGCCTGAAGCGGTCGCTGGGACTGGCCTGGGAGCTGGAGTTGGACGAGCCGGACGAGCTGCCGCTGCCTGGTCGTGGCTGCAGCTTCTCCACTCGGTCCCAAAGGGGGCGCTGGTCCACACTGCTACAGCGCATGGAACAACAGCCTTTCATTTAAAGGCCACTTACTACTATCAACATAGGTATTTGAAAACATTTATTATTACATTGTTATTATTATATTATTATCATATAATTTTTTTGTAGAATTATAGTTGTTACTGTGTAGCTGAAACTGTATGTTTTGTTTTACTACATATGTGTGTATGTGTGTGTGTGTGTGAAGGAGAGTGTTTATGTACGTGTTGGCATGTCTGTCTTGTTAATATGTACAGTATGTGTATATGATGTATGTGTGTAATATGAATTTATTATGGATGGAGAAGCAGTGGGAGAAATAAGCTAAGCTTCTTCTCACGTTCAAACGTTTTTTAAATTTTTTTTTCTGAATTTAATTGTTTTTTTGTTTTTTCCTAAATGGCCTTATTATCAAAATCAACGTTTCAATCAATCAATCAATCATTTGCAGCTGGTGTCGATGTGTAAGAGTGGCCGCTGACCCGGCGGCGCTCCTCTGGTTGGCCGGCTGCGACGGCAGGGGGGACTCTCGGCGGGACAGGACCGGAGACCTGGAGGTGGTCCTGACTGGGACCTGGAGGGGAGACACAAGCCAAGACCTTGAGAGAGCAGGAGGATGAAGGAGGCTCCCCGAGTGTTTCCCTGTAAGTCGACCTTTCAGAAGAACTGCAAAAATATATGACTTAGTTAACTGAAAACTATAAACCCTCATGTATTACTTGAGTTATATTTCATCACTCTCTTGGAAAACTCCTCCTTCACCCCATCGACACACTGGAATCAACAGACACTGTCAAATTACAGCTTCAGGAAAATCGATGTCGACACGACGACTACTACCGGAAAGCGCCACCAGATGGCATCATTACACGCACCGTGGATCAGACGACTGAATGCAAATGAATCTGCATACTTTGCTGAGCGAATTGGTCTCCTGATTGAGAAGAAATGTTTAGATGTTTGAGTTAAATTCGTTGAGTTTACTCGGTACGATTTCAAGTCAGCCAGTACTGTTGACAGTGACACAAAAGCCAACTTTGACGACTAATTAGTGAACTTTTACACCAGTTTCCCTCAATACTGTGTTGCACTTTTTAATTCGGCAATAATTGGTTTATTTAAAGTCACGAACGGTTAAATGAGCCTTGAAAGGAATTTTGCGCCACCGTCGATTGGCCAGTGTCGATGGTAATGAGGCTGGAATGCACGCAGACAGACAGAGTGTGGTGAGGTGAGTGGCATGATGGGAAGGTTGAAGAGAGGAGGGTATGAGGAGGAAGAGGAGGAGGAGGAGGAGCAGGAGCAGGAGGAGGGAGCCCGAGCAGCGTCTTACCTTGGGCGGCACCTCCTCACCGGCGGCCTCGGCCCTAGACTGGGGGTGGTGCAGGGGAGGCTGGGGTTGGGGGTCAGTGCGTGCGGGCGACGGGTGATGGTGGTGGTGGTGGTGTTGGTGGTGGTGTTGGTGGGGGTCCTGGGAGCGCAGGTGGAGCTGTGCAAAGCTAGTGGCGACGCCGCCGGGCTCGCTGAACGACTGCGAGCGAGCGACCGCCGGCGCCGTTGGCGGCGGAGGAGGAGGAGGAGGAACAGGAGGAGGAGGTGAAGAAGAGGAGGAGGAGGGGGCGGCGCTGTTGCTGCTTTTGAGGGCAGCCAGGTGGGACCACTGGACCTTGTGGGGGAGGGTAAGGGGAGGGAGGAGTGGGGAGGGGGGGTGGAACAAGCAGACAAACAGTGAGACATGAGGGAAGATGTGCGTGTGTGTGTGTGTGTGTGTGTGTGATTGTCTGCATGTGACCACGTGCACGACCAGTCTTTATCTTTACTGCTTTCTACACTGTAGATACTGAAGACATCAAATATATGAGCAAGATATGTGCATTAATGTGGCAAAAGAAAAAATGTTTAATGCCTAAATATATTGTTATATATATTTTATATGAAGGGTGGCTGTTCTAGATCATCTAAAATGTAAAACTTGTTTGAGTTATTTCACACTTTTTTGTTGAATACATATTCCATATGTGTTCATTCGTAGTTTTGATGTCTTGAGTGACAATCTACAATGCAAAAACCAGTAAATCAGAAGTATGAGTCCAAACTTTTGACTGGTGGTGTAGATGTGTTTACAGTAAAGACACACACATACGGAGGAGGACGCACGACACAAATGAAGCATTCTGGGAAATCGTCGAGTCCGAGCTGATAAATCGCTGAATTTGATGTACTGACAAGCAGATACCCGTCTGATCTGAGCTCCTTGACCCCATTGGCCTGGGGTCAGGTGACCAAAAGTGCACCTTTTTTTTTTTTTGCTGGCTCACTTGGATGCACCGACACCTGACATCAGTATCTGGTATCGGTACCAATACCAGGGTCATACTGTAAAATATGTGCCGGTACCATGACACTGATACCAGTTGTATATGCATGTATATGAAAATTTTGACAAATATGTGTTTGTACCGCCAGTGAAACCATCTTGAACCCGAGAGCTACTAGATGGGCCCTGAGTCGCATGAAGGGCAACCAGTCTGCTACACTCTACTGAAGTAACAAACTTTCTTCCTTGTATATTATTATTAGTGACACTGATCTATGTCAAGGCTCTGATCACGTTAACGAGTTCTCTATAATTATCAACACTGACTTAACAAGGTTGGTTAAAATTGAATTTTAGATGCAACTCAATGAGTTGTACTATTTTTTCCAAGAGGCCTGCGAGCCACTCCAGAAGTCCTTGGGGGGGGCTGCCTGGTGCCGCACGCACCATGTTGGTGACCCCTGCTCTAGAAAAGCCTGCTGAGGAATGTTGTGCAAATGACAGAAGAATTGTGAAAAAAATCAAAGTAATTGTATAAAGTGTAATGGCCTTCACAAAGCACTCGGTGTCGGCCTGTTTGTTCTGAAAGTTAGTGGTCTGGATGCATCCCTTCTCGCTAGTCGCTCGCACTGAAGCAACACCAACGAATAAAACACACACACCCCTTATAAGTGTGTCTAAATAGTGGCGGCAGGGCAGAGAGGAGGTAAAGAGGAGGAGGAGGAGGGAGGGAGGGGAGGAGTTACCTGAGGCTCCATGGGGCGGTGCATGGCAGGCGCCTCGGCGGCGGAGCCGGCGCCGTTGGAGAAGGGTTCAGAGGAGCGGGGGGGCAGCGGGGGCTGCTTGGGGGCGGGGGCGGTCTGAGGGGAGCCCTGCAGGTTCTTGCGGTAGCGCTCGTCCACCTGGCCGGTTTCGGACAAAGACGAGAGTGAGGCTCGACAGACGGACGGACGGAGGGATGAATGGAGACACGTTTGGTGCAAATAAAAAAACAGGCAGAGGGGAAACCTCTTGTTTTTCTTTTTTGGCTACATATACTGTATATACACACACACTTCCAGTCAAAAGTCTGGACACACCTGTTTCTTCTTTATCTTTAGATTAGCTTAGATTAGATTAGATTAGTTTACATTGAACTTTATTGATCCCAAATTGGGAAACTAGACTGTTGCAGCAGTCAAAAAAACAATACAGAAAGTGAAAATAGAAGAATAAAAAAAAAAACCATACAGTGGTTACAGTTTACAGTTTATTACTTTACTACTTTCTATACTGTAGATACTCATTCATTCATTCATCTTCTATGCCCGCTTATTCCAATTCAGGGTCACGGGGTACTGTAGATACTGAAGACATCAAATATATGAACAAGATATGTGGATTAATGTGGCAAAAGAAAAGTTAAATAATAAAATAATAAAATATCTAAGTATGTTATGTTCTATATATTTTATATGGAGGGTGGCTATTCTACATCATCTAAAATATAAAACTTGTTTATTTCACACTTTTATGTTGAATACATATTCCAGATGTGTTCATTCATAGTTTTGATGCCTTCAGTTCAGTGACAATCATGAAATGAAGTGTGTGTCCCAACTTTTGACTGGTAGTTTATATATTTTTTGCTGCTAACATCACCAACAAACGTTTTCCTTAACTTGTACTATTTCTTTTGTACTTGCAGTGACAGGTCAAAGGTTAAACATATGCAGCGACGGAGACGCTTAGCATGCTGGGACGCCCTTTTATTTTTTTTCAACTCGGAACGCCCGTGCACGGAAGACAAAAGCGGAGGCAAACACGCAGCCGCGAGGAGGTGGTGATGGTTGTGGCGGGGCGCGGGGGTTAGTCAGTCTGTTAGTCCTCAGACATCAGCATGGCATGCTCCTCGGTGTCGAGACGACAAGATCAACCGAGTGCAGAAATCTAAATCTTAAAGAGAGGGCGCTCGTTTGAAAAAGCTCATGACGCTGCATCCACTTCAGGGGGGTCAAGAGAAACTGAAGACGGCAGACGAGAGCAGCTGCAAGCCGGGCGAGAGTTTGACTTTGCGGCGGCCCTGCTGGTTCCATTCAGAGAGGCAGCGATGCAAACAGGTGACCGAGCCAGAGCGGCCGAACCGGGGCCGTCAGGAAGGAGGAGGAGCAGGAGGAAGAGGCAGGGCTGAGATGGAGGATCACCTCTTGTATAGGCTGAGGAGGCTCGGAGGGGGGCTCGGGAGGCGGGGCGCCTGCCGGGGGTTCCGAGCGCGGGGGCTCGGCCTGAGGGGGGACACGCCCCTCGGCGGCCCGGTCGAGGACCTGAGCTTGGGGGGTGGCGGCGGCGGTGGCCAGGAGCCCATCGGGGGGCAGCGTGGAGGTGCGCGGGGGGGCCCGGCCCTGCTCGTCCGGGGGTCTGGGCTGGCGCTGCAGCGACAGCAGGTAGGCCTGCTCCTGCTGCAGCCGCTTGTGCAGCCGCTCGGCCTTGCGCTGCTCCTCCAGCTCCCTCCACTTGAACTCCTGCCGCAGAGTCAGGAGACGCCGTCGGACTCTTTAGAACCCGGGCACGGCCGCGACACGCCAAGCGTTTCGGACCGCCAGCTTCGACCCGACTCGACAATATTTGAGGAACACAATCCTAAACCCTTACAATGTTAATGCGGCCTGGATTAGATCCAAAAAGCTTTGAAGTATTTTCACGTTATTTTTCTGGAGAACTGACTCGACATTCCAGACTGTGAAGGTTGCCTGTTTACTCTCTTTCCTTCTTATTCTCTTATGTTGATGACTGTGTGCTGCCATTGTGCTGTATTGTAATATGACCGTCTTATCACTGTTGCTCTTTACTGTTGCTGCAAAATGAGGTGCTGCACACTGTCCCCTTGAAAAATAAATCACTTGATATTGAAACATTTGAAATCGCTGAGAAACTCCAGCAGTGGACTTGAATTCCTTCTGCTGGAAAAAGCAGCAATTTCTTTGATGCATTTGAAGCTTTTTAACGTGTATTTTACTACTGAGTTTTGTTCTACAAGCTCCAGAATCGTGATGTTACAACAGCAGCTGCAGAAGCCAAACCTTCTGTTGGAAGTGGTTGCCACTCATTTTCACTGACACAATTAAAAAAGATTTCCATGATTTTTTGCGACCTTGCATGAACCTACGAATACAGAATATTCATACTTAAAAAAACATGTGAATCTTTGCCAATTACCTTATGGTAACAGTAATTGCTAAAAACATACATACTAAACTACACAGGGGGAGCTAGTCGGCTAGGCTAATTCTCTTCATGGAGTCGTAGCATTGTTGGAGACAGGAGACGCGGGGGAGGGGGGAGGGCAATGCACAAATTCCGCTGGTTTGTAAGGGGCAAATCGTTCAACTCTGACGACTTTTCCATAACTTTCAGTGATTTTACAAAAAGTCAGTGACTTTTCCAGCCAGGAAAAACAACATTTTGTAAATTCCACGACTTTTCCAGGCTTTCCACGACCCTGATCAGAGCATAAGATAAGCCGTGACTTATGATTGACTGACAACTGGCTGAGCTGAAATGTGAGCCTGGGCTGCAGCTGTGGGTGAGGGTGAGGTACTGACCAGCAGCATGGCCTGCTCGCGCAGCAGCTGCTCCTGCAGCATCTCCAGGTGCCTCTGCTCCTCCTCCAGCTGACGCCTGATGTACTCCTGCTGGTCCGGTGGGGCCGGGGGGGACAAAAAGAAAAACACACACAATGAGCGGATCATCCCCCACCGCCCGCCGCCAACCTTCTCTCCAACCCCCCGCTGCCGCCGCACCTGCTCCCTGTCGTTCCGCCTCTTCTCATCCTCGGCCCGCCGGCGCTCCTCCTCTTCCTTGCGCCGCCGGTCCATCTCCTCCATGCGCCGCTTCTCCTCCTGCTCGCGGCGGCGCTGCTCGCGCTCCTGTTGCCGCCTCATCTCGCGCTCGCGCCGCTGTTGCTGTTGGTGGAGCAGAGCAGGGCGTTAAACACGTGCACGTGCACGCACTAGCAGCGGCGCTTCCGGCAAGAGGCTCTACCTCCTCCAGCCGCCTCCTCTGCTCCTTCTGCTGCTCGATGCGCTTCTGCCGCTCGGCCAGCAGCTGGCGCTTGTACTCCTCCTGCTCGCGCAGCTGCTGCTCCTGCAGGAGCTGCTGGCGGCGGAGCGCCTCCGACCGCTCCTTGTTCTCCTGCTGCAGGCGGATGAAGTCGCGGCGCAGCGTGGACTCGCCCGGCACGTTGACGATGGAGCTGAGGTGAACAGGAAGTGGAGCAAGTTGGTGGTTTTCTCATGGGGGGTAAATGATTCATTCATAAAATAACGCTACGCGCTTGCTACATTGTTTTTGGCAGCATCTGAAAGTGTGGGCAAATATAAGCTTCATAGCTTCTGCCTAGTCTTTCTATATACATACACACACACACAAATATGTGTGTGTGTGTGTATGTATATGTATAAAATAATGATGGTATAATATAATATAATATAATATAATACAATATAATATATAGATACATATATATTATACAATTGTACTATCATTATAATAACATAAAACATAATGATAGTTTTTATATAACTATAATCTATACTATAATAATAATCATTTATTATTATTATTACTATTATTGTCAATAATAGTAACTATATCATTAATATTTCTGTTGCATATATGGCACTTTTTTATATTTTATATTTTGCATTCTATGGTTTGCAACTAATGGTTTGCAACTATATTATATTATATTGTATTGTTTTTAACACTTCCCATTGCCCTTACTTTTAGCTGCCACATTTTAAATATTTTAAATATTTTTTTCAAACATCATATTTAACTTGAAACTTCTTAAAATCTTTTGAAATCTTCTTGCACAAGCATGTCGGCTTCTGCCACGTAATGTGACAAATGAACAAATCTTTGAATCGTTGGATACTGAAAAGGAAGAAGAGAAAAAAAATGACAGTAAGTTTTCACCAAAGAAGGGGCATACCTGGGCTCTCCTTCCTGCTCTGGAGGATCCTCCTCCTCCTCCTCGCTGCCGCTGTACTCGTACTCTGTCTCATCTGCAAAAAATGGAAGGCGGAGAATTGGGACGCACCTCAGAGGAAGCACTTCACAGAACCCCCTCCACGCCCCACCAAGGGCAGACGGGCGACGCACCTTTCTCCCCTCTCTTCTTCTTGGTGCGGTCGATGTGGTCCTTGAGCTGGATGCGGACCTGCCGCTCGTTGGGCTGGTCCCGGATGAAGGGGTGCTTCAGCAGCTGGTCGGTGGGCGGCCGCTGCGTGTAGTTCTTCACCAGGCAGCCCTCGATGAAGCTGAAGAACTTTTTGGACCTGCCGACGGGAGTCGAGTCAGAGCAAAGTTGCGCGTGCGATGCCGGGTCGCGACCTCTGCGGGGGCCACTCACCACTTCTTGGACTTGAGCCTGGGCGGGGGGTTTCTGGGGATCAGGAAGAGCGCTCGCATGGGATGCATGTCACACAGCGCTGGGGAGGAAAAATGAAGGCGGAATGAATGATTGTTGATTTCGTATGAATGACAGACACGCAAAGGAAAAAGGTCAGAGGCTGATAAATTTGCTACTATTACATTTACAATCAATCGCGGTGTTCGGGACAAGACCCTATAACTGAGACCATTTTTTGGTCGACATAACTAAGTAAACAACACAAACAGTAAAACAGGATGATCTTGCATTCATGTCACTGTTCATACTCTTGATTAGCAACGCAGTTTTATAAACAAAGCTCATTAACAAAAGCAAGAAATGATTGATAGCCTAAATTCAGCAATGAATATAGCAACTTAAAAGTAGTAATTAGTATTAAGTAGTAGAAGGGGTACTTTGGGTCTATATGGAAACTTAGCTTTCATTTGAGCATGTATATGTACACAAAGCCTCAAAGCCACATGAACACAACCACTGAGGATCCTTTGACTGCTCTTCAGCGTGGTCCATGCCACAGGTTGCTGGAAGTTTAATGTGTCTAGAACAGGCACGGGCAAACTATGGCCCGGGGGCCATATGCGGCCCGTTAAGCTTTTAGAACTTGGAAGAAATGTTATTAATAGTCAGTAAGTCATAAAATAGCTGTGTTTCATCCTTTTTTCAGCGTTTTAAGAGTCATTTAAATGAAGAGGGAAATATCAACGGGCTTCAAAGACACTGATTTTGTGGTAACACTTTTGTTCATTTTCAACAGACATTAAAGCAACACGTTTTCTACACATCTCATCATATATTTTTCCTCCTATGAGGTGGGTCACCAAAACACTCCATCCATCTGCTGCTGCTCCGGCCCCTCTGTCACATTTTACATTGTGGCCCACCAGTCAAAAAGTTTGTCCCCAACCCCCATTCTATCATCACATCTCCCTTCTACTTCTTTTAAACATTTTCTGTATGTTACCACGGAGCAGGTTATGTGTTGCTTAGTGAGATATCTGAGCCGTGAATCGTGTCAGCGAGCTGGAAATGGCGACAGAGGTGCAGGGGGAAAACGCTGGTACTCACGCGGCGCTCCCTCAGCCATCTCGATGGCGGTGATTCCGCAGGACCACAGGTCGCTCTGCCGGGACCAAGAGGAAAATCATTACATCTCTATAGCTGTGGTTCCATTACCCCTAGAATTGTGTAAAACCTAAATATCGCAATAAAAAAACTGGTCAATGAAAACACAGAAACTTTGAAAAACCTCTCAAATATGGCTACAAGGTTTTGACAATCTCATGAGGTGGTTTTTCAGATGAACCCATATAGAGGTGTATGGCAAAAGTGTCATGGAAACACTGTTTTCGTATTTACACGTCACCGGACGTGACGTACGGAGTCAGGTGACCAGTTCATTTCAAGTGAAATTGCCGTGTTATGATTGGATGGAGTAGACAGAATATTTTTTTACAAGTAATCAAAGAGAAAAATAGAACAAACATTCTAGACAGCGAACAAACGCAAATGCAATTCTCCTTGAACTCTCGTCCAGCATTATTTTACAAGAATTACGGCTGATGAGCTTAACGCCATTCAATGGAAACGCCTGCAAATCGCAATTGTATTTCGTGGAAATTTTAGAAATTTTGCTTTTATTTTGCTAAAATTGTCATTGAAACGCAGCTATTGAATTGCATCACACACGACTGAATGACATGTTATGACGGTGTGGTGGTGGTGGTGGTGGTTACTGGTCTGTAGTCGTACGTGGCGTCCGGGTTCTCGTCGCAGGCGATGACCTCGGGGGCCATCCAGTACGGCGTCCCGATGAAGGTGTTCCTCCTACCCACCGTCCGGTCCAGCTGAGCGCTGACGCCAAAGTCGACTGGGGGGAGGGCAAGCGAGCGGCAGTGAGCAGAGGAAATTTCCCAGCTTTTTTTTTTTTTTTTTTCCTTTCTATTTTGATCATTTTACGGGAACAAGGAACCATCTGAGCTCCTCGAACCCTCCTAGTGGGGCGACTGGGCGAGTAGGGCGGGACGCAAAGTTTGGAGGCTGACACATTTCTAATTTCTTAATCGTATTGTAATCGCTAGCCTTTTTCGTGCCTTCTGTTCATTTTGGATTCACAACAGGGGTCGCGTTTCCTTTCATTCAACTTCATTCAACAATATGCATATGTAATAAATGGGTTAGATCAATTGTTTTAAAAGTTTTTCCCAATTCAGACACTCTGGTAAGAATTTGCGTTGTATAAATGTGGACATAAAAAGGAAAAATAACAACATTTTAAAATATGGGAATCAATACGCGATTAGTCGCAGTTAACTGTGGAAATTCAGAGATTAATCGCGATTAAAACACATCAATCGTCTGACAGCCATAATAATAACTCATCCCTCATCATCTTCTTTATTCTCTCCGAGTCTCTGAGGCGGCGGTGGTGGCACCACCTACCGAGTTTGACTTCGGCGTTCTCCGTCAGCAGAACGTTCTGGCCTTTTATGTCGCGGTGGATGACGTGGTGGGCGTGCAGGTGGGCCAGACCCTGGAGGAGGAGGGGGAGAGGGGGATGAGAGTGGAGCAGTGGACAGGGGAGGAGGAGGGGGAGGAGGAGGAGCCTCACCCTGAGGATCTCCCTGGAGATGTAGGCGATCCAGTCTTCCTTCAGCTGGTTCCCTTTGGTGTTCTTCACCAGGTCCGTGATGGAGCCGGCGCCACAGAACTCCATCACCAGCTAGGAAAATGGAAGAAGGGAAATAAGCAAGTCAGTAAGTCAGTCAGTAAAAATCAGTGGACCTCTGACGGACCACTAGAGGCCAGCAGACTCACCCAGAGCTGGTCGTCGTGTCCCGGCGGGCTCTTCTTGATGAACGCGCCGTAGTAGGTGGCGATGTTCCGGTGGTGGGAGTATTTCTTCAGCATGTTGATCTCCAATTTAATCTCCTCCTCCTCGTCCTGGACGGACGCAAAAGAAACCGAGGCGAACGCACATAAGTGTTTATGTCGTTGTTGTGATTCAGGTCTGGGCACCTTTTTTCAGTTTGTTCAGTGCATTTCAGATCCAAATGACGTAGCAGCCGTTCAAAGGACCGTACCAATGTTTTAATGAGGTTAGGAAAGAGATGGGTAAGATCCATTCTGTATGTCACTTTTCACTTAAAAAAGGGAAAACGGGAATAAGGCAGAAGCTAAAAAGTGGTTTTATTTTTTCGGGAGCTGGCCACTGAACAATGCAGGGCGAGTTGCACGTCCACAGGGCGGAGGAGCCCTTTGTTTAGAGATTAACGACGCATGAGTGGCTCTCATTGTGGCCCGACGTGTACAGTAGCCTTCCCCCCACCACACCTTTGCAAAAAAAATACAGAAATATACATCAGGTCGATGGCAGAGTCGAAATCCTGCCTCCTGCCTGCATGTTTGTTTGCTTGCTTGCTTTTTCCTTGCAGCAGCACAGCTGATGTAACAACTGCGGCCTGCGAGCAGTGGAGAGGCCACCTCGAAATCACATGCAGCCAAACGTCAAGATCAGCCTCTGCAGGAGGTTGGCCTTCAGGGGAAGGCAAACGTGTCCATGGACTTCAATGAAACAACTGAAGAAGGAGACAGAGGAGAAGGAGGAGGAGGAGGAGAAGAAGGAGGAGGAGATAAAGAAAGAGATAGAGGAGAAGTAGAAGGAGAAGAAATGTCCGAGAGAGCTGCAGTGATAGCTCCTCGTGTTCGCCTCGACGGCAACTTGACAATGATTAACGACGACATGCTAATTGCACACATGCGGGGGTGGTGGTGGGCGAGCGTGCTTCGCTTTGTGGTTCCGCGACCTCTTCTGCAGAGGGGGGAGGGGGAGGAGGGTCGAGGATGCTAAAAGGTTGGGGATGTGCTAACGCTAAACCTGCTGAACACTGCCGTGGCTGCAGCAGTGCACAATAACACAATGTGCACAACGCGCAATAAAAATTAACTTAAATCAGAGTACCAGCTCAGTGTAGCAGCTCACGGCTAACACAGCTAACTTGTCTTTTCTTAAACTAGCTAGCAGCGTCTGCTGCTTCAAACCAGCTTTTGATTCGGTAGCAGCGCTGTATTCCTTATATTTCTGCTTCGTGTTTCTTGAGATGCCAAATTGAAATAGTTGCGTCATAGGAAGCTCTGTTGCTGCCACCATGTGACACCATTAGCTTGCAGACTTTGCATTTTGCTGCGGGTCTGCAGCGAAACTCGTAGAATCGTCAGACGGCCGACAAAGTTGTTGTTTACAAATGTGGAGACGTGCAGCCGGGCGCAAACCTTCGATCTCAATACGTCACGTCCGTTCAGAGCACGGCAGTGATGACTAGTAGAGGGCAGAGATGCGCTTCTTATTTATAGATTGCAAACTATAAATGTATAACATTGTTCATTTTGAACGCAGATGTGCTATGCTAAATTCTATTCTAACATTTTAGCTTCCAGCTAAGCCTGCTGTTGGCTGACAGGACCCATCCACGTGTTTTGGGAGGGGACAAAAAAAAACACAATCAAACAAGGCGGTCTCAGAGGGCGGGGCAAGTCCCCCCCAACCCTCGACCAGCCAGGCAGCACTTCCCTATTGTGACATCACAGAGGGCTGGTTTCCAGCTCTGCGATCACAGAGATGTCATCTGTCCAGTCAGCAGCGCAGCGAGGGAGGGATAAAAAGAAAAACACACAACCAGGAGCAAGACAAAGGCATCCATTTTGAGCTGGAGGGGCTCTGGAGCGGTGCAGCAGGAGGAGGAGGAGGAGGAGCGTTTGGATTTGGGTCAGAGTGATAGCGGAGGTGGGGAAAACCACTCCAATCTGATGATTGGACGGACTCCGGGGGACCTCGTTGCTGTAAGCATAATATCCAGGAGTGGCAGCAATAGCTGAAACAAATTAAGGCAAATGCCTGAAAATATGCTAATGAGTTAGGCTAATGCATAGGTGTCGAACTCTGGCCCGTGGGCCACAGTGTGATTCTATTTGGCACCCAAGGCAATACAAAATCACTACTAGAGCTGCTGGCCCGCCGCTATTATACAGCACATGTACCGCTAACACTACAAATCCCAGAATGCTCTGCTGGTATTTGGGCGCGTCAATCAGGGCAAGACGTTCATGGAGAGATATTAGTATTATTATGACTTCATTGGTTTATTGATGTTGAATTCAATTTTGGCCCACTGTGTATTTGAGTTTGACAGCCCTGGAGTAGAGAGTAACTATGTAACTAGTGAGTTACCCTCGAGAACTGTTTCCCGCTGGAGGAAGATATTTCTTCTATTTAATGAATGAAAATGTGTCGCTGGGACATCGGCGCAAGATTACTGCCAGTTAAATCGTAGTCACACTGATTCACTGACTCACTACCGGGTGAGTTGGCTCCGGTCAGTATACTTGCAGGAGAAGGGGGGGCGAGATGAATCACCCGGATGGCGGACTCGCGAGCGGTGACTTCGCCGAGTGTGTCGGGGGGGGGGGGCGTGACTCACTGCGACATTTTTTTCCGAGGAGTGGCGGCCGGCAAGTCGGGACAGGTGCATGTTGGGAATGTGCGGCGTGACAGAGGTGCGACTTGCGATCCCTCACAAATTTTGCAGTTGTATATCGATTGCGACGAGATACAAACCTCAACCAATAGCATTTGGGTTTTTTTGTTGTTGTTTACAGTTTGCACATTTACAATGGAGCAATAAAATACTTATTTAAATGTATGTAAGTATATAGATCCTTATTTCTTTTTAATCAATATAATTTTCCATCTTTTTGCACTATGCCGTTGCTGCTGTAATTATGCAAATTTCCCCAATGTGGGATTAATAAAGGCTTCTATTGTATTCTATATTTCTGTTATTTGGTTTTTTTCTTTGTTCTCGATTGTTTTGTTTTTTTCAACACCCTTTGTGACCCTTTGTACGTCAGCTGTGTGCGCTTGTTGCGTCTCGTATCGTCCACGCTGGCGACCTCCCACACCCGGGTGGTGACCCCCCGCTGGGCCGGCCAAATGACGCACTTCACTCAAAGAGCCCCCTTGTTTGCCGGACCCCTGCCATTCGCTCCGGGTCGGAAGGACGGGAGACGGAGTCACAAGGCGCAGAGGAATGTTTGCTGATTTTCATAAATTTGCCAGCGAGACCGACGACAGAGAGACTCGCACTAGATGAACAGTATTGGACGACTGACGTGTAAGAAGTGTGACGTCGTGGCGGAGGCAGATTTAAAGGTCAAGTGTGTAATATTTGGAGATTTGATGAAGAAGAAACAGCAATGTCAAGAGGTTGCATTTTAAATTGCAGCGTCTTTCACTCTCCCTGCCCCTCCTGAGCTCGCCAGTGAACTACGGTTTCCTGCGCACCCAAACCTGGATACCCCGTCCACCTTATTCTTCGTTGGTTTATTTGAGGACGCAAGCAGTCACCCTGGCAGCGAACGGGGAGCAAGACCCAGTATGTATATTCTTATACATGTTGCTCTATGGGTAGGAAAACCAGATTACTTTTATTCTACTGCGATTATACACTTTTATTAAAGTATTTATGGGCAGTTAATTAAGGTTTCACCAATGTAAAAATCCTAAATCAAGCCAAATATTACACACTGGACCTTTAAAAGTGAAAAAACACACACACACACACACACACAATGGGACACTTACCTCGGTGACGTCCATGACTTTGATGGCGGCCAGCTGTCCCGTCTTGACATGACGGCCCTGCGGGGAGACGATAGAGGTTAGCGGCCATGTTCAGAGCCAGCGCAGGTGAACGCCTCGTTTTTATCAATAACACGCTGAACGACAATGGCATTGTTGACCACCACTCGAATGTTATTTGTCTGACGTAGAATAAAACGTTCACGTGAAACGTTCCTCTTCAACAGCATGCGGGTGGCATTGTGCAAATGACTAGTATAAGACTATTTAACAAGGATGACGCTGACAAAAAGCATCTCATATACAGTATCTGCATACATATATTATAAATACATATACATATATATACATACATATACATACATACATGTGTGTGTGTGTGTGTGTGTGTGTGTGTGTGTGCATATAAACATATGTGTGTGTGTGTGTGTATACATACACACGTACACATATATATACAATATATAATTTTTTTTTTTTTGTCTTGCAAATGTTCCAAAGCATGCAAAGACAACCAACCGCTCACACTCAGCATTAGCAGCAGCTAAAGGCAGATTGATTGATGCGTCCCAATACAATAATTTATATAAGAAACCTGCAGCGTCACATATAATGCATTCCTTGCATCTCTCTGGCCGGACTCGGTGATTCCCAGGCTGCGCGGACCCAACATTCCCAGACTCGTGCTCTCTCCCAACACCCCGCTGCCGCTCCTTACATAAACAAAAGGACCGAAATAGAGTCCACGCCACCACCGCTGCCGTTGCTGCTCACAAGCAGGAGATGAGTGAAAGTGTATGGGATTATGACAATAAAAGCCAAGCAAGGGCTTAGGGGCCCTTCTCTGTTGGCTGTACTGGTGGTGGTGGTGGGGGACAGTGACTTTAATCCACTCAACTTTGATCCCAGGGGTCACCGGTGGAGAGAGAGAGATAGAGAGAGAGAGAGAGAGAGATAGATAGATGGAGAGATAGAGAGAGAGATACTTTATTGATCCTGACGGAAATTCAGTTTCAGTGAGAAGTCACTAGATACGCAATAAACAGTCCAATCAATCACCAGGTCTCCTGCTCAACGGGCCCCTGGATTGACTGAGGGTATCCCCCACCACTCCCCCCTCCGCTAGGTGGCTCTGTGGAGACGTTATCTGGGGAGCTGGTAGGACATCACTCAAGCCCCTCAGACTCTGTCCTCCTCCTCCTCTAACCGCAGCCAGATGTGCTTCTGGCCTTCCTCCAGGCCGACTCACCCACTCCTCCGTCCCTAAGAGACATTAGCTTTTAGCTTCCATTAGCCCAAGACCAAAGGAGCCACTCCGAAAACAAGCCTAGAGTACTGGGGGGGCCGTCCATCCTGTGACTGCAAAGTGCAGTCACAGATTGAAGAAGGAGAGCAAGAAGAAGAAGAAGAGCAACAGAAAGTAGAAGAAGAGCAAGATGAAGGAGAAGAGGAAGAAGAAGAGCAAGTTGAAGGAGAAGAACAAGAACAAGAAAAAGATGAAAAGCAAGAAGAGCAAGATGAAGGAGAGGAAGAGCAAGAAGATGAAGTGCAAAAAGGAGAAAAAGAACTGTTTAAAAGTTCCTGAGAAAAGACCAGTCCCAAGGGAGGAGCCCCACACACACACACACACACACACACACACACACACACACACACACACACACACACACACACACACACACACACACACACACACACACACACACACACACACACACACACACACACACACACACACACACACACACACACACACACAGGCTGCTATCAGCTTCCCCTCCCGTAGCATCACTCCAGCCTCAGATCAATCCCTCTGCAGCGCTGCTCTGGATGTTGCCATCAAGCAAAGTGGTGCAAAAAACAAAACTAACAAACACATAAACTTTGCAGTGTTAATGTTATTGCAAGGTGCCCTATTGGGCTTCGGCCAGACATCCAGACAGGCTCAAGCTGAGATGCAAAGGTGCCGGAGGTGATTACCTTGGGGAAGCAGAGGGACACACACACACACACACACACACACACACACACACACACACACACACACACACACACACACACACACACACACACACACACACACACACACACACACACACACACACACACACACACACACACACACTCCATCGCACCCATGTGACGGAAGTGGGAATCAATCAGCAGTGAGCAGCTGACACGTGACCTTCCAGGGGGTCTACAGCAGCGCCGTCACCTGCTGCTGCTGCTCCACAACCAGCACACTGACCCACTTCTCACACACCCGCCTGCTCGCTCGCTCTCTCTCTCGCCACTTTGCAGAGAGAGGGGAGAGGGAAATGCGCGACCCGGTGGGAGCCGGACGGAGAGGAGGCGGCGTTGGCGTGCGATACGTTCCCAGAACTCGGGATGAGCGTGAAACCGTGCCAGAGATGTTTTTTCTTTTTACGTTTTTCCTTTTTCTTTCTTAAACTGCGGTCGAAAAGATTTTTGCTCGTCCTCTGGGTTTTCTTTTATGACATCATAAAACATAACGACGGCTCTTCAGAGGATTCTGCAAGTCCGCTGCCGTGTGTAAACGTATCTCCGTTCAGTAGTTTGCATTTTTACAGACGTTTAAAAAATATTTTAAAAAAACAAAACAAAACAAATAGCGCTGCCAGATTTATCCAAGTGCAGCTACGTCATCACATCCTGCTCTTTGCTCTTTGCCTATTTACTCCCTCCCTTCTGATCCATCGCTTCCATGAACTGCAGCCTTCAATAGAACCAGAAGGACTGTGCCGACGGAGGCCACGTGACACCTTGGCATGCAGGCAGCTGGAGGAACTGCTCTCTTAAAAAGATAAGAAGAAGGAAAAAAATGAAAAATAGTAAGTGTTTTACTATTAATATTATTTCTTCAAGTTCAGCGGGTCGGATAAAAAGCTTAACAGGCCACATATGGCCCCCGGGCCGTAGTTTGCCCATGCCCGTGTCTAAGCCCTCCTGCGGGTGCTTGGAATATCACGTTCTCCACGTTCTCCTGCTGCTGAGGGGGAAAGTCGCTCCCATCGCGAGCAGAGTGTTGACTCAGCCGACTGGACGGGCCTGTTCTGCTTAGACAGTGAATCACCCTCGAGTGCTGCGTTCAAGTGCTCCAAAAAAACAACAACAAAAAAAATTATCCAACTCGCGAGTCCAACACAATCGAAAAGCCCGACCCTGGCACATCCCATGATGCACTGCTGCAGGCACGGGGCTCCGTCCGTCCGTCCGTCCAGCGCTTCCCGACTATATAAGGGTATTCTCGAGGGAAGGCGGGGGGGGAGCACTTCCCCAAGCGCAATTTGAAGAATCGCATCTTTTTCGCGTTATCAAGACCCCCCCCCCCTCTACCCCGCCTTCCTGTGAGAGAGGCACCTGGGATGGAGAGCAGAGCCAGCTGGTTCACGGCCAGCTGATAAAGAGGGAGAGAGGGGTGGAGTTTGTGGAGGGGTGGGGGGTGGGGTAGGAGGGCTGAGAGATTCCAGGGACAATCTCTGTGTGCAATGCGGAGGCAGCGTTTTTCCAACAGCGTGGATAAGAGAGGAGTTTTTTGTTTTTGTTGTAATTGGAGACCAGCTGTATTTTCGCAGAAGAAGAAGAAGAAACAAATAATATTTGTAATGCATCTTCTAATGCATAGGTGTCAAACACTTGGACGTTTGGGCAGCCGCAGTGTGATTCTATTTGGCACCCAAGGCCAATACAAAACCACTACTAGAGCTGCTGGCCCACCGCTATTATACAGCACATGTACCGTTATTAACACTACAAATCCCAGAATGCTCTGCTGGCATTTAGGCGCGCCAATCAGGACTGGACATTCTTTGAGGGATATTAGTATTATTATGACTTCATTGGTTTATTGTTGTTGAATTCAATTTTGGCCCACTGTGTATTTGAGTTTGACACCCCTGGAGTAGAGAGTAACTAAGTAACTACTAAGTTATCCTTGAGAACTCCTCTCCAACAAGGAACTAGTGAGTAACTAAGTAACTGGTGAGGAGTTTATTTACATTTTATTTATTTCGATTTGTTTTTTTTCTTTTTAATTTGAAATTCAATTTTGCACGTGTGCAATATGAAGTTATTTATATTGTACAGTATCAAGCTTTGCTTCTTCCATCTACAGTGTTGAAGCAAAACTTGTTTGGGTCCATATAAAAAGGTTCACTGCTCTATCTGGTTGATTGTTTCAATCAATATCAATGTTGGCCCTCGACTTTGTCCAACTTTGAGAATTTGGCCCCACTGTGTGTTTGAGCTTGACACCCCTGACATAGAAATATGGCGTGGCATTTTTTTTCTTGCATGGGAACGATATTGCCCCGATGATGACGTCATCGATTTTATTTATTTATCTGACTGGTGTTGTGGTTGAACCAATTCCCGAGAGTATTTCTTCGCCGGGCGTCTTAGTCATGCTGCGGCTTTCTCAGCAGCAGCCGTCAGTCACAATGTGCTGCGCTGGGCTTCTTTTTAGAGGGCCGACTGGAACCTGGCACGGCTCCAGGGCGACCTGGAGGTCAGCAGCCTCCACCGAACAGCTCAACGGCTCCCTCGTTTTGACTTTGAGTCTGGAAGGAGTCGGTTGTTTTTGGGGGGGTTAGATCAGATCCTGGATCAGCGGGGATTTTATTTTTTTGGGGGTGAGGGGTGTCTTAATTATGTTCACTGGGTTGGGAGTCAATAACAGGCGCTGATGTGAACTGATCCGAGCGAGACATCCAGTTTGAGCTGATCGGCTCATTGAAAGGATTCACTC
Source organism: Thamnaconus septentrionalis (assembly GCA_009823395.1). NCBI lineage: Eukaryota > Metazoa > Chordata > Actinopteri > Tetraodontiformes > Monacanthidae > Thamnaconus > Thamnaconus septentrionalis. The sequence continues at coordinate 28,713,843 of CM020501.1, read as the reverse complement.
TGAGAAAATGTTCCTTCAGTCAAATCAGCTCGCAAAACACCTTCAAACCGAAGCACATTATTTAGTGCAGGTTCTGGGTGTTAGTGGCGAGGGTAGGAGGGGTTGCTGGGTTATATTTGTTATCTGTATTACCTTTTCTTCTACTTGTATTACTCTTTGGACTGACACATGCAGTATTTTTTTTTTCATTTTTTATTTTATTGTGTCTTGGATAGAATGACATTGCCCTTCCTTCCTCTATACATCCTGCCACAAGTTCACCTTTGCGATGACCTGTTGACTGCATTGTTTGTCATCATCAATTTGAGAAAAAAATGCTCAATCAAAATATATTCTGATTAAAAAACAAAAACAAACTTCGGCTTCTGCTGCCAGGTGGATCCTCGCAAGGTGGAGTTTTGTTTTTGTTTTTTGTTTCAGTCGAGCTATTAAGTCAAGTGGAGCTATTATTGGCCCAAACACAAAAACACGAGGCGACCGATCCGACCAGTTGCTCCGAGCCGTTCGATCGACTTCAAAAGCGCCGCACGTGAACCGCAATTAAGGTCGCCAGCGGCGAGAGAAGGTGGAAACCTGCAGCTCCAACTGAAAGCAAACACTGGAGTTCTTTTTTTTTTCTGCCGATTGGTGGGTGGGAGGGCGGCTGGGCGGGGGGGTGTCTCACGTTTGTGCTGCAGTCTGAGTGACAAAAGAGACTTTGGAGGGTTCCGGGGCAGAAGGAATCAAAAGTCACCGCAAATCAAACAGCGAAAAGGGAGCCATGGACACATTGTGTTATCTCAAAAGGGTGTGTGTGTGTGTGTGTGTGGTGGTGGTGGTGGTGGTGGTGGTGGGGGGAGGGTCCTGTGAAAGGCGGCGAAAGGCCTCGGCAGGGAGAAGAAACTCCACCCAGTCGGCCGGGTCGAGGTGGGGAAAAGGGGGGGGTGGGGTGGGGTGTTCAGACGGTTGGCCGTTTGAAACCCAGCGGGACCCCCCACCCCCGCCCCCGCCCAGATCTGCTGCGCGGGGGACAAACTCAGCTTTGTCGGGCCGCTGCCTGGAAGTGGACAGCTGCACCTCCACCACCACCACCACCACCACCACCATGCTCATCCAACTGCTTAACATGACAGTCGATACGTTGATCCGGGGGCTGCTGCTGCTCTGACTTCCAAGCGCAGACGAATGAGCTCAACTCGTGCCGTTCACGGCCGTCTCTTTGTGTCGTCAGCGGCCAGCTAATCTGACAGCACACACCCCCCCACCCCACCTCCCTCCCTACACCATTCCCATGCAGCGGCCACAAATAGAATTAGCATCAGACAGTGAATTGGGGGGGGGGAGATTAAAGGGGGACGAGAAAACAGACGAAGAAGAAGAAGGGAAAAAAAGCGTTAATGCTCCATCCTCCACCCGTCCGTCCATCCAGGTGATGCGACGAGCACCACACAAACGGGGGTGGGGCGGGGGGGGATCTGGACGTTCACCACACTGTGGGTGGGCGGGGGTGACCCGCAAAACGAATGCAGGTCACCCGGAGCGCCAGGAGCTGTCAGAATTAAAAAGCGCTCAGCTCTGCGCTTAGCGCACAAACAGCAAACTGATGCCTTTTTTTCACCACCATCCTGCCTCCACCAGGGACTATTTATATAATATCCCAGTGGAGGGGGCAGGGGGAGGGTCAATGAAAGTGTCCTATCGTTCTGCAGCTTTGCGCTTAAACGCCGTTAAACGTCGGCGAAACAGAGACCGCGGCGTGCGGTGACAACACGGGGAAGGGAGGGGGGTGTGGTGGGGTGGGGTGGGGGGTGTGGTGTGATGTCATCCGAGTCGGGCTGGACGTCAGTAGTCAAGGGGCCACCACCAACACCATCCATTGAGACAAATAACCTGTTTTCTCTCCTCTTTTCCGACCATCTCCGTCTTTCAACGGTCACAAAGTTCAACACAAGTCTTGATTTGAAGAGGACATGAAATTAGGGTTAAGTGTGTGTGTGTGTGTGTGTGTGTGTGTGTGTGTGTGTGTGTGTGTGTGTGTGTGTGTGTGTGTGTGTGTGTGTTGTGGTTGTCGTTTTTTGTTTTAAATCATCACACACACACACACACACATTAACTCACCCCCAACCCCCCAAAAAAAAACCTCTCAAGGTGCACGGTGTGCCCCCCTCGCCTACTTCCCAGCGGGAGGGACAGGTGATGTCAGACTGGTGGTGCGTCACAGTCTGCTCGCAGACTCGTCTGATTCACTCTCGACAACAAGGGGCGGAACATCGACAACATCAGAGCCAACAAGCAAAACAAGGCGCCAGTGGCCCTGGTAGTAGTAGTAGTGGTGGTGGTGGTAGTAATACTGTAGTAGCAGGGGGGAGCGTCCATTTCCATCAGCATAACACCACAATGGTGGTGGCAACATATGGAAGACAGAACTCCACTTCCTTTGTGTACATGCTGGTTAACGTCAGGGAAGGGAGGGTGAGGGTTGGTGGATGGGGGCGAAAAAATAAATAAATAAATAAAACAAGTGACCAACCTTGTATACTTGTCCGTAGGTGCCATTTCCGACCACCTCCACCAATTCAAAGATGCCAGCTGGGTCCTGTTGGGGAAGACACAAAAGATCCACATCGACGTGAGAAGCAGAAAAACAGCGGCTGTTTTATCGCTATTATCATTATTATCATTATTAATGTGATTATTTTGCGAGCACTATCAGCGGTACGGCGGCGGGCCAGCTGTTGCGCCCCCCACATCCCCACGCAAACGCATCTCGGAACAAAGGAGGTGGTGGTGAAGCAAGACAGTGGCAACACCTCGCCGAGGCTCAGCGGTCTTCTTTTTTTTTTTTTCTTCCAGCAACGAGGAGCTCCGAGCGAGCAGCACACACACACACACACACACACACACACACACACACACACACACACACACACACACACACACACACACACACACACACACGGAGAGGGGAGGCGGATAAAATAGCAGCGGCTAAGCGGCTAGCGGCTAGCAAGGCTTGCGGGCAGCGTTTAACCGAGGCCCGGGTAGCAGGAGGAGAAGGGAAAAAGAGAGAGAAAAACACGAAGGGGTCTCAGGGCTCCCGACTGCAACTCACCCGCAGTGAAGCCAAGTCGATGTCTCCGAGACTTTTAGCCGGGGAGTCGTTCGCCATCTTTCAAAATCAAAGCCGAGCCGTTTTTTCTCCCCCTCTGCCGTGAACAAAAGAGCAGCAGCGGCGCCGCCGGAGCATTAGAGGAGACTTCCGGCGGATAAATGAGACATAGGCCGTCGTGTGTTTGTCTCTTCTCCCGGAGGCGTTGGAGGGGTCTGCTCGTCGGGCAGCGTTGGCACAGGCTCCGGGCTACTCCATGTTGAGGTGGCAGGCAGGCAGGCAGGAGCAGCAGCAACAGCAGCAGCGGCAGCGGACTCCCCCTTAACGCACTCTCTCCCACTGTCTGCACAGAGGGCCGTCAAGCTGACGGTGGAAAAACATCCGCTTCCGTCAAGACTTTCGGAATAAGAGTTTAAGAGGCGCCCTGAAAACAAGAGAGTATATTTGGTGTTTAGGTCACCAGTATTTACTGACTTTTCAGGTGGTGTTATACAATAGTCAATTATGATCAAAAAGTAGGAAAAGGTACATTCTGTAATTACCTTAAAAAAAAAATTGGAAAAATTAAGAATATTGATTCAACTGTTTTACTCACGCAAAAATAAGACTGTACAGGTTCTGAAATGCAATTAAGTAAAAACTAAAAATGATATTTATTTATGCAATTAATGAAACAACATTAATTTTGCAAACATGAAAAGGTTCTGAAAGAATCCTCCAGAGGTTTTTTGCATGAGCAGCTGGATAGCTTTTAGCGGCTTTGGTGCTCTCAATACTATGTTTTATTTTCTTTTTCAACTGCAGCACAACCTAACTGTAATCAGTCATAGCTATGACCACTGACACATTATACGATGTTGATGCCTTTCAAAGCCAATGTTATTTTCTACATGAGAATAAGTGAATTACAGAATAGCACATTTTGTTTTTAAATACAAAAGTAACAAACAAATGTACGGGGTCAAAGTTTAAAAGTCGTCCGTGAAATAAATACTCAGGTAAAGTTCAGATACAGACAAAACATATACTTTGGTACAGTAACGAAGTAGTTGGACTTTGTATTTGTACTTTGTTACTTCCTACCTCTGATGAGCCATCGTGAGTGGCTTGTGTAAGTAAAGTAGTGACCTCTACCAGCGTTTCTCAAATTTATTTTTTTTTTCAGTCAAGGCACCCTTCAAAAGTGCAAATGATTTCACGGCGCCCCATTGTAACATATCAATAATTATGATAATTATTTTATTTAAATTATATCACAACATAATTATATAATAATTAAAATGACACTGCATCTGACTTAAAATGCAAACGTCCTGTTTATTTCAGATAGGCAGTGACTAAAGCGACTCAACAGTAAGAGCCTATGATGAAGTGTAGGCCTACATAGGTAGACAGACACAGACATACACAAAACAAACAAACAAAAATCGGCAATTGAGATAGGGAAATATACATGTGGGAGAGCGTTTTTATTTATGAAATGTCAGAATAAGCAATTTTCTGCTGCGGCACCCCTGTTGAGAAACGCTAACCTATACGAATAATCAGGAAAATCCAATGCACGCCTTCACAGCCAAGAAAAAGTTTTTTTGTGGTAGGGGCACTTCCGCTTTCAGCGCGCCCTGCCCCTCGCCGACTTGACCCGCTCCGCTAATTGAGAGCCGCACAAACACAGGAAGCCGGTCGGCATCGCTACACAAGAAAAGAAAGAAAAAAGGGCTGGGCCTCCCTGCCTCCACACGGCGCCCGAAGCTTGCACGCCGAGCTCGTGCACGCGCGCACTCGACCCCTACCTCGCGCGCACGTTTTGGGGCACGGACAAACCGTTCCGCACCCGGTGACGAGCACGGGGGGAGCAGACGGTAGCACCCACCACCCCCACCAGCCCTATCGCCATCACTACCTCCTCCTAACGCTCAGCATCCCTAACGGACATGCGCACGTCGGACTTGTGTGTCAATATTGGTAATCATGGGTGTGGCAGGCGGGCAAGGCTGAGCAGCGATGCCCGGCGATGCGTTTTGTGCAGCAGAGCAGCAGAGACCAAATACGGCCGCATACTACGCAAATGCAAGATAGCTCGACAACATCTCTGATCCTTCAAGCTTGATCAGGACCTCGACCCAAAAAATAAAAAATAAAGGAATTCTGCAGGCCGGACTTTCTTTCACATTTGTATGAATTGGAAAAAGTCCCATTTTATCGCCTGTTATCGGATCTTGTTTTGTGTTTGTTTTTTTGTTTTTTTAGGTTTTCAACCTGATGCAAGGCTGATGCTTTGCTGTTTTTGGTTGTGGGAGCCTGGAAGAGGCGTCCGAGCTCTCTGTGACATCACAAAGGGCTGTCTCCCCAGAAGGGCATTGCGGTTTCTGGCAAGCGGCGTTTCCGACAAGAGTTGTCAAACAAAGACAAAGGCCACGAAGACAGATTGTTCACCTCAGTCAGTTGTGTTCCTTCTTCTTCCCCTTCTTCTTCTTCTAGCTTATTTACCATCACTGTGCAACAGAGCGGGCTGATATTTTGGTTAAACAAACTCTGCGTTCAAACATCAGGGCAGGACGAACCAGCCGAGCAGGATGAGGGACTTCAGCTGGGGCACACGACCCGCACACACAGGCACGCGCATACACAAACATGGTACACAACACAAAAGCCCTGACTTCCAGCCACTCAAGGTGATACTCCAGCCACTTAACTGACGCCTGTTAACCCCGTCAATCCCCTCAAATCCACCCGACACAAAGTGAACCGCTACTGAAAACACCGGCATTGTGCTTCCCGTCAACCCGTGTTTGTTGTTGACATGTGGCGATGGTGACGTCACTCTTTTGCCACCACGTCGCAGGCCCGAACCGTTCCGCGAGTCTTGACACACTCGGACTGAAGGGTTCGTCAGGGCTGTCGCGTTGAGTAAATCAAAGTTTGACTGCCATCAACTGGCGATCCGGCTGTACTGCAACAAAACGACGCAGATTTCTTCTTTTTTCCTGGAAGGGAACTTTATTTAACCAACCAATATTTTTGCACCCTGTGGTTGCAGAGAGGTTGTATCGTCCTACAACTCAAGACACTTTTTTCATCAACAGTCAGCGGGTTAATCACCGTACTAGAAATAGCAACGGGTGACAAGACAGTTGCAAGTCGTGTTAAAGAATGATGACGTGTTTCGACACAATTTGTAGAAAAAAATACTGTATTTTAAAATCCAGTGCGACCTTCCCATAAAGGCCCGGTGCAGGAAAGAGTCTGTTGCGACGGAGTCGGGCATTATTTACCCGAGAAAGTTTCAGGTTTAGCAACCAGACGGACAGCTACGGTAACAAACAAGGGAGAGATGCTTGTCATTGGTCTGGAGCCGCTCCTTTGCTATTTCAAGACACGTTCTGAATAATTTATTCTCTTACAAAACACCGGTGTGTCTTTAAGGGAGAAAAACATTTTTTGACAGATTTCTCAGCTCATAAAACGTCGGAAAACCACTGAGCTCGAGTCAGCTTTGCGATCCGGTCCACTTGTGCAAGAAGTCGAGCATCCCTGATTTTACACAATCTCGCCTTCGTTTACGATAAAGGAAAGACGCAATATTTTTTCCCATTTATCGCACCGGTTAACTACACAGTGCAATTATTAAATAGCTACATTACAGGGAGACGAGGCCCCCGACATTACGGCGTACGTCTCGTTTGACACGCAAGGCAGGTGGAGACAGTCACATGAGCTATGTTACAAAAAAAAATGTATTCGTGTGATCTGTTCCTGCAGTCGGGTTTTTTGTTGTTTTTTTTCCTTCATACAAATGGACGTGTTCAGACGGTTAACTCTGTTTAGTCCTTCTCACAGTCTACTCTCACATTACTGCTTCACTGCGAGAAAGGTCACAGTTCCGAGAACATAGAAACCCATCGGTCGGCAGAACTTCCCGTGTTAGCCCCCCCCCGTGTCCAAGAAGATCCAAAAGTACGTTTGTTTTTCGTCACCGACTCATTTCCGGATTGAACTCCGTTATAACCAGTTTTCTGAAAAAAATGATCTTGAATACTCTGCAATCATTATGAGTGCACAGAAAATCAGTCTAGATGTTCTGAACAAGCATATGAACATTTTAGTGTTTCGTGAAAACCATTTCCAATGTCAAATGATCTGAGAGAATTCCATTTGTGCAGAATTCTGTGTGAAGACACACAGAGTAGACTTTTTAAAGAGCCTAATATATGATCCATGATGCTTTGTTAACTCTTTTACTCCTTTTCTGATTATAATACAAAGCTTTGTTTTAGAGAGGTTTCCATTTTTCAACTTTTGCCGTGATGGCTGCATACTGCACACTTGAGACTCATTCTATAAAATCAATTCAATTGGACTTTAAAGGCAACGACTGTCGAAGCCATCCCATAATGTGTTCAGCACATCCTCACTGATTTCCCTGCACTAGTAATGTTCTTCGAGCATTCCAGTAGGTTATTTCATGATGCTGGTTATAATGGATTTCAATGCAGAAATGATTCAGTGGCCCCAAAAACCTTGACCGGTAGAGTATACAAACACTACCAGTCAAACGTTTGGACACACTATCTAATGACATTTTTTTTTCATCTTTAGTACTTTCGACATTGTACGATAGAAACTGAAGACATCAAATATATGAGCAAGATACATAATTATGCAGCAAAGAAAAACATGTTAAATAACTGTAAATATGCTTTTTATGAAAGGAGGATATTTTGAAGAATTTAAATATAAAAACGTGTTCCTCCATAATTCCATGTGTGTGTTCATATGTACTTTTGATGCCTTCAGTGAGAAACTGCAAAGTCAACAGTCATGAGAATGAAAGAAAAGACATTAAATGCGTAGGGTGTGTCCAAACTTTTGACTGGTCGTGTTTTTATCCATATAAACGTGTTTTCATCAATTGGAATTCATCTTAGTTCAACAGAAAGTCTGGCGTCGGGTAACCAAATAGGTGGAAGTCGCCCTGGTAGCGCGCGTACAGGCGGCGGATGTCCCGCTTGCTGATGCCGGAGAAGTAGTGCTCCACCTTGGTCCTGTTGTAGCGGGTGATGCCCGGGGGGATGGCCGGGTAGGACACCAGCCGCTCGATGCCCGCCGCCTTCAGGATGTAGGGGGCGTCGCGCTCCAGCGTCTCGTGGTGGCCCACCACGTCGTAGCGGATCTCGCAGGGCGCGCACAGCTCGGCGTAGGTCACCCAGTGGATGACGTGCTCGCCGAACTGGCGATCCACGCGGCGCCGCCGGCCCTCGGTGTCGCCCAGGTACCGGACAAAGTCCTCGAAGCGGAGGCCCGGGGCGGCGGCGGCGGCACCGTCGCCGTCGCGGTGGCTCTTGCGGTACTTGCGGATGATGGCCGGGGCGATGTCGTGCTTGTACCACGGCTCGAAGCGCGGGTTCTTCACGAACTTGTCCTTGAACGCCGAGATGAGCCTCTCGAAGGGGTCCCGCACGATGAGGAACTTGAAGTACGTGTTCAACCTGTCGGGTGTGAGAGATGTGAAAGAAACTTCACACCAGGCATTAATTCTTCTGTTTAAACATTTCATAAATCATCTAAACGAGACAAAAAAAAAGTGGTGAACAGACAAATGACTTACACGGCTGTCATGAGTTAACTGATAGAGAATATAGAATAGAACATCTTTATTAATTTTCTAATTCCAGCAACAAAAAGATGCAAACAGAAGGAAAAATGATAAAAAACAAGATGTATGATTTTTTTGGTTTTTTAAATCATATTCTCCAAACCTGTGAGTGATCTCCCGCGGCGGCAGGGACGAAAGGCGGGGCAGGCCGTTCTTCTCGTGGTCGTGCACGAGGTTTTCCGGGATCTCCTCCACGCTGGAGAACTCTCCTGCCAAAGTGGGACAGACGTCAGGCGCCGGCGAGGAGCAGGCCGACGGCGCCAATCATCGGCTCTCCTCCGAAAGCGGCGAGGCGCAGCGACCTACCGTTGAGCACGATGAGGACCTTCTTCCACTGCGTGTTGCCCACCTTGGGCGTCTGGCAGAAGAGGATCTTGTGCTTGTCGCAGACGAAGATGCGGTCCAGGACGAACTTTCCCACGGAGACGTGGGTCAGGTTCCTCAGGCTGCTGTTCTTGCACACGGCGGCGAGCAGCTCCACGCGTCTCTCCACCACGGGGTGCCAGTCGGCCACGGAGGGAGCGGATGAGGGCTGGGGTCGCAAAACACGGCTGTTAATTGAGCATTTTTCCCTTTTCATGCACACACAGCACCCAATATTGACAGAAAAACACAGATTTGTAGAAAGTTTTGCAGATTTATTACAAAATAAACACTGAGACATCACATGGCCATAAGTATTCAGACCCATTACTGTGAAACCTGTGTATTTAACTCAGGTGCTGTCTAATTCTTCTGATCATCCTTGAGATGGGCCTCCACCTTCATTGGAGCCCAGCTGTGCTTATTTATTGATATTGGTTGGGAAAATCACACACCTGTCAATATAACACCTAACAGCTCACAGTGTAAAGTTCAAGCCCCCAGAGTCCAAGAAGACGGCCCATTCATTTCAATGCAGTTGCTCACCCAGCGCACATCCCGAAAAATCTTTTTGACTTTGGTGTTAATGGGTCAATAGAGCATGCGGAGTAGTGCCACTTTCCATCGTGCCTCTGTAACTCACATGATCTATTTGGCCAATCAGAACCATCCTGGAGAACGTCACTTACAGGCCAATCAGAACGAGCTGAAACACAGCCCATGGGATATTCTTTTTCTGCAGTACCTCGAGTGGCCACTGGACAAAAATTAGCCCGACGTCATAATTCGAGTCCGGTATCCAGTTCTTTTAACACATCCATGGTAAAGTCAGAGCAAATGAGAATCATGAGGTCAAAGGAACTGACTGAAGAGCTGAAGGATGGAATTGTGGCAAGGCACAGATGGCCAAGGGTACAGAAACATTTCTGTTGCACTCAAGGTTAATGCCATAATCCTTCAATAGAAGAAGTTTGGGATGACCAGGACCTCTTCGTTGAACTGGCTGTCCAGCCAAACTGAGCATCCGGCGGAGAAGAGCCTTGGTGAGAGAGGAGGAAGAACCCAAAGATCACTCTGGCTGAGCTCCAGAGAGGCAGTGGGGAGATGGGAAAAGGAGGAATGGCAAAAGATCCTCAAATCCAGGTGTGAAAAAGTTGTTGGATCATTCCCAAGAAGACTCATGGCTGTATTGGCTCATTAAGTGCTTCTACTTGATACTGAGTAAAGGGTCTGAATACTTATGGCCATGTCATATTTCAGCGTTTAATTTGTAATAAATCTGCAACAATTTCTGCAAGTCTGTGTTTTTCTGAAAAAATTAGGTGCTGTGTTTGCTTGAACGAGGGGGGAAAAATGAAATTAATTGATTTTAGCAAATGGCTGCAATATGACAAATAGTGAACATTTTAAGGGTGTCTGAATACTTTCCGAACCCACTGTATATATGAATATATATGACTATAGCTGAGGATAGGCTGCATAGTTGTCATGCTTAGAAAAAGTTCAGCCCCTATTTGCACTTTTTACTTTGGTTACAGTTTTGCCGATATCGTTTGCACTTTAAAAAAAAAAAAACATCTAATTTGGTTTGTGGAATGCAGTTCAACAGCTCATACCTGGAAGTTATGAATGCAAGTTATGAAACATTTAAAAATGCCTCTGCTACATTGTATTACTTTGTTCAATAAAATTTTTTTTTGTCATTTTAGTTTTCAGAAAACTAACGTGGAAAATCTCGTCTCGTCTGGTTCTCCTGAACCCAATGTTGTGTATCGTCACGCCCCTTGTTGTGGTTATCGATGGAGGACGAGGTTGATCACCTGATGGGACGGTTTCGGGTTCGGCTCTGGTTTTCCCGGGCTGGAAGCAGGAGGTGCAGGTCTGATCACCTTGCTGCCCGGAACGGTCCACTTTTGGATTACGGCCCTGTCACCGTAATCTGTATAAGCAGAGAGAGGTGAGGGGTGTTCGTGAATCTTCAGGCAGCTCGCTGGGGACACGACAAGGTGACGTCTTACCGTCAACGGCCCTGAAGGTGATAAACTTGCTGACAAACATGAGGATGAGCAGCACCCAGCCGCAAGCCCCCAGGAGCAGCCAGTGGTGCCGCATCGCTCTCATCGGCCATGGGAAATAAAACACCGAGCAGCTGAGGTCAAACAAACAAACAAACAAAAAAAAAACACAGACGGATGATGAGGTTTGAGGTGTTCCGTCGAACCCGGTTTGTTTGTGTTGTTGTGAGAAACGACAACTCGTTGACGCAAATGTTTTTCCCCCACACACGTCTCTGACGAGTGTATTACACGTCTTAAATGTACACATATATGTACAATGAGACATATACATGTACATTTGACCATATATTGTGCACCACATCGGCGGCAAACAGATGCGCTTTCTTGAGCGCTCAAAAGAAAGGCTCGACTAGCTGTTAGCCTAGCAGCTAGCCACACATGTCCATCCCAGGCGGCTGCAGCGGACAGCACAGCATCGCATCCCGCTACATTAGAAACAGTCGTGTAACGTCGGAACACGCGTCTCACCCTCGCGCTGAGCAGTTCAGCTACTCGTCAGCGGCACAAACGTCTTGGGAGGAACGTCCAATGGTGAGCTCCATCGCGTCGTTCCTTTCTCAGTTCAGTTTAGCTGCTCTACAGCAGCAGCAGCAGCAGCGAGCGGGACCCTCCCCACAACTCCTCCGACACTCCCCTGCCAGCCAGCATCCCGATGGAACGGAAGAAGGCTCGGAACGAACAGCGCCCTCTAATGCCCTATTCGCACGGGATTAGTAGTTTCTTTCGGTGCATTCGCACAAAATAAGTTTAGTGCGTATTTTGTCTGTATTTATTCCTCTTTAATAAGGAGGAATAAATAAAATCGATATATAAAGGTACAAAAGTACATTTTGTCTGTTTCTTCCATTGGTCTTTTACAATGACAAAACGGTAAAAACAAAATGTACCTCTATATTTCTTAGTTTTTTTCATTTATTCCTCTATATATTGACATTTATTAATGTATTTTCAACAGATTTAATTTTTATCTTGACACTCCTGTGATTCCATAGTTTCAGACGTGAGAAGGATTCATTCGCATCCTCAAAGACCGATGGTTTCAGGTGTTGGTGGACTCAAATGCACGACAACCACCGATGCAGTTTAAGAGGTTTATTGAAACGGGGAGGTCGGGCAGTCCAGGGTCGAGAACCAGTGCAGGCGGTGAGAAAGGCAGGCGAGATTGGCGTCGGGGACGGGCGGAGGTCGATAACAGCGACAGGATCCAGACGGGGCAGGCGAGGAACGTAGTCAGAGCCGAGCAGGGTCGTTACCGGGGAATCGGTCCGAGGACGAGGCGGGGGCAGAAACACACAATGCAGTTCAATACCTGTAATGCATAGTTGTCAAACTCTGGCCCCATTTTGGTGTCATTTTTGGCCGATGGGGCCATACAAAATCAAAAAAATGAATCATGAAAAAATTTATCAACTTAAATTAAATGCTACATTTCAATTAAACTTAAATTATTGTGCTAGATACTGAAATACCTTTGTTAATAAACACATGTAAACGTTGCAATTTCTGTAGTACTCGCTGTTTTTAATGTTAACCATATGTCTGTCAACTATTTCAGTGAAAGAGAACGAGCAAAAAAGGCCGCAACAGCTGAAATCATTGAAGGACATTTCATTTGCTTTTGTTCTGTATAAACTTGTATATAGTTCAATAGTTTATGTATACAGTTGAGGCCCCCTGGAATTAAGGAACATTTTCCTAAAAATCTTTCGAATGTTTGCATCTTTGTATTTCCGATAGTACCAATAACTTCAAGGACATCACTTCAAAAGCAGAGGACACTTGACACCAAGTCTTTTTTTTTTTTCATTTATTGAACTCGGAGAATGAAAATTTAGTTCTCATCAACATTGACTGTCTGCAGACCTATTGGGGCGAGAAAAAAAAAGGAGGAGCAGAGTTAATAATTAATGAAGGCACAGGTGGCTTCAGCAAGTATTTCAAGTCATTTTGCAGCATATTTACCTTTGCATGTGGTGACAGGAACGTAGGTGACCAGGGTGTACAGCTTGTTCGGAGAGTCCTCGTCCTCATTGCGCTTCCTGGACAGCCGCACGCGCATCCTGTACGGCACGTTCCTACAAAACAGATTGAGTGTTTTTAAGTTCTGACTTTTCTTTGAAAGCACATCTGTGCCTGCAGTCAATCGGTAGTATGAGAAAAGTGGGTTGAAGCACTGAAAACCTAACAAAGTCACTTGAAAAATAAATGACCAGTGTATCCGTGCAGACATAAAAAGCAAGACGAACCCTGCACCCAAAAGTAGGTGACATCCAGTGAAGATCACAATAACTGTAATTAATTGCCCTCATAGGACAGTACTGGCAGATTTCCTGCCTGCTCCTGGCACTAAAAATCCCTTTCCAGTTTCAAGGTAATTGCGTATTTAAAGCAACACTTAACTCTAACTGAGACGCGTACCATCTCTAGCGAGCACAGAATTAACGACTGGAACACTTCAGGTTCAGCCCGCCAAGTGTGAAGTCAGTGGAAGTGCTGACAGAGATCATTTTTGCTTCTCACAACAAGCATCCATTCATCACTTGACTATTATTAGTTGCGTTTCCATGACAGTTTTTTGCAAAATAAAAGCGATGTTTCTAAAATTTCGACAAAGCACAATTGTGATTTGCAGGCGTTTCCATTGAACAGTGTGAAGCACATAAGCCGTAATTCTCGTACAATCTTGTGGGACGAGATTTTACGAGAATTACGTTTGTTTACATGCTGTCAAGAATGGTTCTGTTTTTCTCTTTGAGTACATGTAAAAAATATTCTGTCTTCTCCTCCGTCCAAACATAACGCGGCATTTTCACTTCAGTGAATTAATCGCGTGACCCCATACATCACATCCGCCGACGAGAAATGCGAAAAGTATTTCCGTGATCCTTTTGCGATATACCTCTATATGGATACGTCTGAAAAACCACCTCATGAGAGCGTCAAAACCTTTTAGCCATATTTGAGAGGGTTTTCCAAGTGTAGGTGTTTCCATACCAGTTTTTTTTATTGCGATATTTAGGTTTTGTGCAATTCTAGGGGTCATGGAACCACAGCTGCTGTTGACAGGTTGATGGTAATGAGCAGCATCTCACCTCACGCCTTTGCTCCACACTGCTTTGTTGAGGCGAGTATCAATACGAACGTCAGGAGTGCCCATCTCCTTCATGGCGAACTTGCGGATTTCCTTGATGGCCCGTGGAGCCCTTCTCTTGAAACCCCTGCAAGAGGAACGTTTCTCAATATGCGAGACAATCGGACAGTTTGGACAAAACTTGCTGGCATCTCTTTTCAACGTGTTGCCAGGAAAGGGTGGCAAAAAGGTCATTCACACGAGCAACGCATCGATCATTCTGAGGAATACATACACTCCATGGATGCGCTTGTGGACGTTGATGGTATACTCTCTTGTCACAACCTCGTTGATGGCTGAACGCCCCTTCTTTTTCTCTCCTTTCTTGGTCGGTGCCATCTAAAGAGAGAACAAAACGACTTCATCACATTCGTGGATTTCATTAGTCGAACAGTTCTCAGTTCTGCCGAACTCGTTTGCTTACTTTCAGATAAGCGTTACCTTAGCAATATGCTAACGTTTCTGGACAAGTCTCTATGCTAAATGTAACGGGAAACGAATCGAACATATTATTAGCACTAAACGCAACATATACTTAGTGAACCAACGTTGGAATGAAGCGTTTAAAGAATGTATTGCGTTGGGGAAAAATGCACACACTAAACAAGCACCGGCAAGGCTATGTGAAGCCAGACGCTGCTCCACCACAATGCCAAAAATCTGACTTAGCATACATTCAGACCACTTCAAGACACCGTGAAAATGTCGAATAACCACTTATAGATGCATTTGCGATGACTGTTTGATGAAATGTAACTTTAATATCGCAGGATGGCGTTAGATTAGGGAGAAAATATCCTCGACAAAGTATACTCACTTCAGCTCGTAACTGAGGCGGAAGTCGGAAGGACGGATCTCAGGCGGAGGATTGTGGGTAAAGGAAATTGGTCCGTTCTGAATTATGCTCGTCGGAAACAAGCATGTGGGCGTCGTTGATATGTCTTGATATTGATGGTTAATATTTTCATTTATAATGTATTTGTCGGAAATGCAACTGATATTTTAAAGACATGTACACCCACGGCGCTTGATAATTGTTTTCCTACAGCATCATCATTTTGACTTGATTTATTTCATGTTAAAACGAGGACACGCGTTTGAGCTGTTCATAAAACATAGTTGTAGAGTTTATTTACAAGACTGTTTGCAGTTCCGCTCGTTCAGATTTCTCACTTTGCTTTACATCTTATGTACAATGAACCGTCCCCAGGAAATTAAAGCCACACAATTGAAAAGTTATACCCTAAGATGAAAACCTTTGTTCTGCCATTTTCGTTACACGTGTCAAAATTTAGCCCGTCTTTTTATTTTTCACAATAGAAAAAATAAGATGAAGTACAAGGTTAAACCAAATTTTACTTCAACATCACACAATTGGGTGGGAAAAAAATCATTGGGAAAACAAGTTTAGAAACATACTGTTCGACATGGTGTCTACTTTGTCCATGTAACTTGTATCCCAGCCTCCTGTCCCATTAAGCGTTGAACTATGTTGCTGACAAAAGCAACTACTTGCCAGTGTTCAGTCGTACAAGTCTTATTGTGAACTTCAGTACTCAACCATTAAAAAGACAGAAAACTGTAACTTTTGATTGATTTCTTCAGTTGTTTTGTAAGCAGAATCTTGGTGTAGGCTGTGAAAGTTAATAAGGAAATCCTCATGGCAGTGCGAGATCTCCGCAGTCGATGATTTGCCCTGCACTCGGTTCCATTTCACTTCATTTCAGGTAGACATTGCCAAGCCATTCAAAAAGAAAAAAAATGATTCAAAACAATGGCAGGTCTACCTAAAATCCAGTAAATAAATAGTTTGGCAGTGTTTTCTTTACATGTTCATTCAATTTCCTGCAGTGTTTCAGTGGAACTGCAGCTGGACGTGCTGTGGCTCTGCACTAGTTGTTCTGTCAACAAGCAGTAACATGCAGTCTTGCACCATCTGAAGGCCTCACAGTCACTTTGTACAAGGATGAAGAGAAATTAGAAAAACAAACAACATCTCACCGTTTAATGCACCGTTGAACCAAACAACTGAACAATGTATGAAAAAGGATTTCTACTTTGAGGTGAAATGGACAATAAAAAAGCTGCTTTAAAACAATGAAATGCGCAAAACAAAAAGTCAGGTACGTTTGTTTCTTAAACTTGGTTCAATGCATTTCTCCGCACACAAAATTCCATTTGTCGACAGGGGGGAAACAAACAAAAAAAAAAACAATTGAGAAATATTCACAAGGCTTCAGAGTTAATATTCTCCATAGAACTAAAACAAAAAAAACAAAACAAACAAAAAAACAAAAAAAAGATGAAGAGAAGAATTGCCAAAACCTAAGAGAACTAAACAAGCTCTTGTTTTTCACATCTTGGACTCCCATTTCATTTTCAGGACACACACACTTCGGGCTGAGCTGTGCTCAGCTTGCTGCTTCCACCAGCGGCACCTGGGGCGGCGGTGGCAGCAGCCTCAGCTGCCGGGGCCGCCGCTGCGTCGGGCCTCTCTGGACCAGACGCCTGTGCGGCCATAGTCCTCCTGAAGAGACGCATGCTCATCTGCAGCAGCTCGCTGTCGACCACCGGCGTGACGGGGTACTGCTTGGTCAGGCCCTGAAGGAGGCAGAGAGGATCGTTGAAAAACAGCAGGTGGATATTGGAAGGAGTGAGGAGGAGGGTTAAACGAAAAATTAAAAAACTCAAACGCAGTCGATCGGCCACCTTGTCATTTTTCAGCAGCTGCCGGCGGATGGCGAAGTCCCGGCGGGCACACAGGGCCTTGCAGCAGGGCCCCAGGTTGCTGAGTAAGCCGGCCCTCTCCACCCGCCTGTTCAGGGCTGCCATGTTCAGGGCCCCCAAATCGTGTTCAAACAGTTTGTCGGCATCTGACAGTACAATGGGACAGAGCAGGTTTAGCACTTGCTGAGAACACGTGAACCTAAAAGTGCAATTTGGGTGGATCTAAAAGTGCTCTCATACAAGAGGCGCGGACCAAACGCTCTCTCTCACCTTTGGGGTCGTCCAGCTCTGACTTGCACACCTCTTTGACCCTCTCCAGGAGCTCGGGCCCAGCCAGTCGCTTGGAGATGCCCGCCCTGAGGAGCACAGCCCCCGGGGTGAAGCGGAGCAGCGCTGCCCCGGCCGCCCGGGGCTCCGGCTTCTGTTTGGGCATGAGGCTGGCCCAGTCGACGTCGATCACGTCCACAGGGCCTGGAAAAAAAAGAAAGGGAAGGAGTGGCATTGTGGGATTGTTATTGTCATTTGAACAGTCATCTGCGTTATACACAGTAACCAATTCATTAGTTTGGGGTCACTGACTCATTTCAACATTGAACTCTGTTAAAACCAGTTTTATGAAAGAGTGATCTTGAATGCTCTGCCATCATGATGAGTGCACAGAAAATCAGTCAAGATGTGCTGAACAAATCGGATGATAATTTAGTTTAATGAAAACTATTTCCAATGGCTAATTTAAAGTGATAAAGAGAATGACAAGTGTGCAAAATTCTGTGCGAACACACTAAAAGTCGGCTGTTTTAAAGAGCCTAAAATATGAACCATAACGCTGTTCACTCTTCTATGGTTTAGCACAACACACAACTGAGTATGATTATAATAGAAAGCTTTGCTTCAGTAATGTAGATTTTTTTTCACACATTCAACTTCTGATGTGTTTGTCGCATATTGCACTTGATAATCATTCTCTGAAATCACATTCAATGAGACACTCCAGGCAACAACTGTCAAAACCATCCCATAATGTGTTCAGCACATCCTGACTGATTTTTCTGCACAAGGAATGTTCTTCGAGCATTCCAGTAGATTATTTCATCAGGAGATCAGTGTACAGCCAGTGCACGCTGGGAAAATACCAGTTATCGTTACCTGTGATTTTCTCGTCATCCTGCTGGTCCTCTTTCTTCTGACTGTCGGCCAGAATCTCGTCCAGCTCGTCGTCGCTGATCGGCTCGTACTCCTCTCCGACGGACGCCGCCGACTGCGCGTCGTCCTCTTTCCCGTCATCGTCTCCTTAAAGGAGGAAAAAACATTCTTAAAAAAAAAAGGCTGCAGCAGTTTTTCTCGGCCGTTCGTCGCAATACAAAAAAAAAAGAAGAAGAAACTGGCGGTAGACGCCTTACCGTCGACGCTGTCCACCCGCTCCGCCTCCCGCTGCTCGTCCACCGGGTGGTGACTGTTGCCGGCCTTGTCCCCCTCGGGGGGACTGAAGGCCTCCCTCGGCAGCAGGGGCTCGTAGTCGCTCCTGTCGCCCCTCGGGTCCCCCCTGAGGTCCCCCCGGCCGGGCGGCCTGGGGTCTCCGTGGGGCGGCAGCTCCATCATCAGCATCCTCTCCCGCTCCCTGTCGCGCTCCCGGTCGTGCTGCTGCTGCTGCTGCTGCAGCAGCAGCAGCCCCTCCGGCAGCAGCCGCTCTCTGTCCCTCATGTCCCGCTCCCTCAGGAGGGGCGGCTCCCTCAGGCCGGGACGCATCAGCAGGGGCTCCCGCCCCCTGCTGGGCCAGTCTCTGGGCTCGGGCTCCCAGTCTCTCTGCTGCTGGAGGGGCTGCGGCTGCAACAGGGGCGGCTGCGGCTGCTGCTGGTGCTGCTGCTGCTGCAGCTGCTGGTGCTGCTGCTGGTGCTGGTGCTGCTGCTGGTGCTGCTGCGGCTGCTGCTGCTGAGGTCGCAGGTCCTTCCGCTCGCGCTCGTAGGGATCTCTGTCGCGCTCCCGCTCGCGGCTGTCGTAAGGAGCCGGCGCGGGAGCGGGCCTGCCTCTCCGAGTCCGGGGAGCTGCGCCTGGAACTGTGGCTGCGCGAGTCCTGCCGGTCTGAAGGAGAAGAGAAAAGAGGTGAGGAAAAAAATAAAGATCGCAAAATACATGACAGCTTGTAATGCAGACTGGTGTCACTGGAACTCTGCCCTCCATCAATGAGCTGCAGGTCCGTAGGATCCTACAGTAGCCTCTCACTCACTCTCTCTCTCTAAATAAATCTACATCTATATATATCTATATCTTTTTATCTATATATAGATATAAGCTGCGTTTCCATGACCCCTTACTGGTGACCAGTTCACTTGAAGTGAAAATCTTCGTGGGACGAGATTTTACGAGAATTACGGCTTATGTGCTTCACACCATTCAATAGAAACACCTGCAAATATGCAGAAATATGGCTTTTATTTTGCAAAAAACTGTCATGGAAACGCAGCTACTGATAGATAGAAAGATAGATATACACTTTTTTTGTAAATTTGAATTTTACTCAACATTATATTAATTGTTTGGCATTATCCTGTCTCAGTGTAACGCTGCTCTATGTCCCTTCAACTGCCTCACCTGGGGCACAAATAAAGTTTTAATTTTGAACTGAATTGAATTGCGTACCAGAGGAGGTGCTGCGGCTGAGCTCTCCTCCTCGCCTCAGTTGGTCGATCCTGGACTTCCTCTCGGCCACAGGCGCCTCGTTCACCTGCCTCTCCCTCTCTCGCTCGCGCTCCCTCTCGCGGTCCCGCGAGTTGGCGGCGGGCAGCCGGCCCAGCGGGGCGCGCGGCCCAGCGGCTCATCCCGGTGGGCCGACTCGTTGGGCGGCGGCGCGGGCGGCGGGCCGGCGCGGCCCCTGTCGCCCGCCAGGCCGCGCTGCGCCCGCCTCTGGCGCCAGCTTGCGAGCAGCGGCTGGGACATGAGGGGCTGCGGGGTGAGGGTCTGCAGCAGCAGGGGGGGCTCTTGGGAGAGGAGCGGGGCGATGGGAGGGGGGTTGCACCGCTCCCTGTCTCGGACGCCCCTGGGGGGGCCGCCACCGCTGCCGCCGCCTCGAGGTCGCTCGGCAGGGGGCGGGGCCACCTGGTCCAGACCCCCACCGCGGTCCGACACGTCCTCGTCCGACCAGTCACTGAAGTTGTCCACCTTGTTCAGCGGGGATGCTGCAGCCGCCGCCACGGTGGCGCCGCGCCGGTCGGGTCTCAGGGAGGGCGGCGGCGTCCGGGGGCCTCGCTTCTTCTTGCTGTGCGGCTGAGGGGCCGCCGCCGCCTCCTCGTCAGACACGTCCGACTCGGCCCCCCGCGACCGCTTCCTCTTCCTGTCCAGCGCCTTCTTCTTGGCTCCCTTCCTGGGTGAGTACAGCGGCGGCGGTCCGTTGGCATTGATGTTGGCGGTGGCAGTGGCAGCTGCAGCATTGTTCGGGGGCTCTGGGTTGAATCGGTCTCCTCCCCCTCCCGCTCCTGCCAGGCCACTGCTGCCGCCCTCCTCCTCCTTCCTGACCTTCTTCAGTCCCTTCTTCTGCGCTTTTGCCTTCTTCTTGCCCTCGTCATGCACCTGCGAGCCACTCGTATCCCTCTCGTCGCCGCCACCGGCCTCTTCTGCCAAGTCCCGCCCCCTGCCGCGAGAGTCAGTCTGGGTGTCGGTGAGCTGCTCCCCGCGGCCCCCTCCACCTCCTCCTCTACCACGCGCCTCCGGCTCCTCGGGACGGCCCCTCGCCTCCCTCTTGTCCCCCCGTCGCTCCTCGTCCTTCCAGTGGGGGGCAGGTTTGTCGTCGCTGGTGGCGGCGCTGGTGGTGGGCGGGGCCGACCTGGGTGGTGAGCGGAGCAGCGGCTCCTGGGGCCGCACCACCTGGCTCAGCAGCCGGTGCTTGTCACTGCCTGCGAGAAAAGACAGAGAGCCACATTGACCGTCTGCATCGAAACGAATTATATGAAAATCACTTTTTTTTAAGCAATTACCAGCCAAACAGATGAGGCAACCCTTTGCATTTGCACAAATAATGTTTAAAGGTCAAGTGTGTGACGTTTGGAGATTTTGAGAAGAAACAGTGACATCAAGTGGTTACATCTTATGATTGCAGTGCTCTTACACTCCACCTCCCTCTCCCGAACTTGCCAGAGAACTACGGTGGCTTGCGCATACAGACTTGGTCACCTTCTTCTTCGTTGGTTTATTTGAGGAACAATTACTTTTATTGTACTGCGAGTATACACTTTAACTGATGCTTTTATGGGCAGTCTGTTAAGCTTTTACCAATACAGAAATCATGAATCAAGCCAAATATTACACACAAGACCTTTAAAAAAAAAAAAAAAAACATTCTAAAGTCCCCCTACTGGTTAACCATGTGGGACCTTAAGAGGGGTCATGTCCTCTTTCAAGAAGAATTTCCCTACCGTCAGACGGAGGCGGACACACGGGGCTGGGGAGGAGGGGCTGTGGGCGTAGCTTGGTCGGCCCGCAGCCAGTCGGGCGCTCACTTTTGTCGCCGCCGCTGTTGTAGCCGTCGCTGTCCGCTGGGCTGAGGTCGCGCGCCGCCCGCTTGGGCGACGGCCGCGGCGGGCTGGGGCTACTCTCAACCCGGATCCTCTTGCGACTTCGTGGAGAAGAGAAGAAGAAGGGAGGAAATGACAACGCATTTTGTGAATTTAAATGAGTGAGAAGTTAAAGGCCCAACGCCATTGAACACAGAGACTCAATGGCATCAAGTGGAAAAGACACATTTGTATGTGTAAAGTTTCAATACAGCCTTTTGTCTCCATTCAATAACACATGTCATCATCAAAGGTAAGGTGTGCACATTTTTTTAAGGAAGCCCAATGGACAGCATGTTTTGTATTTAGGGTACCATGAGGTGGGCTTCCTGAAAGAATGGCGGTCCAAGTTGGAAGCTAACTAGAGGGAAGGACCTTGCTCAATGTATTTTCTCATATATATGAGAATCGTTCTAAGGGTAGGAAAACCAAATAACTTTTATTGTACTGCGAGTACACACTATTATTAATGCATTTATGGGCTGTATGCTAAGCTTTTACAAATGTAAAAGTCATAAATCAAGCCAGCTTTTACACAGTGGACCTTGAAACGGCTGGTCGATTGCTGGCAATACACTTTCTTACCACTAGATGCGACTAAATCTCAAATGTATGGGCCTTTAAAGAATAAATCAATGAAAAAGGGGGTGAGTGGGGTCACACCTGAGCTTCCTGTCGTCCCGGGAGTCTCGGACGGAGCGCTCCTCCCTGGCCTCCTCCCTCCTCTCTCTCCTCTCCTCCCTCCCCCTCTCCCGCTCCTCCCACTCCCGCTGCCTCTCCCGCTCCCGCTGCTCCCTCTCCCGCTCGCGCTCCTTTCTCTCCCGCTCCCGCTCCCGCTCCTCCCGCTCCCTCTCCCTCTCCCTCTCGCGCTCCCTCTCCTCACGCTCACGCTCCCGCTCCCTCTCCCTCTCCCGCTCCCGCTCCCTCTCCCGGGCGCGCTCCCGCTCGGCCTCCCGCTCCTTCTCCCGCTCCCGCTCCTTCTCTCGCTCCCGCTCCTTCTCCCGCTCCCGCTCCCTCTCCTTCTCCCGCTCCCTGTCTCGCTCCCGCTCCCTCTCGCGGCCACGGTCGCGGCTCCTGTCATCCCGTCGCTCCTCCGCTCTGTCGGCCCGCCGCTCGTCCCTGCGGTCGTCTCTCTCCGAGTCCTCCGATCGCCCCTGGTATCGGTTCGGGGAGGCTGGGGAAAGAAAAGAAAAAGCACAAATAGGTTGTTTAGATATGCTGATGTTTTTGCGTGGTTTACTTTCGCTGGAAGTGAGAAAAAGTGTTTTGTCTTTTTTAGGGTTGCAAAGGTTGTTGTTCATAAAGGTGAGAAGTGTAAAAAGAAAACCACTGTATAAAGTGGATTTCAAGCCTGCGTCTGCAGCAACCACTTTATTTGAGGTATGCTGGTTGGCTAAGTGGGTTTTTCAGGGATGCACCAAGACCGAGGTTGAGTGCTCTACTCATACTCGTGAAATATGTGCCAATACCAGTTCCATATCCACACTACCAGTCAAAAGTTTGGACACACCCATGAATTTGATGTACTCTCTTTCATTCTCAAGACTATTGACATTGCAGTTTCTCACTGAAGGCATCAAAACTACGTATGCACACACATGGAATTATGTAAGAAACAGTGTAAAATAAGTATACATACATATATATATACATACATACATATATATACACTTATACACATATAAATAAATATTAGTATATCTAATAAGTCTATCTTATATTTAAATTCTATCCAGTTATTCAACGTGTTTTTCTTTGCTGCATAATTACACATATCTTGCTCATATATTTGATGTCTTCAGAATCTATCTGCAGTGTAGAAAGTTGGAAAGATAAGAAAAAAACTGTATGAGAAGATGTGTCCCAGCCTTTGACTGGTAGTGTATGTATATGACTATATTGTTAAATGTATCCTTGTACTGCAGTGAAACTTGTGTGGCCCCATGTTCTAGAAAAACATGCTGAGGAATGTTGTTCAAAACACAGAACATCGGTGGAAACATTTTTAAAAAAAAAAAAAAAAAAAATCAAGGTAATTCTATAATGAGTAATGGCGTTGTTAAGTACTCGGTATGGGTGAGTACTGAAATGCAAGTACACTTACTCTACTCGTTCTGTAAAAAAGTGGTATGGGTGCATCCCTGTCTGCACAGAGTTTCCTCCATAGAGTTGCTCTCCCCTTATACTTCCTGTTCTCTATCTGAATCATCGCATCATCATAACCACGTATCCGAAACCCATGGAGCAGTGACAACACTGGAGGTTTCCTGCTTTCTGATTGGCTAACCTCGGGTGTCTCTGCGCTCGCGCTCGCCATGGCCTCCTCTCCGGTCGTAGGAGGAGTCTCTGGAGGGCTCCGCTCGCCGCTCGCTGCCCTCGTAGCGGTCCCGGTCCCGGTCCCGATCCCGATCCCGCTCCGAGCTCCGCTCGCCGCCGCTGCGGTCGCGGTCACGGTCGCCGCTGCCCCGCTCTGCGCTGCGCTCGCGGGCGGCGCTGCTGCGCGACTCCCAGCTGTCGTGGCTCGTCTCCAGCTGGGAGCTGCGAGAGTTTCGGTTGGAGGCTGGGGCGGAGAGAGGTTGCTTGGCTTAAACTGCGGGACTGGCATTTTGCAGAATTCAATTCTCTTCAAGGTCCAGTGTGTTCAAAGGTTTTAAGGATGCCCGCCTGACAGCGCGTTTTAGTATTTAGGGTACTGTCAGACGGGCTTCCAGTCCAGGTCCAGTGTGTAATAATTGGCTTCATTTATGATTTTTATTTCGGTAAAAGCTTAATATTCTGTCTATAAATACACTAATAGAAGTGTACAATTGCTGTACAATAAAAGTAATTTGTTTTTCCTAGTATTTCTACCCTTAGAACAGTTCTCATACATACACTAGCAGTCAGAAGTTTGGACACACCTTCTCATGCAATAGTTTTTCTTTCATTTTAATGACTATTTACATAGATTCTCAGTTAAGGGATCAAAACAATGAATGAAGGAAACATATATGGTTATATGTGGTAAAGAAAATAATTTTGACATAACTCAAAAACATTTCATATTTTAATTTCCTCAAAATAGCCGCCCTTCACATAAAACATTTAGTTATTTAATAATGATTTCTTTGCGACATAATTTCATATATATTGCTCATATAGTTGATGTC
Source organism: Thamnaconus septentrionalis (assembly GCA_009823395.1). Lineage (NCBI taxonomy): Eukaryota > Metazoa > Chordata > Actinopteri > Tetraodontiformes > Monacanthidae > Thamnaconus > Thamnaconus septentrionalis. The sequence continues at coordinate 28,689,108 of CM020501.1, read as the reverse complement.
TTCAATATGTATCCACAATGTAGAAAGAAGTAAAGATAAAGGAAAACCATTGCATGAGAAGGTGTCCAAACTTATCCCAGTGAGTTGCCATCTTGCACTGCCATGTTTTAAAGGGATTGAAATGTTTATGATATTATGATCCAGGTTTTGTCTTTCCCTGATATGTGCATACATAATTTTGGCTGACTCTGTATATGAGAGCCGTTCTCAGGGTAGGAAAAACCAAATTACCTTTGTACTTTGTACTGCCAGTAAACACTTTTCTTAATGCATTTATGGGCTGTATGTGAAGCTTTCACCACTTTTTTCACACTGGACCTTTAAAAAGTTTCTTGATATTCCAGCACTTGCAGCCATTTCTCACCTTTGTCAGAAGTGTCGTTCCCTCGTCCTCGTCCCCGACCGTTCCTCTCCGCTCTGTCGGCCCTGCTCTCCGCCCTTCCCTCCGATCGGCCTCCGTCGTCTCGGCCGTGACCCCTGCTGTAACCCCTGTCGTCCTGCGCCGCAGCCGCCTCCTCCTTCCTGTCGCTGCGGTCGCGCTCCCTCTCCCTCTCCCGCTCCCGGTCGCGGACGTCCCGCTCCCGGCTGGAGCGCGACTCGGTGCGACTCTCCCGCGACTCCTTCACGTCCCGGGCGGCGTCGCGTCCCCCTCCTCCTCCTCCTCCTCCTCGCTCGCGGGCGTCCCGTCGGTCGCGTGTCTCTCGGCCGTCGCGGTCGTCCCGTGAGGACGCCTGCTCCGAGTCGTAGTCTCGGTCGTCGCGGGCGCTCTCTTTGTCTCGCTTGCTGCTGCGGCTCTCTGTTTTCAAAAAAATCAAATCAAACTTTATGGATAACTTTACCAAAGCAAAAAAAAAAAAAAAAAAAAAAATGGAACACAAAGTGCGTGACAAAAATTAAAACATGAATTAAAACCCACTCCCTCACACCACCCACACCACAGAAACTTTCAATGTAATATGGCAGGAAACTGATTCTGATATTACACCATAAGAGGAACAACCACCTAGGGATCTTCAGGGTGGGCAGACCAGACCCCTCGTGATGAGGGAGCACTGGGGCTAGAAACTAAAAAACTCTCAAAGCTAAAGAATAGAATAAAAAGCCCTTAAAAGGTTCAGAGTGCAACCTTGGCCCAATTTGCTATTTTTATATTGGTAAAAAATGAACATACTGCCCATAAATACATTAATAAAACTGTATAGTCGCAGTACAATAAAAGTACAAAAAAGGTTTTCCTGCCCTTAGAACGGTTCTTGTTTATATATAAGAATATACACATAGTTAAGGTCCTATTGCTTCCAGTTAGCTGCCATCTTGCACCACCATATTTCTAAGGAAGCCCGGAGGGGCCAATCCAGGTCGCGTTTTGTATTTGGGGTCAACGCTCGCGTCTTCAAATAAACCAATGAAGAAGAAGGTGGACGAGGTATCCAAAGGTTTGTGTACACAGGCCGCTGTAGTTTACTGGCAAACTTGGAAGGGGGAGGACGAGAGAGCGCAGGTATTACACACTTAACCTTTAAAGCTAAAAGATAGCCACTCCAAGCAAAAAGACGACAAAAAATTAGCCAATGGTCTTTAAGAGCTAAAGGACAACAGAATGTAGACAGCGAATCAATTCAGTGACGTCCAAAGAAACATCAAAAAAAGAAAACGCTGCGTTACCGTCTCGGCGCTCATGCCGTCGCTCCTGGACGGGCGGGCTCCTCTCGCGCTCGCGCTCCTCCTCGCGCTGCCTCTGGGCGCCCGGCGGGCGGGCTGGGCGCTCGGAGCGGCGGTGGGGCGGGGCGTGTCGTGGGAGGTGGGCGGCGGCGCGCGCGCCTGGAGCTGGGCGGCGAGGAGGCCGAGCCCAGGCCGCCGCCGCTACCACGGCCGTAGCCGGGGAGGACGAGCGCGCGCGCGCGCGGGGCGAGGAGGAGGGGTGGCGGGCCGAGGAGCCCGAGTGGGATGAGGCGGCGGTGGCGGGGGCGCTGCTGGGGCTCCGCTGGCGGCGGGGGGGCGTGGGAGACCTGCGGTGAGGAGGAGAGAAAAAAAATAATACAGAATTTGATTATTGCGTCGTTCGGCGGCGGAGAATCCACAAGTGGAGGCTGTGCGGGCGTTTGCCTTGGAGGGGGCGAGGCCTTGTGGGAGAAGGTCTTGGGGGAGGCCGACTTCTTCCTGCTGGGCGGCGGGGGCAGCGGTGGCGGCGTGGCGCCGCGGGAAGGCGACGAGACGCTGCCCGAGCGCTCCTCCGAGGTCACCGAGCGCTTGGCCTTGTGCGAGCTCTCCGAGCGCTCGCGCCGCTTCTCCTTCTTCTCCTTGTGCTTCTCGGCGTCCCGCCCGCGCTCCTTGCCCTCCTTCGGCTGCTTCTCCTCCGACTTCTCCTTGTTCTTGTGCTTGTTCTTGTGCTTCTTCCCCACCGCCACCATCACGGGCAGGTCCAGCGGGACGGGCGGCGGCGGGCTGGGAGTGCGCGGCCCCTTTTTCTTGCTGTGGCCCCCTTTGGTGGACCTGGTGCGGCCAGAGGGAATGAATGAATGGATTCTTCATCATACTTGAAGAGTTGCACCAGCTCGGATCAATAAACACTGATCGGTATCGGTACCGGGGTTGAACCCTCAACTCGTACTCGCAAAATATCTGCCGATACCGACACTGATACCAGCTGTATATGTATGTATATGACAATTTTGTTAAATTTGTGTTTGTACTGCAGTGAAACCCCATGTTCTAGACCAGGTATGGGCAAACTACGGCCGAGGGGCCATATGCGGTCAACATGGAGAAATAATAATGATAGTAAGTATGTCATAAAACAGTTGTATTTTATCCAATTTTCCAGTGATTTAAGAGTCTTTTCAATTAAAAGCTAAATACTGTTGGGCTTCAAAGACACTGATCTTGTTGTGATGTTTTTGTTCATTTTCAATTGCTGAGGATTGTTCTAATATATCAGAACATCTGTGGAAAAATATAAAAAGTCAAAGTAATTCTATAATGTGTAATGGCCTTATGCGTACATATAAGTACACATACTCTACTCGTCCTGTAAAAAAAAGGTATCTGCGCATTTCTAACAAATATTTTGAATTGGCATTGTATGCAAAATACTGATTTTCTCTTCTTCTTTTGTTAGCTCCATTTAACAAGCAGACAGTTGTTGATGTCAGCAGTGCATTTCTAAAAGAGAACACACAGACCTGGCGGACTCGGAGACGGGGGAGGACACAGACGCCTTCTTCTCTTTCTTCCCCGCGCCTTGGCCTTTGTTTCCACCTTTGTGTTTCGGGGACCCGCTCGACTTCCTAGGAGAATCCTTAATGTTTGACTGCTCCGGCAATTCCTGAGCAGCGCGAGACGACAAACGAGATTTGAAAATCAGAGGCCCTCATCTGGTGAGGCGGCGGCAGAAATGGTGCATAATGGGCAAAAAGACAGAAAAAAAGACAGAAAAAAGACAAAGTCCGATCATTTCTGAACAAACAACTTCGCTTGACTTGCCTTTGATACAGCAGCAGCTCTTATTTTGGCGGGGGCCTCATCTTTCTTGATGATAATCTCCTCCCTCTTGTCTAAATTCTCCTGCTCCAGTTTCATCAACTCGCGCTGGATCTTCTGGCGCTTCATTTCCAGGGACAACTCGTAGTCGTAATCTCCAATATCCGAGTCTGGTCGAGACGGGCGGTGACAGACAACGCGCGTTACACCATCTCAAGTCGCGAACTCAACTCTGGAGTCATTGGTGACTGAAAGACTTTGGCTCTTATCGTGGAAAATGCAAGGAAATCAGACTACCTTCTCGGGTTGTTTCCCACTCTGTGGGCTCCTCTTCGCTGGCCGGGGTGCGCTCCTTGGTGATCTTTATGTCCTCCTTTTCCCGCCGTCGGCCTCTGGAAGAGTCTCTCTGCTGTGAATGGAAACAGGTTTCAGGCCTCCTGTTGCTGCTGCTGCTGCTGCTGCTGCTGCTGCGCTTCATTTATTGACAGACTAGATAACCCAAACTGACACTCTATCCCATAGGTGTCAAACTCTGGCCTGGAAGCGATTATATGGCACATGTAGCGATAATACTACAGATCCCAGAATGCTCTGCAGGTATTTTGGTGCATCAATCTGGACAGGACGTTCATTGATGGATATTACTATTGCTTAATTGCTTATTGGCTAAATTGCTTTTTAAATGAATTATCAGCCCGTTGAAAAAGGTTAACGAGGTATACGACTTTAATATACATTTTATTTATTTTGATGAGTTTTATTAAATTTGAAATTCCATTTTGCATGTGTGCAATATGACGTTATTTACTATATAGTATTGAGCTTTGCTCGTTATATAATCAGGTTGAAGCAAAACTTGTTTGGGTGCATGTAAATAGGTTCACTGTTCTATGTGGAGGAATAAATATCAATGTTGGCCCGAGACTTTGTCCAAGTTTGACATTTTGGCCCCACTGTGTGTTTGAGTCTGACCTCCCTCCCCTAAACTCTCGATTCCAGCCTCGTGTGAACATCTGAAGACTCACTCTCGCTGTGGGTGATGTGGGCTCGTCCAAATCTCGCTTCACGTTTTCTGAGTCAACATCCTGTCTCTTATTCTTCATCCTCTCCCGCAGATCTCCAGTGGGTCTCTCAGTTGACCTGGCAACAACAAACAAATTCATTCCTGAAATGGCTTAAGCAGTAAACAAAATATGCTTAAAACAAACAAACAAACAAACAAGGCGTCTAAAATGTAACCACTCTAAGTCAAGCTCAACTCACCGACTAAAGTTAAATCCTTTGCCCCGTGGTTGAGTTCCATGTGTGTAGCGACAAGTGTTGCCGTAACTGCAATTTCCGGTCTTCAGCCAATTTCTGCAATGACTCTAAAAAAACAAAACAACAACACAAACACCTGATGAGAACAAGGATGCACTCCCAGCTCTGACTCCGAAGTTCCAGAGCGAATAATAAACTAATGTGGGGTCACCAGACAAACACGTACATCAGCAGCATTACTCCCAGTGCTGGGGCCAAGTCTCTCAAACACACTGGGCCGACGGGAGGGAGCAGCGGGGTTGCTGGTGCTGGTGGTGGTGGTTGTGGTGGTGGTGGTGCTGCTGCTGCTGCCACTGTCAGATATAGTCTTAGAATTCTCCACTGTTACCTTCCGCCTGATCTTGGACATTCTGCAGGACTGGTCAAGCGGATGAGAAAAAACATGCACAACTGGCTATCAATGTCAACAGATATTCAAAGGAGATTTAAAGGTGCCCTCATTGCACCAATTTGCGCAGAGATCCCAGAATCACGCAGACTTGCACAAGTACTGAGCCAAAATACAACGTGTGATTCCCTTTGTTAGCCCCCTGTTTGCAGCCTTCAGCAAAAAAACAGCTGGGCTTCATCTTCCATTGTGCAACTAATGCCTAGTTGAACCGTCCACATATTCGGTTGGACGAAATGAATTAAAAGATTGGGGCTGTTGTATCGTAATTAAAAACATGCACCCATTAACCTGAAGATTCCTCGTATAATTCAACTACTATCTGCTCCTTGGCGAGGACTGACGGATGCAAAACGTACACAAAAATGCAAATACACCGGCCTGTTGTTGTCTGAGAATCTTCGATACGAGTTTGTCAAGCCTAGTTTGAGCCTGCTAACTCCTAACTCATAACAACAGGGTGACAAACTTCCGACCTTAAGTCATTCTGACCGCACACAAACGGTGCACGTTGAAACGAGCAAAACCCAAACGCCCGTGTGCTAAAGTGAGTTAGCCGAGGAGCTAACGACTCGCAGCTTAGCGCGGGCCCTCCGACGCCTTCAGTTGCACAGCTCTGCCCGCTTAAAAGCCGCGCGCACGCAAAAATACAAACAACCAACAAAAAAAAAAAACGCAGCCGTCTCACCCAGGAAATAAATTCGGCGTCGCATTTACTTGAGTCCAGTCGGTGGAGTCAGCACTTGTAGAGAACTACAAGGCCTATTCTCTGACTTTAAAGGCAGAAACTGCCCCGGGTGCCTTCATATTGGCGGAGGCTCGAGCGTCATGCCGTGTGTGTCGCTCTTCTTCTGGGGTTTATTATGAGGAAGGATAGCTGCTCTCCCGCGCCTTCTATCGGATATGTGTCTTATATCGCCATGACCCGTGAGACCCGCTTTTTTTTTCCAGGTCGTAGCACATTAAACTACGTTAAGTTTGTAAGTTTGGCTCCCCATTGTTGGCAATGAGGTCGTGAAGATGCCCTCTGACGGAGTCATCAACGAAAGACGGTTAAACGTACAGAAACGCTGGAAAGAACCCAGACTCACGTTTGTAGTTTTTTTTCCCACTAGAGGGCAGTGAAAGCACACTGGTGTCCTGCAATTCTCAAATATATATATATTTCAGCTCATTGTAAAGGACCCACGTGATGCAACATTCACCGCTCTTTACTGACGATAACGTGGTATTAGGGACGCTTAATGGTGTGAGATAAAACTGGAGGTGATCCTTGCATTACCTTGTTTGGGGGGAAAAATAACTTTTGCACCATAACTATAAGGACATTCTAACAGAATAATAAGAATCACATTATCTGAATGTCTGTGTCATGTACGTGTAAATATTTATAGAACAGGACGGTCCTACGACTTGGGATTGCTGAGTTATTTTAATGGAAATACACAGATTCTACAGTACAATGCACATCTTGTAAGTCACAACAACATTTTTCACTTTTTTTCAGCCTCCGCTCAGGCCTGAGTTTTCTCTATAACCTTGAGTGCGATGGTCTTCACGGCTGTCAGTGCCTCGTTGCAGGCCTTGGGTATGTGTGAGGGTGGCAGGAGGAAACCGTAGCGACCGCGGTCCTGCAGCTCGAACGTGAAGGAGTACTTGATTCCCAGGTTGTAGGCCCAGTCATCGGAGCCGCCGGGAGCCAGATCTGGTGGAGGAGAAGAAAGCTTTGGTTTCAGTTTGAATCAAAAAGCAGGAAACTTTGTTCTTGAGCAGCAACTCACAAATCGTCTTCGCCCCGGGGCCGTATTTATAAACGTTTCTGTAATATCTTCTGATTTTCTGTGCTGCTTCTTCGACCATCTCAAGCTTTTCAAAAGAGAGTGCATTCACATTTAAAAGAGCGGCAATCAAATAATCTCCTTCGTCTCGAGTGGCTGCCGCAGCTGACAGCCAACAATCACAGCAGTGCACCCGTGCACTTGGGGACATTACGGCACGAGCACTCCACTGGAGAGATGGACGGAGCACTCACCAGGTCACTGTGGTTCTCTGCTTCCTGTAAAGTGCACGAGTAGGGGAAGAGCAGCATCTGGGAGTAGGAGTGGATGGAGATGTAGAGCTGCACCGAGTCCTTGTGGCGGCGCAGGAAGTCGGCCACGGCACCACTCTCTGGCTCCGACTCGGGGAAGGAGCCACAGTAGATCTCGGTGCAGGGGTCGCTGGAAGCGCCCTCAGCTGAAAGACAGGGGATTACGATTCTTTACTGTTAGATACACCTGAGCGGTGAGGGACACCACAGGTGAGGCTAACCAGCTTTAAGGCTGCTCTGCTGTTGACATGTCATCAAAATTGTCCTAAATTGTAAGTCTTTATTTAAGAAACGACTGATAAATCCTAGCCACCAAAGCTGCAGCACTCTCCTCGACAGTAGATATCGAAGCGCACTCTACTCACTGCACCAGTTGGCGTCAAAGTTTCTGTTCAGGTCGACCCCGATGCAGCCGCTCCCCTCGCTGACCGAGCGGTTTTTCCTCCACATTCTGTTCCGGGACTCACAAAGGAAAAGAAAAAAGGGGCGGGGAAACAGAACCAGTTTAGATCATCTTCTCTCTGGAGAATGAACCCAATCCCACTAGGTTTCCCCGTGTCCCTACTGAAGTCCAGGTGTAGTGGTACCCGTCAGGGTTCAACACGGGCAGGATGTAGACGTCCATGCTGTCCAGGATGGTGGTGATGTCCTGGTTCTGACCGTATTGGTACAAAGACTGAGAAAGAGAGTCATAATTCAGTTTTCTTATTTTTCCCGAGCATAGTCAAAAAGCCAGCGTTGCATTTTTCTGCATTTGCAACAGGTTCAAAATGACTCACGTGTTGAACGAACCACAAGCAGAAGGCCGTGGAGATCCACTCCCTGGCGTGGATCCCGCAGTCGATCCACATGGCCTTCTTGCCTGGCCTGTTGTTCAAAGACAGCTGAGAAGAGGATCGAGGTCAAGGGTGTTAGAAGACACGAAAAACAAGAAGCCGTTTCCTCAGAAACAAGTTGGGTGGTGGGGAAATTTTTTTTTTTTAAATGCGAACACACCTTGAGAACATAGAGCGGTCTCTTCTCGCTTGAGGAACCAATGAGAATGATTCTTACTGTGGCGGAGTTTTGCTGCTGGGTTCCGTTGATCCACTCATAGATCTGCCAACGTACACAGCAAATACGAATGTGCTTTCATCCAGCCCGACTTGCAGAAGCCGGAAGAAACATTTCAGGGGTCAGAGGTCAATTTCAACGGCATGAAACACTCACTTCCTCCAGATTGTGATATTTCTCGTAGAAACTGGCGCTGCTCCGCGGGTCGGACGAGTCGTTCCTCATCTGCATTTCGATCAGCTCGTTTGCATTGTCCAGCAAAACCCTAAAACAGAGTCACAGCTGCGGTCATGATGGACCCTGAGTGAGATGCGTCTAAATGCAAAAAAAATGTGCCAGGACGAGTGGCTCACTCGTGGGTCATGTCGTGATTTTGCAATGCTGCCGCAATGGTTTCCGAAAAGTCCGCCGGGACAAACAGGTGGACCTGGGTCTCCTCCCTGATGTGCTGGGGCGACGAGGGCTGCCATAACATTGCCTGTGGGGGAAAAAGAGTTTTAAATTTATACACACGTCAAAGTGGCATCAAACACAAACTAAAGAGTGCCACTTGCACCTCGTGCTGGGAGGAGATATTCTTCAAGACGTCAACTTGTTCTTGCGTTCTCGGCGTGATGGATAAAACCTGGTCACTGGATTTATGACAAAAACAAGAGGTGCCTCTTATAAAACATGGCAGACCAATCTGGGTCAATTCGAGAGAAACATTTTGCACGGGTATGTCACAACACATAGAGGCGTGCCTTACCGGGTCTGTCTGCAGCGCGCTGCCAACGGGAGCAGGGTGAAGTGAATCCAAAAAGGAAAAATCAAAAGAGTCTTCATGATTTTTGGTAACACGACTGCAAATGTGAGAAGTCTCGTCAAAACTCTGGGTTAAGAGCACAATATTGATTTGAACTGTGTTTGCACAGGGGTTAAACATTAAACATTACTTTTATTTTGAAAGACAAGGCCAGACATCAATCATCATAGAGACAGAACGGCAGGAGACATGTATATACCTGATGTTTGTTTGTTTTTTTGTTTAAATCCAATTAGCTGTCTGATTATCACTCCTGATCCCTTTAGTCTCACTAAGTTTCTATTAGACCATAACGATCTAAAATGTATTGGTTCATTACTTTACACAATGTACAACGTGTCGGCATCCAACTTTGGGTGCAGGATTTAAGACACTGTGCATGAAAGTCTCTTAAAATCTCATCAATATCTGAATTAGTGCCACAGGATTTTCTTAATTTTAATCACACACACAAGCCAGCAGAGGGCAGTCGTTTGCACAAAGATCGTTGTGAAATCAGTAACACCTCCAACACGACAGGTGGCGACAGGCAAGTGTGAGCTGAAAGCCGGAAGTGAGACGAAGAGACTCGGGAGGCGATACGTCAAGTCGTGTTATTTGGCAGGATGTCGGGCCACGATCAGCTGGTCCTCTATCTGTGTGAACTGACGAGGTAAAAACAACATCGCGCATACACGCAACTCGATTGTCGAGTGTTTCCTTTCGCTCGTTTCGCCGGTGTGAGCCGATGTGTTTGGCGCTAAGCTCGCCTCGACCAGGCGTTAGCAGAAGTGGCTCCTCCTGTACAGTGTACAGAAACCTGTGATGTAAGGGGTGATTGTACACCGCTTATTGTGCAACCACGAAAACGTTTATTTTAGTAAGGTAGGTGACGTGTTACCCCACTGAAGCGGAACCCGCAGCTCGCCACTGAACGTGTGCAGTGGAATTACAGTTATTCTCTAAAGTATAGTAGTATTATATGTAATTCTACTCGTATATAGTAGTAGTAGTAGCACATATTCTCTAACGTAATTACGGCTCAATTTACGCATTGGGTAGAGCGCAAGCTGATGTTTTTGGAATGATTCCTTTCTTTGCAATCACTCAAGATTCGCCTTCACGCGGAAATATTGCATCACTCTCAGTCTTAATGCCGTCACATTCAACGTGATTGTGTTTCCCTTGTGTTTCAGGTTGCTGTGGAAGCTGCTGCTCCCCCTGGTGTTTCTCTGCGTGGTGCTGCTCGTCGTCCTTGTCCTGCTGGTCTTGGCTGTGCGCCTGTGGCTTCAGAGGAGCAGGAATGCCCGCCGGGCGAGGGAGGGCTGTCCCACGGTGGCCTTCTTCCACCCCTACTGCAACGCCGGCGGCGGCGGCGAGAGGGTGCTGTGGTGCGCCATCAGGGCTCTGCAAAACAGGTGAAGGCACTTCCTTGTGCAGTGGGCTAAAACATTGTTACCAATTATTTGCGCTGACAACATTTTGAAAACGGGCGACACGGTGGTGGCGCAGTGGTTAGCACTGCCGCCTCACAGCAAGAAGGTCGTGGGTTCGATTCCGGGCCTGGGACCTTTCTGTTTGCATGTTCTCCCTGTGTCTGCGTGGGTTCTTCCCGGGTTCTCTGGCTTCCTCCCACACTCCAAAAACATGCATGCGAGGTCAATTGAACACTCTAAATTGTCCGTAGGTGTGCATGTGAGTGTGAATGGTTGCAAGAACTGGCGACTTGTCCAGAGTGTCACCCTGCCTTCGCCCTATGACAGCTGGGAGAGGCTCCAGCAGACCCCGTGACCCTGAGCTCAGGAAGAAGCGGGTATAGAAAATGAATGAATGAACATTTCGAAAACTTCTCCATGACCTTGCATGAAATTTCCATGAGCTTACATTTGGGTGGAGAACAACAAACAGATTCTGCTAGTTCAGGGTGGTTGAATTTTGCAGTGGGGGCTGGAGCAGCAGCAGATGGATGGTGTGTTTTGGTGACCCACCTCATTGGAGGAAAAATATATCATGGGATATGTTAGAAAACGTGCTTTAATGTCAACTGAAATTGAACAAAAGCAAAGGCACAACAAAATATGTCTTTGAAGCCCCACGGTATTTGGCTCTTTACTGAAATGATTCTTAAACACTGAAAAAAATGGATCAAATACAGCTATTTTATGACTTACTTGCTATCAATATAATTTCTTCAAGTTTGGCTTGCCGAATTAGAAAGCTTAATGGGCTGTAGTTTGTCCACCCGTGTGCTAGTTCGTAAGGGGCACAGTCAAATGTCATTGACTTTCAGTCATTGACTTTCAGTCATGACTTTTCCAGGCCTGGAAATTGGCATTTTGCTAATTCCATGACTTTTCCAGGTTTTCCATGACTGTGGGAAACACTGTGTAAACTAATAACTGAGCGGCGTGGGTGGGGGGAGGGATCGAGCTTTGCTGACACCTGCCTACCCTCTTGCCCAGGTACCCGGACGTCAACTTCGTGGTGTACACGGGCGATCTGGGCGTGACGGGCCAGCAGATCCTGGAGGGGGCGCGGCGTCGCTTCAACATTGCGCTGCCACGGCCCGTCCACTTTGTGTTCCTGCAGCACCGCGTCCTGGTGGAGCCCGGCCTGTTCCCCCACTTCACCCTGCTGGGCCAGAGCGTGGGCTCCATCTTCCTGGGATGGGAGGCGCTGGTGGAGTTTGTGCCCGACCTGTACGTTGACTCCATGGGCTACGCCTTCACCCTGCCCCTGTTCCGCTACCTGGGGGGCTGCAGCGTGGCCAGCTACGTCCACTACCCCACCATCAGCACGGACATGCTGTCCGTCGTCAGGGAAAGGAATCCGAGGTAACGGCCTTAGAAGCTTAGAATTTTCTGCTTTCAAGGTCCTGTGTGTAATATTTGGCTGGATTTATGATATTTTTTTTCTTTACATTGGTAAAAGCGTAGTATACTTCTAATAAATGCATTAATAAAAGTGTACAATCGCAGTACAATAAAAGTAAATTGGTTTTCCTATCCTTAGAACGGTTCTTATTCATATTAACAAGAAATACGTAGCAAGGGTCTAGCTCCCAGTTAGCTGCCATCCTGTGACGTTATATTTTGAAGGAAGGGTGAACGCACGCGTCTCTAAATAAACCAACGAAGAAGAAGGTGGCTGAGGTATCCAGGCTTGTGCTTGCAAGCCACCGTAGCTCACTGGCAAGCTCAGCAGGGGGAGGGAGAGTGAAAGACGCTGCAGTCTGAAATGTAACCACTTGATGTCGCTGTTTCTTTGTCAGAATCTCCAAATATTGCACACTTCATCTTTGAACTGTTCAGACTTGTGAATTTGTATCTTTCTTTGATACCGACACGGGTTTTTCTCCAACAGTAAGAGAAAAACCCGTGTCTGCATCAAAGAAAGATATAAACACAATTGATCTGTTCAGACTTGTGATCGTGACCCAAAACATCTGACGTTGCAGGTTCAACAACGCCGACTTCGTCTCCAACAGCCTCTTCCTGAGCGCCTTCAAGGTGGTCTACTACTGCATCTTTGCGCTGCTCTACGGCATGGCCGGCTCTTGCAGCGACCTGGTCATGGTCAACTCCTCCTGGACCCTGGACCACATCCTGTCGCTGTGGCGCGCCCCCAACCGCACCAGCGTGGTCTACCCGCCCTGCGATGTGGCCGCCTTCCTGGACCTGCCGCTGGAGGAGGACGGCGACAGGAAGCGCCACTCCATCGTCTCGGTGGCGCAGTTCCGGCCCGAGAAGGACCACCGGCTGCAGATCCGGGCTTTCAAAAAGCTGTTGGACAGGAGGGGGGATGACTTGCCCGGCGGCCGGGAGGCGCTCAAGCTGGTGCTGGTCGGCGGCTGCCGCAACCAGGAGGACGAGGACAGAGTACTCATGCTGCGCGGGCTGTGCCAGGAGCTGGGCGTGGCCGACCGGGTGGAGTTCAAGCTCAACGTGTCCTTCGAGGAGCTGAAGAAGGAGATGGCCGAGGCCACCATTGGGCTGCACACCATGTGGAACGAGCACTTTGGAATAGGTAAACCCTGCAGCGTTAAGAAGTTAGCGCCGTCAGTAGCTGCGTTTTCATTACCCCTAGAATTGTGCAAAACCTAAATATCGCAATTAAAAATAACTGGTCATGTAAACACCTAAACTTGGAAAAACCTCTCAAATATTTTTTTTTTCCCACAGGCGTGGTGGAGTGCATGGCGGCGGGGAAGGTCATCCTGGCGCACAAATCTGGTGGGCCCAAACTGGACATCGTGGTGCCCTACGAGGGGGACCAGACGGGGTTCCTGGCCAATGACGAAGACGGCTATGCCGAGGCCATGCAGCAGATCCTGGCGCTGCCGCCCGCCACCCGACTGCAGATTCGGCGCAATGCCCGCCAGTCTGTGTCGCGCTTCTCCGACCAGGAGTTCCACGCCTGCTTCCTGGCCGCCATGGAGCCCCTGATGGGAGCGCTGGAGCGATGAGGACGCTCTTGCACCTTCTGGGCTATTTATCACTTTGATGCACTGTGAAACGGGGACATGATGGGATTAGAAGAGATGCTGGCGCCTGACAGAAGGCCAGTTTTGTTTTTTGTTGTGCGGTTTTGTGTCAAAAAGCAGAGAAGGGGTGATTGTTTCTATATTGAGCACGTTTGTTCTCTTGTAAGAAAGAACATTCTCATCACGGCTCCAACGCAATTGAGATGGACGCAGACGGCTTTCGATTCCATCCAGCGTAGATTTATTTTATTAAAGTCATACCTTGGAGTTAAAGTCTGAAATGTTGTAATTGGGTTCGACTGCGCACATTGCAGTCAGCAGTGTCAGTCCTGTTGCCAACAAATGTTGGCAACAGAACGCAAGATGTGATTGTTTACAAAGAGAATTGTTTTCATTTCTAAAATGTGAAGTATTTTTGATATTATGGAATGTAATAAAGGTGTTCATACAATGCAGGACGCTTCTTTTTGTCACTTGATGACGAACTGTGACAGAACGACAATAAAAAAAAATACTTCCAGTTCCTCTCTTGTCCACTAGATGGTGCCAAAGGATTTCTGAACAGGAAGAGGGGGGGTCAGCGCTGCAAAGGCGTGACTTGCAAAATCCTCCTTGCTTTGTCCTCCCAGCTTCCTCTGGCTCAGGATAAAAATCTAAAATTCTGATTTTTCAAATTATTTCACGCATCCGTGCAGCCGCATCAAACCCCACTAAGGCAAGTCTTTGGGTGCACTGTGAGCTCATCCAGTGCAGCAGGAATCAATAGTGCTGAGCAAAGGTCGACAGTGGGAGGACAATCGGCTGGGTGGTTGGGTGGTTGGTTAGGGGGAGGGAGGGTTAGCTCAGGTGAGAGGAGGGGAACCACCGAGTGGCATATTTAGAGCGAGGTGGAGAAAGAAGCGACTCCTTTTTGCTCAACATGCAGCCGACTGTCTTCCTCTCAACCCTGCTGCCTCTGCTGCTGTTCTCTCTGGGATGCACAGGTGAGGTCACCTCCACACCGACCCTCACTACTAAGGACATCAGGACACTTTCCCCCTGCCTGTCTCGCTCGCAGGGCTCCCGGTGCACGGCTCAGACACGGCGTCCATGGCGGACAGGGGTCTGGAGGCGGCCGTGGCCCGAGTCAACTCTGCGTACGCCGCCAGGTACCTGTACCGACCCACCCGAGGTTCCGTGACCAAGGTGAGTCTGGAGTCTTTCCCTCCTAACGCCACCAGGAAGCAGAATCCACCGGTGCCGTTCTCCCGCTCAAAACACCAAAAATATATGCATCAGGTCATCCAGATGGGGTCGGACACCGTTGACCTGCTGCTGTCATTCGCCATCAAGGAGACCCAGTGCGCCAAGGGCTCGGCGGGGAACCTCCAGGACTGCGCCTTCAGGCCAGGATTCTTTGTGGTGAGACACTTCAAAGGTTACCAACTCAACCACGGGCAAGTCGTTTTCTCTGGGGAGGGTGTGGTGGAAAAATTATTGTTGAATCCTGTGGTTTGTGACAACTGGACTTGTAGAGACATTTTCAGCAGGCCTTCAGTATATGCAGGCTCTCATGCAAGCTTTAAACACCAAGGCTAGGTCAGGTTGACCAAAACTCAGCTCATATAGGGGTTTGTATCTTTGCCCTGCGACACTGTGCCTGGAGCAAATCCAGATATTGTTGGGGAGGTGTTCAACAAATTACATATGTATCTGCTCATTGTATGCTCATGTTTATTCGGTGGTATAAAACACTTGTACTCATGATGCTCGGTGAACAACTGTGTTGGACACACGCTGGTCTCGGATACCCTTGTTCCTCTCGCGAGATTACTTTTCATCAGCCAGAGTTCAGAGCCATCCTTTCACTCACACCGCAGAGATGCAAAACGCTCCACGACAAGGGTTTTGATCTTTTTGAACCCAGCTTTACCGGAAAGAAATAACTGGTAAAGCTGGAAGTGTGACTCAAAAATCTTTAAACTTGAGCTTGGCAAGATGGATGTGGCGGATTGGGCTTCCGGTAGATCTAGACTTGGATCGGACTGCCCCGCTGTTGGCCCAGACATTGACATTGACAATGTTTGACTTGGCTCCCATCCACCGGGGTTCCGTGTGTGTCACTGACCCGACTGAGCCCTCAAAGTAAAACGAGTTCAGAGATGTTGAGACACGTCGCAAATGCATCTTTACACCCCGCCTCCCCCCCGGCAGCCGACCCATCCGTGCTCCAGCCGCGTCCGCCTGTCGCCCACCCTCGCCCGGGTCATCTCCCTCAGTTGCGGCCACGACGGGAGCTCCAGCGAATCCAGCGAGTCCAGCGAGGAGGTGAGAACCAATAGAACTCAACCTTTTACGCCACTTCCTGTTGCGGGTACGATGCTCACTCTGACATCCATTACCAACTCATTGTTTTTTGCGGCCGAGTCAATTAGCAGCCTCGCCCGACCAGTGAAGATGTGGCTGCTGAGTGAGATAGACATTGTGACCGCCCCCTTTTGCACGTGACTGACACTGTGACTTTTGGTTCCCTAGAAGTTCCCCAGACACGTCAGTCCATTCGGGAGTCGAGGTAAATATGAGCTCAACTGGTGCAGTGAGTAAAAACTGGTGTTCGTCCCTTTTCTAATGCAGGTATTTATAGTGAGCTTTACCATCTGCTGACTCCGAGTGAGTGACAAAAGCCCAGCTTTTAATTCTTCACAAGAGGCTGTAATCTACAGTTTAATGTAACAAGTAAAAACTACAGAGAGCATGTAAGGTGTGACCTTTGCCCTCTGTCACCAGTGTGATAACCCTGAAAACTCACCCTGCTGCTGCTGCTGTCTCGCAACAGACGCGGCTCCTTCTGCACCTCCTGCCCAGCCCAGTAACTCCTTCCGCAGCGGGCCGAGGGAGGTCCAGCCGAGAGGCGACACCTTCTCCAACTACCTTGTGTGACCGGTGTCCACTTGGTCCGGATGCATCCAGACGTCTGTGGGATAATAAACTTGAACGGGAAAACGACCAGAATCTGCATGTTATTACATTATTACCCGTGACTCGCACCACCTGCTGCGGAGTAGTGCGTCTGAAAAACAGTGTGTGCGCAGACGCTTCCTGCCACTAGGGGGAGTGAGAGGTTCACTGTCCTAGCAGGGCGCCACTTTCCCCTTTTTTGCTTTTGATTGCGATGCTCCTTTACTTTGTAGAGTAAGTCAACGGCTCTCATGAGTCATCTCAGCTTCACCTTTATTCAAACCATACAGACAAATGAGGACTCAAACACACACACCCGCATATATGCACACACACACACACACACACACACACACGCACGCACGTAACAGACATCAGGGTTTGTTTGTTTTTTGTTTTTTTTACATTTATATTGTGACTTTTCAGTTTAAATGCAGAAGACACACCCCTCCCCTCCTCCTCCTCCTCCTCGCTCCTCCTCCTCTTCTTCTTCTTCATTTGACTTGGCCCTCGCACGTTTCACGTCAGCACGTTAATAACTTACAGACTGCACTGGAGGGACACCCCACCCACCCCCTGCCCCTGCCCCCTTGGCGATGACGCTCAAACGGAAAGCTGTGACTCGGGTTTTTCGGAAAAACAAAACAAAAAAAACAACAACAAAAAAACGACAAGCACTCTCCTTCCTTCAGGTGAGCTCGACAGACTCGGCTGTATGAAAACAAAGATGCCGCCCCTCCCTCCCTTCCCCCTCCTCCCTTCAGGAAGTGGGAAAAAAATCATGCAAGGCATTTATCACAGCACACTTTTTTTGTTGTTTTTTTTGCACACTTTTTGAAAAACCACGTTCAAACAGACTGAGGAGGGAGAGGAGGAGTGATGTGACGACGCGTCTTCCCGGCACACGAAAAAAGGGACCCCGGTTAAGATTTGGCCTCCTTCCTTTTTTCTTTTTTTTTTTCGAGGAGGAAAAGCGCCAGCTAGCACCCTAAAAATTATCTCTTTTTTTTTTTACACTTTAAGGCACTGCCGCTTGGGATGTTGAAAAAAATAAGTCCCTGTGCGCCGAGGGGCGGGTTGTTGGCACCGTGGAGAAGGGGTCACACCTGGAGGATGAGAGTGCGTGGTCACGTGGTCCCAACTGTACATTCTACTTTCCTGAATGGCTGAATCGATGCGTTAAGAAGGCGGAGCAGCAGCTTCGAATGTGAACAAGCCCACCTCCCCGCCCCCCGGGCAAAGACGGGGATGATGTGTGGGGATGAGGGGCGGAGGGCGCAGGGGGATGATGACTAAAAAAAAAAAAGAAGAAATACCAAGGCGACGCACGGAGAACAGTCCAAGAAGACGCAACTCTCGAAGCTTGAAACCGCTGAGAGAAGTCCGTTAAATTAAAAACAAACAAACAAACTGACAATCCTAATTCCAGTTCTTCTTCTTCTTCTTCTGCTTCTTCTTCTTCTTCTTCGCCATTGTTTGTCGGGAGGAAAGCTCCTCTCCGCTCCAGCCTCTGTGCAATACTTTGGGTTAAGGCTTCCTTCCAAGTTCCGAAACAGTCGAGCGAATGGTTGAAAAATGCACCTTCCCATATACATTCCACCGTGGACTCCTGACCTTCCTGCCCCCCCGGCAACAAAACTCCTCTCTGGCTACTTAAGAGATATAGTCATTATTAAAAGCAGCTCCTTCCATTCGTCCATCGTTAAATAAAGCAAAAAAAAAAAAAAACAATAATAAAAGAAGCACCGGCGCGGCTCAAACAGCGGGCGGCGCCTCCCTTGGTGGGGCCCAGCAGACCAGCTCACTCGGACAGGAAGTCCGGGCGTCACGGCGGCTGAAGCTGATACGAGTTTTTTGGCTCAGACCGGGAGGAGGAGGGTGGGGGGTCCAGTGATACTTTCGCGGGATTCTTCTATAATGTCTAGTTTAAATACAGCCCCTCCTTCCCCCTCCCCCGGCGTAGCGAGTTGGGTGGCTAATAATGGTAGCTCGGCTTGGTAAAGTTCTCCTCCTCCCGCCGGCGTTGGTCACATCTCGCGTCCCCGATATGTTGAGAAAAACGAGCGCAAAACGGTCGGCGAGACGGCGATTGACGGCGGTTTTCGGGTTTGGTTTCTGTACACTTCCTGTCTTCCGGCGACGTCCCCCCCAAAAACAGTTCAACACTCTCCGGTCAGTTTGGTGCCGTCGCCGCGTTTGGGCGGCGCCGGGGGCGGCCCCCGCCGCAGCGTCGCGTAGCCCGAGATGCTCCCGAGGCGTAGGTGGCGCCGTTGCTCTGTCTGCCGTGGTCGCTGTGGAGCAGCTCGGGCGGTGGCGGCGGCAGCGCCATGTCGTCCATGGTGCCGGGCGGCGGGGTGCCGGGGGTCCGGCTTGCCCGCGCCGCCTGAGCCCGGGCGGCCCACCGACTTCCGCTTCAGCGTCCGGTGGAGGTCCTCCAGGAAGTTGGGCTGGCCCGAGCCGCCTTGGGGAGGTGGCGGGGCGGCGGCTCCAGGGGGTCTTCTTCAGCGAGCCCTTCCCCACGTGGGGCGCCCAGCGGGGGCGGGCGGCGGAGGGGCGGGCCTGTGGCTGGGGTTGACCACGGCCACACGGGCGCGGGCGCTGCCACCGTCGGCAGGAGGCGGCGGCGCGGCGGGGGAGGGGGCGGCGGGAAGAGCTCGGAGGCCGGGCGGCGCGGCGGGCGTAGGCGCGTCGGGGGGGGGGGGGGCGAGGGAAGTCGCCGCCGACTGCTTGGCCTGGCTCACCTTGGCCTGGGCGCTGCCGGCAGGTGGGACAGGTTGAGCTTACCCGGCTTGGGGGGCGCCGGGGCCCGTTGGCCGCGGGGGGGGGGTGGTGGTCCTTGGACGGAGACCCGGGGGGGCCGTGGCCCTGGGGCGAGGGGCCGTGGCCCTGGTGGGGCGCGCGAACTTGCAGAGCAGGTTCCTGCGGGACTCGTCGTGGGAGGAGGAGGAGCCGTGGCTCCGGACGCTGGAGTTCCTCTGCGGGGTGGGGGCTTCTTCACGGAGCCGGCGCCGGGGAGGGGGGGGGGGGGGGGCCCGTCGCCGAGGGGGCGGGGGGGGAGGGGAGGCGGAGGGGCGGGCGGCAGTGGCTGCGGCGCGGGGAAGTCGGCGCTGCCGTCCGGGAGGGAGGGGGAAGTCGGGAGACAGCACCGCCTGCTGGCCCGGCTGCCACTTTGGCTTGGTCTTGACGGCGGGCGGCGACAGCGGGCCTTGGGGCTCTCGGCGCGCCCGCCGCCGGGGTGGCGGTAGACGGCGCGCCCCCTGGGAACTGGCTGGCGAGCTGCTTGACCAGCGACATCGGAGCGGCGCTGGCGCTGGCGCTGGGCGGCTTAGACAGGCTGTGCTGCTTGGGCAGCGTGGGGGCGGTGGGCCGGCGCGGCCCGCCTGGAGGCTGAACTGCTTCTTGAGGGTTGCGGGCGGAGGCGGGGTGGTGGGGGGCGGTGGCGGCGCCGGGCGGCTGCCGCGGGGGGAGGGGAAGGGGAGACGGGGAGACGGGCTTGGGGTGGCGTGCGCAGGAAGCCCGGGCGAAGGTCTTAGGGGCGCCGCGGTGGCGGTGCCGGAAGTGGGCGGGCGTTGGGGTCTGCTGGGGGCGGGGAGGGGGCGGCGCGGAGGTGGGGGGGGGGCGGCGGGCGGGGGCTGGCAGGGGGGGGGGGACCTCCTCCAACGGGACGCCATCGGGCGAGGAGGTCCCGCGGCGGGCTGGGGAAGCGGTCCTTCAGCGCCTGCCTCAGCCCGCCGGAGTAGGCGGGTCGGGCCGAGGTGGGCGGCGCCAGCGCCGTGGCAGGCAGCGAGGGAGGGGGCGGCGGGGAGGGAACCCGCTGGCCTGCGGGGGGGAGGGATGAAGGCGGGCGGGCGGCGGGGGACTCGGAGGGCCCAGCCTCAGCACGCCATGGCCGAGCCCGTGCCGGCATGGAGGCCGGCGGCGGCGCGCGGAGGCGGCGGCGGGGGTGGAGGCGGCGCACGTTGGTCCGAGCGGCGATGTGGTTGACGTTGGGCTTGACCACCTGCGCGGCGGGCGGCGCCTGCTGAGCCCTGCTGGCGTGCAGGTGGTGGTGGTGGTGGTGGAAGGACGGCTTGTGCTGATTGGCCGCCTGGTTCTGATTCTGCAGCCGGGTGATGGTGCTGTACTTGTACATGGTCGGCGCCAGCGTGTGGTGGGACACGGCCTGGACCGGCGGCGGCGGAGGGGGTGGGGGAGGTGGAGGAGGGGGCGGAGGAGGCGGGGAAAACTGCTGCTGCTGCTGCTGTGGGGGCAGCACATGGTTGTAGGCGGGGTCGGCCAGGGGTGGCGGCTGCTGCTGCTGCTGCAGTGGCGACTGCGGCGCAGCCTGAGGGGGGCGCTGTGGCGGCGGGGGTTGGGCCAGCAGTGGGGGAGTGGAGGGCGGCATGTGATGCTGCTGCTGTAGGGGCAGAGCCTGCAGCTGAGGGGGTGGAGTCTGCAGCTGAGGAGGCGGGGTCTGCAGCTGAGGAGGCGGAGTCTGCAGCTGAGGGGGCGGGGTCAGAGCCACGTGCTCCACCGAGTGCTGGCTGTGGTGCCGGTGGCCGTGGGAGCCATGCGGCAGAGTGCCCCCTCTGGTCGCCTCCCGCATCTGCGCGAGGAGGAAAAAGAAGTTTCAGTCAAATTGTGATCACGTTACGTGTTTTGGTGGTGGAATAACGCCAATATTGAGTTAAAATTCTGCTAAACATTTCTGCTTTTCAAACGGATGGTCTGCAAAGCCACTTTTGAAGGCTACAAGTGTTGATGAGTTGTTCAAGCTTTGATTTCTTTGAACATTTCTTCCCCCAGCTGAAGCAGTTATCATATCAGATGTAGGCTTAACATCCTGCCCATTAAAACATCAATAAAAGTCTTGGTTCCCCCCCCCTCACAGCGGTTCTCATTAGATGCAGGGCTCTACACAGAGCACATAGGCTACCTTGGTGTTCTCCTCGATCTGCGTGCCTCTCTTCCAAGCCTCGGAGAAGATGGAGCTGACCACGCTCTGCGAGCGGCCGTGCGAGCTGGTGTCCACGCCGCTGTCTGAGTGGCCCGAGTGGTTGGACTGAGACTCTGCAGGGTCAGAGGGATTCAAATAAGGAGGGGTACAATGAGGAGATTTAACACTCTCTGCTGGATTTAAAAGTTATCTCCTCGCTCAGCCGTGATTTCACTGAATTCATTTTGACTGAGGGACAGCAAACAAGCAGCGCACCGGGGATGCTAGCAGAGCTGGAGCCCGAGCGGATGCTGGAGGTGGACAGGGAGGACCAATCGTAGGCCGCCTCCGTCCTCTTCATGGCCTCCTGGTAGTTGACGTACAGCTGCTTCCCATACTGGAAAAAAAACACCGCAAAACATCACTAAATGTCACACTCAAAATGGACCAATGACATTTCTTCGTCGCGAGAGGAACAGTGACGGCTCTTCCTCCCAGCCGCCTCTTTCTTTGGTTTGAGCTAAGCCCCCATCAGGAAACCATCAGGAAACTTCCAGATTGCTATTATCTTTTTTTTGTTCCGCCCACCTTGGCGATGCGGATCCCGTTCACCCACTGGTGCAGAGTCCTGACGTCGTCGCAGCACAGGTACTTGATGTACTGCGACTTCTTCTGGATCTGCGGATGCTGCGGAGCAAAGTGGGAGATTTTGATTTCATTTTTTCCTCAAGGAAAACAACAGGAAGGGCGTTCAGATTGTTCCAAGACATCACTTTTTTGATTAAGTCCACTGTAATTTAAAAATTTTAGCCCAGTTCTTATTACTTCCTATTTTATATGACACAGAGCAGATCTCAGAGTGCGCCACCTACCTTTAGGGCCAGGCAGTAGTCCGTGGGGGCCTTGTACTTGCTGCGGTAGTCCTGGCCGTAGTACACGTTGACGTGGTCCAGCTGCAGGAAGCACGCCAGGTCTCGGGACGCCTGCCAGGCAAAGACGGAGGGAGATGATGATGACTTTAATGGCACCTTTTGAGTTCATGGTCTTTAAAAAATAATGATGATGATGATCGGACGGTTGCAGCCCCCCCCAACCCCACACATCTGAATGAGATTTTATGCTACTCTTGTTCCGCAGTACAAGTTATCACATGTCATGAAATTCAAAGATCTTGTATATTAGTAAAAAACAACGCTAATAATATTGGGAGCATAATTTTGCTCCTTCTCACTTTACAAATATCTTTCTGTTCTCAAGAAACAAAGGCTTGGGCAAACTATGGCCTGGGGCCCATATGCGGCCCGTTATTTTAATCTGACCTGTCGAACATGAATAAATTATATTAATGGTCAGTAAGTTATAAAATTGCTGCATTTCATCCATTTTCCAGTGTTTCAAGAGTTGTTTCAAAAAAGAGCTAAATACCCACATCCCATAATAAATTTTTCCCTCCTATGAGGTGTGTCACCAAAACACTCCATCCATCTGCTGCTACTCCTGCCGCCCTCTGTCAAATTTTAGAACCCACTATGGTCCTGCCAGTCAAAACGTTTGCCCACCCCGGATTGAAGAGATGTCTGTATATTCAACGTACCAAAGGCCAAAAAGAGAAATGAAAAGATGTGTAACTGTGGTTGGTGTTTCAAGACGGAATGATGCCAATATTGAATTAAAATTGTGTAAAAGATTCTTGCTTTTCAAACGGATGGTCTGGAAAGACCATTTTGAGGGCTACAAGAGTTTACGATTTGTTAAAGATTTGATTTGTTTTGACTCTTCTTCTCCCATCTGAAGCAGTTCTCATATTAGATGTAATTCTACCTGTTTTCCACTTGTCTTTATAAAAAAGGATGAAAGGTAGGTCAAAAAAATATGCTTTTTCTCCTGCCTGTTCCTCTTCAAGCCCTGAATAGAACTCAAAGTCAAACTCAGACGGGCAGACTAATAATGCGGACGTGGCTTAGCGGCGACGAGGGCCTGGGTGGGATGTGTGAGAGGGACGATGCGCACGTGCGCCGCAAATCTTTGCTCCTGTTGCGGCCGAACAGGAAATGCCGCCGGGGGCCGAGTGAATCTGGTTCTCATAATCCCCTCTCCTTCCCCAAAGTCCTTGCTCCGGTTCTCAACCGACCTTGGCTTTGCCCTTGGGGACGTAGTAGATTCCCGAGGCCCTGAGGAGGAAGTAGCGCTTCTTCCACGACTTCTTGCCGTCCTCCTTCAGCCACAGGGTGCCTTCGATCTCTGGCACGGACACCGAGCCGCCGCAGAAACACTCCTGATGTTGGAAGCAGAGGAGGAAACAGCGCATTACTCCTTGAGAAACAACAGCGATAGCCAACAGCAGGTGAGCGTCGGGATGCACGTCTCACCTCAAGCAAAGCCTCTTTATTCCTGTCCGCCATTTCCGACGTCTCCTTCCTCCCCAGCAAATAGTTCTGGTGGTGATTGAGACGTGGAGACAAGTTAGTCGGTGGGAGGTGTGTGTGTGTGTGTGCGCGGGGTGGGGGGGTGGGGGGGGATGTGAAGTCAGCGGTTCACCTCGTCTCATGTCTCATAAATTATTCACCTTTGCTGGCTTTAAAGCTTTTGACCTACTTCCAGCAGCTCCCCGCACAAACACAGCCGCTTCGCCCAGCCAGTGTACAAACAAGGTGCTGTGTGTGTGTGTGTGTGTGTGTGTGTGTGTGTGCGCACGGGGAGAGTCACCTGGGGGTTCTTGAAGAGGGCGTACTTCTCGATGCGCTCGATGAACATGAGCTTGTTGTGGCTGTCCCGCGTCCAGTTCAGCAGGTTCTCCACCAGGTTCTCGTGGTCCTCGAAGATGCGCTCTGGTGGAGGGAGGGATGGAGGGAAGGTGGGAGGGAGGGAAAGAGGGATGGAGGGAAGGAGGGAGGGAGGGAAAGAGGGATGGAGGGAGGGCAGGAGGGATGGAGGGAGGGAGGGAAGGAGGGATGGAGGGAAGGAGGGAAGGAGGGAGGGCAGGAGGGAGGGAGGGAAGGAGGGAAGGAGGGAGGGCAGGAGGGATGGAGGGAGGGAGGGAAGGAGGGAAGGAGGGAAGGAGGGAGGGCAGGAGGGATGGAGGGAGGAGGGATGGAGGGAAGGAGGGATGGAGGGAAGGAGGGAGGAGGGAGGGAGGAGGGAGGGAGGGAGGGAGGGAAGGAGGGAAGGAGGGAGGGCAGGAGGGATGGAGGGAAGGAGGGATGGAGGGACAGAGGGATGGAGGGAAGGAGGGATGGAGGAATGCAGGGAATGTGAGCTTCATTTTCTTCCTTTGGTGAGTTTGATTTTCATTCTTGTTTTTTTGTTAAGCAGGTGAAGAGCCAGATCATCAGGCCATGAATCACAACAGCAGGTCAAGCGGTGGTGATTTTAACCATGCGTGTGTGTGTACGGGCTACAAAGTAAGCCGTAAATAAAGAAACCAATATTTATTTGGCTGAGGTGTTTTCCCTGGCAGCTGCTTGCTCACCCATCTGCAGCTCGGTGATGGTTTCCACCAGGGACCAGTCGGGGCTGTAGCCGCAGTGGGACTTGTCCAGCAGGCTGTCCAGCACCTGCCGCACCGTCTGCCGCTCGTCCACCATCATGGTCTTGGAGCTCTCGTCCGACATGTGCACCCTGATCACCAGCTAAAGGTGGGGGAGGAGGAGGAGAAATAAAAGTATTCACCTTGTGTACTAAAGGAAAAGTACAAATACTCTGGCAAAAGTGAAAGTACTCATTCAACTCCTGTCCTCAGAAAAGTAACTGGAAGTACAGGCTGTGAAATGCACTTGAGTAAAAAGTACAAATGAAGAAATGATATATTTTTTGGCTATTAATGAAACAATGCACTGGTTGATCAGCCGAGGGACTGGAAAATAACCTCCCTCTCAAATATGATCCAGTTCACTCCACGACAGCATAGTTCAAACAGTGCCACCTCAAGCCACAACAACTACAGTAACAGGTGGATTACTTTCATATAATTCACATCTTTTTTTGCTCTTTTAAACACAAAAGTAATAAGTGTGTTTTCCATTGCGAACATTCAAATGCAGGGAGTAAAAGCAAATAAAATGGGTCAGAAAAAGAAACAATCAAGTAAAGTACAGATACATGAAAAATCAAATACAGGGACAAAGTATTTGTAATTATTATTATTATTTGTGAAGTACTTAGTTAGTAGTTACTTCCCAACTCTAGTA
This sequence comes from Thamnaconus septentrionalis, assembly GCA_009823395.1. Classification (NCBI taxonomy): domain Eukaryota; kingdom Metazoa; phylum Chordata; class Actinopteri; order Tetraodontiformes; family Monacanthidae; genus Thamnaconus; species Thamnaconus septentrionalis. The sequence goes on along the minus strand of CM020501.1, from coordinate 28,663,472 downwards.
GACATTTTTTCCTTGGACGTGTCCAGTTGTGTCCTGTATTTTGTGTGCGTTTTTTTCCGTCTTTTCTTTCCAAGAACGGCATTTATCGAGGTCAAGCAGCTGATGGAGCTCAGCCTGCTCGTACTGATGAGATGAAACGCGATTGTGCCCCCCACCCCCCCTTTTTTTTTTACCTCCTCGAGTCCTTTTTTAATTTGCTGAGGAAAAACCCAAATAATCCGGCCAAAGTTTCTTAGCCTTCGTCTGCAACTTAAAGTCCCCCTTCTGCCGCCCGCCCCCAACCCCCCATAACAAGCGTGCTTAAACTAAGCTGGATGAGACGGACAAGCGTGCACGTGCCAAATCCCCCCCCCGACCGAATTCCTTGACCTCCCGCCGGACGTCCAATCAGACTGTGGGTGCAGCCGGTCCGCCGGGGTGCCTTGGACCAATGAGGAGGCCCCGGTGCGTGTGCTGAGACTAATGTCGGGGGGTGAGGAGGGGCGCGGGGGGCGGGGGGGTCTGACCTACATTTCTCACAGGAATAACCCCCCCTTTTTTTTTAAAAGCCCACCCCCCTCCGGTAATCTGGCCGTGAAAAATAAAAAAACAAAGTTAAAACGAGGCAAAGACCTCTTTAGCCCCCCTGCTGGCCCAGTCCGAATTAAAACTGACCCTTGTTTCCCCCCGGGGAGCTAAAACTTCGGAAACTGTGCACAGGCTGAGAAAACATTCCCACTTTGTGCGCTTCTGGGCTGTAGCAGCGCTCTTTATCTGGTCTCATTGTACCCGCCGCGTAGACTCGGCTCTGCTGGAGCGCTATGGACTTTCGGGTTATTCACGGCGCATTAAAGGACACCAGTGTGGCGTCGCTTCATTCAGACGCCACTTCATTCACTGGCGGGATCGGGAAGAGGGAAGCAGAAAAAGGGGAAAACGTCAAAAAACAAAACAAAAACGCAGATACGCTTTGGACCCTGAAAAACCAGTGCCGTCTTGGTCGAAAAGGCACAAATAACATTATGCGCATGTGTGTGTGTGTGTGTGTGTGTGTGTGTGTGTGTGAGAGAGAGAGTCAGTGCGTTGGCATTGTCTCGCTTTCTGATTTCTCTCGCTCCCTCCCCGGCAGATGCGCACAATCAAACGCCGCAATGACCTATTTTTTCTCTCTCTCTCTCTCTCTCTCTCTGTCTCTCTGTCTCTCTGCGCCTCGTCGCTGCTGCTGCCTTTCGCCGTGAATGAAGTTCACAAAGGAAAGAACCGGGCAAGCGGTTGGGGGGAGGTGGAGTCTCTGTTCCTCATACCTTCTTGACCTGAGCCTCCTTGATCTTCTCCAAGGCCACCCGGATCCTCTCCGCCTTCAGTTTGGCCGCCTGCTCCTCCTGGTAGAGACACAGCAGGTGGAGGGGGAGACGGTTAAAGCGGTGATTCACACAATGGGGGGGAATAAATAAATATATAAAGGTGAATGAGTACAAAATCCGAGGAGAACCACGGGGAAAGTCTTTGCCGTCTGCAGCTGTGACTTCATGAAATAGTAAGTAAGCAGCCCCTCTATGCCCCCCCACCACCACCACCACCGCTGGAAACCGCTTTAAGGAAAAGGGCGAAGCCTCGGGGCTCAGCGGCGCCGGCGAAAAAACCATGTGCAAAAAAATAGGAATGAAAGGGTGGACAGGCGCGGTGGCCTTCTGTACCTGCCCCCTCCAGCAGGACGCCATCACCTCCATCCTGCAGGTCGCCGCCAGTCAACGCCAGTCAACGCGAATCCAAAGAGCTTTTTTTTTTTTTTTTTGGGGAGACGCACTGGAAATATCAGCGCCTTTCCATCGCCGTTGCCCACCACCACCAACAGCCCCCCCTCAAATATGGCGACCGGTTCGCCTTCTACTGATCCATGTCGAAGTCGTATGGATCCGCCGCCGCCGCCGCCGCCGCCGCCGCCGCCGCTTCCTTTGATCTGGCTGCACGGCAGTCGGGGGGGAGGAAAGATCCCTGAATGGCCCGAGGAGTGATCACTACTGAGACTCCGCGTCCGCAACTCTGGGAATCTCGACGGCAAGATGGGCTGAGAAACGTCTCCGGATTCGCTAAACGAAAAAAAAAAAAACACCCCCAAAAAACTGTTTTCTTCCTTCGCGTCCCGTCGGACGTCTCTGGAATTCCGCCTCGGTCGTCCAACCCGACTTCGTGCAGGGTGGTGCACCCGCGCACACGTGCGCCCCGGAGAGACGAGCACAACTGGAGTGAGACCATGCGAGAGTCGAGAGAGGATGATGCCCCTCCCCCTTCTACCCCAAACCCCCCCCCTTTCTACCCCATCACCCCCTTCCCTTCCTTCCCTTGCGTCGCCTCTCCGTATGCATCAGATGCAGGGGGGGTGAGGGGGGGCGGTGTTTGGAAGCGTGCCCAATCGATGGAGCATAATCCCCACCCCCAACCCCTACCTCCCCCCCGCCAAAATAAAATGAAAGAAATAAAGAAACGGGGGAAGGAGGCGACCAACCAGCAAGCAGCCAGGGCGGCAACCTGGCTGAATGGAAAAGCTGGAGGTGCTGAATATTTGAAGTCATGTGCGCACGAGCTGAGCGACTGGAGGGGGGGGGGTTCGACCAAGCCTCTTAGCTGGAGACCCCCTCCCGCCTCCCCCGCCGTCTCCTTGACCCAGACTACCTTTCACACATGACTGCTGGCCGTGAGGCACATGAGAGCCGACGCACTTCTGTTGGGCCAACACGTCGTGGAAGCAGTTTAGGTCAGCCGCATGTGCGTGTGTGTGTGTGTGTGTGTGTGTGGTGGCGGTGGTAGGGGCAAGGAGGGGTGGGGGTGGGATTAAGTCTCGGAGTTGATCTGAGTCACATTGAGTCTCACACACACACACACACACACACACACACACACACACACACACACACACACACACACACACACACACACACACACACAGTTTTATTGGACATTAGTTCCCGTTCTCCCCATTCCACAGGCGCTCCCCCTCTCCCTCACCCCCCCACCCCCTCTCGGTGCCACTCCTCCCCCCTTCCAGACAGAGCCAACTTTAAAGGGCTCTTCTGCCTCGCCTCAGGAGAGGGAGACAGTGAGAGCTGGAGAGAGAGAGAGAGAGAGGGAGAGAGGGAGAGAGAGAGGAGAGGGAGAGAGAGAGAGAGAGAGAGAGAGAGAGAGAGAGAGAGAGAGAGAGAGAGGAGAGAGAGAGAGAGAGGAGAGAGAGAGAGAGAGAGAGAGAGAGAGAGAGAGAGAGAGAGAGAGAGAGAGATAGAGGGTGAAAAAAAAAAATCTCTGCGCTCTTCGCCCTTTGATGTCCCTCCCCTCGCTCGCCCGCTCCCGAAACCTCCCGCGCTCATTCAGTATTCCGGGGTTTGCAGGGGAGCGAAAGGCAAGCGAAGAACGCTCCTGAAACTCTCGTCTCGAGCACCAAATGTATGTGCCGCACGGATTGATGGGGAAAAAAAGGAGAAAAGTTTCCAAATTTAACCATGCAAAAAAAAAAAAAAGCAAGAGGAGAGAAGCAGCGTGTTGCACGGCTGAGGCTGAGTCGTGTGTGTGGGGGTGGGGGTGGGGGTGGAGGAACTGCAGCGTGAGTGTGTGGGGAAGTCACCTTGGTCAGGAGGTGAGTAGGCTTTCCAGCTATGCTTTTCAGAATGAGCGAGGTTTCTTGGTCCAGATAGGAGTGCTTGGGTGAGAAGAAACAGGAGGAGAGAGAGAGAGAGAGAGAGAGAGAGAGAGAGAGAGAGAGAAAACAGGAAGGTTTCAGTGGCCGATGATGATGATGATGGTTCTGAGCAGCTTATTAGTTGCAGGTGGTTTTTGGAAAAGAAAAAAAAAAATGCAGAAGCTGAGAAGGTTCCGGCAGTTGGTATTTTGCGGTTAGGATGCAGCTGGGAGAAACGGTGACTGCTGCTGGTCCACAGACACACTTACACACGGGGCTGCGGCTAACGCTACAAGCTAACGCCACTATTATCCATCTGCTAATTTGACCTTAGCGTCAGCTTCCATGAACGTTCTTTGTGAATAAACAGAGTGACTTGAGTTCAGACGTCCTGGTGAAGCTGCTGCTGCTGCTGCTGCTGCTGCAGCGCACAAGCTAAACTCATTAGCAGCAGAAATGTGCAGACGGCTGTGATTGAACAGGGAAGCCTCGGCTAGCGGCCGCCAGAAACGCATTGGGTCGGTTGTTCCATGCAGCCCCGTGTAGCAGTGCCAGAGCACATACGCTACACTGTTGAAAGGTTTGGGATCAGTGACTCATTTCAGCATTGAACTCGCTGCAATTATAACCAGGTTGAGGAGATAATGTACTGGTTTGCTCAAAGAACATCACTGGTGCAGGAAAATCAGAAAAAAAGATTGAATACTATAAGATCATTATGAGTGTGCACGGAAATCAGTCATGTATGGGAACATTTCAATGTTTAATGAAAACCGTTTCTGATGTCTCAGTCAAAGTTGGCTCTTTTATGGTTTAGCGCACACAACTAAATGAGATTATAATACAAAACTTTCAGAAATTTTTACATTTTTTCTAGCAATTCAAATCATTCAACTTCTGTCATGATGGCTGCACATTGCAAACTTGATATTCATTCTTTAAAATCACATCCAGTAAAGATGTTCAAGGCAACGACGGTCGCAGGCCATCCCATAATGTGTTCAGCACATCCTGACTGACATCCTCCACTTGTAGTGTTCTTAGAGCATTTCAGTAGATTATTTATAATGCTGCTTATAATGGAGTTCAATGCAGAAATGAATCAGTGGCCCAAAACTTGTGCGCGCGCGCACACACACACACACGCACTCATGCACTCATGTACACTTGCACTTACGGTGGCCTGGTCGGCGTCGCCCTCCCGCGGGGCGAACTCGAGCTGCCGCCTGGCTCGTCGCAGCGTGACATGCTTGGGTGGCGGGGTTACGGGGTTAAAGGTCACACGGGTTCACACGGGAGAAGGATGCAAAAGACACGTGAGCGGGACACATGCGAGAGCTGCAGGGTGGGCGGCCATGCAGGAGGTGCAGGTACTGAAACTGATGCTTGGCAATACGCAGGGGAGGGGAGCACACATTGTAATCGATGACAACTGAGATTACAATGCAACACATTGGATACATTGTAATTGGGATTACAATGTAGTTTAGTATCAACGCGGCGTCTGACGCACTGGACAGAGGGGTTTTTTTGTCGTGCATGTTTCATGCCGCTGAGTTCAACATGCTGCGGTTTTTCCGAGCGCCTTTCGCGAACTCTTCTTGCAGGATTGTGCGGGCGGTCGGTCGTACCTCGGTGCTGGTCTGGGTGGGACCCTGGGCGCCGGGGCTGCTCCGCCCCTCCGCCGTCACCTTGTCCACGTCCAGCGAGTCCATGCTGGAGGCCGAGGCGCACGCCGAGTTGACGCTGGAGCGCTGCGACGGCGCCTCCTGCTCGCTGGCGCCGGTGCTGCCCGCGCGCCGTGCTGCCGCCCGCCACCACCACCACCCGACGAGCCGGACGAGGGCCGCCGGAGCGTGGCGGAGGAGAAGGAGGAGGACGAGGAGGAGGTGGTGGAGGAGGACGAGGAGGAGGTCTGGCGGGCGGCCTCGTCCATGCTCAGCGAGGCCTTCTCCAGCTGCGAGGTGATGTCGGCCAATGAGATGTTGTTGGCGGCGGCCGGCCGGGCGCCCGTGCTGTTGCTGCCCTTCACCGTGTTGGCGGGCGACGCCCGGGTGCTGCTGCTTGTACTTCCTGTTGGGGGTTGAGAGAGAGAGAAAGAAAGAAGCAGGAAATTAATCATGGATGACAATAAGACAATAAGACTTTGCAAAACACGCATTAATACACCAAACCACAAAATTTCCCTTTCAAAGAAAAGAAAACGATTCTAAAAAAATTTGAATATTAGATTATAAATTCGGAGTATGAACTTTAAAGGTCAAGCCTCTATATGGATTTGTATCTTTCTTCTAAACAGAAAAGTTTTTTTTTCTCTTACATTTTTACATGCTTTGTTTAAAAGAAAAAATCCATTCAAAACTGAAGACATACTGAACACAATTCATATAGCTTGCATAGTAGCGAACCGTTCTTCACATCATATTTAATTTGCACAGCAGGCGTGATCAAATACTCGGTGAGAAAAACAACACCAATAAAGGAAAAAAGGATAAAAAAAAATCTTCCTTGGACTAGAACCCAACAATGCTCTTTGCTTTGGGATTAAGTAACATTTGCAAAAAACTGTTTTAACAGATTAAACCAAAAAGATTACAAATAAAACAATATTGTTTTTTTTTAAAAACCCAATTGAATTTTAGTTTTCTATTTCTTTGAGGATGATTTGTCTATCTGCGATGAACTGGCGACTTGTCCAGGGTGTCACCCTGCCTTCGCCCTAAGACAGCTGGGATAGGCTCCAGCTGACCCCCGTGACCCTGAATAGGAATAAGCGGGTATAGAAGATGAATGAATGAATGAATGAATGAATGATTTGTATATTGTGTGGTAGAAGATTACTTCTTGCTTTACACAAATCTATCAATGTTTACAACTCACGCGGGTCCATAAACAAAAGTGCTGCAGACTTAAAATCCTGAAATGCTTAAATGTTGTGCAGCAGGATGCTTCTAATTGCCCCTTTCCTTCCGTTTCTGCACCCTGCACGGGTTTGTTTTGTCTTGGCTCCTGTATCAACAACAAACACATTGTTCTCCTTGCAGCCCCCTCCACAGGAGGGTCTTGAAAGTCTTGAAAGAGTCTTGAAAGCCCCAAAGTGTAACAGTTACATGAATGTATTGGCATGAAAGTCACAAAAAATGCAGACGAATGAAACGCTACGCAAGATAAACAGGTCTTCATCTGTTTGCAATATGATTTCTTGCCACTAGATGCTGTCAAACTCCACACGCTGGACCTTTAAAAGCGCCCAAAACGCTCGGGAGGCATTTCTTCTTCGTGGCTCTTTCAAAAACAAACAAACAGTGGTCGTTGGCTACCTCCACTGCTCCCGCTTCCGCCTGTGACCACGTGCTTGGCGCTGGCGCCGCGGCCCCCGGGGCCCCGCTGCTGGCCCTTGCTCTGGCCGCGCGACACGGCGTTGGGCTTGGAGATGGTGCTGAGCTCCTGCTCGATGGAGCACAGGTCGGCCATCAGGGCGTCCAGGTCGACCGTGTCGCCCTGGTTCAGCGCCTCTGCGGGGGAGAGAGGTCGAGGGGTCGGAGGTTAAACGGGCAGGCGTGCTGCAATTGCGTTCAGGTTGTGGCGCTCGCTCGCTCACCGTTGATGTTGTACATGGAGAAGCGGTAGGAGAAGTTGGCCATGTTGGTTTCCTGGCGGAGAGGAGGCTTCTGCAGGGTCTTCTGGGGCCTGCCGTCATCCAGACTCTGCACAACGAAACACACAATTATTGCGATGTTAAAGCCAGCACAGGATCCAAGCAACTGTAGCTGCGTTTCCATGACCCCTAGGATAGCACGAGATGTAAATATCGCAACAGAAAACTGGTCGAGGAAACACCTGAACTTGAAAAAACCTCTCAAATATGGCTAAAAGGTTTTGAAGCTCTCATGAATTGATTTTTCAGACGTATCGATGTAGAGGAATATCGCAAAAGTGTCATGGAAACACTTCTTTCACATTTACACGTCAGCGAATGTGACATAAGGGGTCATGTGACCAGTTCACTTCAAGTGAAAATGGCGCGTTATGATTGGACGGAGGAGGAGACGGATTTTTTTTTTTTTTACAAGTAATCAAAGAGGAAAATATTACAACCATTCTTGACAGCAAACAAACATAAGAAAACAAAAGCAAACTTAATTCTCGTCAAATCTCGCAGGACAAGATTGTAGGAGAATTGTGGCTGATGCGCTTCACACCATTCAATGGAAACACCTGCAAATCACAATTTTACTTTGTCGACATTTTAGAAATAACACTTTAATTTTGCGAAAAACTGTCATGGAAACGCAGCTTGTGTGTGTGTGTGTGTGTGTGTGTGTGTGTGTGTGTGTGTCTGCCAGATCTCTTCAGTCACACACATACACACACACAATGCAAACTAGTGACTGTGATGGTGGGAGAAGAGTTGCTAGGATACAGTGAAGGGGAGGATACAGTTGCTATGGATACGGACGGTTCCATTTCTGTCCGCTGCTATACCTGTGTGAGTGAGAATGTGTGTGTGTGTGTGTGTGTGTGTTTGTGTGTATGTGTGTGTGCAACCAACCACCCATCCCACTCATCTGTGTGTGTGTGTGTGTGATGAGTGTGTTTATTCACCTGCGTGAGCTTGTCCAGCTCTCCCAGCCAGGCTCCAAACATCTTGTCCAGGTCCTGGTCCTCCTTGTCACTGTCCTCCTCCGCCCCATGGTCCAGCTCATCGTCTGACACCTGCTCCATCTACACACACACACACACACACACACACACACAGGTGATTGAAACACAGTCAGATGGCTCATACATAAAAACCAGATCACACCCACATAGCAGGAAGGTTCTAAAGGAGAAGAGGAGGAGGAGGGTAGGAGAGAAAAAAAGAAAAAAAAACCCTTCAGCTAAGCTCATGCCAACCTCACTGCCTGTTGCCATGACAACCCCGCTGGTGCGGACCCCTAGCGGGCATCCCGTGCTGTCTGATCGGCGGAGGCGTCCTGTGGTCGTCTCGTGACCAGCGAGAAACACAAGCGGAGCTAAACTGAAGTGGAACCACCCGATGATATGTATGTATATATACACATGTATACATAGAATAGAAAAAAAATAGTGAGTGGCATCACCAGTGGGGTGCCCGCAGACATGACATCGATAGAAACCTCGTCTGCAGGTGGCGCCGGCCGGCGGGGAGGCTCAGCCAGAGCCCAGCTGCGTCAAGCCAAAGGTGATGGCACGGCTCCCTCTACTGGACGCAAAGGGGCGTGGCACTACTGCACCACACGGCCTGGGCTGAGGCCGGTCTTGCAACATACCTTCAAATAAAACGACTGGATCAATTCATTACTGTTGTAGAAAATAATGAAACTTTTGCTACGGATGCCATCACGGCTGAAATTTCTGGCCGACCGACACGTCGTCCTTGAAGTGATGCAAGGACAATTTTCAGTGGAGGGGAGATGTGGGAGCAGCAGCAGCAGAGACTCCTATCTGCAATCTTAGAACGTCTCGTCTGCAAAGTGCGACGGCACTTCTAGGTCAGATAATCTGAGTCGAGCCGAACCTGAGGATGAATGGAAGACGTCCTGCTGCCCCTAATGTGGCTCCAGCCGCACCCTGATGCGATGCAGTCGCAGAGAATATTCACCGCTAATCCCATTGATGTTTTAAAAGGGGAGTGTCATGCACGGTGTCAGTCGCTGGCCGGGACCGGGCCCAAACCGGGATTAACCCCTCATTAATCCAGCGGCGGAAAGAAACAAGGGACCAGCGGCTCCGCGGGACAAATTCGAACGTCGAGTTTCGATGCGGGAGGCCGAAAACACCAGCAGCCCCCTTTTATTGCTGGAGGATGTAAACACAGCGCTAAACAGGCCGCTTTAAGCACAGCCGCTGCCACGTGTGTGAGGAGGAGGGAGAAGGAAGAGCAGGAGCATTGGGGAAGAGGAGAAGAAGGAGCAAGAAGAAATAGAAGAAAAGGAGAGAGTAGGAGGAGGACAAGGTGGTAGGAGGTGGAGGAGGAGGATGAGGATGAGGAGGAGGAGGGAGGAGAAGAGAGGAGGAAGGGCTCGAGAAGGTGAAGGCAGCCCTCTGTGATGTCACAAAGGGCCCTTGATGCGGCACTGGCACCTGATGCCAAAATCCTGCTCCCTTTTTTTTTTTTCCCCTGGAGGCTGTAAACACAGGGCTAAACAGGCTGCTTTAAGCACAGCCGCTGCCGCATGTGTGGGCGGGACAGCGTGTCAGCAAAAATACAAGTGAGCGTGGGAGTTGGAGGAGGAGGAGGAGGAAGAGGAGGAATAGGACGAGGAGGAGGAGAGGAGGAGGTGAAAGGAAGAGGAAAAGGAAGACTAGGAAGAGGAGTAGAGAAGAGGAGGAAGAGGAGGGAGGAAGAGGAGGGGAGGAGGAGGAGTAAGAGGAAGAGGAGGAGGAGGGGAAGGACAGGAAATGGTGAGGATGTGCTGGATTCCTTAATGTCCCCCGTGGCTGCTCGCTTGGCAGGAAACTCCAGCTGTCCTTCACTTTATCTCAGCCACTTACTCGTTGGAGGGGGGGTGAGACCCCCTCCCTCCCCGCCTCCCAACCCACCCCCTCCCCCCACGCGGCGCTGGTCGTCCTGCAGGACGGCCCGCCGGTTTATCGGTCAACGACAACAAGCTCCGCAAGTCCTCCATCATCTAAATTGCTCGCTGCAAGGGTGAGTAATAACCCCCCCCTCCTTCCCCTTGCCCCCACCCTCTGATGCGGCTCCACAAGCAGTCACACACAGTGGCGGGGGTGAAGGAAGGGGGTTCTCGTGACCATGGAAAGGGTCAAGTTTCCTCAGCGATGAGGCGTGACATCACCGACAGGAAGCAGCTCCGGCTGGACTTCGCCAGTGTTGTCCAACTCTTCAATACTCTGCTAGATTCCATCTGGGCAATAAAAGCTCCTTCACTTTTCAACTGTGCAATGTGCACATAAAAATTGCTCCTATATGTAAATACTGCAAAATGTGCATTTCTCATTTGTTTTTACATTTGTTTTTACACATTTACACTTTTTTTAACCGACTTATTTTATTCTAATCTCAGACTGTCTTCTTTATGCACTGAATGTGATTATCCACAATTCCGTTTCTTTTGTATAATGATAACAGTGAATTCTGATTGTGATATGTAAATACACAAGGAGGAGGCTGAGGAGGTGGAGGCAGTCAGCTGTGTTACAACACGTTCTGTGACTAAGCGACTGGCTTTCAGGTCTTCTGTGACCTTCGGCAGGAGAGTTAAGAAAAAACAACAACAAAAAAAATGTTGTGTGTGTGTGTGTGTGTGTGTGTGTGTGTGAACTGAATAAAAACACCAAAGAAATTGTTTAAACCTCGACCCGGCCCTTTTCAAAGACTGTGTATATTCTCAGGAGTTTGGCTGAATTCGAACCAGATGAAAAAAATCATGTGATAAAAACAGAAAAAAAAGGCGGGCACAGGATCAAGAACAACTGCTGCAGCTGCTGTGGCTTCTCTTCAGGCAGATGATGCTGCGGATGTGAGTGCATCACCACCTGAGGCCCCTGCTTTTAACATTATGGAACACGGCACATAGGAGAATGGGCTGTGCATGTGTGTGTGTGTGTGCATGACTGAGAACCAACATCCCTGACCTTTGACCCTCCTGTTCCAGCCAATGCCGTCCGCTCCTGTCTGGGCATGACGAGCACTCAGTGGCCTCCTGTGACCAGCGAGGGGTCGCAGGGGTGAGAGGTCGCGGGAGGTCAAAGATCCTCCCCACTGGAGTGTCTTTCTTTCTGCCGTGTGCTTTTTTCCTCCTCTTTGGTGTTGGTGGTGCTGTTGGAGTTGGTAGTGTTGATGGTGGTGGTGGTGGTGGTGTTGGTAGTGTTGGTGTTGGTGGCTGTAGTTGTGTTGGTGGTGGTGGTGGTGTTGGTGTTGGTAGTGTTGGTGGTGGTGGTTAGACTGTAAAAATAGACCAAGATATTATCAAGACCAGAGAGTATCGAGATTATAGACTAAACCAAGACATTTGGGGTTTGAGACCAAGACAAGACCAAGACTTTATATATATATATATATATGAACTTGATAAACAAAAAAAAATAACAACAAAACTGAAAAAAATGACCAGTTTCTTTTTAAAATTCAAGTTTGCTTCAAAATTGAACAGCAGCATCTTTTCAGCAAGGTGTCTTTTAATAATTTTCTTGAACGTTTTGCTGCTATTTTGAACCATTTTCAAAAAAACAACTTTGCTTCATGAAATGAAAAAATAAATTAACTAGTAATAAGGGACAGGGTGTCACTCTGGGTGTCACAGACAGAGGGTAAAACGGCAGCAGCAGGATGGACCTGTTATTATCGCGTCATTGTAGTGTTGGCTGAGTCTTGACTGGTCTTGATCAAAAATCCCCAGTCCGCCCAGTCTGAGACTGAGTAAAAATGCTTTCGAGTCGGAGACAAGAACGAGACCCTTAAAAAGTCTCGAGAGCAATCTGGAATACTACAACACTATGTGAAAACCACACACACTTGCAGATTCCGCTGATGCGGCGGCCAAGTTGAAGTGAAACGCAGGAAAAAAGAAGAAGAAGAAGGAGAAGCAAAAAGGAACAGGGTGCCCGGCGGCGAGCTCCAGAGATGCGGCAGGTTGGAGACGTCGGGAGGACGCGAGTCTATCTTTAGAGTCTTCAGAGTCGCTCCTATCAAAGAGCGGCAGGAGGAGGACGGGACGCAGGTGAAGACGAGCTGCGAAGAGTCGCAGCTTGAAAGAGGAGAGAAGTCGAGAACGCGTAGTTCCTCGGCATCCTAGACTGAACGGGGCCGACTTCTCGTCACATGTCGAGTCACAACTCGATAGTCAACCTCCCCCCTCCCCCCACCGAAGGACAACTTCTGCAGCCTGAGAAACAAACAAAGGAGACATCACGAGCGCTCCGTCTGTCCCGCTTCCTCGTCTAAATACTGCATCGAGAGAGACACAAATATTTGGCCGACTGCACGAGATGCTACGTCTGGTTTAAACAAAATCCATCTTTCGTGATGTCACAAAGGGGCACAGATGACTCACGAATACCTCACCCGCCTCCGTAAACACAAGGTTCCCTTCGTGTTGTGGACCCTCGAGGTGAGATCAGTGGTGGGGTAAACTCTGTGACTGGTGGGGCCACAGTGGGTCCTGAAAATTGACAGAGGAGCCGGAGCAGCAGCAGATGGATGGAGTGTTTTGGTGAGCCACCTCATAGGAGGAAAAAATATATCATGGGATACATGGGAAACATGTCGCTTGAATGTCAACTGAAAATGAACCAAAACAAAGTTAGAACAAAATCAGTGTCTTTGAAGCTTGACGGTATTTAGCTCTTTATTGAAATGACTCTTAAAAAAACTGAAAAATGGATAAAAATACTAGACTATTTTATGACTGACTGACTATGAATGTAATTTCTTCAAGTTCGCCAGATCCAAAAGCTTAACGGGCCAGATATGGTCCCCGGGCCATAGTTTTCCCATGCCTGGGCTGAACGCTAACGACTGGAACGGTTTAATGGTTTAATGACGATGACGCGGCGCTCCGTCACGTCTGAGCTGGAACAAACGGAGCTCTTTGACGTTTGGGCCGTGCAGGAAGCGGGTGAGGCGGGGTCGCCCAGCCTGGATGCTTCCAGACACAGTTTTTCTCTCCCAGACTACTTTGGACTCAACGCTTCAGGTTCTGGGCGCTCGCGGGCGCCTGTTTGTGCCGCTCAGGTTAAACAAACGGAATCGACAGAGCGTCATCGTCTCCTCCTGAGGAGGAAAACAGCGAGTTACGGCCGCTCAGTGTTATTTTCCATTCCTCTGACTTACAGTTTGCAAAAATAACTCCCGACACGTCTGATCCAAAAATAATCACCAGTTCGACGCGAGCAACGTGAGCTCTGCCACTGACCGACCGACCGACCGACCTGGCAGACTGTGAATCACCTCTTACACACACACATAAAGTGACACATACACACACACATCCGTCCGATTGTCATCGTCGCCATAAACCACGGGCCATAAAAAGCGTGACGGAATGCCGACTGTCGGGAGCGTGCCGTCGCTTTAAAGGTCATGTGATCCGACACCAAGATAAAACGTTTAGCTGCACGTCGGGGGGGGGGAATGTGAAAGTCGGAGGACGTAATAACAGGCCCGCGGTTGCCTCCTCATTTCTGAGGGAGGGATGAATGGATGGAGGAGCAGGGGCGGGACGGACGGCGGCGGTGGAAGGACACACGGAAAAAAAATAAAACAAACAGCACTTTAGCGAAATGACGCAAGCTTCTTTTTTTCCCAAAGGCTGAAGGCCGCAGAGTCAATAAAAGAGCCGTCTGACTCACTCGGTTTTCAAGCGTGACGAAAGGGAGAGATGACAAACAAACGTGTGGATGTCACACCATGTCAAGGCACAACCTGGCCAGTGACAAAAAATAAGCAAACAAAAAGGTGTGGAATGAATGAATGAACTGAAGGGTCAAAAGAAGAAGAAACCCGTGGATGAAACCAAGGTGTTCCTGTGCATGAAGAAGATGGCAGCTTGTGGCATTTCTTCACCAATGACTGGCTGGCGCTACTCTGAGCACAGGCAAAACTTTCAGGCGCTTCTCTTCCTGTTTAGACAAGTGCAAAGCCTGCTGGGAGTTGTAGTCTAGCGTGGTTCCTCCACCACAGCAGGTTAGAATGTCAATCAACCGTGAGCTACTTCAACTTGTGAAGAAGAAGCAGCAGAAGCAGAAGCAGAAGCAGAAGCAGAAGAAAAGATTTTGGGATAATAATAATAATAGTAATAATTCACTACCATAGAATTTCAATATGAGCTGCTTTAATAAACATAAATCATGTGACTGTACAAAATCAAAACCAAGGGGTGCAGCGACGCTTGGAACGCGTGACGTCAAAGAGAACTGAAAGCCTCGAGGAGGAAGATGGATGAAGAGGTGGCGGGGGGTGAGGTGTGGGGGGAGGGTTTGACGGACAGGAACACTAATGGACAGGAAAGGGAGGGTGGGCGGGGCCATTAGCTTGTGGGTTAAAACAAACAATAAAAGAAGGGAGGCAGGGGACTTTAAAGACATTGGCTGTGGTGTCGTTGGCCAAGCATGACCAACAGCTTGCGAGTGGCAAGCGTGCACACACACACACACACACACACACACACACACGTGCATGTCCACTCGAGCGCAGCTTGACAGGGGGGGATCCACTCTGGGACTCTGCAAGCAGCTTGGGAGGAGGATGGAGGTTGTGGAGAAAGAGGGAGGGAATAGGAGAGGAAAAGTGCACGGTCACGCCAGTGCACCGGCTCCGCCCTCTCTGTTTCCTCCTCCTCCCCCCCCTGGCAGAGCGGCCGCAGCGAGGGCAGAAATCAATAGTCTTGTCCCTGCCCTCAGGAGCTCCGCTTACTGTGCCTTCCAGCCGCTGTGGGCTCAGGTGGCTTGCTGCAGTGCCTCCAACACACACACACACACACACACACACACACACACACACACACACACACACACACACACACACACACACACACACACACACACACACACACACACACACACACACACACAGAGTCACAGCGTATTAAATGTGATGGAGCACTGCAGCAGGGCCCAGGTGCTGAGGAGAACTGAGAAAAAACCGGCAGTGCTGTAAAAAAAAGAAGCTGAACCTGAGCTGCACGGCGAGAACACGCTTCAGTATCTTTTTGTTTGCAGGAAATGAATAGATTCATAGAAACGCTTCCTGCCGATGGGCAACGCGCTCAGCGAATCTCCAACGAAAACATCGGCCGCTCGCGGGCGAAAGATGTCAATCTGAAATTCTTAATTAAAAATCGGCGACGGCTGTCCAAGCTGGTCGCCGTGGGAAAAGGTCAGCGGGGCCGATCGAGCGCCTCCTTAAACTGCAGTGACAAGGAGCGCTGCGCCACCAGTAAATCAGAGAACTAATCGTCGGCTCCACAGATTTCCCCCCTCGGCTGGATTTCGAGCAGGCTTCATCCAGACGGTTAACGGAACCTTCCTCATTAAACACTCTGGACGATGGCTTTCGCCCAGCTGCGTATTTTTGATTATTGATTTATTGGGAAACCATGAGAACAAATTTCTTTCCTTTTTTTAGAGATGCACCGATACCAATACCAGTATCAGGTTTTATATGCATGTGTGTGACAATTTTGTTAAATTTGTGTTTGTGCTGCAGTGAAACTTGTGACAGTCGGCTCATGTTCTAGAAAAACCTGCTGAGTTCAAATAACAGAACACCTGCGGGGAAAAAAAAAAAATCTAATCAAAGTAATTCTATAATACTTGGCATCGGTGAGTGCTGAAATGCAAGTACTTGTACTCTGCTCGTTCTGTAAAAAAGTGGTATCAGTGCATCCCTTCTTTTTTGCTTCTTTGCGACAGCGAGTCGACCTCGTCACTGACGTCAAATCCCCACAGTTGTGTTGTTGTCGAGCCGGAGCGGAGCGTCAAAATAATAATAATAATAGATAAAAAGAATCAGGTCTGTCCTCTTGCTTTTTTCCTCTCTGGTGACGTGGCGTTCCTAAATCTGCGTGAGAAGACTTTTGAGGGTGTTTTTTTGCCATTTCGAGGCCCGATCTGAACAGGAAGAGGTTAAAGATGCTCTTCCTTGGCCCTCACATGGTTCTACTTAGAGGTTTGGAATTATCTCCTCCCAGTCTCCCCTGAGAGGATCCTCTGAGGCTCTGCTCCCCTTTCATTTGACTTTGATTTACAAGGCAGAGTGAAGTAGGCTCTGAGCCTGCCTCCTGCTTTTTTTTCCTCTCTCGTTTTTTCCCCTTTAACAGCAAACAACAGCAGACGCGTGCCAAACAGTCACCTGACGCTGAACTTTTCCCGGCAACAAGCTGAAATCAACCTTTGACAGTTCGGTCTTTGACTTTATAAAGAAGCAGAAAACGCTTTACCCCATTTTTTTTTCTCTTTTTTGCTTTTCTGCAAAAGTTTTACGGGCAGCTGGAGTAGCAGGGACGCCGACCGACCGCTCGCACTTTACGAGATCTCTTACCTCTGAAGTGGTTTTCCCTTCTTCTTATTGAGGCCGAAGGTCAGAGGGAACCCGCGACTTCGCCCTCGGACTCGTCTCGGCTCCCCTGGGGATGGAAAAGGAAAGAAAAAAAATGAAGAATTTACAATTCTTTGCCTGCTGTGGTTATACATCATGCCATCCGAAATACCCGGGGGAGGTGCGGGGGGATGAGTGGGGCGGCTGTTCAAAGAAGGAGAGGCGGCAGGGTCTCACTCTTGCAAATATGCGGCGGATTAAAACCGCAGAGAGGGCACTCGAGCAGGCGACTTAACGAGAGAGAAATAAGACATTTAAAGTCATAGAGGCGCATAGCACCGAGCTCGAGAAAAGCAATCAGGCAGAGGGGAACTAACGGCCGTCGCGCCGACGCGAGATTAAAGGCTGCGACTCCGGGATTGTTCTGACCTTCTGTGGACGAGAAACGAGAGCGACGGAAAATCCCGACACGGACGGGATGCGGCACAAAAAAAAAAGCGTCCAAGTGTCTCTGCAGACGCAGGACGGCTTCTCGTCCTGGGTTCCCACAGCCAGAATTGAACTTTAAAGGATGACGGATATTAGAATATATCATATTCAGGGTTCCCGCCAATGCTCACTGACGAAATATCAAAACTTTTCCTAAAACCTTTCCGTGACCTTGTCTAAAGAATTGCTTTAGTTAGACATAAAGGTGACTTAGGGTAATCAATTAAAGCTAAACTACGTCGGTGGAGCTAGTCAGCTAGGCTAATTCTGTTTCAGGATTTTCAGGACTTTTTCCAGGCCTGGAAAAAGGCACTTGCAAATTCCATGACTTTTCCAGGCTTCTCCATGATTGTGGGAAACCCAGCATGTTTCTCCTCAATCAGCCAGGATCTCAAAAAAAGGTCCCTGCTACGAAGGGATGAAGGTAAAAAACAGAAGAAGGCAGGTTTATCAAACAGTTCCAGGAACAAGTGTTACGGTTTGGCGTGAAAGTGACTAAAGCGTTTTTCCCCCGACCTAGCTCCAGCGTGATAAGCACTCTGGGCTAATCGCTTCAAAAACACGAGTCAGAGGCCAAAACTAAACCTCGTCAAAACTCTTGTCTGCCGCCTCTGACTCACAGCGCTGAGTCGCGGCCGCCTCATGATGCCTACAACGATAAAGAAAGAAAGGAAAAAAACGGTAGCGTGAATCACAGGTCAGGTAACGTGTGATTTGGACGTGTCACGGTTTGTTGAAGGTTGCAAAACAGAAAAAATGAAAACAAAACGGTGTGTGTGTGTGTGTGTGTGTGTGTGTGTGTGTGTGTGTGTGTGTGAGAGAATGAAGGAGTGGGAGGGGCTTAAAGGCAGCTGATGTTTGGCGAGCCACCGGGAGGATTTTCCCGCTGGCCTCAGCTGTTGCCTCGTTTTTTAGACGTCCTGACTGTTGTTCAACCACAGCATGTGGCCCCTCTCTCTCTCCCTCCCTCCCTTCCTCTCTCCCTCCTGTGTATGTGTGTGTGTCTGTGTGTGTGTGTGTGTCTGGTTTTTTTTTCTTCGTTCACAGCCAACAAGCTTCTCGTAACCCGGCGAGTAGAACTTAATCACCCCTGTGTGTGTGTGTGTGTGTGTGTGTGTGTGTGTGTGTGTGACACATACACACACATACACACACAAACGGGCACGAGCTGCAGGCGGCTCAGATTACAGATCGGCCGGGCGGCTCCGCCCACCAGCCTTCCGAGAGTCTGTGAGTCCGCGCCAGCCGGCTCAGCCCGGTGCGATATCGCTCCGTCAACACATGGCCGTTTGAAACAGGTGCGGCGGTGACACGCGGCCGCGTGCAGCTGCGGCCGGGAGCCGCAGTTGCCTCAGTCACAACAGCTGCCGCTACTGCGATGAAAACAAGGGCAGGGCCGCACCGCATGCACACACAAACAGAGTGACTGGTGAAAAACACCTCCCAGTGGATCTGACTGTGTGGTTGGGGCGAGCTTCATATTCGTCATGTCCATTTAATCATCGTCTCCTTTATTTATCCAGGTAAAAAAAAACTATAAACAATAGGGTGACCAGGCCTAAGGATAACAATTAATAGTTGACAAAAAAAAAAAAAAATGTGCTGGGCTGCAATTAAAAGCGACATCCTGCTTTAAAGACGTGTGAGGCCACAAACTGAGTACACTTGGAAAAGAGTGACCCGAATGTTTGGCACGCCGTTAAAACACAGGAAGTCGCGAGCCGCGCCTCCGTCAGCAAAAACTGAAAAACTTTTACGCGGCCTACATCGGCTGCCGCGCCCCACTTTAACAACAGAGCGAGGGGGAGGGCCTGGGGGGAGAGAGGGAAACACAGGCTGCTGTGTGGGCGGACACAGGTGTGTCCTTGTCCGCCCACACTTCCCCCCACTGGATCGCCGGCAGTGCTCATTTCCTGCCGGTGGTCCAGGAAGTGGGGGAGTGATGTCACAACAGGAAATGAATGAGGTGATTGTCGGACGAGGAGGAGGAGGAGGAGGAGGGGGAGAGGCAGGATGGACGTGGCCAGCCAGTGAGTGAGTAAGCAGGCGGTGGCTCGGGGCCAACTGACCCTTGGCAGGTCCCCAAATCTGTGCGATGATGCCCAATGATGAGAGCCAGTGGTCCACCTAGGCGTGGACTTGACTGACCACGGAAGCCACTGCGGAGCTCTTCGGGAAGTGGGCGAATCACTGACGGAGCCTTGACAGCGAGTCGGCCACGTTCAAAGGCAGGTGGGGGGGTGGGTTTGGTTACACATTAGCAAGGTTACACTCTGACACCGATTGCAGTCGGCGTGTTTACAAGTCACGAAACACACACCCTTTTAGTCTCATTATGGAGGATTTACAAAGTGAACTTAGAGGGAGTCCAAATTCTGCAGCTCGTCCACAGGGGAAGCCGTTAAAAATTTGTTGCACTTGAATTGATAAGAGCGAATCCTGATTCCCATTGGAACCCTCGTATTGGAAACGATCTTCTCTCGATACCGCCAGTCGACCGCAGAGCAGGTTGTCTAAACACGCCTGCTGCCATCCACTCACTTATCTCTGAAGCCGAGGAGGCAGTCAGACGTTGCAGATTACTGATAGCGCCGCATTCTGTGTGTTGTTCTGATATGCCGGTCTGAAGCCCTGCGTAATTAACTTGACAATCCCCAGAACGACGGCGGGGCCAGGGAGGGCCGCATTGATCTGGGAGAGTCTCAATAGCGTCTTAATCTGGTTGAGGAACAAGGGGGAAAGTTGTCGGTGGCGACCAAAGGGGCCCTTGGTGCAAGGGAGCGCCGAGGTCAGACCATCAAGACCACAAAGTCAGGAACCCTCGACGGAAAGGGAGAATTGGTATTGACCAGTGCGTTGTGGGTCATTCAATGCAAAGACTTTGGGCCGTTGGGTCACTCGGCCAAGTTGGCCAAGGCACAAGGCCAAACCTGAGGGGATGGAGTCCGCCGCAGCAACCGTATCCGGCTCAAATCTATAGCCCAGCATCAAACACAGATTCCCCAAGTTGTTGCAACGTTGCTCTTTCTTTCTCTCCGGTCGCAAGTCTGGTTGAAATTACAAGGAGCCGATGCGTCCTTCTCCACGCTCTGTGCAACGAGCACTTAGCTGTGGGGGGAAAAAATGAGAGACGAAGGGTGGAAAAAAAAAAACTCTCCTCGCCACACATGGTGGGAATTACGGAATATTGCTGCGTCAGGAATGTTCCCACGATGGCCGGGCATCTGATGGAGGTCCCTGCGGGCTCCTCACTGGGCTTTATGGGCAATTTAACGAGCATCGCCATCAAATGTCTCTCGTGTCAGAGGGGCTAAAGTGGGAATCCGCTCCTCTTTTTGACGGCGGGTCCCAGATGCTCTGGCTTTCGTTTGGAGTCGGACTAGCAGAGGGAGGTCGCCCTCGGCAGTGCTTAGCGACACAAATCTGCCGTCTTAATTACGCTTCCCTGCGTGAGTAATCTGGCCGCAGGCATGACCGCCGACCTACACGCAAGGGGAATTGGGGAAGGTGCCAAACTTTGGGGATCTGCCTCCGGGGGATATTTGCGGGTCCAAATAATCGGGAATCGCTCAGGAGTGAAGATCGGCGGGGTGGAGGGAGATTAGCAAGCTACTCATCCACAAAGCTAACCCAGTGACTCGGTGAACGTGGGCTCGCCCAAAGAGCTGGAAGGGTATTAGTGAACCAGATTTGGCGGGAGGCAGCGCACGACGAGCTGCAGCTATTTTGCCCGATTAAGCCGGCAGGTTTGAGAGGCTGTCAAGGGATTCTTCTTCTCCTTCTTCTTCAGAGTGGTTATCCACCCGATTTCCCCCCGAAACTTTATCTCTTCTGCGTTCTGAGACAAACCCTGCTGATTCTGCAAAGAAGGCAGCCTGCCAGCATCGGAACTACGCGGCCACCACAGCCAAGGGATGACCTCAGTGTTTTTTCCGAGCCGTCGCATTTCACATGACATCAGCTGCGCCAAAGGGGGGAGTTTTCGCCTCTCACAAACATCTCCCTCATGCCCTTCCTCACCTCGGTCCAATATTTCTTTTGTCCTACCTCAAGCGCAAGGGTTTCCTCCTGCCTCACTCGGGACATGAGGACTTAAGGCTTGGTCTTGGTCCCGCTATGTTCGCTTTTCTTGTCACTGTTGGGTATTATGACATTAAAGTGGGGCAAAAATTCAAGAGGGTGTGAAAGGGTGAATTATAGGTCCCGAAGTGTATCTTGAAACAAGCAAGACCAGCTGTACCAACCCCAAGGTCCTTGGTGTACTGCTAGTTTGGGGATTTGAACTAAACACAGGAACACAGTTGGAAGCGTTTAAATAATATACAAGCGAGCCCTTTTTTTCTGCCCCACAGTGGGCTGTCAGTCGGCACAAATCAGGGGGGCGACGACTTGATGCGGCGCACGTTCTCGGCTGGGATCTATTTTCCTGTGCGTGACAAGATATTTCGTTTTGTTGCCACAATTCTGGCTAACACCATTACTTTTTGAAACCGCAGACAGAGAAGTGGCGGGGGAACAAAAAAAAAAAAATGACGCCATTGAACGGAGGGTTTGTAAGAAATTCATGGACAAGTGGAGCTTGAACAGCTGGAACATTGCTGTGTTCTTAGGAACCAGATGTTCATGAGCCAAAGGAAAAGAAAGAAAAAGCAGTGATGGGAACCTTTCAAGTGTACTGCAATAGAGGAATCACCTCTTACCGCCAGGTGTTGCTGGACAGAGGAACAGAAAAGTTGTCCCAACTGGCCAATTTCACCTCATTTCTGAGAACTTTCCAACAACTTTCAAAATGCTGCGTCACTAAACGGTTGAGAAACCTGTAAAGTTGTTTGACTTTCATTAAAATTCAGTCTGTGTCATTTCAATATTTGAACATGGAAAGCCGTCAATTAGTTTGACCTACATTTCACAAGCAAACAAAAAATACTGGTTCTACGAAGAAAGAACAGAAAAGTGTCATCTTGTCCAGGGCTGAGAGTCGGCTCAGCTGGGCGAGCTCGTGCGCTTGCACGTCAGATTATGAAACCCGGCGGCCTCGCGATAAATATTCCACTTAGGCGGCGCAGGGCTGACTGTGTAATTTTGCTGCGGTGCCACGCGGCGCACATTGGTTATTAGCCTGTTTGCGCAGCTCCAGCTCGGGCCTCTGCGACGACAACAAGCGCCGGTTTCAATTACACACTGACATCACTTGCGCTGGGAAAAGTCACGGCTTTTTCCTTTGGGACGCTGCTGCAGAAAGAAAAAAACAACACATGAGCTTGTTGCTGTTATTCATACTGTTATAATAGTCACTGCCGTGTCTGAAGAACTCTTGCGGGACACAAAAGGCTCCTTTTAGAATGTGTTCTACTTGTTGTCTCGCTTGAGTAAAAGACACTGATACTGTATTAGTCTAAAATTAAACGCATGCCCCAGACATACAGGAAAGCAACAGCTGGGAACCCCCCCCCCTCCCAACCGGCATTTAAAACAATGTTGTGGCAAACCCCTCCAACCCCAACATTGAAAAGACAACAGGGAAGAACAAAGCAATTAATAGCTGCACCCGTGATTTCTGGGCTACCGATGTCGTGTTTACTCTAAATGCTGGAATGCAGCATCCAGCTTGGTAGCCGAAGAGTCCGTCCGTCCATTCATCCGTCCGTCCCGAGAAGCATAAACAAATCCCAATCGCAAGAGGCATTTCACAGCGGGGCGAGGGAGGGGGCTAGCCTGTGCAAGACATTTCTGCAAGCGACCATGCGAGGCTGCAAAGAGGGCAAGACAAGCGGCGTCCATCATAAACAAACAAGCAGGCAGCCAGACGCGCGGCGCTGCGACGGTTCCATGAGAACCGGCTGAACTCTGATCGGGACAGATGGGACACAGGAAGCGGCCGTCTCGGCTGTTTGCACTGCGTGATAGCGCACTTAGCGCGGTTTGCCCCCCTCCAGAAGAATGAGAAGGGCCCTTCTTTGAGGGACGGATCATACTCCAAATGAGCATTCGCGGCTATGAGCCTCTGTCACACGTGAACCCTGGACAATGAACAGGAAAACGGGTCCTGGTTGAGGTCTTTCAATACGCACACATGCAGCAGTCGTAGTCAGGAAACCACAACGTGTAGGAAATA
The DNA here is from genome assembly GCA_009823395.1 of Thamnaconus septentrionalis. NCBI lineage: Eukaryota > Metazoa > Chordata > Actinopteri > Tetraodontiformes > Monacanthidae > Thamnaconus > Thamnaconus septentrionalis. The sequence continues at coordinate 28,640,195 of CM020501.1, read as the reverse complement.
GTTTGATTTCAGGGGTCGGACACATGTCGGATCTTTTGAAATCTGATAAATCTGCCACGCAAGCACAACTCAGCCATCTACTCCCGTGTTTTCCTTTTTCATTCCCACCTTACCCTCTTGCTCCGATGCCTGCGAGCGGGGGAGGAGACTCCCTGACACCGAGGTGACTCATCAGATTAAATGGTTGTTATTGAATAAACGCTGCAGTCACATTTCTGTCAGCCTGGCAATTTATGACAGCGAGTTTCGCACAGAGCAGAGCAGAGCGGGGGGGGGACTGCAGATGTTTGGCACAACACGTGTTTGAGTTGCATGGATGAAACGCCGCTGCCTCAGAGTTGCCGTGTTGAGAAAGCGCCCCTCGCTTGTCTTTGAATAGCCTCGTTGTTGTCAAAGACAAATTATTGATGGGATGCGGCCAAAACGCCGTCCAATCCATCAGCATATCTGGACTTGCGCAGACAGGTGGGGCCGAGAGAGAAACACGACTCCCGCGTATCACCTTCTCCCGGCGGAGCTCTGCTCCCTCACACTTTGCGCAGGCGCTGGAATTCTGGGTGAAATTCCCACTGGTGTAGGATTCCTTTCCCTAAAACCTGGGCGTTGGGTTCATGCGACGAGGGCGCAAAGGAGGGAGATGGTGCTGCAAGAAAAAACCGGCGGCGACGCACAGTGAAGTTTTAATAGCAGGCGCAGGTGCTGCGATGAGAGAATCGCCGTTTAAAAGACGATGTCGCCCGGCAAAGTCCGAACAGCAGGCCGGGCCCCTTCCATTTCCTGTCATGTGGAAAGCCTAACAAAGACAGACACGGCCATGAAAAGCGAATAGACCAGGGCCATCTGTATTCCAGTAGAGGTGGGGGGGAGGGGGGGCCAGCAGTGAGAAATAAGCCACCTGCCATTGTAGAAGTCATGCTGATTAAACGGGCCTAAGCTGCTTATACACAGTGTACGGGTGAAAGGGGTGGCAAACAAAAGGGACAGTGAATGAGCTAGCGAACGAACGAACAAACGAACGAACAAACTAACGGTGGGTCAGGCGCATCGCGGCAGATCAGAGGGGGAAAAAAAAGCAGGAAAAGTGGGTCCCATGTGACGGGAAAAGAAGTAGCCGCGGTCTTAGATGGACGGACGCTCTACAGTAAGTGGGACCGGGTTGCCGTGGCTGGACGCAACAAGTCCAAAGGTAATTTGAGGACACCGATCGACTGCACCCCTGACCTGTGCAACAAACATACGCCTCTGCAGGCCTGCACCATTCTGGAAATAATGAGAATCACAATTTTTTTTTTTTTTGTTTAGAATTGAAATCTTGATTCTATCTCATTTTTTTTTAAACAAATATTTATTACACTTATCATCTGTAAGACAAAGACATTGGAGTTTATTTTGTTCCCACCATGGACTGATGCGTTTTCTTCAAAATTAATTTTGTTGGCTCTACAAGTTTCTTCTTTCAAAGCATTTCACACATTCACGTCGAAGGTAGGGCGGCGCTTCTCACGCCGTGGATGATTTTTCCCACCTGCCACCGGATTCACTGGTTTGCATCACGTGGTACGTTGTTGCGTTTCCATTGTGAGACAGTAGGAGTGCTGATTTTCTTGCAGCTGATGTCCCGGATAAGGAAAATGTGATAGAATTGTGGATATTTAGAAACGAGATCGCTGCAAGTATGAATCGAGATTGCAATTTTTTTTTTTACTATTAATCGCGCAGCCCTACATCCATGTACGCTGCGTGAAGAAAAACAACAAAAACAACCCAGAATGTAAAAATTTCAGCAGGAGAGACGATCCGATTGTAGGTCAATCTCTGCGTCTCTGCCCCGTCCTTGCAATTGCGCACTGGAGTGAAACTGCTGAACGAGGAGGGCGTATTGGCCTGGAAGCAGGGGAGGGTGGCCTCCTTCTGCCTGCTCCCATCAGCCCCTGCAGCTGGAGGGCGGAGTGCGCCCGACGCCGAGTATCTCAATCTTCTACAAGGAAAAAAAAAAAAACAATGCCAGAGAGTGAAAGCACGCGATCTTTTGCAAGAGAAATCAATCACAACCAACAAGAAACAAAAAGACCACGTACGACGGTACCACAATCAATTTCCTGCCGCGGAGGCGCACGGTCGTGGGGTTTTTGCAGGGGAGTGAAAGGCCGGCAGGAAGGGCGCAGGTCTCGCACAGTGGAAGGATTTGCAGGCCGGTCGGGCCATTTGTCTTTGTCTCCAAATGGCAGGGGCAGCTGCCGCCAAAGGTCAGCAAAATGTTACCAGAACAAGGCCCTATAGTGGCTGGGACCACGTGTCTGCGACAGGGAGGGGGGACCACACCCAGGTGGAAAAACACACGGTGCAGGTTTTCTCTCTCTCTCTGTCTCTCATGTGCGCAAACACGGCACGTCCTTGGCGGGCACGCGCGCTGGATGTTTGTCATCCAGCAGCTGGGGGGACTTTTCCCAAAAAAAAAAAAAATTTTAAAATGGAGCATCCGTCATCCGTGAGCGTCTGGTTGCACTTTCCCCCTCAGGCTGGCCCGTCATCAGGAGGGTTGTTGACGTCTGCGTTTGAAGTGGCACCCTCCACCTGCCCTGCTTTACCCACCTGCACCACCCCCGACCCTCCAGCTGTGTAACCCAACCTGGGTAAACTTATACCCTGAGCCACCCCCACACTCGTCTCTGGAGCCTTTGTGCTGGAGTCTCCTGCCCAAGGACACGGCTGGCTGGCTGGCTGGCTGGCTGGCTGGCTGGAAGGAAGGAAGGATGAGTGGATGGATGGATGGAGGTCAGATGCGGCCTTTTCAACCACCAAGACAGAGCTGGTGTAGGGGATGACAGGCGAGTGTGCACACATGGACACTCCGAGAAAACCCTCCCCCAAAAAAAACCTTCTCCGAGTACACACAATTGCAGAGGGATCACTCTCAGAGCTGGAATTTCTCTCGACAACTGTTTTTCCCATCTTATCAGCCACATCCCAGTGACAGAAAAAATGGGGATAACAGGGTGCAGAAGGATGGGAGGGAGGAAAGGGGGGCCGAGGGGAGGCCGTGCTCCGTCTTCTTCCCATCAACTTTTGGCAAAGCAACACTGACTGGGCGAAATGAGAAAACCAGGGCATGCTTCTGTGTTCTGCATTGATGTTTCTTCCAAAAAATATACCGCCTCTCTTCTTACTCTGCTCTCCTTTCAGTAGCTCCTGTGAAACAGAACTGGTGGCAAGAAAAAAAAAAAAGAGAGCGGCGCCCTTCAAGTGGCCTTTAAACAGCGCCAGTGAAACGGAACCCTCTTGTCTGACATGTGTTTTACCTCCGTGGCTGAAAATTGTTTTAAATGGCCGTAGCAGCGTGCTGTCTGAATGCTGTACTGCAAACGGTACGCGGCGTGGTCCCAGGACACGAGCTGCACACATGGCCACAGATATTCCCTGTGAGTTGTTTGCACGCTCGCGCCAATGCCGCCGAAATGCCCCACAACCCTCACCGCTCAACCAAAATAAGGCCTGGAAACAGAGGTCTAAAAAAAAACCATCAAAGACCGATGAAAATATTGCAAATGCCCCAGCTAGAAAGAACAGAAACCGACTGCCATGTTGAATAGAAAAGGACAAATGAAAACAAAATATTACTGGGGTGTTTTCCCAGATGTGCCTGTGGCTGTTTACTTTCTTGCCGTCTTCTGTGTCTCGGACAATAAAACTGTTAAGTGACATCTGACTCCAACCTCCCAGTTTTTTCCTTCTCCTCCTCCTTTTTTTGGGAAACACGTGACGAGCTTGAGGGCATCTGCCGGAGGAGGGACGCGACCAGACGGCCACTGTTTATTTTCAACCCATTAACCGCAATGTAAGCAAGCGAACGGGCACTGCACTGTCTCCCCGGCCCGGGATATAATGTGCTCCATGCCTGGCGCTTTGTGGATGCAAATCAGGCGTGCCTTGAGGACACAGACAAGTCTATTATAATGACACTGTGGGGAATAAAGAGCAGGCCGAGTGGCCTCTTTTGTGGCTGCCTTTCGAGCAAATACGGCTCATTTTGTGTATTCGGCCCCTGATATACGATTAGAGAGGCCGCCCGCCTCGGCTGGCCTTGGTGGGGCGAAAACACACACACACAGAAGCTGAGTTTGCATTACAGTTTTTCACAAAATAAAAGCGATATTTGGAAAAATTTCGGCAAAGTACAATTGCGATTCCCAGGTGTTTCTATTGAATGGTGTGAAGCGCATAAGCCGTAATTCTCTTAAAATCTCGTCCTGCGAGACCCCACTTTGATGTACAGAATTTCTTGTATGCATCTGCATTTCGATGTTGTGTGCTGTCAAGAATGGTTGCTATATTTTTCTCTTTGATTACTTATAAAAAATATTCCGTCTCCTCCTCCGTCCAAACATAACGCGCCATTTTCACTTGAAGTGAACTAGTCACGTGACCCCGTACGTCACATCCACCGACGTGTAAATGATATATGCAAAAATATACCCCTATATCGATACGTCAGAAAAACCACCTCATGAGAGCGTCAAAACATATTTGAGAGGGTGTTCGAAGTTTAGGTGTTTCCATTGGCAGTTTTTATTGCGTTAGTTAGGTTTTGCGCAATTCTAGAGGTAATGGAAACGCAGCTAGTGAGAGACTTTACGCCACCGTGCTAGTCAGACAGACACTGGCATGGAGTGCACCCTACCTCCCCTCCAAATTGACCTTTGAACCTTTGAGTCAATGAAGGGTCATTGTCTTCTCAAGCTTTAACATCTGAATGCTAACACAGGCGGAAAGGCATCCACGCCTTCAGTTAGGTGAAGCTTAGTTTTCCAACATAAAGCAGTAACTTGGTTTAGGCCAACCTCTGGTTTACATTTTGAGTCATGAAGCAACACAACCTGACTGCTGAGGTTTAACCTCTGCATTTTTTTTTTAAAAAAGAGAGAAAAAAAAGCCAAACAAGCATTGCTGAATTTTTGGCAGCCCTGGATTATTTGGCTAAAAAAAAGGGGGCTTGACCGGATGTTAGCATTAAACCTGGACGGGTGGGATAGCTGGAGGTCTAACGGGCTAACGTTAACCAATCATCCACCCGGCGGCTTCGTCCAACAAAGGGGTTTAAAACATAAAGCTCAAGCGGCTCTTTCAAAGAGGGGTGGTAGTTAATGGCGAACTCGACCCTGACGTGCTGGCAGGCGTCGCCGCTCATTAAACGTAAATAAAACCGGCGCGACAAAAAAAGAAAAACAAAAACCAACGGCCATTAGCGGCGTGAGCCGATAGCCTTCGCCGGCAGAACAGGGTGGAGACTCCCCATCTCCATTCTGCTCACTTGCGGGGGGATGGAAATTAGGCTGAGGGAGAAAACGCATTCTAACCAGGCAGGGGCTGAGTCAAAGGGACGGGTGTTTTGTTTTATTCAGGGTTTGTTCTCGTGTGTTTTATTTTATATCACGTAATAATGAGCTCATATCTCCCAAATGTGAAGCTGCGGCTCTTTTCTCGACCAAAAAAAAAAAAAAACAGAAAAGAGAAAACGCCGCACACCCTTTCTCCTCCCGAGCTAAGGCTCGATCACCCGCCCCGAAAAAAGGGGCGACGCGAAATTCCCCGGTCCCAACGGGACTCCTGCACCTCACACCCGACCAGGGGGAAACCCCACACTTGTGTGTTTCAAGACAAACGGCGCATGACTGCGAAGTGTGGTAAACATACAATACGACGCCTGGCCTGTAGCTACTCCTTCTGCCGGAGGACGCGCCGCCTTGCGAGGGGCACAGTGGGTTTATTGATGTGCGCATGACTGGCACATTTTATTTTATTTTATTTTTAATTTTATGTGAGGATTTATGAAGATCGTATTGAAAGCAGATGTAAGGTAAGGTCCGAGAAGTTGATATGTATAAATATAAAAAAAACACACTTACGGTTCACAAAGAGCGGTGCTCCGCTTTCCTGCGTTCCAGCAAATATCCCAACCCTCTGGCTGGGAAAAAACGGGAGAGGGAGAAAAAGACTCCAGATGTGATGGGTAAAAATGTGCTCGGTTTCGTTAGAAAAAAAAAAAGAGAGAGACAGACGAACTAACGCGAGGAGCCCGTCGCCCTCATGTTTTCACACGCTGCCTTGTCTGGATGAGCACAGTCCCGTTGGCTCCTTCTCATTCTTCTCCCTGTCTTTTTTCCCGGAGCCGCTGCTGCTGCTGCTGCTGCTGCTCGGCGAGGAGACACGCCGCTCGTCTCCGTCGTTTCCTGTCCAGCCCCAATCCCCAGCGCTGCCTTCAGGGACTGTTAGGAAAAAAGAACCCCCGATGCAAAAGTCATGTGGGCATGTAAGAATAAGAACATAAGAAAGAATGAATAAAGGAGTGTGGATTATTGTCTTCTCTAGCTGTCCTCTATGCATGTCAATTTAATAAACTAATGGCGTGCACGTTGGAAACGTTATTGTGTTGTCTCCAGACCAGCAAAAATGCCTCTTTTAAAACGTAAAAACACAAACATCGGATGCTTGGCGTGGCCCTGAAGGCTATATTCCCAGCAAAATAAATAAATAAATAAATACATAAATAAATAATAATAATAATAATAATAATAATAAATTATTATTATTATTATTATTATTATTATTATTATTATTATTATTATCATTATTATTATTATTATAAGCACATAGATTCGTTGTGGCATAAAGTCAATGATTGGGAAAACACAGTGGATCTGTTTGATTTACATCATGATATGCAGTACAATGTGCTGTATTATGATATACACATACATAATTTATTTTTATTGTTATTGTTTTAGTTTTATTTCATACATACATACATACATACATACATACATACATACATACATACATACATACATACATATCCTCGGGTATATATGTGTGTGTGTCTATATACATATTTGAAGATACCACACAATGCACTTTACAACCACTCTAACTGGACAGATGCTCTCTTTAGACCACCGCCAGACAAATGGGACGTGCTCCAGATTAGAGATTATAACGTGTCACCCATATGGACGCATTACTGACACGTCAGCCGCTCCCCCCTCATACCCATTCATTCATCCTCAAAATTGCAAACATTTTGTTTTTAGAAATGCATTAATCCCCAGCTCAAAATCCCATTAATCCAGGCGGCTTTGCGTTGCCACACGTAGTAAATATTTTCTAAAAGCTGGAGGCGGGCCGTTAAAAGGGCATGAATTATAGGGGGTATAGGGCATACTGAGGGGAAAGTGAAATTTGATCGCAAGTAATTAAAATGATCATTCAAAAGCAGGGAGAGCGACTTCAGACAGGTCCGTTTAGATAACGGTCTTTGTCTACATCTACCGGTAAAATCAAGGTACTGCTGGACCCCTTACATGTTATGTCTAATTCTGAACATTCACTGTCAAGATAACACCATTTTTTATATGACTAGAATAATGCAATGTTGTTGTTTTTGTTTTTATTGAAAAAGATGTTTTCAGTTGGAGACAAGACATTTTCTGTCAGTTTCCAATACTCTATTTTCTTTTTCTGCGATAAATAAACCAAACAGCAATTACAGAAGATTCATCCAAATAATTATCTCTTTTGTCATCGAGTGATCAAACAAACGGTACTGCTGATGCAATTTATTTGAAACAACCTTTTCTGAAGGCTATTTTGACCTCCCAAATCCAGCAGTTTTCAGCCGAATCAACTTTTTAATAAAACAAAATCCTCTGTGATAATATATTTTACAGAGCAGCAATATGCCATACGTGCTGAATTTAACAAAATATTCTGGGGGAGGTAGTGTTATCTCAGTTTGAGGTATTCCATTTCCTTTCCCTTGAAATTATTTTTGGCCAGTCATGATCCGTCGATGATTGATTGCGACAATTGCTCCCAAAGCACAAAAATGAAGAATGCTTCTCCCTGAGAATAAAGGTATGATTTAGTTATTATCATAATTATTATTTGTGGTTGTGTGAGTGAATCTATGGTTCCTTGTTTTTTAAAGACTTTATCAGCTAGCGTATGCACCTTACAGCCACCGTTTTTCCTCCAATATGTTTTAATCTCATGTTGTTTTATAATATTTTACATTTATAATTGTAACTGCGTGCCTTCTCCAGGAACAAGTAATACTATTAATATAATGTCTGGTGCCATTGGTTAATCTTTCTTAATCTTGCTGGAGATTTTGGTTTTGTGGTGCTTAGTTTTGGTGTGGTTTTGTTTATTTTTTCTATATTTATTAGATGTGCTGTGTATATATCTTTGTGTGATTGGCACTGTGTGCTTTGATTCTGTGTATGGCATGCTGACAATTTATAGTGATATTTGTTACCTGAAATTGGCCCCAGAAGTCGATAGGCCTATGGGCCCTTTTTTTTTTTTTTTTTTTTTTTATGTTATTTGAGTAACACAATTCTTTTCAAAATCCTCTGTGATATCCTTTTCCATTAAGGTTGTTGCCTACAGCGCGTGGCCTGTTTTAATCTAGTACATTCTCTGATTTACACCAGCAGGAGCTAAAAGTACTTAAAAAAACAATAAAGTGCCACAAAATGTCAAAGGCGAACATCGACGGCCTCAGAGGTGGAACCGAAAAAGCGTTAAGTGGCCAGGAGGAGGGGCCTCCACTCCACCACACAGTGTGTTCTCCTAAGAGCACGCGAAGGATTGTTCTGCTGCTGCCACCACCAGTAGCGTGTTTAGTGTGTTGAGAGAGACGCTGTGAGGATGTGATACCCGATGGTTGGTGCGCCACTTCTCCGTTCCGCAGTTCCATCCAGTTCGTTCCGTCAGCTCTGAGATCCAGGCAAGGAAGGAGGCCAGTCGGCCGGCGCAACAGGAGATGGCGATGAAGCTGCTGAGGGTGTTTGTGATGCTCGCGTGCTGCAGCCTCTTCCACGCTGCCGAGTCGGACAGTAGCTGCACCTGCCACAGTAAGTTGTACCGCGCGGCGTGGACAGGTCGTGGCCCCTGTGCTTTCAGCGCCGGTAGTAACGGTTTTCTTTTGGGTGAAAGAGAAAGGCGATGTTTACATATTTGAGCGAGAGCAGCTTCAGGCTTAACTTTGCGACCGCCAATTTGAAAAATCCTGACATTTTCGCAGATGCCTTCTTTCCCTTCTTCGGGGATTTAAAAAAGAAAAGAAAAAAAAAGGCCTTTGATCAAATAACTTTGACGTGACAAACCAGCCGACACAGACTTGTCGTTGAGTGGAAAAAGAGGCTTTTGGTGTCGTTGCGCGCGCGTCAACAGCGGTTCAACTGCAGAATCAACAGGCAAAGCTGCGGTCTTTGAAATCGAGGCGCTTCCGACTCATGTTCAGAAGTGGGACGCAACCCTGACACCTGCGTGTACCTTTGCGGTTGAGACGTGCCGTAAAATGAATAAGGATAACTCGGCGGTCCTTCGACTCAAACTTCAAATCAAACTCAACCCCCACCTCTGTGCGTGGCAACTGTGAGTCACTCTGAATCTGCTTTTCTCTTTGAATACAGATGAATACAAGATGTTTGGTTTTAGTTATGTTGAGATAATTCCGTGCGGGGGTGCAGTTTCTTCAAAGTGGGCGGAGCTCCATCCATTGGCGCGGATCTGTGGGTTGCCGAGCTCACCGACTCTGCGACCTGTTCATTTGGGGCTGGTGCAACACCTGAGGGGCCGCGTGAAGTGGTCGCTCTGCCAGGTGGTGCAACCCAGTGATCTCGATTCTCGCGCTGAAATCTCTCTTCAAGTCAACCGCCGACGCACCCCTGCTTGGGTTTCATCAACATGTAAAACGGTGGCTTTCTTCTTCTTTTGCTTCAAAAAAAGAAAAGAAAAGAAAAAAGAGCAGGCCGAGAGTGATAAGAGATAATTGTTTCATTGAGGTTCAGTCAAACTTTATTGGTCCGCCTTTCATGGGACTTTTACAATAAAACAATTTTATTAATATTTCCTATACTAGTATTGCGGTACTGGAGATTGGTCTTGGTCTCGAGACCACTTTTTTTGGTCTCGGTCTTGGATTGGGCGGTCTCGGGATTTGTAATCAAGACCGGTCGAGACTCAGCTAAAAACTGCAATGACACGATAACAACAGAAAAGAAAGCCTTTGTTGAGCCATCTCATCACTACAGCCATGCAGAACTTTGAGCTCTTTCACAACCACCATGAGTGAGAGGAGTGTACTTTTGGTTTTGAGCTTAGACCTGCAAAGGTCTCCACGAATTTAGCTCATGTTTGGTATGCCATCATTTTCAGTTAAATGACACCTAATTTTTTTTTATTTTCTTTAATTTTATGAGCAAAGTTGATTTTTTTGAAAGCTGTTCAAAATGTCTGGCAACGCAGCAAAAATGTTCAAGAAAATTATTAAAAGATACCTTTCTGAAAAGAATTGTTGCTGTTGAATTTAGAAAATGCTGGTCATTAGTTCTGTTTTGTGTCTTTCTTCCTTGACACATAGTCTTGGTCTTGTCTCAATCTTGACACTCTTTAAGCCTTGATAAGATCTTAGTCTTGGTCGGTGTTGTCTTGACTACAACACTTTTCTCCACAAATCCAGAATGGAGAAAATGGAGCATTTTGAAGTTGGATTGGCGATGACCCACTTTCTTTCCTTTAAGGCAGCGGACACTGACTGGTCTGGTCATATTTGGACCGTCTGAAAAGCGATCGAAACGGGAGCTCACTCAAACGGAGGCCACTTGTCCCGGCTACGTTCCGCTACTTCACAGTCTCCCTTTTATAAAGTTAAAGTCCCCGTTCTTCTCCTTCTACTTCTCCTCCTCCTCAGAGCATGTGAATACCATCTGGGTCCCCGCTGGAGAGGACGTCCTGGTCCCCTGCCCCAATGTGAACTCATCCATCATGAATTTCGAACTGCTCCAGAATGGAGAAACCATCTACATCGAAAAGTTCTCGTACGAAGACCAACGGGGCGACAGAGAGACGAAGGTGGTCAACAGGAACGGCACCTTCCACCTCTGGATCGGCAGGGTAAACGGCAGCAGCCACGATGTCTACTGGTGCGAGGTGGAGGTCATTTTCCCGCCTCCGACGGCCAGGCAGTGCAGCAATCAGTGGATTCTACCGCAGGCGGAGGGTAAAGACTCCGTTTCTCCAAAAACGTGTCATATCAGAGGGCCGCCGTCTCCTCCCTAAAAGAAACACTCCAAGTCCATTGAATGTGTCCTGCTTGTTTCCTCCAGACCACCAGTCCAAATGCAGGAAGGGGAAAGGAGGTTGTGAAGAAGAAGAAGAAGAAGAAGAAGGAGTTCACTGTTTGTTGATCTGGATTCCCATTGTGGCAACCGTCATCCTCTACGGCCTGATTGTCACCGCCGTCCTCGTCGTGAGCTGTGTGAGTCATTTTCGACATCCTATCATAAAGACTCCTTATATTTCCTTTTTGTCCCCTCCTCACAACTCTCTCAATGTGTTGATTGCTGTCATGACTTGCTCACCAGTCAACCGGTGGCACATGTGAAACTCTGAATGGTAAATAGACTGCACTTGTACAGCGGCTATCCAGCACCTTCACGGTACCACAAAGCGCTTTACAAAGGCCTCTCATTCAACCACTCACTCACACACCAATGTGTGAATGTAAAGTGGCAACACACAAAGACATTTTTTGTTGCAGTTGTTGTTGCAAACTTTTACTTAGTATTGCAACTGTTTTTCTCTCCCTTATGTTAATTTGCTTCTATATCAGCTTCCAACAGAGTTTTAATAGACTTTTACACTATTAAGTAAATTGTCACGTTTAAATAAAAAAAACAAAAACAAATTCTTTACTTGCAATGAAAATACATTTCTGCAAGATTGATGTAAGATAATTTATTCTGAGGCTGTCCTCTTTAAATTCTGCCACTCTGTGGAACAAACATATCTTGTTTCCAAACGTCAAAACTCACATTGGGCGCGTTTTTTGCTCTCGTTGACTCGCTCGTCTCTCCTCCGTCTCCCAGGTGCGGCTCAGGACGATGGACTCCGACAGCGAATACATGAACACCAAGCCACCGGTGCCGCGGGCCCACTGGTGGAAGGCCTGAAGGACGGACTGACGGTCCTGCAACTAAGTCCGGGCAAAAGTCTCACGTCTCACCTCAGCTCTCTCTTTGTGTCCTTCTCAGGAAATAAAAATAACTCAAACCAAAGCAGCCATGTTTTTTTTGCTCTCTTCCTGTTCAGGTAGCTTTGGTTTTTTTTCTCCTCTCCACAAGACACTCTCGCTCGACGACCCCACCACTGCGGTCTGAACAGAGTGAGACATGGTATCAGGGAGAGGAAAAACCGCGGCAGTTGTCACAATGCCCCAAAAAACAAATATAGACACGTACTACACAGAAAATTAGCATATCCTGAAAAGGTTGTTGTGTTGCAACCATGTGCTTTATTCAGTCTTTTCTGTGTACAACCCCACCACCTTCAGTTCGGAGAATCTGCAGCGTTTTTTACGGCTCGACCTGCAAAGCCGACAGCTGCACCGCTTCCTGTTTGCCTCCCTCCTCTTCTCCAAACTTCCTGCCCGCTGCGCACGCGGCGAAGGTGGCGGATGAAAACAAAAGATCAAAAAAATGACGGCAACCACCGCCAGCACTTCTTGTGCAAACGCCCTCTGAAACTGGCGGATTTGCGTCGGTATCGATCGGACACATTTTTTTTTTTAACTCCCTCCTCCAGCTGTGAGAAATGCCACAGGACTTTAATTCGATGCTTTGTGTCATGGTTGGGCAAACTGTGGCCTGGGGGCTGTATACGGCCTGTTAAGCTTTTTCAGTGTTTTAAAAGTCTTTTCAGCAAAGGGCTAAATAGTGTGGGGCTTCAAAGACACTGATTTTGTTGTAACGCTTTTTGTTCATTGTCAATTGACATTAAAGCACGTTTTGTACGTAACCCTTGATATTTCTTTCTCTCCTATGAGGTGGCTCACCAAAACACTCCATTCATCTGCTGCTGCTCCAGCGCCCCCCCTGTCTAATTTTAGAACCCAATGTGGCCCCACCAGTCAAAACGTTTGCCCACCTCTGCTTTAAGTTCACTCAGGGGTGGGCAAACCTTTTGACAGAGGGGCCGGAGCAGCAGCAGATGGATGGAGTGTTTAGGTGAGCCACCTCATAGGAGGAAAAAATATATCACGGGATGTGTAGAAAACGTGTTTTAATGTCAATTGAAAATGAACAAAAGCAAAGTTACAACAACAAAATCAGTGTCTTTGAAGCCCCACTGTGTTCAGCTCTTTATTGAAATGACTCTTACAACACTGAAAAACTGGATGAAATGCTGCTATTTTATGACTTACTGACTAATAATGTCATTTCTGCAAGTTCTGTGGGCCGGATCTAAAAGCTCAACGGGCCGCATATGGCCCCCGGGCCGTAGTTTGCCCATGCTTGAACTAGAACAACAAGTGAATTACTTTGAACAGGATTTGTATCTTTTAAAGACAAAAGCAACGAGAATGTTTTATCCACTGGGAGGAGCAGAACGTACAGGTTGTCCACCCCTCAACTCCTGACACATGACGTTTCAAGATTCCGGCTGCTCGGCGTCGGACGACGGGCGGCGCTCTGGAAAGAGTCGCGTCCTCAGCAGGTGCGTCCGCTCCTCCTCGGACATGGCGTGCAGGCCCTGGTCGAACACCTGGAGGGAAAGGAGCAGAGAACGTGGGTTCTTCTCATCTCATCTCGTCTCATCTCACTTCACCTCATCTCATCTCATCTCACGGCCTCCTCACCAGGACGGCGTCGTATCCCAGCATCCTCAGGTGTCGCGCCTTCAGGGCCGGGCCTCCCCGCAGGCGGGACGTGCCGAGGCAGAAGGAGTTGGGCGAGAAAAGCAGGGCCACCCTGCGTGGGACACAGAGCAGAGAGTTCGCTCAAGCCGGGGTTGGGGAAAAAATGTCGGGTAGCGGGTCGGCGCTGTCGCTCCAAAAATGTCAGGCGGCACGGATAAAGATCTCAACCACAACCGAGGCCCTTTTCTTTTTCCACTCCCAACACAAGTGTTTTGGAAAGAGAAGATGTTAAAAATTGCACTGGCGGCTTCCGCTGACGTACATGAAACTGCAGGTGTTTTACCGTCGAGATGGCTGGAGGTTGAATCGAGCCGAAGCTTTCTGCCGAAACCCGTGAAATCGCTTGTCGGTAGGACGAAATTACACGTGAAGCCAGATTTTTTCGAAGAGGAAGCTTTTCTCGAAAGGCTGCGTGAGTCACGCTGACTCACCAACACGTTTAAATTTGAAAATTTAGAAACTTTCAAAAGTATAATTAAATAAATTAGACTGAATTGAGCTCACAAAGTGGAGAAAACTTGCATTCAACACACACACACCAGTACACGTTGTGTATTTGTGCGTTTATATATTGCGATGACAAGAAGTTGAGCTCTTCACCAGGAAGAACTACAAAGAATTCCTGCAAAGACGCACAAGCAGTCGCGACTTTGACTGCTCACTGTTGATGTGTTGTTTATTGTATTGTGTGTGTATACGTTGACTTGTCTGTTTACCTCGTGTAACTCCGGCCGTTGTCACATAGTATCGTTTTCTGAACTACGAACCCCTTTAGAAACTGTCGAGATCATATCGTAAAAACCCGGAGGCGGTTTCAGTGCAACAAAAAAAAAAAAAAAAGAAAACGCTGACGAGGCACGAAAAAAATCATCATTGCAAGAATGCGCCGCGGAGTGTGCGAGCGCTCGAGTGTGCGAGTGCTCGAGTGCAGATGTTTTCGTCCCGCAGGCCTGCGGCTCACAGCTTACCTCTGGCTGCTCTCTGCAGGAGAATCTTCAGGGCTGCGGCTCGGCAGAGGTTTGCTTATTACGGCGTCTGGTGGTCAGAACACACAAGCACACACACACATTTTATAAACAAAAAAAAAAACAAAACGGAAAAAACCCCCAAAAAAACAGAGTCAGCTCCTCAAGGATTGCACTGCTATTTGAAAAACGGATTTAAGCTCAACTGATTTAACTTCGCTTGAGTGGTTTGTTGCATTGAACTTTTTGGAATTCATTCAGTGAGCTTTTTATATATACACACGTGTTTTGCATATACTTAAACAACCGTGTCTTATGTTTCGTTATTCTGCAGTGGTGATAAATTGTGAAATAATTATTTCACTACTGCAATATCTTTTTTTCAAGAATTCAATGGTTCTCAACTGTTTTGTTCCCGATCGTGAAGTCTCAACCCAAATTTATTCCACAAACATAAAAATGCCAGCCCACTTTCTATCATGTGTAGTAAAATAAATGACTGAAATTATTGAACTGAATTGTGTGTCCTGCAAAATAAATGCCCAACATTTTCTCTCTAAACATATATATTCTAAAATCTTTTTTTTTTTTTAAAGAAAAAGGGAAAGCCGCGACCCAATCAAAACAGCTCTGCGACCCATTTTTTGCATCATGACCCACCAGTTGAGAAACGCGTTCAAAAGAATTTCACTGTTGTTTGAAAAACTGATTTAAGCTTCACTGATTTAGCTGAGCTTGAGTTGTCTGTTGAATTCATTTAGTAAGCTTTTAATGTATATCTTGAATATACTTTCAAAACTGTGTTTTATGTTATGTTACCCTGCACTGGTGATAAATCTTGTAATAATTACTTCACCACGACAACATCTTTCTCTTTTCAGGAATTCAATTGTTCTAATTGTTATGCTACACCACCTTTAAGAGGAAAGAAATTCACTTGTCCATTTGAAAAAATGCACATGTGCCCTCCGTCCTCCTTTACCTATGAGGTGACAGTTCTCCACCAGCACCGCCTCCTCCAGTGCCACGTCGGGCCGCTCCTCCAACACGCTCCGCAGGCTCTGCGACAGCCACGGCCTGGCCGGCGGCGGCGGCCTGGCGGCGGGGTCTCCCAGCAGGAACGGCGGCACTTCCAGGGGCTCCTGGAGGCGGGCGCTCCAGGCGGAGGCACAGGTCCACCGTCCGGAACATCCGCTCCTGGTTGGAGAGGAACCTGGGAGCTGGCGAGCCAAGTTCAAGCAGAGGGATGAGAGAAAAATAAGAGGAGGAGGAGGGGGGGGGGGGGAAGAAGGACGAGGAGGAAAAGGAAGAGGAAGGGAATGAGGAAGAGGAGGGAGATGAGGAAGGAGGAGGAGAAGACGAAGGAAGAGGCGGAGGAGGAAGGGAGTGAGGAAGAGGAGGAGAAGGAGGAGCAGGAAGAGAAAAAGAAGGAGGAGAAGGAGTAGGAGTAAGACGAGGAAGAAAAGAAGGAGAAGAAGGAGAAGGAGGAAGAGAAGGAGGAGTAAGATGAGGAAGAAAAGAAGGAGAAGAAGGAGGAGGAGGAAGAGAAGAAGGAGTAGGAGTAAGATGAGGAAGAAAAGAAGGAGGAGAAGTAGAGGGAAAAGGATGAAGAGGAGGAAAATAAGGAGGAGGAGGAGAAAGAGGACAAGGAGGGGGAGGAAGAGAAGGAGGAGGAAGAAGAGGAGGAATAAAAGGAGGATGAGAAAAAGGACAAGGAGGAGGAGGAGGAAGAGAAGAAGCAGGAGAAAGAGGAAACAAGATAAACAATCTGTTTTCGTGGCCTTATTGTTGTCGTCTTTGTTCGACAACTCTAGTGGGAAACTAGTCAGACACTTCTTCCAGCTCCCACAACCAAAACAGCAAAGCTTCAGCGGAAGGAGAAGAAGAAGAAGAAGGAGAAGGAGAAGAAGGAGCAAGATGTAGATCAAACCTGTGGTTTTGAAGTGTTCCAGCGTGCTGCTCTGCAGCAGCTGCTGCAGCGGCGCTGGGGGGAAGTGTCCCAGCATGCACAGGTGGTAGACGGCCTTCAGCAGCTCAAAGCCAGACATCTTGGTCAGGTAGGAGTCCAGCGCCTGGCTCAAACTCTCCAGAAACCTGAAGCAATGCATTGGGCAAACGGCTAAAATGGTTAAAAAAACAACTTTTCTGAAGCCGCAAAATCCAGAGTTGCGTTTCAGACGGGGTGGGCGTGAACTCACGGCTGCCTCTGCTGCTCCAGGTCGCAGCCGACGGACGAGTACACCTTGAGGATGCAGAGGATGTCTTTGAGCGCCAGGGCGCCCGGCTCGGCGATCACCTTCTCAGCCAACGCCTTGACGAGGGCTGAGGGGCAGAAGGCGAAGCTCTCCAACACCGACAGCAGGATGAGCAACTGGATGGAGACGCAGGCGGTAAGATTCAACTACACAGGTTTGGGTATCTAGTCATTGAAAGAGTGACATTTAAAGCTCCAGTGCGTCAAATTTGGCCTGATTTATGATTTTATATTGGTAATAGCTTGACATACTGGCCAGAAATACATTCATACATTGATTAAAATGTGCAGTAGAGTAAATGTGCGCAAAGGCCACTGTAGCTCACTGTCAAACTCAGGAGAGGGAGGGCAAGCACTGCAGTCTAAAACGTAACCACTTGATGTCGCTGTTTCCTCTAAAAAGCTCCATATATCACACACTTGACTGAACCGACCTGCTTATTGTTCCATATGTCCACCATAGAGGCGGCATAATCGGAAATGTCGGTGAGCAGGTCCGAGCTCCGGTAGTGCAGCTCTTTGCAGGAGTGCAAGACCGTCAGCAGCCTCCCGAAGGGGATTCCGCTGAGGTCCTCTGGCACGGAGGAGGGGACAGAGGCGCAGGTTAATGAATGCTGGGTTTAGGATTGCAGCAAAAAGAGGTGGCACACACAAGGCACACACACACATTTGAAAAAATGCGCAAAAACGTAGACAGTTGCATTTTCAATGGGGGTTCACTGAGTGCTAAATGATATGATAAATGGTGGTTGAGCAGTACAGGCTTTGCTTTACTGGAGATTGACCTTGTCATGCCTGTTTTTTTTGTTGTTGTTGTTGTTTTAAGTGCTGTCAGAACAAAATTTAGAAATGTAATCACAATGTAATCAGTTACATTACTTAAAGTAATTGAAATAGTTACACACTACATTTGAAGAGCTCAACAGGGTGACTTGTAATTGTCTCCACCTGCAGCGCTGGTCCTCACCTTGAATCCTCTTGCAGCAGATGTCCAGCAGCGGCTTGGAGTAGAATCCCATGGCGGCCATGGTGGAGATCATGTACTGGGAGTTGGGGAGGCTGAACTGGTCCGCCACTGATAGAGCTTTTCCCTGGTGGTGGGGGAGAGAGGCAAGCGTACAGGGAATGAGGGTACTGGCAAAAAAACAAAAAAAAACCACATGGCTGAACCCCAGTTCAGTATTAACTGAAACAGAAGCATTGTGCGTAAAAGAAAATATATATATATAAAAAAAAAACCGCACAACTGGACGATGTTGCGATGATGGTTTTTACAGAGGGGGAGGACGACCCTTCCAAAAACCTTTGCAGATAGATGCAACACTCGACTCCTTGGCACAGCTTCATTTTGGTTTTTGGTTGTTTTTTCTTCCTTTTCAGTTCCTTATTTAGTGCAGATTCTGGGTGTGATCTTACACTGTCTTACATTGCAGATTGTCGCTAAAGGCATCAAAACCATGAATGAACACATATGGAATATGTATTCAACAAAAAAGTGTGAAATAACTCAAAAAAGTTTGATATTTTAGATGATCTAGAACTGCCACCCTTCATATATAACATACAATATTTAGGTATTTAATTTTTTTTTTTAACATTAATCCAAATATCTTGGTCATAAATTTGATGTCTTCAGTATTTACAGTGTAGAAAGTAGCAAAGATAAAGAGGAAACAGGTGTGTCCAGACTTTTGACTGGCAGCGTACCTGTATTAGCATTTGTACTGCTCTTTGGATTGATTCATACGCTATCTACATCTTCTTCTTGGTGTTTATTTCCTTTGCATCTACGTGTATGTGTCCTGTTGTTCATGTTCACCTTAGAAATGACCTCTGTTCACTGCAATGGTTGTTAGAATTTATTCGAGAGGAAAAAAAATCTTCATTAAAACAATTATTCTGATTGACAGAGGGGCTGAACAATATGAGCAGCTCATAAACTGACCTCGAGTTTCCGCTTGAGGTCCAGCGGGACGTTCTTGCCCAACGCTCTCATCATGGTCTGGAGGGTCACCACGTTCTTGATGGCAGGAAGACGGGCCTCCACCAGCAGCCTGCGACATGGTCAGCGTGAAGGAAATGGAAACAAAGCGCATCATCGATCCGTCCCACACTGACGCTCGCTCGCCATTGTCCTGACGGCGAAGCCCCGCCCCCTGACCTCATGCCCTTCTTCAGAGCGGCCACGTTGGGCGTGTCCTCCATGTGAGCCACGCAGGACGCCAAGATGGACAGGGCCGTCTCGTCAAAGTCGTTGAGTCTCTCCTGCAGCAAAGTCAACACAACGGAACAGTGTGAGCCAACCAGTGCATTACACTTGGAAAGAATAAGACACATTTTAAAGAGAAAACTCTCACAATACGATACGGCTTGGCAACCATTTGAATCTTATCTGGCAGGTAAGAGCCCCTAGAAAAGTGAGCCTATAATAATTAGAATGACTATAATTGTAAGCTAGCTACCCCAAGACCCTGGGCTCAGGTATAAGCGAGTATTAAAAATGGATAGATGGATAATTGTAGCTCTACATTTACACACAGTTTAATTTCCCTCAGTACTTAGTGAGTAACAGGTAGAAGACAAGGGAATCAGAGGGAGGGAAGGAACAGGAACATATGGCTAATAAACTGATACCACTAAATTCCTATGCAATCTTATTTCTAACTTTTCCACTCTGTTTTTTTTGTTTGTTTCCCTTTTATTTATTTACATTTTATTATTATCTATTATATATTGTTTACTCATTTTGATTTGTTTATTTCTGATAATATTATAAACACCCGGACACAAACTCAGAGTTTCTTTGTATGTCAGTGTGGTTTGTATTTGATAATATGTTTATATAATCTTGCAACAACAAAAGTTAATTGCATTCACCCGATGAAAAAAAATTTGGCAATTAGCTCGTAATTATGAGAAAAGATCTTGTAATTAAAAGAAAAGATTAATATGGGATGGTATTAGTATATGAGTATATCAACACTGTGCAGGCATCTCAAATCATCAGGATTGTTGAGGGGGAAGCCCAGTCTGACGTGCTGGATGTGGCTCTCTTTTTGCAGGAGCAGTTGAATAAACACGGGATGCTTCGTGGATACAATATCAAGCATTTGAAATGCACCCAATCTGGTTTGGTAGTGACTCAAAAAAAAAAAAAAACTGTACGCCACAAATCCTAGATCATCTCGTGATTATGAGATAAGGTGTCTAATTTTTTTTTAATCCAGTGAATGCAATGCGCGTTCCGTATGCAACACTTTTGAGTAATAGAAAATGAATACCGGTGCAATGAAGTGATGCATGTAGGATCCTTTGATTCAAGAAAAACATTTGGAAACAACACAACAGTTGGAGGCCTCATGCGGGTGAGGACATCATGGTTCTCGCCACTCCCACCTGGCAGGTTCGCAGGAAGGTCTGGACCACGCGGCTCCGCTGGGGGACCCCCAGGTTGACCACGGCCAGGAGCGAGTAGGCCACGTCCTCGTTGCGCATGCGGGCGGCGCTCCTGGTGGCGTCACTCAGCAGCTTGTCGAAGGCCGCATGCTCGAACATGAGGCGCTGCTCCAGGCGCTGCTGCTCCTCCGACATCTTCTTGGTGGTGTTCCACATGTGGGTGAGGCAGCTGCTCGTCTGCCTCACCGTGGGGGCGTAGCGGCAGGTGAGGTCCAGCACGTCCGACGGGGAGCTGCAGTGCTGCAGCTGCTCGTAGAAGAGGGGCCTCGGCGGAGGCTCGCGATTTCCGACATCAGCAGGGAGTGAAGAGGACGAGACGAGGTCCTTCTCCTCCTGATTCACGTTGCCGAAAAACCTCACGGGCCTGACAAGACTCCCTGACACGCACGTCTCTCTTGGCCTCGGCCACCAGGTGTGTGCAAACTGCTGAGCGGGGGAGTGTGACGACGTCATAAGCGACATCACTGTGACGTGCTGCCACAGAGACCTGCGGCCAGACAGGCGCTGTGCCCGTCTCATGAGCTCCTCCGCGAGCCACACAGACATGTTCATTTGTAGGGGTGTTCAAAAAATAAATAAAAATAAATAAAATGTACTGAAAGGTCAAAGGTCACAGGACCACTGCGTGAAGAGCAGTCAACAACTAACAGACAAGAGGACAAATATAAACGTACTGCTGAGGCGCTTCAGGAAACTAATTATGTTGAATAACATGATGAAAGTTTTCAGCATTTAATTTAAAACTACCATTATTGTTGCACGACTAAATAAAAAAAGGCACTGTCGATAAGGTCAACAAACTATCGACTAGCATAACTTGGTTAAGAGACACAGCCCCGACCTTGG
This sequence comes from Thamnaconus septentrionalis, assembly GCA_009823395.1. Classification (NCBI taxonomy): domain Eukaryota; kingdom Metazoa; phylum Chordata; class Actinopteri; order Tetraodontiformes; family Monacanthidae; genus Thamnaconus; species Thamnaconus septentrionalis. The sequence continues at coordinate 28,618,915 of CM020501.1, read as the reverse complement.
AAACTGGAAATTCTCACGTTTGGACACCCTGACTCTGGCCGTCCACGATATTATTGTCCAGAACCATAGTATTAAAGGATAAAAAATGTTATATTCAAACTGATAATCCTGAAAATGCTCGTTACCATCCAAACCACGGCGGTGTGCGCTGTGTGCGTTGCGATTTTAGTTCCCCCGTAACCTTGATACTGGCGGAACTGTCAGAAATAATAACACTGCGTTCAAACAGACATTTTAAACACAGGCGAAGACTCATGCGTGTACTTTAAATGATCACTATAAGCCAAAATTGCAGAAGAATAAATGTCAATTCATACAGTTATCGTGGGACGCTTTAACATTTATTATTGTACAATTTAGTACCCGGATCCAAATAAGCGTAACACCATATGTTTCCAAGCTACGGAGGACGATAAGGGCCATGTGGAAAAGCCTCGTTCGTGAAATGGATATTAACGTACATGGTATTTTACTGAGGTCGTTTTCTGAATGACTTTCCGCTTGTTCAACAGAAATGAAAATAAGTAAATAAATACATTATAGCCGTGATACTACATGTAAAGAAAGAAACAATGACACATGGAACCGAGAATATGTTCGCATCGCGAGATTTTGCAGCGGGATCACAACTTTTGTTTCCTTCTGTTTCCATGGTTACACTCGGATCCCCGTTTTTGCTTTTTGGCAATTTCTCTCTGTCTCCCAAAATTTGTGCAATTCTGAGAATTAAGTCCGAATTCCAAGATCAAAGTTGGAATTTATGTAGGGAATAGGGAATTGTGTTTTGTTTTGTTTTGTTTTAATTCAATTGTTACTCTAATATTTTTTTTTGTTTCATGTGAGGGTGTGCTTTACTCCATGCTTGGCAACCAATGATCACTTTCTGACAAAAATGGCAAAATTTGTCCTTGCTGGTATTGTGTTTTCCCTCTCGCCTCATATACTGAAACATTTCAATTTTTAATAAATAACGGGCCTTAGTTTTATTTCTCATTACAGGCAGAACAGACTGTCCAGTTTATGCCAAAGCTGAGCTGTTGGCAGACAGATTGAAGTGTTGCCTGCCAAACTTCCAGATCCACAAGATGTCCATTCTCCCAGATGAATGGAAGGTCCTACTATTCAATTGTGCAACATATTTCAATCTTTTTTTGTATGTGAATTTCACAAAGTCCTCATTTATGGGCTTGAGTAAATGAGCTTTTGTTGATCCTTGGCAGCAATGGCTGGAGGCCACTTGCAGAAAAAATGGCTGGAAACACAAAGAGTCCCCTTTGGTCTGGAGGGAACTGGTGGACCAAGGTGGGAAAGGTATGCTCTTGGGTGGCTTCAGTGAATTCCTGGAGCACTGCCAGGTAAGCCGCGACTCCTTGCAAGCTGTGTTCGATACCCCCCACCCCCCCACCCCGGGGACGTAGACTGAATTTGAATTCAATGCGTAGGACTACTATGACATCACATCGGACATGAGCGAGGAAGAGATGCGGAGCATTGCGGCGGAGAACCTTGAGGCCAAGATGACCTTCTTGGAAGAGCAAAGGCAGCGGGCGAGCCTCATCAATCCCCTTCACATGCTGATTGGAAGGTCGACCAGAAAAACCCAAAATCCACATTTAAATTAAAAAAAGGGGGAATGGGTAAACATGTTTCAGGCCTTGACTTTTGTTTTCTACTCCATTTCCAGCGCCCTGAGCCCAAAATGTCTCTTCCTGATCCCAAACCTGCTCTCGGGTGACGCGCTCCCCAGCGTTTCCCTCATCAGCCTCCACCTGCTGGACCTGGACGGGAGCGAGGAGGACCTCCAGCAGCTGAAGAGGGACACTGAAGAGCTGGCGTTCCCTCGTCTCCATCAGGTGATCGTTCACTCGGACGTGCAGCTGGCCTTCCAGAAAGCAGACATCGTCATCCTGCTGGACGACGCCCCCTTCGACAGCGGCGGCCCGGAAGAGGACGACGACGAGGAGGACGTGGAGAAGAAGAAGGTGAGGAGGATCTCGGAGCGCTACAGGGAGTATGGGCGTATGATCGACGAGGGCGCCAGCAAGGAGGTGAAGGTGATCGTGGCCCCGGACTCGTATGCCAACCTGGCGTGCTCGCTCCTGGTGGAGAACGCGCCGACCATCGACAGTAGTCGCTTCGTTGCCGTGTCCACCCAGCTGGAGAACGAAGCCCGGGCCGTCATCGCCAAGAAGCTGGACGTGAAAACTTCAGGTGAACACTCAGAGTGGGTGCAAACCGAAACGGAACAATGTCAAAAAAAAATCTGCCCGGAATACAAACAAACAAACTGATCAGCAAGGGCTATGAAAGATACCCCATGGTCATCACTTTTTATTATCCTCTCTGCTCCAGACGTCACCGACGTCATCGTGTGGGGGAACGTGAGCAGCAGTTTTTACGTCGACCTGCAGAGGGCCAAGGTCTACAACTGCGACGGCGCCATCAGCGGCCCCCCTTTCTTTTCTCAACCGGTCCTGAAGATCATTCATGAAAGGTTCGTCTCCTGACTTATCTGACCACACAGATACGCTGCCCTCTGCTGGACGTTTTTGATAGCTGAACAAGCAGAACGTCGCCGTCCATCCATCCGTATTCTATACCTGCTCACTCCTGCCCTCTGGGTCACGGTCCTGGTAAAATCTCGGGGCTTCTCTTTTTCCAGGGAATGGTTGGAAACAGACTTTCCAGACTTGGTACGCAGCCAGCGCGCAACCTTGGCATCCAAGACTTCTCGAGCCGCCGCCATGTCGTCCACCAACGGGATCCTCACCATCCTGAAGGGCCTGGAACGGCCTCTGTCGCCCGGACGAGGTCTTTTCGTTGGGTGTGATGTGCTCAGGTAACGCTCGCGCCCAATTGAAAAGAAATCCTCAATTTTAACCCAGAGGATGATGGTCCAGGGCCACATGGTCGCACAGTGATTAGCGCTGCCGCCTCACAGGAAGGAGGTTGTGGGTTCGATTCCAGGACTGGAGTTTGCATGTTCTCCTTGTGTCTGCATTGGTTCTCTCCAGGTTCTCCTGCTTCCTCCCACTGTCCAAAAATATGCATGTGGGGTCAATTTGAACACTTGAAATTGACCATAGGTGTGTGTGTGTGTGTGAGTGCGAATCGTTGTTTGTCTCTATGTGGCTCTGCAATGGGTGCTGCCTGCACCCTATGACAGCTGGGCTAGGCTCCAGCAGAGCTCCGTGACCCTGAGTTCAGTAATAGGACGGTAATGAAAATGGATGGATGGATGGATGATGGTTCACGTGCGATTGTCTCGGGTCTCCTCCCTCGTGTCAGGGCACTTCGATCTTCCGGAGGGCATCGTCTTCTCGGTGCCCGTCACCTTCAAGGATGGAGAATGGTCTGTGTTCAAGCGTGTGACCGTCAAAGAGGAGCTGGAGGATAGGCTGCAGCTTCTGGCCAGTGAGATCGCTGAGGTACGTCGCAGACATAGAGCACCAAAAAAACGGTTAAGATGTTTTGCATGAAAGATTCTGTTTTGGCATTTTTGTTTTTTCTTTCTTTCTCAGGAAAAAGAACTTGCATCTGAAGATACAAAGAGGACAGAGGACGCGGAAGATAGCTGATGACATTATGTAACATGTTCCTTTTAAAAAGGCTCCCTGCTGTGTTGGTTCTTCTTTTAAATAGCGTTCGTCTGGTCTTACCTCCATCTGCGACCAACCTCAATGTGACGCATCAAAACGGGCTTTCCACACAAAACGTGCGCAGCAAGACCTCGGGAGTTTCATTCAGTTTGCTCTTTTATTCTTTCACATGAGGAGTTGCCGTCCAAGTTGGACCTCCGTAACACGAGGCGCTCACGCCGTCGCCGTTTCCAGACGTAAAAGACCAAACAGAGCGCTTTATGGAAAAAGGAGAAATTAGAAAATATATTCCTTTTTTTTTCTTCGTCTTAAAATTTTACAGTTGACCTTTTCTTTTTAATATAATTTCAGATGCGACATGTTTTTAAAGCGTGTAACACACTACCAGAATACACAAACTAGTTTTTTTGTTAATATCTTTCTTTACATCTGTTTCCCTGTACACATGGGTTACTTTATGACATGAGCGCACACCAAAACTGTTAACAATCCCCTGGCTGGTCATTAAAGTGTTGAATTAACTGGATTAAATTGGCTCATTTCACCTGAAACATTCAAATAGGTTTTTTTTTCTTTGTCTTATTTAAACTCACAAAGTGTGCAGTACTGCTGCCGGCTGACAGGAACACTCGAACATAGTGCCGTTTTTTTTTTTACATGCAGAATATACAGTTATTTTGGAAAGCATCTCTACACTATACACAGGGAGGCGCTGGCTGGAGGAGGAGGAGGGAGGAGGAAGGGTTAGTACGAGTACGAAGCACTAAGACGGCGCTGGGAGGAGCCTGAGGTCCCGGCTGGCGGAGCGGTTTAGTGGAGCTGAACCAGCCCCTCGGACCTTGAACCCGCCAACCGCAAACATTTACATTTCCAGGTTCATCAGCAGAGCGTTTGCAGAATCTGCGCACTACCCAATATCCATTTTTTCCTTGAATTCTAAACGTATTTCTTTCCTTTCTTGAAATATTCGAGAACCTCTTCGTCAGAAAGCAAAAGACGCAAAGTAACCAGGAGCGGAAACACCTTCAGGGGGGTGGGAGGGGCAACCAAAGCCCTCAAGACATCAGTGTGATGCATGGCATGCACGGACTTGTCATGGCACTGAGGAGCCTAATTGGTAAAAATCCCAGTGACGACTATACATGTGCTAAGAACTGGGTCGCAAGCCACAGGAAGCCCGATTCTCACCATCATAACAAAACAAACGAACAAAAAAATAAAAACGGAGAGAATCAAAAGCCGACGATTATCGTGCAATGAGCGGAAGGAGGACCTCTTGTGAGGGTTTCCTGCCTGAACTACAACCACAGGGGGGTCGTGGGGTGGGGGGTGGGAAGCAAAAGACCGATGACACATCCGAATCCACCTCAGGGAAATGAGATTTCAACCCCCGACTTCCTCCCTGGACCCAAACTACCATCACGACCAAAGAGCCACCGAATTAAATAATTTATAGCATATATTAAGTGTTATATCAACTGTAAATATCAACGTCAGTGATGGGGATGCAGGACATGATGTGACGAGATCAGTGGTTTTTCAAAGTGGGCGTCCTTCCAATTCAGTTAAAAAAAGAAAAGTACAAAGTGACACAGTGTTGGACTAAGTTGAGCCGTCTGTGGGTTTGGCTGAATCCTATTGGACGGGAGAAACCCCCCTGGTGGAGGAAATGCTGTCGTACAATGTGTATTCATGGAAAGGACCTTGTATCGTCCCTGGAAACCGACCTGAGCCGACAACAGGCTGAGGAGCGGCAAGAAAATTAAAATCCACTGCTGGCAAGTCGTCGGCCATTTTTCTGACATGTGGCACCAGCAGTGCAGCAGGGCGGCAGCTGATCTGGTGAACCCTATGATCCCCACGGTTGCCACTAGGGGCACTATCTGAACCGGCTGACGGCAACGAGGCCTAAACTCACTGATAGACGTTTTGTACATAGCTTTAACTGTGGATGCCATGTTGCAATGTACAAAGAAAAACAAGGAGACGGCAGGAAGTGGAGGAGCGGGGGTGGGGTGTGGGGGCGAAAAGTAAAAATGAAGGGCGAGCTACGACTGCGACTGGTCCTGAGACGACAGTGGTGTCTCCGGGACTCCGCCCACCGCCTGTCCGTCAGCACTGAGGCCCCGCCCCTCGTCCAGCAGCTCCAGTTCACTTTGGTCCAGCAGCTCAAAGTCCTCCTCCTCCTCCTCTTCCTCCTCCTCCTCTCCATCTTCCTCCTTCTCTTCCTCCTCCTTCTCTTCCTCCTCCTCTCTCTTCCTCCTCCTCTCTTCCTCCTCCTTCTCTTCCTCCTCCTCCTTCTCCTCCTTCTCTTCCTCCTCCTTCTCGTCGTCGTCCTCCTTGTTGTCCGGCGCCAGCAGCGTGTCCTCCCCGACGCCCTCCCTCGCCACTGGCTCGTCCTCGTCCTCGTCCTCGTCCTCGACAGGCGGCGTGGAGGCGGGGTCGAGCGGGCCGGGCGGGGTCTCGGTGGGCAGGAACTCTGCCAGCGAGGGCTCCTCGCCGGCGCCCAGCAGGGCCGACAGAGTGTTCTGCACCACGGTGGAGATGGCCGTGCTCACGATCTCCTCACTCAGCGCCTCCAGGGAGCGCTGTGCATCCTGGGCCGCCGCCGCTGCCGCCGGCGCCTCCTCCTCCACGGCCTCGCCGCCCGGCGGCCGTCCGTGCCCGTTGAAGTGCGTGTTCACAAAGTGCAGCGGGGACGCCAGGTGCTGGATGAGGAGGCTGGCCGGGCTCAGCAGCTCCTCCTCCACCGCCTCCCCTGCACCCACACCCTGCCCCTCCTCCTCTGCCGGGGGGGCCGCCGCCGCCGCCACAGGGGCCGAGAGCCGCAGCGGGAAGTGGAGCGGGCCAGGCTCGATGGACGGGAACTCCTCCACTGACGGGAACTCGGGGAGGTCCTTCATGTAGGGCTCCTCCGGGTCGCTGTGGAAACTCTGCTGGTCCAGATCTGTCGCAGGAAGGAGACGTTCATTAAAACAACAACAACGCTTCTCAATATATTCAATGTCTTCAGTATCTATCGACAAGAAAAACTCCATGGGAAGGTGTGTCCAAACTTTTGACTGGTAGTGTAATTAGAAAAAAGCATTGAGGTCACGACCTCTTTCGGAAGAGTGACCTGAAACAGAAAAGCCAAACAACCAGAAGAAAAAAAACACGGGAGCAAATTTTCACAGTAACAATTTAAGTAATGAGAACTTTGTTGGTGGGATTTCCGCTGTCTTTTTTTGCTTGTTTGTTTAAAGACAGATAAAGTATTGAGCTCTGATAATCCCAGCTGGGAATGGAGGCCATTCCAATCCTCACCTGAGCTGCGTGACTTTCCTGACATTTATTTTGTTTTTGTTTGTGTTTTTCCACGTAGTCTGATACGCAGCTTATATCTTTGCAGCAACATTCCAACTTTTGTTTGCTTTCAGCACAAGGAGGGAAGTGAAAAGTGACTTTAGCCGGCTGATGGTGACTCCATGAAATAATTCAACTCTTAACGCTGATTCCTGAAATGTTCTGGGCCTGATCGTGATCTGGCAGCCCAGCAGAGGACGGTGTTTTGAATTCCTGCAGGCTGCAAAATCAGATATGTTGCGGCGTGGATGTAAGCTTTACAAGTGACTACAAGGGAAAAAAAAACAACAGCAGGAATGTCATGTAGCTCAGGATGTTTACAAATAGGAACCCCGGTCCGGACAGGTTTACCTTCCGACAGGTCAGTGAGCTGCGGCGTGGTGGCCCGGGACACCGAGAAGCCGCCGCTCTCCAGGATGGACGCCTCCTCGTCGGACAGCTCCGAGTCGGTGATGGCCATGGCCAGGGCGGTGGTCTTCACGTCCACCTGGGGGCCGAGGGGACCGACCAGAGAATTCAGTCGTTAGCGTGGGCTACTTGAATCAGTTCAGGCCCCGCCCGGGCCGCATTCCAAACACGTCATCCAAAAGTCACAGGGAGCGCGTGGCGTGAGAGGCGGCCGAGTGCGACAGTGGCGCTGGAATGCGGCGGTACTTGTCACTCGGCCTCGCACCGCTGACATTCCCACTGAAATAACTGAGGGAGCGAGTCATCGGTGCTGCACAGCAGCATCACTCGCTGCTTGGTTGGTGAGGAGCAAAGGCTCGCAAACATGAAGCGCACACGGGCAGAAAGTTCCATCTTTTAAAATTCATTTTCCATGCGTACCGTTGGTGCGAAACAGGACAGCTCCTCCTCGCTCTCGCTCTCCGTCTCCGCTCTGGGCTCGTCCCCTTCCTCCGCCTCCTTCTTCACCTCTGCACAAAGGGACACGTGCACGCTCTCAGCCACCGACCAACGAGGAGTGAAACGGGTTTGCGCTCGCTTGCACTGACAAAATCTCAAAAGTTTTCTGCGACATTTCATGAAATGTACACAAATTTACCCTCAATATGGAAAAACAAACGTTTCACACTTAAAGACGTGAACCTTTGCCTATCTGTCTATCTATCTATCTGTCTGTCTGTCTATCTGTCTGTCTGTCTATCCAGCTATCTATCTTATTGCATCTTATGTTGCAATAATTTCTTAAAACAAAAAGACAACTCGCCAGGTGAAATCGGTGGAATTTCGTGACTCCTCCAACATTTTCCGTGACTTTACAAAATCTTACAACTTCTCCAGTCATGGAAAAATGGCTTTTGCAAATTCCATGACTTTTCTGGGTTTTCCATGACTGTGGGAACCCTGAAAGTCACGCTGAAAAACTGGCGGCGGCATGTGACCGCTTACAAAAAACCTAAGTCAGGAGGTGCATTCGTAACCCTGTAAGCTTATGCCGGCACGTTTGCTCGTCTTTCCGTCTATTCAAGGAAAAGAGAACAACCGGTACTGTGCACCGTGTACACACGCATTGCCGGCTACGGGTTGAAGACAAAGTCCCAGTGATTGTCACATCCCGAAGGATGCGAAACCTGTTCTCCGCATTGGAGCCACCCTCACTCACTCCTCTTGTCGTGCTTGCGGTGCTCCGTCTCTCCCTTCATGCTGTAGTCCAGCTTCATCAGGATGGGCTCCAGGCCCGTGTACATCCGCTGGATCAGCTCATGGTAGACCACCAGCGGCCACAGCAGCACGCTGAGCACTGGAGGGAGGGGGAGGTGGGGAAACATAATCAGCCTCTTTATCCGACAATCTTCCCGACTGACCGACGGATCGCTTCCATCCTGCGGAATTTACCTATGATGTAAGAGATCATGATCCCCGGCACGTAATGTCCGACCACAGCGAGCACGGAGCAGCCGCTGCACATCATCGCGCAGAACTGAGGGGAAAAAAAGCAGGAACAAGAGTTTAGGGTCAAAACCCCCCTCCGTGTATTCCCAGATTTTATAACCTGGGGGGGGGGGGGGGACACCGTGGTTATACCTGCAGCCCGTCTGCCTTTTATTACAGGGAAGTGCCTTTCGTTGCCTCTAATGTGACGCTTACAGCAGGTTATGAGGGCAGACAGCAGACAGCCTGAAGGTAGAGCCAGCTGGGAGGTTATATAAGCACCTCCAGGGCCGTGTCTGATCGGATATTTGAACAGGAAAAATTCCAGTAACTTTCAGTCATGGCTGGAAAAGAGTTTTTTCTCTCTTGCTACTTTTTTTTTGGAAAGATCTACACCAACACTTTGGACTTAATTGGATTTAATGGTTTTTCTTTCATTTTCATGACTACTGACATTGTAGATTGTCACTCAAGGCATCAAAACTATGAATGAACACATATGGAATATTTATTCAACAAGAAAGTGTGACATAAAACAAGTTCTATATTTTAGATGATCTAGAACAGCCACCCTTTATATATAGAATATATAGAACATCATATTTAGACATTTCTTTCCTTTTGCCACATTAATCCTCATATCTTGATCAAATATTTGATGTCTTCAGTATCTACAGTGTAGAAAGCAGTAAAGAAAAAGAACAAACAGGTGTGTCCAAACTTTTGACCGGTAGTCTACTTCCTGTTTGGCCCGTACCTTGCCGTGGTTCTGTTGCTTGTACTGCAGCATCTCCTGCAGGTAGAGGCAGCAGGTCTGGTAGCTCTCAGCCAGGTGGTGGCTTAGCTCGGGGACGCTCAGCAGGCGCTGCTCCGCTGCCATCGTGTCGCTGCGCATGGGACGACATGGAAGAACATTCAACACACAAGAAGGGAACACTTCCGCGGACGAAGCTGACCGGCAACTAGCGCCTCTGACGTGGCTGCAAACGTGTCATAAAATCTTAAAAGACAGGCCTCACACTTCTAATCAAACAGAGCACACCCTCCCATCTCCGAACCGTGACACAGGGCAAAGGCATGGCGACAAATTCAGTGTAATTTGCAGCGCAAACGCTACGCACCTCGGGACGTGTTGAGCCTCAGCCGGTTGAACTGCAGCCAGACGGGAGAGGAGAGAGAGAGAGAGAGAGAGAAAACACACAATTACACGCAGGTCATGACGCAAGACTGTGTTTGTGACAAACACATGAAATGACACGTTGACTTTTTTCATGAGCGTCGGGTCAACGAGGGCTGAGGAGGTGACTGCAGACGGTTTGATAGCCTTGCGGCCTGCCAGGAGCAACTTTGCCACAATGTGAAGCTGTAGCTCAGTGTCCATGACAGTTTTTCAACAAAATAAAGGCGATATTTATAAAATTTTGACAAAGTACAATTGTGATTTGCAGGTGTTTCCATTGAATGGTTGAAGCGCATCAGCCGTAATTCTCGTAAAATCTCGTCCCGCCAGACTCCAACTTTGAGGAGGATGGAAGGACAAAGGTTCTTGTATAAATCTGCATTTCGATGTTGTTTGCTGTCAAGAATGGTTGCTATATTTTTCTCTTTGATTACTTGTAAAAAATATTCTGTCTCCTCCTCCGTCCAATCATAACGCGGCATTTTCACTTGAAGTGAACTGGTCACGTGACGTCTGCTGACGTGTAAATGCCAAAAAAGTGTTTCCATGACACTTTTCTGATATTCCTCAATATCAATACGTCTGAAAAACCTCCTCATGAGAGCGTGAAAAACCTTGAGCCATATTTGAGAGGTTTTACCAAGTTTAGGTGTTTCCATGCCCAGTTTTGTATTGCAATATTCAGGATTTGTGCAATTCTAGGGGCTAATGGAAAGGCAGCTTGTGTTTGATAACATGCAGGATTGCAAACGCTAAGAAACAGCGTAGCAGCAGCAGCAGCAGCAGCAGCAGCGGCCCAGGGAGGCTGCTTAACGTTAATACAATGTAGCTGTGATGTTTTGAAGTAGTTTTGTAATCTTTCCGTCACGACTTCAGAAGCAGGAAAAGACACAAACGGCGACACAACCTCTTCCAGGAATGCCTATCAGTTACGACTAAAACACGGCCAGCTGTCTGCTCGCCGCAGGTCTTGAGTTCACAGCAACGGCCGACTGACTGAACTCTCTTTGCAAGAACTTCCATCGCCTCGTCTCTTCACGAAAGGCGCGGGTGTCGAGTTGAAATGGAGAACCATTGTCCCGGTGGCAGCTCACGACTGACCCTGGGGAATCAGGTCTGACAACCTGTCACAACACACCCAGCATGACCCCCCCGCCCCACTCCCCGCAGGACTTACCAGTAATTATAGGCAACTTGGGCTTCCATCTCTCCAGCAGCATGAGCCCCAGCAGGGACACACTGAGCAGGAACAAAGGCCGCAGGGAGGTGGAGGACAGCAGCCTGGGGAGGAGGACACACAAGTCAATACGGCTAATTTCTCCCAGTCACACAAACAACTGAGTGCTTTCCAAGAAGGGATTTCATATCACTGTGTTGTTCTGGGATCATGCTCGGCAGCTGGGTTGGCTACTTAGCAAAGTAGCCTTGTAGCACTCTCTCGAGACCACTTTTTAAGGGTCTCGGTCTTGTCTCGGACTCAAAGGCATCTTTATTCGGTCTTGTCTCGGACTGGGGATTTTGTTTTTTATCATGACCAGTCAACACTGCAATGACACGATAATAACGGAAAAGAATCCAGCTGCTGCCGTTTTATGCCGTTTGTGACACCCAGAGGACACCCTGCCCCCTTTGTTACTAGTTCATTTATTTTTTAATTTCATGAAGCAAAGCTATTATTTTAAAAATGGTTCTAAATAGTTAGCAATGCAGCAAAATGTTAAAGAAAAATATTAAAAGATACCTTGCTGAAAAGAGAATCTCCTGTTTGATTTAGAAGCAAACTTGAATTTATGAAAGATACTGGTCATTTTCTTTTGTTTTGTTGTTATTTTTCTTTGATACATAAAGACTCGGTGTTGTATTGGTCTCGATACTCTCTACTCTTGATATTGTCTTGGTCTCGGTCGGTGCGGTCTTGACCACAACACTATAGCAAAGGCCCTGAGCCACACGGCATGACACGAGTGTTTACATGATTCGAGCTCGGTTGAAAGGCAGGACAGGAGCAGCCAACTCCGAAGGAAGCAAGCAACCGACCGACCCGACCTATTAGCAAAATCCACCAGCGCCCGAGTGTTACGACCAAAGTGACGTTAAAACGCACGCCGTCCGAACTGTCGTGTCACGAAAGCGACTTTAAACTCGGTTAGCATCGTCGCTAAAGACGTGTGTGTGCGTGCGCGCGGGGAGGATTAGCTAACTTATCTTGACATTCCCTCGGAATAGCCGTTCGGTCGGTGAGTGGTCGACGATGTTTGCGTCACATTAAAAGGCAAACGAAAAAATGAAAGGGGAGGGAGGGAGGTTTAACGTTACATGCGGACTGCAAGTCCTACCAGAATAAAGTGTTGAGTGTCAGCGCGACGGTGATGCTGTACAGCGGCCTCTCCCACACCAGCAGCCGCTGAAGCCGCAGCAGCAGCGGCTCGTACGGCGCTAGCCAGCCCTGAAGACGCTCCCGCAGGCGGACGAGCTCCGGGTTGGCGTCCCCGCCGACCTGCTCCGCGGTCCCCGCGGGGAAGAGAGCCTCCAGGCCCACCGACGACGACGAGGTTACCGAGGGGCGTCTTCGTGCCTCCTCACCGCTCGCCATGTTTGTTTCTCCCCCCCTACTTTGTTATGTTGTTTTGGATATCACGGGGTATGCGGGCAAGGCGAAAGGCGTCAAGGGTTGAAAGTCTGGAATTGTGGAGCTTCCGGTTTGAGCTTTCAAAGTAAAATGTTACTGCCACCCCCGGCCTCTGTTGCGCAACATTTTCGAGGGGCTGAGCTCTTTGGACATTGAAACCCTAACTGGAGAACTATTGGTGTAAACCAGTGGTTCTCAGCTGTCTCTGTCATGCTGTCATTGGAGGAAGAAAAACCCCACCCTGAAAAAATGGTGACAAAATAGGCTGTTTTCAACTTTATTGAAACAACATTACAAAATAACATTCCTCTCACCTGTTTTAGTCATTCCTGTTGTGCAAATAACTTTCAACATTCAGTTCACTTTTATCTTAGTCATTAATGTTGTGCAAATAAACAACAGCAAACCTCACCTCATGTTTTGCAACTCCCATGACATGACTCAGCACGCCCTAGGGGGGCCCCGCCACTCACTTTGAGAAACACTGGTGTAAACGTAGTTTTAAAAAATATATATTTGATGAGTAGTAATATAATAAAGAGCTAACATTTTGCTGACATAGAGGCTACTTGTCTGTAAATGCATAGTTTTTGAAAAGCTAATTGCCAATGAAAATGACCACAGCTTTAAGACTGTATTTGCAAATTTTATTTTACAAATAAAACAACAAACGAACGAACGAACGAAATTTACACGGATAAGTACCATAACAATCGCAGCCTAAATTTACCAATCGGGATAAATCGAGCCGAATGGTATTTTACTTTGAAATCCCTTTAAACCTGCGACTGCATTCTAGAAGACGAATGGGAACCTGACGTTCCAATGACACAGATGGGCGGATGGATCACACGGCCCGTCACGGTTGAGGAAAAAGACTATAGTCACGTGCTTTCTCGTGTGAGAAGAAGGCCCAATTCCAAACAGTTTGGCTTTGACACGTTTCCGACGACTGCTGTTTTCAGTTTATTATTGTAAAAGCACACTTTCACCACAGTCCGTGTGCTGCACAGTGACGGAAATGCAAAGGTCGCAATCAACACGAAGTGCAGATGCACATTTTTAAAGAGAAGAAATAAACAGGTTTTCAGTAAACATATGCCGACCCTTTTGATCCTCTGCAAGCAAATATGGACACTTTTACAAATCACCATGTGATCAAACCCCCCTCTTTGCCCCCACCACTGTCCCTTGAACGTCACAGAAGACGTTTTCACATGAAACAGCAGCGCATGAGGGTGAATCCGTCAGTTTCCTGCCGCGAGCTCGCTCTTCTCAAAGTTGATTTCTGAAAGACAGGAGTGAGAATGACTTAGCAAATACTGCGGGGGTGCGCTGAACTACTAATGCAAGGCAAAAACAAACAGACGCAAAGCGCAAGCGGGGAGGTGGTGCAGGAACAATTGGTGGATTCGAAGACAAGTCTGGAAACTGGGAACAACACGACAGAGTGGAGGTGGTGGGGGTGGGGGTGTTGAAGACATTTTTTTGGGGTGGGGTGGGGTGGGATGAAAGGCTCCAGGGGGCCTACCTGGCTGGGTACATGGCATGGACTCAAGTCTACCCCACGTAGTTAAGGAGGAATGTGGAGCCCTTTTTCCCATGATGGTGCTACGAGAAAAGGGCTTCAATACCTGCAGGTGTTAAGACCATGGCCTGCAGCAGGTCAGACAGAGAGATGATGCCCCTCACTATGTCAGCCCTGTCCACCAGGACCAGCCGATGGACCTGGGCGAGACGAGAGAATCGTGAATGTAACGTCCCAGGGGTCTCTGAACCTACCCGGCGCCTACCGGCTCTACCTCAGCTTTGACGATGCGGTCTATGACGGTATCCAAGGTTTCATCAGGGTAGCACTTGATCACGCCCTCGATGAAACACATGCGCCTGCGGGAGGCCTCCTCCATGGTCATGTCCAGGTTGTTGTAGGTCTTCTGGGCGGCGAGGTTCTGCGGTGAAGCGGACGGGGAGGGCGTTAGGGTGCACGGAATTGACACGCGAAGAACGTCGCACCCCCTCCTAGATCTGAGAGAACGGCGTCGCACACTTACTGTGGCGGCGTTTCCGTGGGCAGCCGCCCTTCTTCATGCAGGGGACACCTGCGGTGCTGACGCGTTCATAGAAACATACATCGCCTTTCTGACTGTCACGATTTTATTTAAATTCACGTTAAAGTGTTCGCGTAAACTTCATCTTGAGTTCAAGTTCGGCGTGAGTGGTCCAGAAACAATATGGCTGTCCCCTGTTTAATTAGTCAAAAAACCCACACACCTGTCTCTTGCTCCTCTATATGGCAGGCAAGGGAGCACTTCATAAATCATACTAAAGTTAAAGTCTAACTTAGTTTCATTTATGATTTGAAAGATATAACACAATATTATTTATAATAACAATAATTAAACAAAATGAGTAAAATGTCTCTAATACTTACAATCACGTCGAAGCGCGAGTAGAGAGACACCACTTTGCCTGTGAACAGAGGGAGTCACCACAACACGCTCTTTCACCAGAACTGGACCTGGGACTGGGACTTCAATTTGGTATATTTTCAGGACCCACCTTCCTCATCCACTACGGGCAGCGCTGACACTCGCCTGTCCACGAAAATGGAAAGTGCATCGTGGAGCGTTTGCGTTTGGCGGACGGTGGCGATGTCCCTGAAGGTTCCGATTCCGAGCTCCTGGATCTGCTTCCAGACGAAGGCGGGCTTGGGAACCCTCTTCCCCTGTCGACGTGGACACAACGTGAAAAGACGAAGAATTTGGAATTGATGATGGACCCACTTGGACCCCGCTCAGAGGGCGTTTCTCTCTTACGAATATGTGGAGGAACTTGAGGATCCTCTTGTGGGTCAGAATGTGCAAGACGTTGCCGGACACGGGGTCAATGACGGGCAGCCGGTGGATCTTGTGTTTGAGTAAGGAGTAGATGGCTTCAAAGAGGCTGAAGGGATCAGGGCACAAGCAGATAGTTATGTGCATATCGATATTTTTTATCGATATATTGATCGCTAATCAGAGTAAAATTTTGTACCAATAATTTTAAGAAAATATCAATACATGTTTTTATTTTTGACCACAGCTGCAGTGACTTACTTCTGACTACTGTAACGCACCAAAGCCCACTGCAAATGTTATGGCACAAACATTTTCTTTAATTGTTTTTCATTTTTTGTAGTCGATATCGCAATATCAACCCCAAAAATATCGATTATCGTATCAAATTTGAAACATGTTATTGACCATCACTACACGGAGATACTGGCTGGTTGGTCACCTGGCCTCTGGAGAAATGCTGATGAGGAAACGACTGGAGCACTGCAGATAGACATCTGGACAGAAAGGGAGAGCTTGAGTCGGGGGGGGTCGGGTAGCGATCGCCGACTGGCAACGCCGCCGCCGCCCGCACTTTACTTTGAAATGAGTCACCTCTCCATGTCTCGATCTTGTGGCTCTCCAGCTCGTACATTTGGACCTTGAAGGGGGGGGAAACCCCGGTGTCGGGTTATGACGTCACGTGGGAAGGGAAAGATCAGGCCCCGCCCCCCCAAAAAAACAAACAAACAAACAAACACACAAAGAAACACAAAAATTACATCTGGTAAACCTTTTCTCTCTGCACGGCGACACAGAGGGAAATGTGTATCGATTAGTCACGGTCAAACATTCTGTACCAAAAGGAAAACATTGCCCAAAAACAGCGTTGGGAAGATGACTTTGCAAATTGTTTCCAACGAGTTGCCCTAGTTACAATGTCACGATTTCAATGACTTTATCAAAATAATGCAACACTGGATTTTGATGAGTTTTCTAAATTTTTGAATAAATGTTCTCGACTGCGGCGACACGGTGGCGCAGTGGTTAGCGCTGCCGCCTCACAGCAAGAAGGTCGTAGGTTCGTTACCGGGCCTGGGACCTTTCTGTGTGGAGTTTGCATGTTCTCCCTGTGTCTGCGTGGGTTCTCTCCGGGTTCTCCAGCTTCCTTCCACACTCCAAAAACATGCATGTGAGGTCAATTGAACACTCTAAATTGTCCGTAGGTGTGCATGTGAGTGTGAATGGTTGTTTGTCTCTATGTGGTCCTGCGATGAACTGGCATCTTGTCCAGGGTGTCACCCTGCCTTCGCCCTAAGACAGCTGGGATAGGCTCCAGCAGACCCCGTGACCCTGAGCTCAGGAAGAAGCGGGTATAGAAAATTAATGAATAAATGTTCTCGACTGTTTAGACTTGACAGTGTTGAGCTTCCAGCAGTACTCAAAACAGATGTGAGATGCCAGATCAGTCATGAGGTTCAACGTGAACATCTTGGAGGTCAACAACATCTCGACGGAAGACACAAAGCATTCTTTGCATTGGACAACTATATTTGCGCCCATCTGTGCGAAATATTTTTTCATACTTTTTCATACCACCACTAAAACGCGTTTTATTAAGCAACGTTGTTGTTTCAAGTCCGAACTTGGCAGAAGAACCAAGAGAAAACCGTGCAAAGCAACTAAAATGAAATCCTAAAACACAAAGTTCAGCCTTTTTTGTAAAAGTTGACCAGATGTAATAAAAATTGTAATCATGAATACTTCCAAAAGTAACTGCAGTTTGATTACAATTTTTTCCAGTAATGTAATGGATTACAATGATGCTTAGTTTGTGATTAAACGACATACCAACATTACATGTTAGTTCCCAACACTGCCCACAAAACCAGTGTGAGTTGTTGGAAAAAATCATGCTCACCAAGGGAGACTTGTAATAGCAGTGCAGGATGTTGATGAAATCTGTGATGGTCAGCATGCCTGCGGCAGAAAGGAGGATTTACTTTGCCGTGGCTGATTTGTTGCAATGCGGTTAATCCGCCTACTCACCCACAAACCTCTGCGACTTGTTGTCCCACAGCGGCGCAGCCCTCAAGCCGTTTGCAACCAGCGCAAAGAAGGCCGTTTTCACCTTGGGGTCGGGGGGGAAGTCAGAAAAAATGAAAGAAAAATCATTTTGTTTTAGTTTTTAAAAGTTGTGAGGGTTCACGCGGGACTCACTTGCAGCGTGGTATCAAATATGACCAGTTTACAGCTGGTTGGAATGGCGTCGTAGCAGCAGTGGCTCTTCATGAAGTTCATGTAGACCGTGGCGTCGGCCTCTGCGTGGGGACATCGTTTCCCCGACGGTGAGCAGCGAGCGACAACGAGCGGCACAGGAGAGCACAGACAAGACGCACAACACACACGCCACGCACCTTGTTTCTGCGTCGGCGGCCTCTTCTTGGAGAAGGACACCTACGGCACAGCGAACAGACAGTCTCCACATGATCTCATCCAAAACACTTCACCACCACCGCCGCCAGCACCGGCAGCACCAGGACCAGCGCCAACTTCCTCCAATAACAAAACGACATACCACCTTCAAGTGGGGCTCCATTGTTGTCGTCGCTGCGCGTCCATTAAAAACAGATAATCCACTTTTCAGCAGCCTCTTCGCAACCGCTGGTGACTACTTTGGTTTGTTGCCCCTGTTCCTGTGGAGCAGTAGGGGTCTATATTAGGAGCTTCAGAGTGGTATGCAACTGGGAGGGGTGCATGTGTGTGTGTGTGTGTGTGGGGGGGGGGGTTGGCCCAGGCTCCTGCTTTGGTGGGGGTGGGGGGCCACTTTGCTTCAGCCAAGGCTAAACAACTGTCAGTGTGCTTTATGACAACAGGCAGTCATCACTTTGTCTTTTGAGCGCACTGGATTTTTTTTTTTTAACTATTTTTTTTATATGTCTGCTGGATGGTGTTCCAGTGCCATTTTTGGACCTGCGAACCAGTGAAGAAGAGCTGAGGGGAAAGAAAGTCCAAACACACGACAGCTGATTTGATTTGACGGTGGAAACGATTGTTCCAGAGACAAAAATCCTGTCCCACCTTGATGAAATGCCAGCGGCCGTATTCAGCAGAGGTCTCGACAGCCCGCCAAGTCATAGGTGTCAAACTCTGGCCCGCAGTGTCATTATATGTGGCCCACGAGGGATTTCAAAATCACGACTCGAGCTGCTATTACAGCACATGTACCGCTAATACTACAAATACTACAAATCCCAGAATGCTCTGCTGGTATTTTGGGACATTCATTGAAGGATATTATTATGACTAGATTGGTTTACTGTGATTTTATTTTTAAGTGTACTATTAGCCCGTGGAAAAAGGTTACTGTTGAAATTTAAATCGTAAGGCTGCAAATAAAATTTCACATTTTGATGAATAAAATATCAATCAAATCAAATCAATGTTGGTATTGATAATAATCCACATAAAGTCAGGTAAGAAAAGCATTTTATTATGAGCCGTTTTCCTTTCTACACATTGTGCAAGATTTTGCATTCTAAAACATGTACAAAATGTTCAGATGTTGTGCTTCAAAGTGTACAAAAGTTCTTTTTTTCCGACAGACAGGAGTTATGTCTGATGCCTGGTAACGAGACAAACCTCCCGGGGAGAAAATCCTGTCCGAGTATGTACACGAGACATTTACATGTTCCTTTGGGATTATGCGGCAATAGAAAAAAAAAATAAAGCGGGTTGGGGGATGGGCCTTTTCGCCTTAAATGGGTGAAAATTTGGTTTGTTCCAAAAACAAGAAGTCAAGCAAACCCCATAAAGCCTCGCCATCCTCGCAGACCTTCATCCCTTTTCAGGCTGGAAAACAAGCTCAGTTTGGGCGGAACAACACCCTGTTATACAAGTCAACTCAAAATCTGCATCCCACCCAACAAAATAACAGAAAAAACCCAAAATGCTTGAATGAGAGGAGCTGTGTTTTTGATTCGATCGACCAGGCAGTTTTACAGAGGTATCGGTTCAAACTTTCTCAGTAACACGAAAAGTGATATACAGTGATACTAAACTCAGTGCTTGCTGTGTGAGAGAACTGGATGACCAATATCCGATGCGTAAAAATAAATACAGAAATGCGAAGCAGCGCTGGGAAGGCCGACGCGTCACCAAAGTAAACTGGTTGACTCCCTTCTTAGCGGAGAGACATTTATCTTCAACTCACAGACCTTTTCGGGTTGCGACAGTCTTCCAACTGTGCACGCGGCGCGAAACAAAAAGCCACGGCCGCCACATTTTTTACGAAGCGGAAGCAAGCAGACGACCATCAGCGCTCGGCTTCGGACGCCTTATTAGCTTAACAATTCATTAATGGCTGCAAGCAATGCGGTTTCACTCCAACAAACTCCTCATTCAGAAGTATTGACACATTATTATTAATCTGGCAACCTGACGGAACGGTTTCTCTCACCCCCACCACCATGACTCAGGTGTGCACCTTCAAACTGCGACTTCCCAAACGTTTCGAAACACATCAAATCGACCTGACGGCCGCAAAAAATCCACCTCTGTGCTGAGGAGCAAAGCAAGTAGTATGAAAACTGAAAACTCACTACTTTTTTTTTGCAGTAGTGAAGCTCAAGTAACTTTCAGGGACGTGGAGGAGCGAACTGATGAGCATGATTGGATAAAGTGATGGTTTGGCTTTCCGGGGATTCTGAGCGGTAGACTTCAGCCTCTTAGCCGGGCATGAGCAGCGCCTGGCCCTTGTCCACGTGCAGCAGCGACTCGGGGCGGCAGAGTCCCAGTCGGAGGGGCGAAAACACGCGCAGGCATGAGTTCAGACTCTGCTCCACGCCTCCGTAGAGGCTGGCAGTCAGGCGGGGTGCGAGGTGCTGAGGGCGAGCCGAGGCCGAGGTGTTGCCGTTCTGGCACTGCGGGGAGGGGAGCGACGCCAGGTAGGAGGCGGGACACCGGCTGCGTTGCTCAGCCTCTGACTCGGCGTCGGCCTCGGGACGCCCGCCACCCACGGAGGCCAGGAGCGAACCCCAGAGGCACAGCAGCGAAGTCTGAGAGACCGGCGACGGCGAGCGAGGCGATTGGCCGGCGTCCACCGAGTCCGTCCGGCAGCTCAGGCTCTGGTTGGTCAGGACGCAACGGCG
This sequence comes from Thamnaconus septentrionalis, assembly GCA_009823395.1. Lineage (NCBI taxonomy): Eukaryota > Metazoa > Chordata > Actinopteri > Tetraodontiformes > Monacanthidae > Thamnaconus > Thamnaconus septentrionalis. The sequence goes on along the minus strand of CM020501.1, from coordinate 28,598,324 downwards.
GAGGTCCTGGGCCGAGGGCGGGGCTTCCGGGTTCAGGCGGGAGGAGTTGGCGGGGAGCCGGTTGACGTGGCCGACGTCGGTCAGGGGCGGAGTCAGCGTGGGTCCGCATCTGGATTGGCCCAGCTGGTGCAGCACGGCGCTGGTGGCGATGAGGCCGGCCACGCTGGTCAGGTAGACGAGGCCGAGCATGCAGGAAATCTGAGGGGGAGGGGGGGTAAAGACAGGGAGTTGAAGTTTGACATTTAAGTGATTTTGAAACTGAAACGCGAGAGGCCCGGTGCGACAACTTGGAACAGCTGGCAAGTCAAAGCGTACACTAGGTGTTAATTACTTGAACAACATGAAGAGGAGCGAGCTGTTCCCCTTCCTCTCACAGCTTCGGGGTTATAACGGCCAAAAAAATAGAAAGGGTTGAACTGATGACCGTTCCCTGATCATCACACCACTGTTGCATGGCAAACGTTTGTCTTGCAGGACGAACACGGCGTTAGATTCCTGTTCATAATAAAATGCATTGCTTGTCATTCGACTCACACGACCAGTCCAAAGTCTGGACACACCTGTTTCTTCTTTATCTTTACTACTTGTACTACTGTAGATACTGAAGACATTAAATATATGACCAAGATATGTGGATTAATGTGGCAAAATAAACAAATGTTAAATGCCTAAATATGTTCTATTACAGGGGGGTGCAAAAGTAGGTAAACAGTAGCAGCGCATTAGTGTCATGGTACTCCACTCATCAGAATCAATAGCATATTAAATTAGTTTATTAAATTAGGCCTCATTTTAAAAAAATCTCTTTTGGTGTCATTAATATTTTATCATAACTGATAAAAATGACTCTACTTTTATATCACCTTATATTTTCTTTGCAGATAAAACGTTAACCATGGCTAATAATTTGAATGACGAGCAGCGCAGATTGATTTTAAAACAATACTGGAAGACAGAGACGCAATAGTGAGCGTGTAAAAGAGCGATGGAGAGAAACCTTTGCAACGCCTCCACCACCAAGGCTCACAATTTATCAACTACGTGACAAATTTGAGCATACAGGAAGTAACCACAACGCACCAAAGGGTGGTCGACCAGTAACAGTACGCCAGAGAATGCACTGATGGTGGCTCAGGCATTCATCCAGAACCCACAGAAATGAAACGCAGGGCGTCATCTGCACTTGGTGTTGAACGCAGATCAATGGGTTGCTTTCATAACTGTATACCGACTTTTGCAGCCCTGTGTTTAGACATTATCTGAAGGGTGGCTGTTCTAGATCATCTAAAATACAAAACTTGTTTGAGTTATTTCACACTTTTTTATTGAATACATATTCCATATGTGTTCATTCATAGTTTTGATGCCTTGAGTGACAATCTACAATGTAAATAGTCATGAAAATGAAAGAAAAACCATTAAATCAGAAGTGTGTGTCCAAACCTTTGACTGGTAGTGTATAAAAATGGTTGCAGATCAACCTTCAACTCGTTCTCACCTTGGTAAAGTGCTGGTAGATGGCGGTCAGAGCTTGACTCCACGCCGAGTGCTCCATCAGGACGCAGAGGTCGGTGTAGGTGAACCAGCCACGCTTCATCCCCTGCCGCTCGGCAATGCTGGGAGACGCACAAGCAGCATTTTTACCACCAGCATATTCGTGAGCAGATGCAGGTTCAGTTGACTAAGTAGAATAGTGCCAGCAGACGTCAATTTTTACTCCAGCATAACACAGACAAACGCCCACCTGGTTTCCAGTTGACTTAGTATGTCAAAAAAGTCCTTTGCGTCCGTGAAGAGGCTCCACTCCTGCCAGATAAAACAGAAACAGGAAATTCCATTTCACACTGTAAACTGCACCGCAATGTATGCAATAATAATAATAATAATAATAATAATAATAAAAAAACCACACTTACAATGGCGTTCAAGAAGTTCATCTCCAGGTTGTTGACAGTTTTGACATCCAGCTTCCCCGCTGCTCCCCACTCGTCGTTGAAAACCTCCTCCTCCTCACCTTCGTCGTACAGGTACTTGCTGGCGACCATCTAAGCCAAACAAGAAGGAAAAAAACACGTTGGCTTAAGAAAAGCACACGAGTTGTTCTGGCAGCGAGGGAAAAGTCAACGGTGTCGGGGGCCCATTGTGAGGAGGGCAGCCGGCACACTAGAAATAACGCAAGACGCATTTAGAATGACCTCTGAACCAGCGTGCACATACCATGGAGATCAGGAAAAGGTCAGAGGAAGAGATCTTCTGGAGGTATTCGGGGTTTCTGTGTCGGAGCCGTTCAATGTAAACCAGAGCCAGCATCATGGCGCACGGAGAGATACATGCCTCCCTGCAGAGGTGAAACACATGCAAACGAATAAAAACACTTTCCGCTCTGGATATACCAGGTTAAACATTCTGTGATCTGCACAAATCTGCAGCATGCAACTGTACCAACCTGGACACATGAGCAGCGTATTTCTTGTGGAGCTTACGGATAGGGCTCGGCGCGGACTTTTGGAAGAATTCAACTGCAATGTCTGCAAGCGGGAAACAAACGTGATCAACGAACAGCGTTATCACAGCAGCAGAGTGCGAGTGGTGGGGGACAAAGCTCACCTGTCACAGGACAGGAAAGGGCATCCAAAGACACGTCCTGGTCCAGGCCGTAGTACAGTCGTTTTCTCACTCGTTCCGATAACCTCTGATGTCCAGGGAGAAACTGTGAACACAGCGACATTAGCAACAGGCGACCAACCAAACGCTACGGCTGGGGTTTCTTTCTAACGGCGCAGTTATTTTGACGGGGGTGACAGACGAAACGCAGTAATAAACACACGTTATAAAAGTGCAAATTACGTAGAATTTCACAGAGTTAAACGACTGGTCAAAAGTTTGGACACACCCTATATATGTCTGTTTTCATTCTCATGGCTATTGATGTTACAGTTTCTCACTGAAGGCATCAAAACTACGTATGAACACACATGGAATTGTGTAGGACACAATGAAAGTGTAAAATAACCATAACACGTGTTAATGGACGTAAACGGCGTTTTTAAAAGAATGACGTAATGGTAAAAACCCAGCGAACATCGTGTCCTCAACTTTAATGACATCGACTTTGTTAGCTATTGGCTAATAAGCCAAAGACAGCAGCCAACCCCACGTGCTGCTTATCAAACGGCACGGTTGTGAGATTCAGGACAAATTACCCCGTTGATAACTCAAGGTCAGCCAACTTTACGCGCTGACTTACGAGCCACACATCCGATTTGGCGACAGCCGCCAACGTCAACCTGAACGGCGAAGCGCCAGCTTAGCATTAGCTTCCGGAGTGTGTTGACTTGAGCCTGAAGCGGCGTTAAATGTCCGTTCCCGTGTAAACATACCGTGAATTCCTGGAAGTCCGAGAACTGAAACGTCTTTTCGTTAAACAAGGCGTCGAAATCCATTGCTACAAAACGCCGAGCTGAAAAGAAAAGAAAAAACGACTGTCGCGGCCTGGCCGTCCCGCCCCGCTTGGCTGTCTGGCTGGTGGCTAGTCGAGCTCGGCTAACACAACACGGCCGAGATAATCTGTGACGACACAAGCCACCTTGTTTTTACCGCGCCCCCCGCTCTTTCTTGTTCCGAGACACGACGAGAGGGGGCGCTCTAGCGAAAAGTTACGCAACCGCCGCCGACTCCACAGTCCATTTGCCAACAGCGCTCTTATGTTTTCAAGGCGGCTCGTTTGGAGACAACATTTTAATGCTCGGAAGAAGCGAAACGCGGAGCAAATTTACGCAAGATTAAAGGAAATACTTTAAAGTTACAGCAGGGGGAGCAGTTGGCCGGGGGGGAGGACAATAGAATAAGAAAGTAGGAACTACGGCACAAGAGCAAGATAAGTTGTAAAGTAATAGTAACTTGTCTGATATAACCAGCAAGTTTGAGTTTCAACTGGTACTGTTACAGCGGAGACTCACACTAAATAATAAAACAAAACAAAACATGCAAAGTTCCTTTATTGTTTATAAATACAAGAAGAAACTGCTTATTTACAATACCTTCGATGAGGTAGATGAAACCCAAGACAGGGAAACAGTAGGAAACAGATTATTTTGAACAAATTAAAATAAAAGAAATTAAAAACAAGATCAATGCTGCACGGGACACTTAAGAGTGTATGCAGTGTTTCGGAGCCAACATTTTCATTTTCTAACGTGGCAAAAGCTTGGTTTTTAGTCTGACTTAAAACTTGGGACTGGGGCCCTCCCTCCATATCTGTCAGACAGTCTAATGAAACAGTTCAGATCAGTCAAGGAACACCCAGCTTTACCTTTGAGACCAAAAGGCTATACAAACACATTCCTGAAATGATTATGGCTTTAATTAACTGCAGGGTTCACAAAGAAACGACTTGGAGTCCCTGGACAGAATCCTAAATTATCCATTGTTCACAGGATGGCTTACTGAGAAAATACCTGTTTCAATTTCAAGAGAACCTAGTGTTTACAACCTGAAGTCAGCTTAACCTCTAGTTTTTTCTTATTTTTTTATGTATGCACATTACCTATTAAGCCCAGCAGATGGCGCCATTTGCCAACGGAACAACAATTAGAATCACGTTAGCAAGGCTTTTCTTTGACCTGTCTTGATGAATCAGGCATTGATGGTAATTCCTTCATCAAAACGTCAAAAAAATAAAAAACATCTTGCTGTGTGTTCTTTCACAATAAAAGCATAAACAGACTATATACATGAGGATGGAAATCAACATCAAAACAAGAAAAAAAAGGGTAGAAAAAAGGGGTACATTCAGTGTCCTGAAGACGACGACGGTGGCGGCTGCAGTTTCTCCGACTTTCGGTCTTTGGATTCGGAATCGGACGCTGAATCCGAGTCCTGGGCCTGCTGCTGCTGCATCCACATGTCAGCGTACAAGCCTCCCTTGGCGAGCAACTCTTCGTGCCTGGCGTGGAGGAGACAGTGGGTCATACAGTTGATCAATCAGAGGTGACTGTGATAGAGGAGGCGACACTCACCGCCCTCGCTCCGCGATCTGCCCGTTGCTGACCACGAGGATCTGGTCCGCTCCGATGATAGTGGACAGCCTGGGGTACATTTCAACAATTAGCCAGGGAGCAAAGAACAAACTCCATCCTAACAACAGGAGATCCGAAGGTGAGGCCGCGTCTCACCTGTGGGCTACGACCACTGTGGTGCGGTTGGCGCACACCTTAGCCAGCGAGGCCTGGATGTTGCGCTCCGTCCGGGTGTCCAGGGCAGAGGTGGCCTGCGGAGAGACGCGCTCAGATTCAGCCGGTGTCGCGGGTAGCGGTGAATTCAGAGGGGCGGATTGACGGAAGCCTCACCTCATCCAGCAGGACGATTTGCGGCGCTTTGAGGATGGTCCTGGCGATGGCCACCCGCTGCTTCTCGCCCCCGCTCAGCTTCAGACCCCTCTCCCCCACCTGCGTGTCGTAACCTGCAAACGGAAGTGGTTACAATTACAAGTTACCCTATTGAAAATGGAATAGTAGTGTAACTCTTACTCTTTCAATTACTTTGTCAAAAGTAATGCAACTAATGACATTTAATTACTTTTCTAAATTCTGAACAAACGTTCTCTCTTGTTCTATAAAACAAAATCAAGGCAGCATAACCGATGACCTTTTAAAACAGCAAAAATCAACCTGCCTGCTGAACCAACCATGTCACATTTCATTTAGCACTGAATGAACCAAATCGAAGATACAGCTGTCTACATATATGCACATTTTTTCTAATGTACGGGTGTCCTATCCTTTTTTGCCAATTTCTGCTGTAATTCCGAATATGACGGGAGAACCAATGAGAGGCATCAGAATACTATCAAACTCTCGTCTGTGGAGGGAAGCAGAAAAGGATGCCGGCGGATGCCGAGCCAGTGCACCAGGAAATCATGCAAAGCAGCAAAAAATAATAAAAAATTGGTCAGATGCAATTCAAATTGTAATCATGAAAACTTCCACATGTAACTGTAATTCAATGACACGTTTTCCAGTAACGTTACCAATTACAAATATCTTTATTTTTTTATAATAAATTACGTAACGCTGATGCTCTATAGCGGGGGCTCTAATGAGACGGTTACCATCGGGGAAGGCCTCGATCTTGTCGTGGATGTCGGCGGCGATGGCGGCCTCCTCCACCTCGCGGTCGCTGGCAGAGACGCGGCCGTAGCGGATGTTGTTCTGGATGGTGTCGTTGAAGAGCACCGTGTCCTGCGGGACCACGCCGATGTGCGCTCGAAGGGACGTCTGCTTCACCTGGGAGAAGGCAAAGGGCGAAAGAGGGGGGGCTTTATCACCGCGCACACAATATGACCTTATGTGATACTACCGTGCGCACGGCCGCACCTTCGATATGTCCTGGCCGTCGATGGTGACGCAGCCTCCCTGAACGTTGTAGAAGCGGAAGATGAGTCGAACGATGGTGCTCTTCCCAGAGCCTGACTGTCCCACCTGGAGGGGGCGACAAACTGACTTCACTGTTTTTGCATATGCACAAGATTCAAGATTCAAAGATTTTATTTGTCACGTCACACGGCAGTGAAATGTTGGTGCGGCAAAACCAGACGTGATTGTGCATTACTGGGGATAAAGAAAGTGTAAAAAAAGATGAATTTAAAAGTGGCAAGTTCAAAATAAGTATAACAAAAATACAAGTTAAAAAATTAAAGAAAAAGTGGCCAGTGCAGATAAGTGTGTTTGAGGTGTTTTGCAATACAATATAGTAAAATAATTAATTAATTAATTAATTAATAATTAATATTAATTTGTTGCACACAATGGGATGCAAAATATGAAACAATACCATAATAATAATATGTAATGCTAACAACAGTAATAGTCATAATATCAGTGACGTAGACACATTACAACCCCCAGGGTGTTTAAGTCATTTTAACGCTGTTACACAGCGCAGTTCATTATTTTTTGCACTGCGTATTGGGCCTTTGCACTTACCAGGGCGACCGTCTGTCCAGGCAGGACGGTGAAGGAGACGTCTTTGAGGATCTCCTTCCTGTTGAAATCCAAAAAACAAACAAACAAAAGATGTTTGAATATGATTTTAAAAAGAAGAAAAAGTTCAAACTAAAACCACGAGACTAAAGGCTAAACTAACCCGTTAGTGTAGCTGAAGTAAACATTCTTAAACTCGATTTTTCCCTTCCTGAAGAGAAGATTGCCGGCGTTGACTTCATCCTTCACCTGCCGGAGAGAACATGACGACATAAATGTGAAAACAAAAATGTTAAAAATGTACAATAAACGACGACAGCGCGTCTCTCGGTGTGAAAAGCCTGAACGCTACGTACCTCCTCCTCTTCGTCAAACAGCTTGAACATGCTCTCCATGTCGATGAAGGAATTCTGGATCATTCTGCAGTTGCAGGAGAAGGAAACCGACGGCATTATCACCGACGTTCAGGCGGAGCACGAGGGGAAGAACGGAGCGATCACCTGTAGTAGGTTCCAAACCAGTTGAGCGGCGTGTACAGCTGGATGATGTAGGTGCCGAACAGGACAAAATCCCCGACCTGGGAGTGAGGGCAGCGTCAGCAGGAGCGCAAAACAAGTTTCAAAATGACCGGAAAAAAAGCAGAGGGTCGACTACCTGAAACTTTCCTTCGGTCACAAAGTAGGCACAGAGCAGGGAGCCGGCCAGAAGGCCCGAGCCGATGATCAGGTTCTGCGTTTGGTTGAGGAAGGCCAGCGATGCCTGGGTCTTCCACTCCGACACCTGTGTGCAGGAGGAGGAAGAGGAGGAAAAAGAAGAGTTGAAATGTGGTTTTATGCCGACATGAAGGCACATGTGCAAAGTCCAATAGTGCTTCAGCAGGAAGCTGTCAACGGAGGGCTTGTGTAAAGCTGCTGCCGACCTGGTATTTCAAGATGGCGTCCTCGAAGCGGCCCACCTCGTAGTTCTCTGCGTTGTAGTATTTCACCTGGAGGAGCCACAGAAAACCTTTTTCAGTTCTTTTGGTTCAGGCACGCAAACATGTACAGGGGATCAGATTTAAGAGCATGTACTGCGTGGACATAATGTAGATCAGCGGTTCTCAACTGTTGTAGTCTCAGGACCCACATTTTTTTTTCCTGATAATGAAATCAGGACCCAAATTAAGTCCACAAACTTTCCATCATGTCTAGTCAATGAATTATTGAAATTATTGAACCAAATTGAATGTCCTGCAAAATAAATGCCCAACATCTTCTTGACAAATGCATATATTTTTTAAAAAGGGAAACAAGACCCGTGACCCATTTTGGATTGCGACCCACCAGTTGAGAAACACTGGTATAAATTAACGTTTTTAATTTTTGCATACTTTCTGAAAAAATCTCAACTTGTCTTAAAAGAGAGAAATGCTACCAAAGTTCTTCCGTACCGTCTCAAAGTTTAACAAGGAGTCGACGGCCTTGGACTTGGCGTTGTTGTCCTGCTGGTTCATGTCGCGCCTGTACTTGGTCCTCCACTCAGTGATGATGATGGTCACGGCTGCGAGGAAGAGTCACCGCGTCAGAATGTCAGAATATCAGAATATCAGACCGGGACGCTTGTCGACGGCGGACTCACTGAGGTACAGCGTCATGCAGACGAAGACTATCAGGCCGAACCAGGCGTTGAAGTAGGTGATGAAGTAGATGATGGAAATGACGATGTCGGCGATGGTCGGGAAGATGCTGAACACGATGTAGCTGTAGGTGGAGGAAGGAAAAAAAAAAGGGATAGTCTGGTCAAATTCCTCTATGGGAAAAAGCAGACTCTCTTCTGAGGAAATATTTTAAAGCCGGTTTTCAATGTTTGTTCGTTTTGAAATTTTAATTGTATTGCTGCAAAATTTTCAGGAAAGCTGCTACTCTGAGGGTGACACTTCAGCTTGATTTGAATTTTAAAGGTTCTAACTTGTATCAATAAACACAACTTCATCTTTTTTTTAAATGAAACAATACATTTGTAATTATTTTACAGAAACTAAAAATTTGTGACAGAATAATCGTAATCATTTTTAACGGCTTTGGTACTGTCAATACTATAGTTTGTTTTCTTGTTCAAATGCAAGACAGCGAAACTAATCAGTAGTAGTTTCGACCAGTCAGTCACAAATGCATGTTTACACTTTTAATAACAATAAACAAAGTTATTTTCTACATTTTTACTTTTCTCTGTACTGAAAATGTACTGAGCTGTGACCCCAAAACTGAGGTACTCTAAAATAATCTCCCTCTAAAATATCCACTTTTACATTTAACTACACAACAGCATAGTTCAAATAGCTCAACTTCAAGCAATAACAACTATTATAAATAATAAGTGAATTACTTTTAACAGAATGTAACTTTTACTCACAAAAGTAACTAGCATTTCTTCCAAAGTAAGGAGCAGAAAGTGCAGATATTTGTGTACAAATACAGGGAGTGAAAGTAAAAAGTCGTCTGAAAAAGTACAGAAGTTTGAAAAATCCACTTGAGTACAGTGACATAGTATTTGTAGTCCATCTGACCTGAGCAGGCTGTTGATGGAGGAGGTCCCGCGGTCGATGCTGCGCAGCACGTCGCCTGTCTTTCGGCCCAGGTGCCAGCGCAGCGACAGCGAGTGCAGGTGGGCGAAGAGGCGCACCTGGACCACGCGGTTGGTGTACTGCTGCACGCGGATCCACAGGAAGGAGCGCAGGTTGCTGACAAACCCAGAGGCACCTGGGTATTGTGGGGGGAGGGAAGGGGGAAGGTGAGGTTACCAGGAAGTGGGCGAGGCTGCTGAGGATAGCCAGAGAGAGAGAGAGAGAGAGAGAGAGAGAGAGAGAGAGAGAGAGAGAGAGAGAGAGAGAGAGAGAGAGAGAGAGAGAGAGAGAGAGAGAGAGAGAGAGTTGCTCCTACCTGCGCCGCCGCCCTGCAGGAACTTGAGCAGGACGTAAATGCACACGGTGGTGGCGACGGCCCACCAGGAGCTGCCGTCAGTCAGCCCGTTCACTGAGAGGCACAACAAAGACACACAAACACTTGGCTTTCATCCCTGATTTTAGAAGTAAACCAAAGGAAGAGGAATTCTGTCCGTTCACACTAGCAGTCCAAAGTTTAGACACACCTGTTTCCTCTTTATCTTTACTACTTCCTACACTGTAAATGCATGCTGAAGACATCAAATATAATAAATACCAAGTACCAATACCAAATAACCAACAAATACCAATATAATTAATACCAAGATTAATGTGGATAATAATGTGAAATACCTATATATGTTATGCTGTATATATTTTACACAAAGGGTTGCTATTCTAGATCATCTAAAATATCAAACTTGTTTTATTTCACACTTTTTTATTCTATATTCGTTCATTCATAGTTTTGATGCCTTGAGTGACAATCTACAATGTAAATAGTCATGAAAATGAAAGAAAAAACATTAAAATCAGAAGTATGTGTCCAAACTTTTGACTGGTAGTGTAGATTAGAGTCAGCAGGGAAAAATGTACAAACTCCTGTGTAGGCCTGTCATGACAATCAATAATGTGTTAATTGTTCGATGTATAATAAGGAACATAGTCTGTTTGCCAGCCTGGATAATTTCTATTTATATGTTTGTCTCTCTTCTTCTCTCCACCAAAGAGACCAGACAGTGAGATTTCAGTTTATTTATTGCTTTCAGTTGTCTTGTGTGTTTTTTTTTTTGGGATGTATAAAATTTCTCCTCCAGATTTAAATTTCACTGTTAATATTCTTGAGCAATAAAGTTTTTTTTTCTGTTTTTGAACAAACTACTTGCAATATTATGCAGTATTATTATCCAAGTGGAAATCTGTCTTCACGTGGCGCAATAATTTCAGGGGACAGGGGAAATTTCTCATGGTGTCAGCTCCCAATTCCTGCGGCACTTACCGATATTTTTGTAATAAATGGGCACAAAGACGTTGATGGCCCTCTCCACCCCCAGCAGCCCCAGGCAGAAGGCCACCAGCAGCTGGAGGAAGATGCTGCCGCGGGGCCACATGTACGGCAGGAGCAGGAGGACCTTCCTCCTGAAGCCCTGCCAGGTGGACTGGTTCTCCTCGGCGCCGCCCAGGAGACTCTGAGGTGGAGAGACGGGGGTTGGGAGCAGTACATCAAGGCCTTGCGACAGTCTGGCTTACTGCTGAGAGAAAAAAACCCAACGAAGAGAAGAGAGACCACGTCACAGCTACCTGTCTGCCGTTCTCCACGTCCCGCTCGTCTTCGTTGATGAGCAGCATGTATGGCCGGCGGGGCAGACCTGGGGCTCTGAGGCCGAGGAAGAAGAGCAGCCCGGTGGCGACGTAGCGCGACAGCCACAGGCCGAACTGCACCTGACGGTGTAACACAACGCATCACGTGACGACTTAGTGAGAGCTTGTGTATATATCGTGCTCATAGAGTCCGTAATGACTGACACTTGACAGGAATGCAATACAACTGTTGCTGATCGCACAGTGTTGAGTCCCTCTGCAGCTCTCTGTCTGGTATTTTAAGTAATAATTCAAAGAGAAATTGAAATTATTGTAAATATATACAAAATTTGTTTTAAATGAGCTCTTTATAAATTGCTCTTAAAAAACACAAAAAAACCCACAGAGCAAAACAAGAAAATGTGCAAAGTCATGCTTATCCTTAGGCAACGCTCATGTTCAAACCCAAACCACTGACTCATGGTGAGGGAGGGCTACGGTTTAAGTCGTCTGACTGGTCAGAAGTGAAAGACAGGCCGGGGAGTGACTCAGCAAAATACTCACTTTTGCTTCTACTCAGCTGCGACTCTGTTAGAGGCTGAATGAGTCATTTACCAGACTTGGGAAAAGAGTGAAAAACACACCAAAGCTTTCCAAACAATGAAAAAGCCTCACCTCTGACCCCACTGAACTGTACATACACAAATGACAACACCTTATATTTGTTCATACACACTATCAGACCAACTGGCACTGACATAAAGTATGTTTACAGTCACAGAAACGATTTATTAGCTTCTTTCCCAGAGCTATAACCACAACTGATTCCTGTGAATCTATATTCACGATGTGCCACAACTGTGCAAATCCTCTCTTATTTATTTGTACACTGCACTGTTCTTTACTTTTTACACAACTTTTTTTTTTTTTTTTTAAATCAATTTCAAATACACTTGTTCTTGATCTAATTATATTTGAACATTCCTAAACCAAGCAGGAGCAGCACCTTGAACTCCGTTGTATGCTCTCTTACAGTGACAATAAAGGCTTCTGATTTATTCCTGATTCATTCATCTAATATTTCTGCACAACAGGTGTTTTTCTTTCTAGGCTTTTTTTTCTCTCTCTCTCCATCCTCACCTGCTCTCTGCTGTTCTCCAGTCCCCACCACCAGTGAGGACTGTACCAGGAGATAAAGGCCAGGTTCTCCGCGGCGAACGCCAGGGCCCAGAACAGGAGCAGGGCGGCGCTGTGGCCCCTCGTGCGGTCCATCAGCAGGGCCCGGCGCCTCTCAGTCCTGAGCAGGGCCATGGCCCAGGCCCAGGCCAGCACGGAGAAGCAGGCGTAGAGCACCGTGTAGCCCGGCAGCTCTCCTCCGCTGGCGGCCCTCCACACCGCACCGCCCACGAACTGGACCAGCAGGAGGACGGTGAGGGCCTGCTGGAGGCGGTAGAGGCACGAGCGCGGGATGAACTTGGGCTCCATGACGGTGCCGTACTTCTGGTAGAAGATGCAGTGCAGGGTGCCCAGGAAGAAGGCGACGGTGAGGAGGATGGTGGGCACCAGGGTGAAGTAGAAGCACGGGGAGATGCCTTCGTCCAGCCAGGTGCGGGAGATGGACGAGTTGGCCTCGCAGTAGCTCTGGATGAACGCCATGGCTGGAGCTGCTGGGGGACACGGCCACAATCATCCATTTGAATCCAATTGAAGATACTTGATTTGTCCCGAACTTGAAGAAATTATATTGATAGTGAGTCATAAAATAACTATTTCATCCATTTTTTCAGTGTTTAAAGAGTCATTCAAAGACATAATTTGGTGTAATGCTTTTGTTAACACTCCATCCATCTGCTCCGGCTCCCGCTGTCACATTTTAGAACCCATTGTGGCCCCACGTGTCAAAATGTTTGCCACACTAGACATTGAGCATTCTATAAGAATAAAAAATGTGTAAGCCAAGATTTATGTTACTGCTATTTCTATTTCGTCTTACTTAAACGCACCTAATGGACGCCACTGTACTTACATGCGACAAATATTTACATTCCTAGAAGTAAACTCGGAAACAAAGCCCCATTCTAAAACACCTTTGCTCCCTTTGTGACGCAGACCAGGCAGCTGTTTCTTTGATAAAACACGACAGTATTATCACCTAAATACACACGATCCATACAGCAATCCCACGACATTAGCCATAAACCTTACCTTGTTTGTGCCGTGGTATTTTCTGTCAACTTCAGAGGAAACTCGGCGACTCGCGCGCGCACACACACACACACACAAACACTCCTGACTCTCACAAACAGGTGAGACGTTGTTAGCGAGTCCACAACCTCACTGTTAGCCGCCTGCCGCTCCTACGCACTTGTGTCATTGCCTCGCCGTTTGCTATTAACTGCGGCAAAACGAGGAAAGAGTCAGCACAAACCACACAAACACACAGACACACACAGACGAGTGGCTACTCCCACTACGCAAATCCAGGCTCCTTCAGCCGCCACTGTCCTTGCCGAACGCGCGTTAGGAAACGAGCCATCCGTGACTCCGCGATCGATTGGTCGCGCCGGCCGGGCTGACTCATCCTGGGTTTGACTTGCACGGCCTAGGTCGGTTGCTGCCCCCCAGCGGATGAAGGTGAGCACGACACGCCGGGGACGGGAAGGCACCGGAGGAAGTGAGCGAGTCGAGGACGCGGTGTTGTTATTTCACGCTTTTATACACACAAAACAGGATACGAGCGTTCGTGGGCCTCGTTGTCGTTATCTCGTGCTGGGATAATAGTAAAAATAGGGACATTAAAGGGGTTTTTAATGAGAGGCTTTATTTAGCCGCACGTTTCAAAACAAAGTACAAAGTGCTTGGCAGGATAACGTGAGGACATAAAAGGCAGGATTCATGTATTCAATGAAAGAGCGAAGCTCAGACCAAAATATCTCAATTAAAACAAAAAACAGAAAACAAGGTGAAATCATTTAAATTAATTTCTTCTTTCTTTCTCCCTTTCCTCTTTATTCCTTTGTGGGAGTAGTACTCGCAGGAGTAGGATTATCTGAATTATTAATATAATATAACGCAACATGTTTCACAAAATAAATAAATGTATTTTTTTAATTGAAGCATTAGCAAAAATATTTCCAGTAAAGGTCTTGTATAAAAACTAACTTTTGCTCCTTTGATTATTTTAAGTAAAACTTAACTGAAGGTCATATCAATAAATATATATGTTAAGCGATATTGAGAAACAGATTTTATAATCTATATTCTGTATGAATATTGTAGGGCCAAGAGCGTTTTATTTGCTTTAAAGGGGGCAACTTGCAGTACTACACCTTGGCCAGTGGATGGCATTAAAAGCCAACCTATGATCAGTAGGCTCTGTTGGTAACAAACACATAAATGAACAATAGTTAATAAAACCCCTGTGGAGGGATGGACACACACACACACGTGTTGAGAAAAAACCCCAACCTTTTATGCCTGTAGATGCTCAACAATAATAAAGCACCGTATTAACAGCAGCGGTTTGTGGTTCCTTCGCTGCATTAAGATCAGTGAGGCAGCGATTAATAACTCCAGAAACATAATCCCCGGTCTGCGCCCGGTCTGCCGAGAGGTGTAATTCTCAAGTCAAAAAGGAACATGAAAGGGTATGAATCTCGGTGACGAGAGGGGCTTTAAGTCGAGAGCTTTCCCATCACACTGTAAATTCGGGGCTTTGCTACAAAGACAGGAAGTGAGTCAAAGCCAGCTGTCACATCATCACATCAGCCCTTCCTATGTGCGCCAATAAAAGGGGGCGAGGGAGGGCTGGGGGGCTTATGTGTACCTGCGTATGAAAAAAAGGGGAAGTATATCCTGATGGATCGTGTGTGTGTGTGTGTGTGTGTGTGTGTGTGTGTCTCTCTCTCTCTCTCCTCTCTCTCGCTTTGTGTGTGTATCAGAAACAGGAAAATAGGATGTGTGGGGGTTGGAAAAAAAATAATCCTGTGATGTCTTGTGTGAGCGTACACCCATCCACCCACACACACCCACAGACTCCTTCACACACACACACACACACACACACACACACACACATGGGACACAGGCCCGGCATGGAAATAGGGCTAAATCTTATCATTTAGAACCTGGACAATGGGAATAAAGAGGCGCTAATCTGCTTCATCTCCCCGGCTCCCTTTGTGTGCGAGTGGAAATGGACCTTCTGTCCGTCGGCGGCTCCCTTTCGTGGGATGTGATGGCCTGCCCGTCACGGCCCTCATCTCGCGCCGGCCTTTTGTGTTTTCCGCGCCTACCTTGGCTCAGCTGGAGCTAAGTCCTTTTATCCCACCGCCACCACCCTGCCTCGAATTGAATACCACCTGTTCTTTCATTCCCCATCCGCACACTTCCTATTGTTCGGGCCCGAGACCGCTTCTTCTTCTTCTTCTTCTTCTTCTTCTTCTTTGCGCGCGTGTGTTAAGACGGACACGTGCACCAATCTAATCCCTCGATTTAGAGAGCAGCGAAAGACACCGCCAGGAATGCGCCGCTCCAATCTCATTAGCGGGCGAGAGTGATCAATAAAGCTCTTCTCGGTTGCGTCGCTTTTGCCGAGGGATTGGGCCGCTTCCGTGGATTTCGCTCTTTTAATGTCGGTTTCGCTGCCGGGTTGACCTTTGCTGCCGTTAATACCCACAAATCGGCAACATGATCTATTGTCTTTCGCAGACAAGGGGAGAGAGAAGCGATCTAGTCTGGGAGTTTTTTTTTCTGTTGTGGTCTGGAAGAAGGGCACAAGCTTCGCCGCAGCTGAGGCTCAGCTCTGAGAGAATATCTGTAGCTGCGTTTCCATCACCCATAGAAAATTGCGCAAAACCTAAATATCGCAATAAAAACCTAAACATGGAAAAACTCTTAAATATGGTTTTGACACTCTCATGAGGTGGTTTTTCAGACTTATCGTAATGGAGCTATATGGCAAAAGCGTCATGGAAATTTTTTTTTCACATTTACACGTCGTGACGTGACGTACGGGGTCACGTGACCAGTTCACTTCAAGTGAAAATGGCGCATTATGATTGGACGGAGGAGGAGACAGATTTTTTTTTTTTTTTTTACAAGTAATCAGCGAGAAAACAAACATTCTGGACAGCAAACAAACGTAAACAAACAAAGGCAAACGTAATTCTCGGAAATCTCGCGGGATGAGATTTTACGAGAATTACGGCTTATGTGCTTCACACCATTCAATGGAAGCACCTGCAAATTGCATTTGTACTTTGTTGAAATTTTAGAAATATCGCTTTTATTTTGCGAAAAACTGTCATGGAAACGCAGCTACTGCCAGACATCTGCGGCCCCGCACGCCGACTGGGCTGTTGAGCAGAGGCAGAAGGAATTCCTCATTCACTCGGAGCAGCGTGTCAAGTGAGCAAATCACTTAGGTGGTTTTGCGGGGCTACCGTGTGTGTGTGCGTGTGTGTGTGTGAGAGAGACCCCGTCTGAGCTCAGGAGATGTTTTTTTTTCTTTTTCGAAAATATCTTTTCACTCGCAAAAGGTGAGCGCGAGCTCAAGCATTGTGTGTCCTGGCATGAGCTTGACCTTTAAGACCCCGGCGGTGCCCTTGAGAGCGGTTCGGCGAGGCCCTTCCCGCAGCGAAGAGAGCAGCGGCGGCGGTGGCGGATAAGATCAACTGCCAGGCCGCTCTTGACGAACACAAAGGTACTTCCTCCTCCCCCTCCCCCTCCTCCGCCTCCTCTGCTGCTGAGCCCTCGTCACAAAAATAGAAAGCCTAAGCAAAGGAAGGTGGAGGTAGCGAGTGGCTCAGATGCTGGGAGGTGAGAGAGAGAGGGGATAGCAGTTGGGCACGCGAGGAAAGCAAGAGAAAAAAACCGACAGAAAGAGCCCAGATTGACGGGCCGGTGTGTGTGGGCGAACCTGTCAGGGAGCTGCGGAGGCAGAAGGGAGGTGTTGTTAGCGGAGACAGCCGCCCGCAAAAGCAGCTGTGGCAACCTTTGTCCTCCTGTGCGCAACAGAAACAAGGATTGAGGTCACATGAGATGCAAACTTAATAATAAGGGCCTCGCCCCGTTTTCCAACTAAGACGAGAAGAAAGAGGAGGAGCTGTTTCAGATGGAGAACGTGATCTGGGCCTCTTGTCTGTACATACAGGTGGAATTTGAAATTTCTACTTGTCTACGCGATTATCACTAAACTATCTTGCTTTCTATCTCTATCTCATACTATACGACCTTGCTCACCACCTACTACTATATATCTCTTCTGACTACTATATATCTATCACATTCAGGGTGGGAGTGAGTTCGAAGGAGGAGGGGGTAGATAGTGACAGTGACAGAGTGGGGAGGTGCAGGTAAAGAGGAAGTGATTAATTATTAATTATTTATCTTATTTTTATTTTTTTTACTCCCATGGGTTCGACTCCTGCTCAGGGCATTGAACACAACACACAACAAAGAGCCAAATGTGTGAGCAAGTGATCTGTGATCTGTGTTTGCTGAATCACAATGTTCAACTTGTCAGTTTTACTTCACAAGTGCTGTGCAATCATCCAAGTTTTACGTTCCAAATCCTCAAACTTCACATCACAGCCACAGATTTCTTTCGCCCGCTGGGCCGCCGGCTGATGACTCTGAGACTGATGAGTCAATCCTCGGCCTTCGGCCTTTCGTCTGCCCCTGCCGCAAACGACCTTGACCTTCCTGCTCCGCTTCACGGCCGGATCCACGCCGTTACTATTTCTATTTCTCGCCAAATGCTTTCCCCGCGTTTCCTCTTCTTCGCATGCGGACACGACCGTGCCGTCGCTGCTCCGCCTCAGCTCCGGTCGGCGGACGAGGGCACAGATCCTACGCAGTCCGCTCAGGCAGACGCCTGATTCATCCCGCGGCGAGCGGATGCACTTGGCGCGATTCATACACGATGTCTCTGAATAATGGAGAACCAAAGTGAGAAGTATTAAATGAAGCAAAAAAGAGACGCCTTTCTTTTCCTCTCCCGCCATGATAGCACCTCCCTGCTCGGGTGGTGGTGGCAGGGGGGATTATGAGGAGGCACCTTCCTGCATGAGTGGCTCCGCCGCCATGGGAGGGGGCGGAGAGTGGGGAGTGGGGAGGGTGTGTTGGGGGGGCGGCGACCGCGACCACGAGCGTCAGCTCTTAAAAGAGCATCTCTTTCCCGCCGGCTCGACGGATAACGCCGCTGCGCATCAAGGAGCGGGAGAGGCCATCCATCACGGCCCCCGCGAGCTGATTGGCTGTCCCTCCGGTGCCGGAGGCGGGCATCTGGAGAGAAGGGAGAGGGTGTGGGGGGGGGGGTTGGTGGGGGTCTGGTGGGCGGTTGTTTATCTAGCAGGCAGGTACGTGGGAACCCGGCAGGAACATCTTGAGGGCTGAAGGCCGCGAAGGCGCCAGGTTGCAGTCGACAGGTGGGTGGGGGTGGGGTGGCGGAGGGTGGAGGGGGGTGAGAGGGTGGAGCCTAATCCATGCCTGCTTCGAATGCCCGCCGACACCCCACCGAGGGTACGTGAGGTTTAAAACCAGGTCTGTACACGATTCACGATTCAAGATTGTTTATTTGTCATTGTGTGCACATTGTGAAATTTTCTTTTGAGGTAGTTTTTCGGCTAAAAAAAACACTGAATAAAATACAGAACAGGTGCTACACGATCTTAGCCAAAAGGCCGAGAAGCGATTGAATTGAAAAACAGCGCAGCGTGGAGGGCAAAATTATTATTATGTGCATAAACGCGAAAAATAAATAAAAAGTTTTGGCCCTGCGCAAATCCGTAAGGCAAGCTGGCTGCTGTCTCACGAGCCAGAGTTCGACCTGGTCAACTCCTCCTGCTTGTCATGCGGCGGCCGTGTTGGGAAAAAAATTCAAAACAAAAAGAAATCCCCAAAAAATTCACAAGCAGTCTGAGTTGTAATTCACACATACACACACACACAAGGACATAAGTCACGCGCACACCCTTGTTGTTTTCCAGCCACATCTTCCAGGAAGGGGGAGCTGCAGGTGTTGAACACTCCCAGCCCCTCGGAGAGTCGTTACTGTTACAAATAATCCCACAGCGGTGTCCTGCGCAACAATTGTAATAATAGCAACACTAAACACACACACACACACGCTGATGTCGATATCTGCCCTGCTTGTTGCTCCGCCTTCTGAACCGACGGCAGAAATGAAAACGTCTCTGTGTGTGGCCTTGGCCTTGGTGGGGGAATTGGGGAAGGGGGCGGGGGTGCCTTGCTTACACTGGCGCCGTGTGTTTACTCCACTCCTCGCTTGTGCCCCTTGTGGCCTGATGGTGTTTTGTCCCGGGGGGAATGGGAAAAAAAACTGTAGCTCCAGATTTCTCTTCCCTTCCTTTCGCTCCGGCTATTTTCAGACCCCTGCGTTTCATCTCCCCTCGCGATGGTGGAGAGAGTTTCAACCGTGACATCTGTCTCGCAGAACCTCTGAAGGAAGCAACTCTGCGATTGGCCGGCTTGGTTTAGGCAGCGGCAGCCGCTAGCCGCCTTTCTAAAGACTCCCCCGGGGGGAAGCAGGGAAGAAGAAAAACAGCCTCGCTGCTATTGCTGCCGCTGCTGCTGCTAACGATTAGCGTAGCGGAGCAAGGTGCTAGAGCGCTCGCCGCAAAAAAAGTGCCGCAAATCCATTTTCCGGCGTGACACCACCACCCAGGGCTCACCATTGTGCACGCCGGGTTTTGATGTAGGATGCTGGAGGAGGAAGTGGAAGTGGAAGTGGAAGTAGAAGTGGAAGCAGGGGCCCGCTAAGTTGGCGGACTGAGCATGGATGTATTATAAGAACTGGATACCAAACTGGCAATATGCCGGTGCGCTGAGTTTTCCCAGTGGCCAGACTAGGTACTACAGCAAAAAGAAATCCCATAGGCCCAAAAAGCATTTTTCCCATAGACCACAATGCAAAAATAAACGCCTTTAAAAAGACTGTGACCTGAAATGCGATTCATAGCAAATCTTTCTATTGTAGATTTTTCACTTATGGTCTTTTAGTCTTTCAAAAAAAATAAAGAGGCCAGAAAATCACCAGAAAATAGTTTATTCTCAGCGTGACATCACAATGTCGGACGTGCTGCTATCCCAGCACATCGGATTGGCCTCCTGATGTGTCTGAAAGTGACGTTCTCCAGGGTCGTCCTGATTGGCCAATAGATCATGTGAGTTACAGAGGCATGATGGGGAGTGACACTACTGCACATGCTCTATGGCCCCATTCATGCGGAAGTCAAAAACTTTGTCGGCATATGCGCTGGGTGAGCAACTTCATTGAAGTGAATGGGTCGCCATCTCGGAGTCTAGTGGTGTTTGCTTGAGTGACGTCAGAAGAGTTGCGCTAGGCTGTGAATGCAATGCATTATCGTTGCACAAACGCACAACCAGTGTCGGTTAGTAAGGAGCTACTAGAAACGTTGTCACTTCACATAATTACAAAGTAAAGTTAATTTTAATCAGTTGCATTACTAGAAAAAAATGACAATTTAATTACAGTTACTGGTGGAATTATTCATGATTACAATTTTAAATACTTCTGACCAATTTTTGCTAAAAGGCTGGCTTTTATGTGAAGTATATATATTTTTTGTTGCTATGCATGGTTTTTCTGCTCTGTTCTATTCTACCGATGAAAGTTGGATACTATTCTGATGCCAATTGGCCACTCACTGTCAAGTTTGGAATTGCAGCACCCCCTACGAACTGCCTGTCATTTGAATTGTCTCGGTCTGGAGCGTCGTTTAAGCGTTCATTCAAAATTTAGAAAAATAATTGAAAATGTAATCAAATGTAATTAGTTACATTACTTTAATAAAGTAATTGAAAGTTACACTACGATCAAATTTTCAATTGGGTAACTCGTAATTGTAACCAGTTACATTGGCAAAGTGATCTTCCCAACGCTGCGCACAACAAGCTAATCAAGCTACTTAACAACCAGCTACTTAACAAGGCAGACAGAAGGCTCAACCAATCACCTTTCTGAGCTTCTGATCTATTGGATGCTTCCCTTGCATTGTCACTTTGACGGACAGTCGGCATAAAAACTAGAGAGAGGGAAGGGAGCTGGGCTTCAATCTAATTATACGGCGGAAAACATTATCGCATTTCTGTATTTGGACACTTTCAGATCTTTTTATTTGCAGACTGGCATTGCTTAGCACACAGGGAGAATTGTGGCAGCTTTTTCTTCTCCTCTTACTTTGTAAACAAGCATGGAACTAATTTCATTCAGGCCATGGTGATTATTTATCTATTTATTTATTTGTTGTTCCACACCCGCCCCATGCCTCCTCATCTTCCAAGGAAGGCAGAGCCAAAGAAACCATTCAATTATTTGGCAGATGGACGGCTTGCTCAGAAGTGCGGGGCGATCTGGGGCAAACGCTCACAATAACGACGAAGTGATAATTTGAAGAGAGAAGTTATGAGGGCTTTTTTCAATTACCGGCCGAGGCTCAGGCATCTAAACTGGATCCGGCGTTCACATCGTTTATCCCCGTTGTTATTTTCTCTCCCCTGCTTTCTTCCCCGTCTAATGACAGCGATGGCTCGTCGCGACAGGCGCAGCTGTTTGCTGAAATCTCGCCCTCAGCTGCGTTTCTTTGAAGCCAGCCAACGTTTTTCTTTTTTCTTTTTTTAATTTGATTACTGCCTTTCATGAAATATGACTTTGTTTTTTTTTGCTTCCCTATTATGGACGGGCCTCGTTCAAATAATACGCGGCTTGGCAAGTCGACGCGGTGTGACAGATTGGGAGTGAAGAATCGTCGACGTGGAGCAGATGCAGAAGCCTCAGGATGTTCTTTTTTGTTTGTTTTTGTTTTTTTATTGTCCAAATCCTGACAACCTGTCAAACGTGACCGCTGCACTAACATCCTTCCGGCGCTTGACTTGTGATTGACAGATATATTTTTGCCCCTATCCCATTATTGTTACCTCCTGATTAAGGTTTCGCTGAAGTTTTTGATCTGTTTTTAGGAACTGGGTTGTGTTTTAAAAAAAGAAGGAAAATCATCATCTATCCAGAGGTGGGAAGTAACAAAGAACGAATACTTTGTTACTGCACTTGAGTAGATTTTTGAATTATCTGTACTTTACTTGATACATGATATTGATATCCAGTAAGTCATAATATATTTTTTCAATGTTTAAAGAGTCATTTCAATAAAGAGCTAAATACCAGTGGGGCTTCAAAGACACAATTTTTTTTGTAACTTTGCTTTGGTTTATTTTCGATACATTAAAGCATGTTTCCCCGTGACCCTGAATTGGAATAAGCGGGTATAGAAGATGAATGAATGAATGAATGAATGAATAAAGCACGTTTTCCCATGGTGTATTTTTTCCTCCTATGAGGCGGATCACCAAAACGCTCCATCCATCTGCTCCTGCTCTGACCCCTCTGTCAAATTTTACCACCCATTGTTCCCTACCAGTCAAAAAGTTTGCCTACTCCTCTTCAATTTTAAGTACATTTCAGAACCTGTGCCTTCTTACTTTTACTTGAATAAAGGAGATGAATCTGTACTTTTCCATTGTTTTTGGAATTTTATTTTACGCAAGTCTGTACTTTTACTAACGCACAGAATGAGAAGGCTTTTGCCACTTCTACATTCATCCCACAGAGCACCAATACATGAATAATATTCGTAAATGAAAGTATCTTCAACAACTCTGCTCCAGATTTCAGGATTACGCAGCAAAGTGACTTCCTGCGGTGCAATGAGTTGGGAAAATTCTTTCAATTATGCACTTTAAGCTCCAGTTCCGGGTGCTGCGGGGGAATACAAGCTGTTGTAAAAAAGAAAAAGAAAAAAAGCCTTTCGCTTAAGCTCACCAAACCCGTTTAGTCTGCGGTTTCGAGCAGCCAAAACGAGACCCGCGCTCGGCCGGTGGGCGGGCGATGCCAGCTCGCCAGAGCGCTGCCTTCCAATTTGGCTTGGACTCCGGAGATGAACGGTCGGGGGACCAGTTGGCGACGACGCCTAATGCACCTAATGAGCAGGTGGCGCGAAGACCGAGCAGGTTTCGTATGTGGCATTCATTACAGTCATTAATTCACGTTTGGGCTCATGAGTCCTTATTAGCTGCACGATGCGCTAAAACGGGGCCCGTCCCAAAAATGTCATACTAAAATGCAAAAATGCTAAACCACGCATGTGCTAAATGCTTCATAATTTAAGTGTGCGAGCCCAGGCAATGTTTTTGTTTAACTTAAATGATTAAATGTTCTTTTGCTTTCCTGTTTTTTTAATTGTGGTGTGTGGTGGTTAGCGCCGAAGCCAGTGTTCCACAAAATAAGAGCGCTCCTATAGCCAAACCTCACATTTGATTGAAAGTGTGCTGATGCAGTTGAAGTGGTCCCCGCCCCCCCCACAGTCGGGCCGCTGGGACTTGATTCTTTTATGGTGCCCACGATTGCGCTCTGTTCAACAAAGCTGGATTTGCTCGTTAATAAGTCGACTGCAGACTACAAGGAGATTCCTGGAATATTTCAGAAGAGTGGAG
Organism: Thamnaconus septentrionalis; assembly: GCA_009823395.1. NCBI lineage: Eukaryota > Metazoa > Chordata > Actinopteri > Tetraodontiformes > Monacanthidae > Thamnaconus > Thamnaconus septentrionalis. Next base: position 28,574,588 of record CM020501.1, on the reverse strand, counting down.
CGCAAAAACCGCCAGAGCCGAAATTTGTAAAGTGACTAATCCGTGACTAAGGGGCCGTTTACACAAATCCAGAGATTCACTAAAACCGCACGTTTTCGAAACCGCACTCGAAAAAAAACGAGTTTACACGAAGCCGTATTAAAAAAAAATTCCTGTTTACACGAACACGCTGGAAACGACTGGAAATGATGTAGTACCTATGCCCGGCCTGCTGTGGCGCCACAAGTTTACTCCCTGAAGGCGGAAAAAGAAGAACACCTGAAGCACATCATGTTTAAAGAAGGAGGAGCTTGCTAACAACAAGCAACACAGAGAACAGAAGGAAAGATCGCTCATGAAAAGACAGTGTGGATAAACGACAGTGTTGAACTTCTGCTTCGAGATACTTCAAAACACAAACACTTGAAAGGTACAAGTTAAGGTTGACTGGGAGTCGTGCCAGTAAAAGTTCGCGAACATTTTTGTCATTTCAGTTTTCTGCCTCAGTGTCCCAGTCCGCCGACCCAAAAGAAAAGAAATAAAAAGAAAACAGGTTTGCAAATCGCTTTCGTTGTGTTTATTTTCACTTTGCACACAATCCCTGTTCACTATTGTCTGTGGTAACAAGTCCGCTGCCTGACGTGGTCGTTGGTGGTTGCAGGGCGGTGGGTGGGGTTTAGAGGGCTTCCAGGTGTGACATCAGCGTTTCCGAAAAAGATTGTTTTCGGCGTTTACATGAATCCGGCCAGGCAGCGTTTTCAAAAAAATCCACTTTGAGGAGCGTTTTTGAAAAGCTGCCGTTTCGGTCTGTGCGTTTTCAGGGAAATTATTGTGTCCGTGCAAGGCTGAACCGCATAAATATTTGTGCGGTTTCAGTGAATCCTGTATTTGTGTAAACAGCCCCTTAAAAGGTTATTTTCCTCTCAACAAGCTCGGTAAAAATCAGGAAAGCGATTAATGCTGACGCCTGCTTTAGAACATTCCAAACTCAGGACGTCAGCCTTTGGCTGAGACACTTTCTTATGCTGAGCCTCTAATGAAGCTCTGCTGCCACTGATGGTTGTCTGCTGACTGCTGATTCTCATCAACAACTCTGGCCTATACTTGGAAAAGAGACATTCTGTTTTGTACACAACACCTCCGAAACCCAAATAATCTCCATTTAGGGAAGCATTTTGCTCGTCGTTTGGGAAAGCACTTCCCTACAAAAGGGGACAGCAGATATTGAACATTGTGGGATTTCTTCTGTCTTGAATTGAAAGCAGCAACACTTACGTTCAAAGTCTTGCGAGTTACGAAACAATTGAGGGGCCCCCGAAGGAGGCAGACAAATCCGCAGTCAAGACACAGAGGAGCGCACGTGGCCTTCGAGTGCTAATTGCAAACAGGTCCGCAAGATGTTCCCAATTTAGGGCAGGGCAGGTAATCACCGTGGGCAGGAAGAGGACAAAAGGCAGGAAGTGCATCCATCAACTACAAAATAAAACAGGAAACGACAAATCTAGAAACTTCTACACTAGCACAGGGGGGCCGCCGAGCGTCGGCGAAGCCCGACTCGGGTGTCAAAGAAGCCCTCGGCCGCTCCAGACAGATGGCTTGTTGCCCAGCGTGAGCTGCCCCCCCGCCGCGCCCGCTAACAAGTTCTATATAGAGTCACGGCGACTGTAAAGCGCACCGGCGCCACGGTGGTGGTGGTGGTGAACAGGTGGGCCCCTCCATCGCCGCAGAGGACCACAGCGATGAGAGTTCAAGCTCCGGGGAAACACTTTGGTCTTTTAATTGCTTTCGGGGTTCTTGTATATCACATCTTGGCACCGAATCAGAGGTGCTCAGAGAAGAAAAAAAAACAAAAACGTGGCAGCTGAGCCCGTCGCCCAGCTTTCGATTGAGCAGCCACCCAAAGCCTTGGATCGCCCCTTGGTGTCTTTGTACGATTTCCTCATAGCCGGCTGGGATCGGACTACCGACCGACCGATCATTTCCTCTGGGTCTTCATTTCTCTGTGGCAGCGTTCCCGTATTTAGGGGGGACCGTGGCAATCACGGTCGCAGCGGAGGTGGGGGGGGGTTGGAAGCGACGGTCCGTCTGGCGTTTGCACGATGCTGACCTACATAGGTGCTTTGAACGGGGCTGGCAGCCCGGGCGAGATTATCTGGGCCCTCTTCCCGGTTGAGGACCGTCGGGGACTGAGAGCTCAGTCTAGGGCACGACGCAAGACGAACACGCGGCTGGTGATGGCGGCGCTTTGGATGCGGTTGAAAGACACACAAGTTTTTCACTCCTTCGCACTGCCGCCGCCGCCGCTGCTGCTGCTGCTCCTTCAAGGAGAACGTGAAGGGTACGCTGTGATTTGTGATTTCTTAATCCCTTCCCCGGGAAGGTATGTCGAGATTTAAAAAGAAGCAGCAAATTCCGACAACAGGAAGCGGCGCAGAGGAGCTAAGGCCTCAGCGTGCAGAACCTACTGAAAGAAACTGAATGATTAAGTTGGGAAAAAGTAAACAAACTTCCACCATCTTGATTACATAATCCCCAGATTAATTAGCCGTGTGTTTCGGCTACTTCCTGTAGCGCGACCAGCAGAGTCGCCCCCGCCCTTCCCTCCTCCCGCCTCCCCAGTCTGGCCTATCGACTTACCGGGTGCCAGAGCATTTTCTTTTGAAGGCCGCCTCGGCTTCACAGGCAAAAGTGGCGGGGGGAGAAAAAGCCCCGCGCCTGTCTGATCTGCCGGCTAAAGGAAAGGGCCCCTGTAGCGTGCCGTGTAGCTATGCACTGATAAAAAAGAAAGCTAGGAAAAACAACGTTTGGGGGGAGGGGGAACACACGCGAAACCTCACAGGAGGGCTGGCGGGGGAGGAAAAGTGAATAATTTCGGGGTTGGCGAAAACGAGAGGCGGCGCGGAACAATGACAGTCCGGCTCCTTTGGTGATTTCCTGTCGGCGTTCCGTCCCTGTGATGCGGCCGCCGCGGCAGAGCGGCAGCCGTTCCGTCGCGATCAATCAAAGCCCGCGAGCAGATGGCATCGCGCTCCTCCGGCAAGGCTGGGGATTGTCTGCGTTGGCTTCCCTTTTTTTTGCACAGGCGGTTAATTGGCCTTGCTGTGTCACGGGCTGGAGCGCGTGAACACGATTCCTAGCGCCTCACCTTACTTTCGCTACCAGCTCAAAAAAAAAAAAAAAGTCGCCTTAATTAACAAGCTGCTGCAAAGAGAGAACAACGTTTTCAACATTAACTTTGCCGCTCTCGTATGTCTTCGGCTAACAGGCCCTCTGCACCCCTCCCCCGCCCCCACCGACTCGCTCTGAACCTTCGCACCAGCCGCGTCATGTGTGCAAAAACTCTGAGGGTGCGTTTTTGCTTTTAGGTGGAGGCTAAACGGAACCGTGTGTGGGAGAGCGGGCGAGCGGAGTAATTGCATGTGTACTGTATGGCTCTGTTTGTGTGTGTGTGTGTGGCTGAGGCGGCAGGCACTTCAAAGCTTTGATGTTGGAGCTCCTAAATGAGGGCCACCAGAGGTCCAGACTAATGGGACATCATGGGGAGATTAGAGGCCATGTGCAGCTGGCTGACAACACAAGCGACACTGCGTCGCATTATGTACACAGGAGGGCTGGGGAGGTGGGGGAGAATAAAAAAGAACCTGGGCGGAAATGTTAAGTTTGGCGAGTGCGTCCGCCTTGCTGTTGAGAGTGAAAGTTTTGGCAGGAAGGTCCCATCCCTAACCTCTCACCCCTCACCTCTAGCAGACAGTGATTTCATTTTTACCTGTCACAGAAACAGGAAGCGAGCTGAAAGAAATACAGGAAGTGACTGCGAGCCTTGCTGCTCGCGCTACATCGACATGTTGTGAATCCTTATCCTTTGAACATATTAAGGGATGCGTGACTCGTACAAACTCAGCACAGCCCCTCTCGTTTCCAGTATGGTATAAATCCTTTATTAAATAATCATAACAATAATTATAATAACAATCATAAAAAGAGCATTTCTGTACAAAGACCCCATTAAAACAACAACAACAGCAGTCCGAGCAGTGCGAAAAACAAGGAGGAGTTGGGGGGACGGGTGGGTGGGGGGGTGTTCTGTCCATTTTTTCCTGCGTGTGTGTGTGCGTGCGTGTTTTTGTCAGTTTTGTTTGGTCCTCCCAGACAGAGGGGGGCGCCGCGACTGTCACTTGTCGGCTAACCCGGATCTGTTTGCGGCTCCAAAGGCAAAGCTGGATCCCCGAGGCTCCAAGGCACTTTGAAGTAGAGTCAGTGGGGGTCCAAAGAAGCGGGCCTCAAAGGAGATGGACGGCTTGAGTGTGCGTGTGTGTGTTTGTGTGTGTGGCGACGGTACATGGAATGGATCGTGTGCGGTGAATCCATGGCATTTATGTCGTCCCACGGCTCAAAGATTATATATTTGTGTATATATGCCTCAGACATTTCAGCAGCAGACATTGTTCCCTTCATACGCAGGTCTAAGAATATCAATGTGTGTGTGTGTGTGTGTGTGACAGTCCAACGTTTGGTTTTGTCTTTTTTTTTGCGTGTACTTTACGTTCTGTATACACATCTTGTATATACAAGCCGAGTCCGGAGTGCGTGTGCGTGGTCGGGGGAAGGGAGGGGAATTTCGGACGCTCCTCCCGTCGCTCGTCTCCTTCTCACGCCGCCGCCAGTCCCTTTCGGAGGGAGACCGAGAGAGCGCGAGGAGACGAGATAAATGAAAGATGGCCGAGTGAGATGAAACGAAACAACGCAACGAAAAAAAAAAAGAAATAAAATAACATAAAAAAAAAGAAAGAAGCCAGCAGGCTGATGTCGTCCGTGAGCGTGTGCGAGTCCAGGGTGGGTCTGGGGGGAGGGGTGGGGGTGGGGGAGGGGTCGCTTATATAGGTCCTTTAAATCATGGCTTTTTCTTTTGTTTTTGAGGTCCACATTGAAAATCAGAGGGGCGCTTGCTCCTCTTTCGACGTCCTCGCGCTTTTAAGGCTTCAAAGACGAGCGCGAGTCGCTCGACTGACAGGACGGGAGCTCCTCCCGGCTGTGCGCCTTCGCTCGTTTTGATCCCGCTTATTCCACACCCCCAACTTCTGTTTCTCGTCCTGGTGCAAGCACAGGGAGTCCGACGGGGGGAGTGGGGTAGGGCTTGGGGTCTCGGCGCCGTCAGCGTCCTGCTAGTTCCCCTTTTTGCTTTGTCCGTCTTCTTCTTTTTCTTTCAGCCTCTGCTCCGTATCAGCAATCCATAGGTTGCACCAACCAATTCCAATCTCCTTGACCTTTTTTTCTCCGCGCAATGTAAACACGGCCGCACCCTCTGAAAGGAACCAGGAACAACAGTCCCGCTTGGGGGGGGGGAAATATACATATATATCGTAAAAAAAGCTAGCCGTAACCCGCCCAACCTCTACGCAAGTGAGCAGCACAATTCCTCAGCCTCCTATTCCCACCTTCCCACCCCCCTTCACTACTTATCTGCCGCTACAGGCCGGCAGTAGGCCAGAACGAAAACACTGAACAGAAAAAGAAAAGGGAGTGACCTCAAGGCAAGCCTGATGGTCGTCAGGTGGAAGAGGGGGGGGGGTCAGCTAAAAATACCACAGACGTTTGGGAACTAGGAAGAGAACTGAGGTCGACAGGTAGCAGGAGCCTTAATAGAGGGAAGGGCAGGGCGGGGGTTAGGGTGGGGGTGTGGGGAGGAGCTAAGTTCTAGGCCACTGTGTTCACGTGTGTTCAAGACACTTCCTAACTCTACCACCGTTCCCAATGATCCCCTCCCAGTCCCTCGCGCGCCGTTCCGCCTCGGCGTAGCTCTCGGCTCTGGAAACTACAGACCTTCTCACAAACCTACGACGCATCGGTCGCCTCTTTTTGGTCGAGTTCCACCGCTGATATGTGTTAGAGTCGGCTGATTTTCTTTTTAAAATGACTTTCGTTTTTGTTCGTTTGGGTTCTTCGACCGGACAGACACTGTTGACAGACTGTCGAGAAAAATGAAGATAACAAGAGGTTGTTTTTTTTCTTTTTTCAGTTTTCACAAAAACGGACTCGTCTCTTGTCTCGGTCCGTCTCTCCCTTTGCCGTCGTGCGTGTGTGTTTTTCTTTCTTTCCATTCTTCATCGCTCCTGTGCCCCCCCCACACCCGAGGAGGGCGGGGGTGCGGCCTCACGCCTCCGTGCAGCAGCGCTGCTGGTTGAGCTTGACCTTGTGCTTGAGGCCGTCGTACAGCTCGAAGTTGTAGTTCTCCAGCGTGGTGGAGGAGCGCGACGACAGCCCGCTGTAGGAGCACGTGCAGTAGAGCAGCAGGCCGGCGCACACTGCGCCCAGCAGGACGCCCAGCGAGCTCATGACGATGATGGTGACCAGGATGGGGTCCAGGGTGTAGAGCCACGAGTTGTCCTTCTCCGACACGCGGGTCACCGGCGGCTCCAGGGACGGCGAGGCCGTGTTCCACTCGGGGTACTGCATGGCTGCGTGGGGTGGAGGGGAAAAAGTCGGGGGGGGAAATCAACGTTAATGCCGAGTTTGTGTATTTTGCGGGAGGTGAAACAAATTACGGAGGCACAAAAGGGTTTAAAGTGTGTAATATTTGGAGATTTGGAGAGGAAACAGCGACATCAAGAAGGCACATTTTAGATTGCAGCACCCTCCCTCTTCTGAGCTTGCCAGCGAACTACTGTGGCTTGTGCACACAAACCTGGATGCCTCATCCATCTTCTTCTTTGTTGGTTTATATGAGGACGCTAGCATATGGCGATGCAAGATGGCAGCTAAATGGGAGCCAGGCCCTTGACACATGTCTACAGTATTCTATAAATAAGAGCTGTTCAAATGCCTCGACAGTCGGCATTTGTGCACCTTTTCTGCAACAGTATGATGGTATCATAAAATGGAAAGGCAGGATGACATGAAATACGTACATATTTACATCACACAAATGACAGAGTGCGATCAGGGATGCTTTCTATCATACGACTACCCACGATTTTGCCACTACCCGCAAACAACAGCCGCCTAAGGAGCATGTAGGGGGACACAAGGTTTTGACCATTCAATTGATGGCGTGTGATATTTAAAGAAGGTTTCGGTGACGGTTGAGGTGAAACTAAAGTGTTGGTACCAGGCGGGAGGTCCAGTAAGATGGTTGTTACCAAGATATTTTGCCCTGGAAACTTATTCTCAAATATTTGCAGATTCAGGGGAGCTAGCCCTCGTTGTGGAAACAAAATAGTGCAGGCCTACTGCCGAGACTTGCACCGCATTAACGAGGCCATAGTCACTTAGCTATGTCTCAATTCAATGCACACAATACAATGTAACAACACAATACAATTCAATGTTTCTTTGTTTTTAAAGCTCATACTAATATTTGTTCTTTTAACAAATGGTGGTGTGAGAAAGTGAGCGATCTCCGCCTCCCCTTCTCACTGTCTCCCCCACGAGGACGCGGCGGCGTGGCGTTGCCCACGCGGGAGAGCGAGCAGAAGAGACGCTGTTTTACGCGCACACACACGCGCGCACGCACACACACACACACACGCACACGTGGTTGGGTAGTGGATTTTTTTTATTGTGTTTAATACTGTTCGTGTGCCCGGCCGTGCTTTGGGGCGGGGGGACGTGTGGCACGAGCAGGGTGTCGGCGTCGGGAGCGCGGAGCACCGCGACTCCCATTCTTTTTCATTAACCACCAGTAACAGTTAGTGCACTGCACAGGATGGATCTTTAGCCGCGTTGCTTTCTCCTTTATTTCATACTTAGTTTTTTGTTGTTGATGATGAATTATGTATGTTTTGTTCTACAAAGAAAAAACAATATTGTATTCTCTACAATTGTGTTCTCATTATGGAACAAAAGTGGAATAATATGTGATCAGATGTTAATTACTGTTTCCTCGCAACAAAGCGAAAAATGAAATGAAATTCGAAGACGTTGGCGATGGACGGCGAGCTCTTACCTCCTCCGAGTGGGTCTCTGCCGCTGAAAAGTCGGCCGTCTCCAAACTCGTTTGGTCTCTTGACTGTCAAAGACAAGAAGAAGGCAGCCTTTAAAGAACACCAGCTTAAACACCGTTGTACTTTGGCAAAAGGGGAGCGCAGGGTCACTTCCCAACCGGTCTGCTCTCATCGTACTCGGTGGTACTAATAGTTTTATCTATTGTCTTTTTTTTGTTGTTTTTATTTGCATACATCAACGAGTCTCGGAGTGGTAGAAAAATATGACTTTATTAATCGAGAAAGGTCATCATGATTACATTCCAGTCAACACGCACGGTCGTCACATAACATACGGATGGCATAAGACTGAAGTTCGTCGCTGAATGCGCGGCGAGCACGGACAGCGAACAAACGGGCTTGAGGCGCTCGGTTTAAGATTTGGCGCGAGGGCGTTTCAAGAAAGAAAGAAAGAAATAAAGAAAGAAAAACTCAAAACATTTAAGTAGTGCCCGGCTGTGGACGGTGGACAAATAAAAAAAAAACGACACGCATGCGAACGTCCAAGTTGTTGGACTGCAGCAGATTTTTTTTTGGCCGACTGCTCGAGTGTACTTTGACTTCACACAGGCTTTTTTTTTGTGTGCGAGTGTGCGCGCGCGTGCTCGTGTATGTGTGTGTGTTGTTTTTTTTTTTAAGCGCTCGCCACTCTTGGCAAGCAGACGGCGGTGGGAGTAACTGCTTGGCAAGGCACATGTCTGGATGCGGAGGTCTTGGGATGGCCAATGGCGTTATTGATGCTGTTTCCAGGGCGACGGGTCTTGGCAGCCCATTGGGCGGTGTAGTTGAGAGGGGGAAGCGGGGCTTTGCAGGGGGGTAAAAGTGCTTACCGCAGCCTTAATAAATGTTATCCCTCCATTAACTAATTACAACTATTAGGGACTTGGAGCGTAGCGGCGTCGGAATGGAGCAGCCAAGGCGTCCCGATCCCTGATTTAAAAGCCCGTCGCCATGCCAGAAAAAAACCACACTCTACTTTTCTCCCCCCAACGGAGGCGCAATTCTTCCGAGCCCTGGGCCAAAGAGAGCGCTGATGGATATCTGCTGGCGTGACAGATAAAGGGTGCGCGCTTTTTTGCCACAATCTCACTCAGTCCGGCCGGATCGGGGGGTTTAATTGGAAAACTCTGCAGACCCTTCAATTGGTGGTAAATTTGTGTTGATTTTCCTGTTCGAGTGTTGTCGGGGCACGTTTCACAACAAGAATGCGATTTTAAGGGGTTTAAATTTGGAGGAAGTGCTTTACTTAATCGCAATCAATCAAATAACCACTGTGACCCCCTCCCCAGAATTGATCTCCCATCGATAAAGGCTTGAGTGAACTGCACCTTTCATGCAAGGAGACGCACTGCCGATATAATATACATTTCCTTTTAAGGCTGCACGTGCATACAAAAGCTGATCGTCATTCTCGTGGCTTCTGGTAGCACGAAAGGAAACATAAAAAAAACAAAAACAAAAAGAATGAAAGGATTGGCTAACGGCTAACGACTAATGACTCAGACCACAAGAGGAACACGTCCCCCGGCTGGAAAACACGGTATTACAACTGGGTGAGACATGTTACGACTGGGGTGGGTTGGTGTCGGGGAGGGAGGGTGTGAGTTGATGAAGACAACGCGCTAAACACTGCAGACGGCTACATCCATCACGCGCTCAACCCCGCGTGCCGCTAGCAGCTCCTTCGAGTCTGATGGCTGTTTTTTTTCCTCATCCCCCACCTCCCCCCACTTCCCGCGTTCCCCTTGTCTCCGCGTGCGCACATGCTCTGTTGAAAAGGACAATGGAAGTGTTTGTACGTGTGTGTGTGTGTGTGTGTGTGTGTGTGTGTGTGTGTGTGTGTGTGCGTGTGCCGTTCACTCATCGCGCTGCAACTGGTACGACTCGCGCCACGACGGCTATCTAGCAGTTATTACACAGATACTGATCGGCCCCCAACAGTGCAGCCCCTCAAACGCCGACGGCTGACCCCTCCCCCGTCTTGGCTCTGCGTCTCCCGGGAGTTTGTTTTCGGCCTGCGGTTTTTGTCGACGTCCACGCTTGCGGTCGTCCCAGAAGGACAGTCTGTGTTCTTTTTCCCTCCGTTTTTCTCTCCTCTCAAGGAGCCCAGCCACTACTTCATGGTCCGAACAAACAAGCTGTTCAAATAAATAATAAAAGTCCGACATCGGTCCTCATATGGAGAGCGGCAAAGCGTGAAACGTCATCGACTGGAGCTCCTTCGTGGACGTAGAGGAGGGGGAGAGAAAAAACAACCCAAAGCCACATCAAGTTGGAGTCCAGATGGAGGCAGTTTGTCGCTCTTGCCAGAGCAAAACCAAAAAGGGGAGGGGTCCATCCAGTCCTGTCAATCTTGCCAAGCCCCGCCCCCACAACTCCCTCCTCCAGAGCGACCACGCAAACTGCCGCAGGGGGGAGTTTTCAAGGGGCTTTGCGAGCGGCTCGTCTCTCAGCAGAGGGTGCGGTGTCGGTCGCGGCTGTCCAGCCTCACGGTCAGCACCGGCTCCACCCCGGGGGTGGCCATACTGGACGACCAGTTCGCGTACTGGAAGCACTGCGAGGAGCTGTGATAGGCCACCGACAGCTGGCTCTTCTTGGTGGCCAGGTGCTGGCGGCAGCAACAGAGGGCCCTGACCAAGATGGCCGCCGCCAGGAGGAGCAGGGCGCCGCCGGCGGCCATTATGTAATACCAGTGGATGGGCAAGGGAGGCACCGGAACGCCTCCCCCTGGTGGAGAGATACAGAATGATTGGCCAGTGGGAAAAAAATGAGAGATCCCTAAAAAAAAAACAAAAAAAAATCCCTACTCTGAATGAAGAGAGGGCGGGCGTGCACCTCACATGAGCATGCACAGGCATGCCACTTGCAAAAAACGAAAATTGAGCAATCAAATAAATTACCAAGACCAAAAGAATAAAGGAGAAATCCAAAATGCATCCATTACTTTTTTTCAACTGGCTCGTGTTTTGTTTTTCTTTTTTGCAGTTGGACAAGACGACAAGTTTTCACACCAGGATCAATCCAGCAAATTTGGCTCCCGATCAGCATCGACGCTTCGTCCAATCGAATTTGAAATCGCAAATTTTTCCTTCAAGGCCACTGGCGAGATGATTGATTGGTGTGAAAAGAAGAAAATTACAGCCAAAATTGAGTTAGCAATTTAGTTAGCACCCACACACTGAATTTTCAGTGGGCGAGGAGGAGACTTTTTCTTCCTGTTTTTTTTTTTATTTCAAATTTTGTTTTCCGCAGGAAGTCACAAACAGCCAACTCCAAACTCCACCCACCCACCACCACCACTGCCGCCGCCGTCCCAGATCCGACAAGTCTCAGCCAGGACGCCACGTGGGAGCGTTCCATCGCTGGAGCTGCAGTGGGTTTCGCTGACTGGTGGTGTGGGGTGCGCACATAGTTCGCCTTAGCTAAGGCTCCTCGGCGCCCCCTGGGTTGGCCATGAATTTGAAGACCGGGCTTCCTCCTCCTCCTTTGCCTCCCCCACCTCCTCCTAGTCTCAAATTGTCACGGTAATCACCATCTAACCACCTTCCAAGAATCCTCCTCCGCTCCGCAGCTTCCGGAACTAGCGCCGCGGGAATCGAGTTTTTTTGGGGGGCGGGGGGTTAAAAAAAAATCAAAAAAAAAAAATCAAACAAACATGTGCCATCCAGACTCGGAGAGCTTGTGAGAGTGTCGGAGTGAAGCGGAGCTGAACACATCCAGATTTCTTGGACCGTGTCACATAATTACAGGGGGGTGGGGGGTGTGGGGGTGGTGGTGGTGGATGAAATGGTGCGTGTGCAGCTTCTACTTCGCGCCGTGAAGCACTCATTAGACGGAGAAGAAGAGTGTGGGGAGGGGGTGGGAGGAGGTGTGCGACGCTGCTCAGTCACTCCATCTGATCGCTCTTCACCGGGGACGTGCCGCGTGTGTGCGTGCGCGTGTGCGCGCGCGCGGATCTGTCACAACGCTAATGTGCGTTCCCACGTTGCTGTCAAGTGTAGGAGTGAAAGTGGGAGGATAAAAAAACAATACAGAAAAAAAACGACAATAAAAGGAGTGCGTATTTGATTGGAGGACGATCCTGAACCCCCCCCCTCGCTACACCCCTTCCTCAGAGGGTGCGAGAGATATTTTTTCACGAGGCGAGCAGGCAGGCAGGCAGGCGGGTGGGCGCAGCTCTTTTTTTTCCTCCACGAGGTGCGTTTGATTTTCGCACGCCTCTCTCTGAGACTAATCCGTTGTCTCCTCAGTTGAGAGAGACGAGGCTAAAACAAAGGCACTTGCAGCCTCGGGATTTTTATTTATATATATATTTTTTTTGGGGGGGGAGGGATTTTTTCTTTTTTTTTTTTTTTTTAAATCTTGGGGAGATTAGCGAAGGAGGCTGGGTCTGCTGGTGCAGGGAATGGGGTGGGAGGGGTTTAGCATATGTCTGCCGGTGTCTCCATGCTGCTGATGATGCGGTGAGTCACGTCGCTTGATTAATGCGTTTATCACACAGCCGCCAGGTTTGTTTTTTTTTCTCTCTTTTTTTTTTCGTTTTTGCAGGTTTAGAACGCTTAGTACCACCGAGCAAAAGTAAATGTAAAACGAACAAATCAAAATGAAACAACCCAGTGGGAAGCAAGACCGTAAGGGGGTGGGGTCGAAGGTGGTGGGGGTATTGGGGTGGAGGGGTGCTAGTCGGCAGTCCAGACTCACCTGGGTTCTCCGGGGAGAAGGCGGCGAAGGGTTCTGAGGAGGAAGAGAGACGGAGAGGGAGAGCAGAACCGTTAGACCGCTTTGGATACGACGGGGGAAAAAAGAGACGGGCAAAAAATGTCACACAAATAGTCAGACGGGGCCGTCAGGCTCCTCCGCCGGACGTTTCAGTCTCGTCCCCTCGGAAATGAAAGAAAGCAAAAGGGAAAGAGTAAAAGAAATCTGCTCTCCTCCAGCTTCTGCGAGTTATCGGCGGGCTGCAAACGCCGAGGAGCAGAAAACCTCGACGTTGATTGGCTGGATTGTGAATACGGAGAGGCAGAGCGCATGTGTGTGTGTGTGTGTGTGCATGCAGGTGGGTGAGACAGAGGCGAAAAAACAAGAAAAGTCCAGACTTTGCAGTTCAAGACTGAAACAAACTGGTAAAATGAAAAATCAAACAATTGAATGGTCGCAAATGAACTTCCTGGAAGTTGGAGCCACTCCCCTTTTTCCCCTCCCCCGACGCTAAATCCCACCCACTGCGCTCTGATTCTGAAGTCGGTCAGGTTTTTTTTTTTTTTTTTGGCCCGGAATCCCCGGCTCGCTCTCTGATCTGGTTAAGACCCTCTGTGAAGCCCCCCGCCAGCCAGCGCTCCGGCCAGATTAAGGATTCTGCGCTGGCGCTCGCCGGGTTTTCGCGTAAAGAAAGAAAAAATAGAAAAAAATAAGAACCCCGGCAACTTGCTTGAGAAACAGCCTGTCAAGTAATTCCCTTTGACGGCCCCTGGAAAAGCTCTGTTTACAAATACCGGCGGTGCGGGTGAGCGGGTGGGAGGCGGAGGACGAGGGAGGGGGGATGAGGGGGAGGAGGAAGGATGGGGGAGAGGAGAGAAATCTAATGAAAGATAGATTAGCATCGCCGGGGCCCACGGGGCGTTTATGGCCTAGTTTTACAACTCTTAGTCTCCTTTTTTTCCCTCCTTTCTTTTTTTGTTGTGGAGAAATAAATACTGTCCCTCCTTCACTTCCCGCCCCCACTTTTATCCGGCCGGTTGCCGCTGCTCTATGGAGATGGGGGAGCCCCCCACCCCCACCTCCCCACCACCAAAAGAATAAAGACGAGTTAGCTCAGGGGTGGGCTAAACTTTTTTTTTGACTGGTGGGGCCACAATTGGTTCTAAACAGTAGCAGAGGGGGCCGGAGCGGCAGCAGGTGGATGGAGTGTTTAGGTGAGCCACCTCATAGGAGGAAAAATATAACATGGGATGTGTAGAAAACGTGCTTTAATGTCAAAACAAAAGCAAAGTCAGAACAAAAAATGTGTTTTTGAAGCCTCATGATATTTAGCTCTTTATTGAAATGACTCTTAAAACACTGAAAAAAATGGATGAAATTAAGCTTTTTTATGACTTACTTTCTAATGAAATAATTCCTTCAAGTTGGTCAGGCCGGATTAAAAAAACCTAACAGGCTACATATGGCCCCGGGCCATTGTTGGCCCATGCCTGAGCTGGCTAGACGCTTGGTGCGTGTCACTCTTAAAGGGCCGCCCTTTGGAGCAGGTGGAAGTTTATGATTCCACCTTTATGTTGAAAAAAATCCAGAAATCCTGTTTTTAATTACGTGTGGACGGTGGAGCTGGTGGACGTTTAAAATGACCTGAGAATAACTTTAAAAATTCTAAGGATACCAAAACCCATAATTCCACGTTTTATTTGTGGACGTTGAGGTTGTCTTTTAAACACAGTCAAATAAGGCTAAAATATGAAATGTCGCTACCCTACTGGCAAAAACAGCGACGTCTGTTTGCTAAAAGTGTCAGAAATAAATTGGGTCAAGTGAATTGGATTCAGGCCACATGTCGCAGTGTAAACGCAGATGTGAGCATCCTGTTCTTTTTTCTTCCTCTGTTTCTGGAACTTACGTGTGCACTCCTTGAGCGGGATGCCGGAGCTCATTTGGATGTTGTCGATCCAGATGTGTCCCCTGGTGCCGTGCGCGAAAAAGCCCTCCATCACCACCTGGGGAGGGAGAGGAGGGGAGGAAGGGGAGGAGCAGACAGGAAGAAGACAAAAAATAGGAATGAGGGCGAGGGGAGGAGAGAGGATGAAAAGTTAATACGCCGCCTCGGATTTTTCAGAGTCGCGCTTCGCCGTCGTTCTTCCCGCGTTTCTTTTCTTTTACTCTTTCATGAGCGCGTTAACGACGTCCCCATGTCTTCGACAAGCGCTCCCGGGTCGGTTCACTTTGAGCTCCTTCCGAAGTGGAACCTGCAACCCCCTACCTCCCTCTCCCTCCCGGGCGACATGAATGCGTCTCCGTCGGCAGCCGCGAATAATGACGACGACGGTTAAAAACGCGCTTCTTCTGTCTGGGGGGCTGTGACGTGCGATGAAAGAGGGGTCTGACCCAGATTCACGCTAATCAAGACGCACTTGAAGGCAGCTTGTTGACTCAGCCGCCTGAATTCCAGATGTTTTTTTCTTCGGTATTATCACCGTTCCCAACAGACTTCCACCCTGAAATCTCGCTAATCCACCTCCGAAGCCGGGTTGCAGAGGTTGCGGCGCGTTACATAATCAATCGGCTTCCTCCTAGCTCCTCGCGGCGCCGCTGTGATGCTAGTCGGCCTTGAAAAACTCCCAGATAGAGACGCGAGAGGAAACACAGGAAGTGGATGCGAGCCTTGCTACTGCTACAGCTGGTACTCATGATATTAGAATTACCGTCACTTTGGCGGCACCTGCAACTCGCGACAAAACTGAATCGCTTTTGCATTTACAACTTTCTACACTGCAGATAGACACTGAAGACATCAAATATATGAGCAACATATATGTAATTAAGAGAAATACGTTAAAATGCTTTTTATGAAAGGTGGCTATTTTGAAGAACTTAAATGTTTAAATGTTTGGGTTATTTTACACTTTTATTGTTTCCTACATAATTCCATGTGCGTTCATAGTAGTTTTGATGCCTTCAGTGAGAAACTGCAATGTCAGTAGTCATGAGACTCTCATTCAGAAATTCATAGGGTTTGTGTCCAAACTTTTGACTGGTAGTGCACAACATTATAAATAACATGAAATCTGGAGCAAAACCAGCTTTGGGACTAAAGATAGTGGACCTGCCCTCTATGTAACTTTAAATGCTTATTGTCAACGAATCACAGCTTGCAATGGAATTTTTTGCACCAATAGGAAGCCTCGATCTGCAGCTCGCTAGCTGCACAGCAAGACTGCAGGGTCGTTCAGCCACATTTACACATTTTAAGTAATAAAAAAGTAAATGGAAGTAAAGACAGTAATTTCCCCTTTAGCCCTCTGGATCAAAATGTTCTCAGTCTGATTCTTTTGAGAGCTAGAATTGGTCTGCAATAGTCAAGGTGGGCACGCCTACCTGGAAGTCTTTGGGGGAGCGGGGCAGGATGGTGCGGCCCTCCTTCCAGACGGGGCCCTGGTCGTCTTTCAGCGTCCACAGCACGGCCTCCTCGTCGTGGGCGTCCCGCAGCAGCACCCTTAGGTGGCCCTGGGCCTCACCCGACAGCTGGTAGGAGAAGACCAGGCAGAGGGGCCCTGTGTCGGCCACCACCAGGGGGCTGAGGAGGCGGGCGCGCTGCTGCTCTGTCTTCAGCCCGGCGTCCATGTACAGGTAGCTGTTGAGCTCTGGTCGGAAGGAAGGGAGAGATTACTTGATTTTTTTTCTTTTATCTTACAAACGCTCTGAGAATAGACTGATGTTCCCAAATCCAGATGTGCCGCATACCGCTGCGTTAAATCCGGCCCCCCGCCCCCGAACTCTGCTCCTTTTTTTTTGGACACTTTTCCAAAAAAATCCAAATGCATAAGGTCGGGAATACTGGGTGGAATCAGTCGGGAACAGAAACGCTGACGCTGGAGAATTCCGCGGCCGTGACTTCTCTCGTTTTATTTAACCTTGACTGTTGCCACATTGACGTGAGAGTTAAAAAAAGAAAAAAAAATCCGGATTTTAATGGATTTTTATTTCTGCCCTGCAGGCAATAAAAAAAAAAGAGTTTTTTGTTGTTTTTCTTTTTAAAGGATGCCTGGATTTTTTTTTTTTTTTTTTTTTTTAAATGGATGCTGCCCGGAATGAGTTTGACCCGGCTGCGTGTGTCACATATGCACATCCCGTCACAAATCAACCAGGAGGTTTTTGTGCGTGGCGACAAATACATCCATATGCACTTATGCAACAGTTTGTTTTCACACAATTAGCCGAGGGGGGAACATGACTCATAAACCGGGGGGAGCGGGCGCGGGGGAGAAGGATCGGTGGGAAAAAACTAATCACAAGTCGCTAACAGGAACGGAGTGACTGGCGCACAATAGCCACGGCCGCACAATGCGGGGACGTGACAAATATAAACACGAAGGAGGAGAAGGAGGAGAAGAAGAATAGCGCAGCGGCGGGAGAGCCTGGTGGTCGGGCGCGAGCGGGACTCCAGCCAAGGACCCTCGGGGACTATTTCTCATCGTCGGCCCCTTCCAGCTTCCAGGCAGGTGATTGAAAACCGCAGGACAAAAAAAAGAATGAAAAAAAAAAGAGTCGGATGAAAAAAAAAAACTTTTTTTGTTTGTTTGCGCCAGAGGATGTTTAGCTTTGCAAATTGCGCCGCGTATCCCCATTGTTGCGAGAGCGAGAGATATTGTGTATTGTGAGACACATTAGCATGAGGGTGTGAGTGTGACTGTGAGTGAGTGTGTGAACGGCCAATTGGGTCGTGTGTGTGTGTGTGAGAGAGTGAGGGAGACGGAGTGAGGTGAGGAATTTCTTAAGTGGGCCCTGAGGGAAAAAAAAAAAAACGTCCGGCATCAACAATCTGGGAATTACGTGCGTTGTTTGTGTGCGGAAAAAGAAGGAAAATAACAAGAAAAAAAGGAAGACCAGCTACTCGAGCAAATGAGCTAATTTTCCTGTGTGTGTTTGTGTGTGTGTGTTTGTGTGTGTGCGCTCCGGTTTTCCCACTCCCCCTCGGAGGAGTCGGACTTGTTGACTGACTGGGTCGGCAACCTTTTGCCCGTCCGACTGGGGGACGACTTGACAGCTCCCCCTAGTGGCCGGCCGCGCCACCCAGACCCCTCAGCTGTGTGACACTTCAGACGGTGCCGCGTGACAGCGAGTCCCGCGGCACCGTGTGTGTGTGTTTGTGTGTTTTGTGTCACCGCCTCCTTCCACCCGGTGCTTATTAAACCTGTTTTTTTTCTATTCATTTTTTTACACGTCTGCTTTGTGTGCGAGCGGCGAAGGCGTTCTGTCGCTATCGCAGCCCCCTACTGGAGCATTATCAATCAATTTCTGCGATGCGCAGGGTTTCCCGCAAGTGAAAAGCAAAACAAGGGGCTCCATCAGCGAGGGCGCATTAAAGGCAAACAACACCGGCAAATCCTCCCCCCGCCTTTCTGCGGCTAATTGCGGGTTCCGAGGTCAGGAGGTGAGGAGATCGTAGTTGGTGGGCGTCGCTGAATTTGAAAAAAAAAAAAAAGAATAAAAAAAAGGGAGAGGGAGGGAGAAACAAAAAACACACAACCCACCAGGGAGGATTAGAGCGCGATTCGATAGCGGTGAAACAATGATCCCACGGGCTGGCTGGGGATTTCTGACCTTTGACACCGACGGTGGGAAAATCAAAGGGCTGGTGCGGCGCGTCGAGAAACGACTTGAAATGATACCCCCATGTATGTGGAAAGGAAAAAAAAGGAAAGAAGGAAAGAAAGAAAAAAGAAAAACGGGCCAACCTGACTAATCTAGGCAACCTTTCCCCAATCTGGCACTGATGAAAGACGCTGCTTTGAAGCTCCGAAACCTCTCGCCGTCAAAGACGCCTTTGACCGAAATAGGTCAGACCGCCAGAACGCGGCACCAGGTGATGTCACACATAAAATTTGAGCGAAAAAAAAGTTTTTTTTAAACATCTCCAGCTGTCGAAGGAGCAGACTTCTTTTTTTAAAAAATGGTTGGGATCACAATCTTTTTTGCCGGGCTCGTAAAAAAAAGAAAAATCAAATGAAAAATGATATAAATAGCAGCGTGAAGGAAGAAAAAAAATAGAAAAATAAAAAAACGACCGCCGTATCCCAGCAGGAAACATCCTTCTGTAGTTTTTAATAACACGGCGAAAGCTGCACTCTTGCGGGGTGTGTATAAAAGGGAAAGTGGGTAATTATTTCTTCAAGGCGTGTGCGAGCCGATGGAAGTGGAGCCTGCGCCGTCTGGGATGCGCCTGAGGTAACGCGGGGGGCAGGAGGGAAAAAAAAAGAAAGAAAAAACCCAGAAAAAAAACCCTGCTACTCATCTTCGGAATCTCCAGTCCCGGAACTTAATTGGCGCAACCGGGTCTCAACCCTCTTAGTCAGGGCGAGCCGACTGGAGGGCTGCTGTGTGCTAGCAAGCTAGCCAGCTAGCTGGTGTGCAAGTGTAGTGTTGCCAACTTCCATTCAGAAAAATAAAGGACTCCTCCCGCAGTGCTCGGAGCCATGACCATCACAGGCCAGTGGCTCGCCAGTAAGTGGTAAATCATAACTTCAAATTGGGTCTCAAAAAGTACATGGTTTGAACTGCTTTGTTACCAATACACATAAAAAAAGTTGAATGTTTAAATTGTATTGAAATCTTTAAATTTTAACATTTGTTTACACATCAATAAAGTGTAGAATGGATGGCTTTTACAAAGGAATTGAATACATAAAGCTGAAAAGAACAAGCGATCCTGATGCATAGCCTCCTCTACGCAAGCTACGCAGCCAGTACGTAGTTGATGTGAATGGGTTGTGCAGTGGTATTGCCTGCAGCTACGTAGATTACGGTTTTGAACGCAAACTCTGATGTGAAAACGGGTTTGCATCGAAAATAAATTTAAGTTCAAGATTGCCTGCAAATACTAAACCCCGTCCCGTGTCGATTGGGACGCACCATTTCATGGTCAAATACAGCAAATTCTGTAAGAAAACTCAACCGGTGAGTTGATGCCTCATGAAAATTCCTCATTCCAGCTGCTAAATTAGACCCGTTTCAATTCAAGGAGTTATTTCAATTAAATTAAAATGGATGGAGAGCAGCTCTGTTTAATTATAGACAGCGGTATCGCGTCTGGGCCCAGTGGAGTTTACAAAACAAAACTAAGTGTTATTTGTTGTCGGCTAAAACTCTTCCCACAACTTCTGAGGCAAAACATTTCTTTGGGGAAACTCACCGTGGCTGTGCAGGGACCAGAGCAAGGGGGCGCTGGGGTCGTGCGTCCAGCCGCAGAGGCCATGGTCGAAGTCGCAGCCGCCACTGTCTGACGTGGGGGAGGCGGCCACTAGGGGCGGAGGGGAGGATGGAATGAAAAACGGTGTGAGTTAACAGGAATTCAGATGAGAGACTTCATTTTAATCCACGTTTTCAGCCGTCTCACCTGTGGTGGTGGCGGCTGGGGCGGCGCTGGTGGTGCCGTCGGTGCTGGGGGTGGCGTGGGCGTTGGCGTCTCGGCCGGCGTGCTGGTTTCTGCGGGGAGAAGTGCCGGTGTGAGACGGAAAGGCGTGTAAAAGAGTCTCTTGGTTGCGACCGTGGTTGTTTCGGAGATTAGCATTGCATGTGTTGGGCTGGGCTAAAGAGGGCGGGGCCAAGGAAGAACATATGCGCGGTGGCAAAAGTTTTCACATTCGATTCTTTAGTCAAAGTACAAATATTTCCGTAAAAATAATACTCTTGTAAAAGTAAAAGTACATATTCAACTCCGTTACTAAAGTAAAAGTAAGTACAGGTCCTGAAATGTACTAGTAATTTTTTTTTTTTTTAACTTCTCTTCACTGATACTTTTCATAATATTAACTAGGGCTGCCAGTCGATTACATTTTTTTTTATTTGCGATTAATTGCCCTGAGTTAACCCACGCCGCGATTAATCGCAAATTAATTACAATTTTTTTTACCCTGCTCTATATGTAACTTAACAAGATATTTATTTTATATATATGATTGCTTTTGTCAATCGCTGTATTTTATTTTGAAAACTGGACTGGACTGGACTCTCTCATGCTTCCTTGAATTACTTCCTGTCCAGCTTGTTGCGGATCATAATTTAAATATTTCCATTTCAGGCAATAACAGCGCTAATAAATTAAAGTAAGTGACTTACTTTAAACAGAGTTTGTATCTTGTATCCTACTTTCCAACTCTGCAAACCTAGACACATCTGTTTCTCTGGCTGGAAACCTCAACGTCACCGCAAACTGACTGAAAATGTCACAACATCATGAAGAGCCAATAAAAAATAGTTGAGTGCAGCTCAAGTTTAGCCCATCTGCTCATATAAAGGGGCAGGATTTATGGCCTTTTGTTCAGTTGCGGTGTTGAAACGCGTCTTTTGCGCCACATTTTTCTGCTTTCACCGATCATTTTCTCTCTTTCATCACACACATTGTTTGGGAGCCGCCATCCTGCTTTAATAGGGCCGGTGGTGTCGTCTGGTCGCCTGGCAACCCGCTCGCCTGCCACCTCCTCATCAAAGGGCACAACTTTCACTCTCCATAAACTCCGGGGGCCCCGGCTGACACAGACGAGGCGGATCAAAGCCCCTCGAGTTCACTTCACTGCGTTGCTACTTAAACAGGAAACCGACGCACAAACGGTGAGCAGCGTGTGTTCGTCCCCCCACTGAACCCAAACACACATCGGCCGAGTGCAAGTTCACTGCCGCTGCACCAGGGGGCCCCGCGATAAGACGCCCTGAGACCCTCCACGCCCACAGCCCTGTTGCGTCTGGATGCTCGGGCATCAGAGTCTCAAACGTGTTGACGTGCATGTTGATACACACATACACATGCGCGTGCGCGCACACACACACACACACACACACAAAACATACACACACATGCCTGGGTAGGGGTTGATAGATGGATGTGTCTAACAGACTCCCCTTGACCTTGCACAGGAAGATCCCACGGTGGGAGTACTCACTGGCTGTCAGAGCACAGCAAACACACACACACATACACACACACACAGACACACACCGTGTTGCCAGCGGGAGCTGGTCGGTGAGTTTCTCTCACCCCATCACTCGCCAGCGCTAACAGAAGGGAATACGAAGCCCGGCAGCTACACCGTTGACGTCAACAAACTGAATTGTGGACTGAGTTGAAGACTTGCATCCTTGCTA
The DNA here is from genome assembly GCA_009823395.1 of Thamnaconus septentrionalis. NCBI lineage: Eukaryota > Metazoa > Chordata > Actinopteri > Tetraodontiformes > Monacanthidae > Thamnaconus > Thamnaconus septentrionalis. Next base: position 28,552,785 of record CM020501.1, on the reverse strand, counting down.
GTCTGACTGTCAGTACAGAGCACGCACTCAATAGCTCAGTCATGTGATGATTCAATTGAAACATCTGGAGTTAAATGCAGGGATCGAGGGGAAGAGTACCGCAAGGACATATGTTAAGCCCTCCCTGGTTTCTATAAATAATAATACTAATGGGCAAAAAAGTTTTTTGTAAAGCATTAATATCTGAAAGAAGTCTTGACTTTTTGGACCTAGATGAACTAGCTTGTTTTAAGGAAGATCATCTTGATTGGCAACGTAGGAGGCTATGAAACCCAGAGCAACTTCCGGATTACCCAAAACAAGTTTACTCAGTATGCCTACTCTGAATAGATATAATTGTTTCATCAACCTTAAAAAAAATCAGGATTTCCAAGTACTGGGAAAACAGGATGTTTGTTCAACCTCGATAATCAAATATTAAGAATCCTGGGCCGATGACCAACTTGACTAAACAACTCCCTCTTGATGTTCCACAAATTAAAACCTTCATGAGAATCGTGAGGATTTCTGCCAAGTTCAGAACAGTTCCACGCTGGTGTTACTGAGAATCCCACTTCCTGTGATTTAGACAGAGGGAAGGGCAGATGGATGACCTGAAAAAAAACAAAAACCCAATACAACACAAGACAAAAAACGAAACAAAACACGGTGCCTCTGGCAAGGCTTGCTCCTTGAAAAGCACCACGTCTGCACAAACAGACACGTGTCGAGAAGGTTGGAATTTTCAGTGGGAGAAACTAAACAGATGGGTCAACTCAGTGCGAGGGGAGGATCTGGTTGCAGAGCGCAGCAAGCCCTGACTTCCATTCGCCGACTCCAAACTGCATGAAATAGGGGGAGCGAGGTCTCCGGCCTGCAGTATTTCATCATGTTTTACCGACACAGCCCGTTTGAGCTCCTCCAAACAGCCTCTGGGGAGTCGGTGATGTCATGTAAAAGGCCGGCCACAGAAGATTAACGTTGGCATGCCGATGTCTCTAATAAGGAAGAAAACAACGTGGGATCATCGGTGAAAGTCAGCAGCCGCCTACCGGCCTTTCTGCGCGGCTGCCTTTTATCATTTGGAGCCACCGGGGTGGCAAATGGATCCGCTGCCTCAGAGAACTTCCTCCTCACCGGGAAGGAGAGCGACGGCGCCCCAGCGGGAGAAATGGCAGACATGAAAGCGGCAACCGCAAGCTGGCGACGCCTCCTGACATTCACCCCGCCTTAATGTCATGTCCTTTATTCCTGTCATTAGCCACCTAATGAGTCTCTTATCGCTGCCGACCCGCAGACGACTGGGGCGGAGGAGTGACCGTCTTGCTCGCACCAGGCTTCTACCTGATTATTATTATTATTATTATTATTATTATTATTATTATTATTATTATTATTATTATTATTATTATTATTATTATCATTATTTGAAAGGAAGGCACCCACAATGGAGGCCCCTTTTCTCAGTCCCGTCCCATCATTCTACTCCTCTTGAAACTAAGGGGCCGTTTCAGAGGGACGACGATTAAAAAATCTACCGCAATCCAAACTGGATGTCCATTCCAGAACTCCATTTTGAGTGAGCAGGTGTGGCTGCTCTGTTTTTGAAGGTTAAAAGGTTAGAAACCCGCTGATTGTCAACTCCCAAAGGATGTGAAATTTTTCTGCCACATTTGACCCATTCCAGAGGGAGCGTGAGCAGCATTGATGCCACGCTTGGGAATCATTGGACTAACCCCAAATACTGTGTGCCAAGCAGGGAGGCAATGAGTTCCATTTTTCTAATCTTTGGTATGACAGGGTTGGGAACCTTCATTTGGGAGGCTACGCCTTCACACCTCATCGAACCCTCGATCTTGTCAGGGTTACACGCAAAGAAAGCCCAAGTAAATGGAATGGTACCACTTAAGATTGGGGGACCAATAGGTGAAAAAGTCCTGCGCCCATTCTTATAACTTCCCTAAAACTTTCCTCTTTATTTCTGGAGCAGATTTCAAATGAAACACTGTAAGATACCTGGGAGTCAGCGCACACGGTACGACTTCTTAAACACACACAAACACCGAGTCCATTAAGATTCTGTTCGGCTCGTGAGCGCTCTCCAAAGGTCAGGTCCTGTCACTGTGTAAATGCGTTGACCTTTCTGGGGTGTGACAGGAAGCGTCGACCTGGGGGGGTGGTCGCGATTGAATGCGCGCGGTCTGCCAACTTCAGGCCCCCTCGACGCGCCCTGAGGCGAGGGGCCCTGTCGTAGAGCTGCGCGAGGAGGCCCCCGTGGGACGGAAGGGAAGGTCCCTCCATCGACTTGCGCAACAGGAACCTGATGACTACTTGCGTCATCGCCGCGCATGGGATGGGATGCAAACGCGAGGAAGTGGACCCAGGGGAGCTGCTGGCACAGATTGTGGAGACACACGCACGCTCACAAAACACACACACACACACACACACACACACACACACACACACACACACACACACACACACACACACACACTCCTGCCAAACCTCTCCGCATTAAAGACATCGCTCTCTCCCAAAGATGCTGACTCAGCGTTATGTCAGAGAGGGAGAAAAAAAAAGGAAGGGGAGAAAAAAAACTTTAATTATGTAGAAAGCTTTTCTGTAAATCTTTGCTTGGCAGCGCTAAGTGCGCAAGCGCGCCCACACACACGGACACACGCGCAGATGCACAAACACACACCAACGGGGAAGTGGATGATTGGAAGTGCTCCCTCGCTCGCACAACAGCCCCCAAATTAATATGATGGCAAAGACAAGTAGCCATCGTTTGATATGTTCTGGCTCGGGTTGGAGGCCTTGGATCAAGGTTCATGCACGTGCACGCAGAAACGTGCACACACACACACACACACATATACACATATACACAGAGCGACTATTTCCCAGAAAAAACACCATAACTATCACTTGCCAAAGCCTTTAGTCTAACTAACCCCATAAACAAAAAACAGACGCACACACCAGATGGAGCTTTTCCTAAATTTTTTTGTTTTTTGTTTTTTACATTTATTTCACATATCCATCTGCTAAAGAACCCTCAGAACGCGCTTGAGCAGGGGAGGCAATACCCCCCCCACCTTTTGCAGCCAGTTTAGTCACGCAGCTGCAGCCACAGCAGGATTTCATGATGGATTAGCCAGATTTCCACCACTAAACACGGTTGCTGCAAAACCCAAGTTCTCCAAATGCAGAGAACGGGTGTCTTTGTCCGCATATCCCCAATTTGACAGTGCATCCTCATGCATGAACAGGCGCACACGCACACACACGCAGGTGCTCTAAAAGGATGGAGATGAAGACGGCAACTTAAAGAGCTTATATGCAAAGCCAAAATAAGTCCAGGACCAAAACTGTCAGTATTTAGGGGGAGCTGCGGCGGCATTTCCCTGAGAATTTTAAAGAAGCCGCAAAAGCCAATGTGACACCTGATGGATACATGCAGGTGTCTGTGTGTGTGTATGTGTGTGTGTGTATGAGTCGTCGGTGTTTGTGTGCGCCTCCCCGAATTCGATCCTTCCTCGAAAAATGGGAGTGGTGATACTTTGCATTTTTCTTTTTCCCCAGCAAATTTCCTCCTCGGAGCTCATGCATTTTTCATGCTCGGAGCACGTTTACGAGCAAGAGAAAAAGAAAGAAAGAAGGGGAACAACTGTGACTTGGTGTGTGTGTGTGTGTGTGTGTGTGTGTGTGTAAGAGAGAGACAGCTCTGAATCCACACGGGGGAGGTGGGAACAGAAGGAGCGGTGGCCACAGAAAGGAGGTGCGAGCTGATGGCTAACAGACGAGGAGAAAAGGGAGGCCGGCAGGAAATGAAAAAAAGGAGAACAAAAACAGCCTCAGCATGTGTTAAAAAAAAGAAGAAGCTCAAAACCATGTGCGCAAACTAAAACTGGGTGGGGGTGATGGACCTGATAAGTTCACACTGCAACATCGGCAGAATTTAGGGGTAAAAGAGAGAGAAAAAAGGGCCATTATGCAGGAATCCAATTTGAGAAGGAGCAGAAAAAGGACAGGAAGTGAATGATTTACAGGATGTCAGCAGGAGCGCTGTGCGAGCGCTGCGCTGCTCCTGCTGGGCCGCCTGCGAACAATGTGCGACCCTCTGCGACAATTGTTTCGTGCCTTGGCTTGACCCCGGCGGCTCCTCCCAAAACGGGTGGAAAAGGAAAAAATCCTGCAATCGTGCAAAAGCGCCATCATCTATTAGCCCCCAGGCTCCGCTCGGTCAACGGGTTTTGACAGTTGCGCGTCGATCGCTGCCATTCTGACGGGTTAATTGGGAAGTTGCCGTGCAGCGTTCAACTCGCTACAGATATTTAAAGGACCCGCAGCACCAAGAAAGCACTATTCTGTTTCCCCCCCGGACAACTATTTCGTCCCACAATTCCAAAGAACAAACATAAACCTTCCACGTGCCAATGTTCAATAAACAAGCGCCTTTGCGATTTCTTTTATAGTCGGATGTGGCCTAATTGTATCCACATATGTGTAATTCGCCTGAACAAGCGGTACAAGCCGCTGCAGCAGCTTAACATTTCATCCTTTTATCATCACTTCGTAAAGGGGCGCACACAAAAATAACCCTACAACCTCCCCACACCCCACCCCCGGGCGACACAGCTTGGACTCATATATAGAGCTGTGTATGCGGTTGTGGTCGTGAGTGTAAGACACTCCATACATCTTTCTTCATGTGGTTCATCGTGTGCGTTTACACGGATGTCACTCCCTCCCTGTGAGTGTGTGTGTGTGTGTGTGTGTGTGTGTGTGAGAGAGAGACAGAGAGAGAGCGCAAGTGCTGAGCGTTCCGAAGCTCCGGCCTCCCTGTCGGGAGTCGTAAATAGCCGCGTACGCATGTGTGCGAGATCTTTTTTCTGAGTGTGTGTGTGTCCTTGTGTGCGTCTCTGTGTGTGTTTGCGTTTCCCGTGCGCTGCCTCACATCTGGCTGACAGACGGCGCTAACGCTGCTCTCTGCGGGGGCCAACATTCCTCTGAAGCGGACCCAGTTCGGCGCTAACGCTAACCCTGGATGCTAACGGATCTCGTAACCCCTTTTTTTTTTAACAAGAAGAAAACAATGACAGGCGTTCCGCGGCCTTCACCTTTGTTCGTTTCGGAGTCGGTGGGGCCTCTAATGGTTCTCATGCATATCTAATGCGACACCTTCCTCAAGGTCCATTCTCTCCTTTACGTTGCTCCGGTTCGTAAAAAAAAAAGGCAAAACTGAGGCGGGCAAACAATTCAATTCGGCGCCCGCCCGGCCGCAGATTATCATATAGATCGCTATAGAGTTCTTGCTCGTCCTACCTGGAAGGTCACAGCCCAGAATCTCCACTCTCATGCCAATCCCCGCCGGAGACCAGCGCTCCGGGTAGATCCGGACGTACTGGGCCACCGTCTCCTCGAAGTGGCGCAGCTCCGGGGTGTCGTAGTGGGTGTTTCCTTCGAAAACCTGCGCAAAGAAAGAATTTTTTTGTTCAGCGACGTCCTCAGGCGCGAACAACAACAGCAACAACAACAACATTCCACCCAACCCACCCACCTTCGGCAAGCTGGTCTTGCTGTCCATGATGAAGTTCCAGTCCTTGGCGTTGACGCTGTGGGCCACCTTGTACTTCCTGACGAAGGCCCGGTTGTTGTCGGCGGTGGCGCCGCCGGCCGCGTCCCCGCCGCGGGCGCCCTGGGTGATCACCCCGCGCACCGTCTTGGCCACGCCCAGGTCCACCTGTGGCCCGAGCACAACAGTTACCGCCTTGTTTTAACCCGACTTGGCACGCATAAAAACCCCAACCCCCTCCCAAAAACAAACACATCGCAGGTAACGGCGTTTACAGTCGTGCCTTGCGGGAGCCCGGCTTTTGATCTCCTGTGCTAAAACATATGCTGCTGGTAATTGAGTGATTAACAGATTCTGGAAGAGGCGTCTTTAACATTCAGGGAAGGTATAATACCGTAAAAAAAGTTTAAGGTCACGGGGCTGCCAATAAATGGTCTTACAAATGGGACCTACGATTGATTTTTTTTCCCCGGCCCATTTAGCACTCGTCGATTTATCGACTGCGACATTTTCCCACTGCAGGTAAACACTCGCGCTCTTGCGGTTGGTTCATCTGTGGAGCGTCACATTTAAAAAGTGGAAAACCGTGACGTGAAACCGAGAGTTTTCCAGTGTCCAGAAGATATGGGAACCCAAACAGCGAGAGAAAAATGTAACAACCATTCAACATCAAAATGCAGATTTATCGCAAAATGCTTTGTACCTCCATCCTCATCAGAGTGGGGTCTCGCCGGACGAGAATTTACGAATTACAGCTTATGCGCTTTGCACCATTCAATGGAAACATCTGCAAATCGCAATTGTACTTTTTTGAAATGTTAGAAATATCGCTTTTATTTTGCAAACAACTGTCACGGAAACGCAGGTATTAACACTGTTGCCTTTTATAATTTTGTGGATGAAGGAACGACCCCAGGCAGAGACACCAAATGGCTGAACTTCCCCCCCGATAAGAACCCTCCTCCTTGCCTGCAGCCACTCCTCGCCGGCTATCGGCTGAGTCGGTCCAGGGAACCAGCCGGAGCGGCTGGCCACCAGGCGGGCCGTGCCGGGGCTCCACACCACGTCCCTGCTGGAGGAGGCCGAGATCTGGGCGTCGGGCAGCAGGCCGGACATCATCCCCTGCAGCTCGGAACACTGGGCGTCTGGGGCGTGAAGGGGGTGAGAGTGTACGTGAGTAACTCGACCTTTGGAGTCACTGTTCAGCATGTTTTCAGTACAGAGGAAAATAGAAATGTAGAAAATAACATTGGCTGTTATTAAATATGTTACGGTTGAATGATGGCTCACTGGTAAGAACTATAACTGATTACAGTTTGGTTGTGCTGCAGTTTAAAATATAAAAATACTACAGACCTCTGACCAGTCCAGTCCAGATTATTCAAACTTTTTCCTTTTTTGCAAATTTATCAGCAAATGTTTTGTTTCGTTCATGGCAAAAAACTTTCAGAACCTGTACTTTCTTACTTTTACTTGAGTAAAGGAGTTGAATCAGTACTTTTACCAGAGTATGTTTTTTGACACAAGTACCCGTACTTTTACTTAAGTACAGAATGTCAATACTGTTTGCCACCTCTGGCGATTAGAGCGCAATAAGCGAGACAAAGGTGATGCAGAGTTTTGACGCGCTTCCCTGCTTTGTACTCAGATTGATTCTGCCCCTGCCGTCTTTATATTCTCCTCAGGCGGAAGTACATCGACCGAGCCGGCGGCGGTGACGGCAGGATGAAACTCAATCGGGCGCCGACGAGTGAGCGGCATTGAAAGCGACTCTGAGGATTTAGAGTCTGTTGAAGGCGGCGGCGGCGGCGAGGGGGAGCAGGAAGTGGCAGGCAGCAGCGGTCCGGAGGAGGTGGGGGCTGGGTTGTCGGGGGGGTTACGCGGGAGACGTTAGCAGTGCTGACGGTTTAAGAGGAGCGGCGGATCAAACTTTCATGCTGTTATGTCACGGCGGCGAGGAAGCGGTGGCGAGGGGGATGTGAATAATAGATCGAGAGAAGCATCAGGAAGCGCCTGTGTACGATTCAAAGCGCGCTTTTTGAGGTCAGGAGCTATATTAAGAAAAAAGAAAAAAAAAAGAAGGAAAAACGCTGCTGCGAGTCTGTGTGTGTGTGCGTGTGTACCTGTGGTGTAAGAGATAATAGCTACTTCAATAGCGGCTGTCGAGGCCGAGGAGAATCACTGTTCCCGACGTAAGAGCCGAGGACGGCGACGGCGGGGTGGCGGCGGGGGCAATGAATGATTGAGCCGCCGATGTGCTGAAGCTAACGGGGGGACACGTCGGGGAGGGTTGTCTGAAACGGCGAGGAGGAGGAAGCGCTGGGGGAGGAGGAGGAGGGCGGCGGAGGGGGACTAGAGAGAGGGATACGACACTGGAAGGAAGAGGAGAGTAAAAGTTTCCTGCAATTATCCAGGGGCTTCCTATGTTTAACAGATAGCCGTGTGTGTGTGTCTGTGTGTGTGTGGATAGGTGATATTATGATATTATTGTCTTGACGTTGAGGTAGAAGGGTTGAGTTGGTGCAACTGGACGTTTCGCCTCTCATCCAAAAGGCTTCTTCAGTTCTAAAAAAAGGTGTCGGAGAGTTCCAGGTATTTAACCACCAGGAGATGTGGGTGGGGCTAAGGCTGACGGTACATACTATTAGCAAGTTGTTGATTTTTCAACAAAAGCTGTTGATTATCAATGAGGTGTTGATCCTGCTAATAGAGTGAGCCTCACGATAGTCGTTATTCTGACGACTCACTTAATGTGCCTCCTACTTCTGACCTGCCATCATGTGAGTCGTTCCCTTTCCTCGAGGATTTTGGATGAGAGGTAAACGTCTTCAAGATCACAAGAACAAGTCCAGTTGCCCCAACTCAACCCTTCTACCTTAAGATGACCTGGATGACTGCGAACCTTCACAGACTTTACTGACGTTAAAATTAGCCACCGGGGAGGAGCCTTCGGCAAGCCATGTGGGGCGTTCCGTTCGGATCCCCAAATTACCACAAAGGGTCTGAGACTCAGGGCCTGATTATGAGTCTGCTTTGCGCTATGCTAGCAAGTGTCAATTTGTCGAGTTAGCGCGGCGACAAACACAATGTTTAAGGTCGAGTAAAAACACGAATTGGGCCAAATTGAGTGCGTGATCGTAGGGCCCGACTCGAGACGATGGGATGGAGGCAGGAAAGCCGGGTAGTCGTCGCCCCCTGCTGGTGATGAGGCTAACACCCACGACTACGAGAAATATTTGCGTTTCTGCGAGGCCACTATGACCGGTACCTGTAATTTGGCATCCGTACAGTTCGAAGCGCAGGGCGATGCCGTTCTTCCAGCTCTGGGGCCGGATCCGCACAAAGCGGGCCAGGACGAGCTGCGGGACGCGGTTCAGTACCACCTCGGTGGGGTCGGTGTTGGCGTGGAAAATCTGTAGGCAGAGGAAGAGGAGAAGAAAAAGAAAGAGTGGTTACATTCCAGAGTGGCGTTGGAGCGTCTGTGTCTTATCTCTCTTTCACACACACACACACACACACAGACACACACACACACACACACACACACACACACACACACACACACACACAGGAACAGTGGCAGCCCGGACAAGGCAGAGACAACCCAAACATGGATCCGATGTCACCGCCCCAGCTGTCCAAGTGTTTTGGGGTCAGAAGGTCGACGCCGAGAGGCTGGGAAACTGAGCGATAGATGAGTGTCTCTGTCTCTGTCTCTCTCTCTCTCTCTCGCTCTCTCTCTCTCTTTACTTTGCCGCCTAACTACTGCACACCTCAACGCTGGTGGCCTCGGGACGCCGCAGGAGACGTGACCTGACAACAGCCAGCAACGCCATCGGCCTCGTCCCGGCGCAGGAAGCCCAGCCCGGCGGGTTGGCAGGACGTGAGGGGAAATCCACTTCCTCAGACGCCCCTTTTCCTTCCGCTCGGTGTGAGCGGGGAGGCGGGGATCAGAGGGCAGATGGGAGCACGGTGGTCGGACGGTCTCAGATGGTCGGTGTGTGGGGGCGACGGACGGACGGGGGGGCTTCTTGCCGCGCTTTTTGTGGCTAACCGCAAAAAAAGAAACGCAAAACAAAACAAAAAACGCCCCCTTTGCAATTACTCCTCCGCCAAACGTTCCCAACGCTCTCTTGGCAGAATTCCTGGCCACGCCCCCCTCCCAGTCTCCTTTTATTTCCATCCCCCGTTCATTCCTCTGAAACCAACCCCCTGTTTGATATCTCGCCCCCTCCTTCCCTCGCTGTCGCCACCGCCCTCTGGTCTGCTACACAAATGCACGCACACCAGCGCAAGGAAGCGAGCGTCTTTCATCTGGGGGAGGAGGCGGTTGTCAGTCACCTCGATGGGCCGGCGGTCCGACTGGCAGGGAAGCGGCAACGGCGGCAAATTCAAGAACAAAGATGCCTTGGCAAAAAGAAAGATCCGTACATGATTTCTCTTTTAATCCGAGGCGAGGACGATCAAGGCGTCGATTTAGCGATTTGATTCCCCTGCGATTTGGCAGAGACGGGATTTTTTTCCCTCCAATTACAAAATTTGGAGAATATAACGTTCTGCCAGATTGGCACAAAGTGACCTTTGCAGAGTAAAAAGCGGCTGTCTGGCGTGAGCAGCCTTCCAAAAATATGCTAATTACGCGATATTCCCAGAGAATCCCGGTGGGGATTGGGAGTTGGAGCGGGAGCGGGGGTATGACTTTAACATCAGACTGGAGGACGATTTGATTTGGGTGGGGGCGCGGGCTGATTTAATCAAGTGGAGCTGACACCAAGCGGACGGATGGAGCTGAAATCAGGCCAAACGGTGCAACAACCGTTGCGTAAACACTTGGCCTCCGCTTGGTCTTCCTAGCGCTTTTCATTCAGGACATCGGAGAAGGAGCGAAGATGGTGAGGAGGAGGAGGAGGAGGAGGAGGAGCACTGGGGGTCGGGGGTGCATAAAACAGCGGTGGGGTGTGACAAGGATAGTGGAAACCAGATGAGGCGAGGGCGTGGGAGACGGCAGGGAGAATGTATGAAGGGAGCAGCGGCGGTTGAGAACGGCAGGAACAACGGAAGGATTCATCGCTCCAAACAGGAAGTGCCTCGTGAGGCAGCAGCGGCCAAATTGACAGGAGGCGATCTGATCTGATCGTGGCCATTTGGGGAGGAACATCTCCAACTAAGTGAAAGTGACAAGATGGGGCCTGAAAAAAAGAAATTCTGGGGAAGTAAGTGGCTTGTTATGATGGGGAGGCCATTAGCCGCTTGCAATTTATTTTTTAATAAGAGAAAAATGTCGAAGCTCCGGAGGCCACAACAATCAGAGCGGGAGCAGGAGAGAAGAGCGGAAAGGTCGGGGAAGTCTACTTCCTCTCATCCCCTTTTTGTCGGGGCACCTGAAAGCTTGACCCCTGAACCCCCCCCCCTTACACTTACGAGGTTCAAAGGTTAACGACCCCGGGAAGCAGATGGTCGGCCATTGAACCGGTTTTACTCTCAAGCGACTGGGAGTTGCCCGGCGTTGTTGGCGATTTGTGAAAAAAACAAAACAAAAAACAAACCCCCATGGTCCCTAATCTGCCCGACGACAGGGCGCTGCCCCCACCGGCCCCCCACCCCCCTTCTCCCACACACACACACACACACACACACACACGTGACCCCTGAATTATTCACGCTTCCGTGTTGTTGTGTCTCCCGGCGAAGAGGAGGAGGAGGAGGAGCTCATGAAATGGTAACGAAGACCTGCCTTCGTTTACACGTGTACGGCGGCCGCACTGCGACGGCCCGAAGGTGTGGGGGTCGTGGGGGAGGACTGACGGCGAGGGGGCGGGGGGGTTTGACCAGGCCCTTAGGTGGACATTGGCGGGACGCCGTTGGGTGTTTAACTATTGACGATCTCGCCTGGGAAGGAGGTCAGTGCGAGGAGGAGGAGGAGGAGGGGGAAGAGGAGGAGGAGGAGGAGAAAAACACCAACTTTCCAAGAGGGGTTTCTTTCTCTGGCTGGGTGTGTTGATTGATGGAAAATGATCTCGGGTTTGATTCATTCTCCTCCGCTCGGTTCTTTTTTTGGCCCAACACGCCCGTTTTTTCCTCTTTTTTTTTTTTTACGCCCCTCCGCCAGTGTTTCGCCTCAAAGTTGACGGCGCCGCTGGGACTTTATCCTCCTTCCCTCTCACCCTCCCTCCATTACACTTGTCATCCGCTCTGCTTCGCCCCTCTGTCCATCTTATTTTTCTTCCTGGCCGCTAACTGCAACTCCCCCGCTCGCTCTCCTGGCGACTCTCCCTCAAATGTCAGGAAATGGTTCCAGCTGGCCGGCCGACCCCCCCCCCCCCCACGAAAAGACCAGTTTAGCTGACGACCGTCCTTCCACCTCGCCTTTTTTGGCCGCGCGAGTGTTACCAGATGTGTTTGTTTGCGCTGCTGTTTACCTCAGCGAGAAACACGCGCGCGACTCGTGCTTGCATTATGCATCGAGGCCGAGCACGGAATGAGCGGAGAAAACACACACACAAAGAGGGACGGCGTGACGACGGAGGAATCGGGGCTGAAACGCCGCTTGTGCTTTTTTTTCTAGTTTCAGATTTTTGGTATTTTTTCACGAGTTTCTTTTCTGTGCAGGGGGACAGATTTAGCACATCTCGGTGCACGCTGCACCGCTGGAGCTTCGCACCGGAAAATTTGTGGGTTTTTTTCCCTGTAGTTTGTGTTGCAGAATGAGGGCAACGTTTTTGTCGATTTCTTCTTTTTGGGATAAAGTTCTTTTCCTTTTTCAAACGCAGCTGTATGTTGAAAAAACACACACAACAAACAGCGGGTTTTGATTAAAAATCCAGATCAGAATGATCGGGTCCCGCGGTCGCTTTGCGATCAAAACTAGGCGTGCAGGGCCAACGGACACTGTGGCACTAACTCAGCCCTCCTGCTAGGTGGTGTGACCGCGGCGACTGCGATCTTTCTCCTCGACTTCACGACACAAAAGAAGACGCCTCTCTCCGAGCTCCTTCCCTCGCGGCCTCCCATTCCCATCGAAATAATCTTTAGCGTGCGTTAAATCCTTTTGCTCGTCGCAAACGCGGCAAAACGAGGACACAAATCCCGGGCCAGGGAAACAAAGGCGGTCGCGCAAGAAGTGCCGAGTCAGTCCTTTTGTGTTTTATTTCGCGGGGCCGCTCGTATCTTAGGTGCGCAGGCGGCTCCGCAAAAAGCGCGCATCTATCGCGCGACGCTGCGGCCGCCGCATTAGCTCCCGGCTCGCCGCTAAATGACAATTAGAGGAGTTAAATCCCCCCCGTCATTACAGGAACCTCCTGGTGAGAGCTGAGCTCCGACCACTTAAGGGCTCTTTGGGAATCGTGCGGCGGCAACGGCGGAGGCGGCTCAGGAGTTTGCGAGGCGAGACTGAGGGATTAGCGGGCGAAGAAAGTTCCCCGGCAGCTGGTGGCGAAGGCCTGAGAGGAACCCGAGTGGTTGCCAGCTCAACAAAAATCCTTTTTCAAAAACCGATCTGGTTGAACTTGAAGCGGAGATCAGGGTGCAGCGATTTGTCACATCCAATCTGTGGGTTGCACCGAAAGAGAAGAAAATACGACGGGAACCTGAGCGTCTTTTCAGTTATGCGGGAAAGATGGAATGCTCAATAAATCTGAAAGCGACCGTACCAAACAAGCGGCAGGAAGGGACCCTGATCTTCAGGCTTCAGCCTGGGCAACGTTTCCAAAAAGAAAACGAAAACGAGACAAAACTACCCCTTCACGTCTCTCGTCATAAACTGCAGTGCTTTTTAGCTTTCAAAACGACATCGAACACGGATTCCGCTGACTTCTATTGATCCTCCAGCAGGATGCTGTGCATCCCGGAGGCTAAAAAAAAACACCCAGCATTTTCACAGCAGCCGATTGTAGTACAAGCGTCTGCCACATGCACGTCGATGCGTCCGTCTGAGCTCGTGTCTGAAAGCGTTTTTTTTTTTTTTTTTTTCCCAGACAGTGGTAGAGGACTCAGATTACAGCAGCCGGGGCCGCATCAAGCCCTTGTCCGCCGACGTTCATCTCCAGACGGTGGGGATCAGCTGGGCTGGGGGTGGGGTGGGGGTTGGTGGTTAAAGCGGGGGTCTGTGGATTTGTCTGGGCGGGTTGGGGTGTGTGTGCGTGTGTGTGTGTGTGCATCTGCCAGATGCAGGTTGGGGCCGTAAATTGCACAGATGTTGACTTTATTTTTTTTTTTATTTCTAAACCACGTTCCACTCAATAATCCCCACATCAAACACCCCGCCGTTCCCACCCAAACCAATCACCGGCTGGCAACCGATGGGTGGGGAAGGGGTTACATCCCAGTCCATCCCAGTCCATCCCACTTTACTGTGTAGGTGGATTAACAACAGCCCAACGCTATCCCCCCACCTTCCCTCAGCTCTTACATGCCAGAAATCCATGTTGACCTCAACCCAGTTATGAGTTTATTTCCACCAGACGGAGGATTACCACACACTGACGACAGCCAGCAGAACCAGCGCTCGGCCGAAAGGTCCCGGGTACGAACCAGTGGCGCGCGCAAACAAACAACGGCTGGTGGTTCAGGCAAAGCCTGGTGGAATGATTCCAACATCAGACGGGGGAGGGGAGCGTTTCCACCTCCGCCTGGTAAAGAGCCCTGCCTCGTTGTTGAGGTAAAGCTTCCAAGGCGATTGGGTGAACCAGGAATAATAAAACTGGTGATAAATAAACTTCGGACTAATAACTGACAAACTAGAAATCAATAAAACAAAATAAAACAATAAAACAACAACGACAGCGGCAACTCACAACTTGTAGCTTCTCCTTCTTAGCTTTGTCATTTTCTCAGACCTCTCTTGTAAGCCCCGCCTCTTCACCCACACAGGAAGCTGAGGAGTGATTGCGCGCGTGGCCAATTAGAAGAGATTAAAAGGACGCAGGATGGGAGAGATGGATGAGCGTGATTCCGGGGTTGAAATCGGAGCGATTTACCTGACAGGGAAGGTTGTCGCTCTTGGGAAATGATTTCGCAGTGGGTCTCTCACACACACTCACACACACCTGGTAGAGTTTCACAAGCGCAGCTGTGTGATGAAAGCGATTATGAGCAGCGAGCCGAGATAACGGACCACAGAGGACTCCATTGTTCTTGTTTATCAGCCCCCCTGCCCCTCTCCACCCACCCTCCACCTCTATCTCTTCCTTCCTCTCATCACCCACTTCCCCACCTCATGACTGCATGACTCAGGTTCAGGAACACTGGCAGCAAGGCAGGAATGCGCGCAGTTCACCCGACACTGGCTGTCTTGTTGGCGAGAAAAGCAAACATTTTGTTGGACTCAACACGTACGCCGACAACACTCAGCTGTCGGCGGCTCGCGGGACGATCCTCGGCACCTACCTTGTGGTTCTTGCCGTGCCGGTACACCATCCAGTCCTCGCCGTTGGTGCTGACCTCCAGCTTGAAGTTGGTGACGTAGTAAGATTTCTGCGTCTCCTTGGAGACGGCGCCCTGTGTGGCGATGCCCGTCAGGACTTTGAGGAACTGGAGGTCGACCTGCGCAGAGAACAGTGGTCACGTACCCTCCAGACGCAAAGCTAGCATGCCATGAGTCCCGTTTTTTTTTTTTTAAAAGTACTTTGGTACAAATTGGGGAATCAAACTCAAGGCCTTTCTAGTCCGATGCACAACTCTGAGCTGGAATTAGAAAAGGATGGTTACGAGTGGTGGGGATGGAGTTGTAGGCGTCGATGCCTGCTTAAGATTAATGGTGGTCAGGTTCTGATGTAGATAACAGAGACGGAGCAGCTGCTGCCTCGATCTGTCACCCAGACAGCAGGGGGACGGACACCGACTGGGGCCTACTGCTGATGGAGCTTAGGTGCACGGTGTGTGTGCGTGTATGTGTGTGTGAGGTAAGACTGCCGGTAAAAGATCAATGGCGCGCTGTTCGGATGCATTCCTGAAGAGCACCTTCATCAATCAAGCCGGTCCTCTCAAGTACCCAGGCACGTGTTGTCTGTTGTGTGCGTGCGCGCGTCTGTGTGCGTGTGTGTGCGCTCAACACAGGAAAGATTGAGCTCGCAGAAGCACTTCCTTATCATCGCCTTGCAGTTCCTGCCTCCTGCCTGCCTGTGTGTCCTGCTGCAACGCTGCCGCAACATTAATAAAGCGCCTCCGAGTCCACGAAGAGTCGAAGCAATTCCGCGTTCATATTTCTTCCGAGAGATGCAGATGATCGGTTTGGCAGCTTTGCAGGAAAACAAAAACAAAGAAAAAAATTTCCCGCAATATTAAAAGGAGCCGGCCGGGCCGCAATAAAAAGTCTGGCCAACCTGGATGTACTCCTTGTTGCTGTCCTCCGAGGGCGTCCAGGCGTTGTCCTCGTTGTTGAGGCGGGCCTGTCGAGGCAGCCAGCGGCCGTCGTAGAAGGACGAGGAGGCGCTGATCTGGTCGTCGCTGATCTTCCCCGACTCCATGCCCAGCGGGATGCTGCAGCGGAGCGCTGGGAAAACGAAGCGGGAAATTTCACGTTGTGACGACAATTGGAAAGAAGCTGGAAGAAGCGGCAAAGTGTGGCAATGTCAAGAGGAGCGAAAGACGGAAGAAGGGATGGAGATGAGCAGGAAGGGAAAGAGGGAAGACATACCACAGACAGAGAGACGGACAGACGGTAAGAGAGAAAACAACATCAATGTTTTCGGCCACTCACGGTCGCTGACTTCCTTGCGCGTCATGTTGTAGCGGGCCGAGAAGCCGTCCTTGGCCACTGCCATGTCCGTGTGGAAGGAGAGGGACAGCAGGCCCGAGGATGACTGGATCTCCGGCGGGATCTTGGCGCCGCAGTAGCGGCCGATGAGTGGAGCCACTGCGGAGGCATAAATCAAACTGATTTAATCGCTTTTGTTTTATTTTATTTTTTTTTGCCGTGCCTTCTTCCCCCGTTGCCGTTTGTAAGTAGTTCCATTTTTTAAGCGCTTTTCACGGTGACACTGCAATAAAAAACAGCAACAACGGTACGCTTGTGCTTTTATTCTTTTAAGGTCTCATTTTCGACCCATTTTTAGATCGTTATTTGTCTGCGAAGCGTCGTGATGATTAATCACCTCAAAAAAAGACGTAGAACTCCAAAAAACAGCATATTCACCCCCGTGTTTTACAGCCTCCTGCAAGCATCGTTACTTTGCTTCAACTTACAGAAGGGGGTGGGGTGATGGGTGTTGCCAAAAATCTTGCAGAGGTGTTGCTGTACTGTAACAAGAGGTTGCTTCCTCTTGTGACATCACAAGGGACACATAATGAGATGGACTTTTCTCATTGGCTGAATGGAGACATAGATTGTTGTCATGTGCTGAAGCACATCCAGAAAGAAAAAATTCCAGCCAATAACAAAAGAGTATATATTGAATGAAAGGGGTCCAAATTTTTAACTCCCCCCAACCCAAGTTTTTCTCTGTGCCAATGTCTTGTTTCCAAGAAGATTTTTCTTTCTGAGAGGTTCCAAGTGTTCATCTTGGCATCTATATTGGTGCCCCTGGTGGAACAATGTCCTCCTTGCAGTGGGCCCACGCAATCAAGTTTAGCTCCCGTTGTGGTTGGACGGTTCTCTGTCCCTGCAGCCAACTAGTCTGGCAAACTTCTGAGGGGGGGGGGCACCAGTAACTCCCAGCGACTAGCCGCGCCGCTCCAGTAAGTGTTGCCTAATGAGTCGCAGCACGCCGCCGCACTCCCCGCCATCCCCCCACATAAGACCCCTTTCACTCCCTCTGTTCCTTCCCCGTCCATCCCTCCATCTGCTGTGTGAGTGGCGGCCAGCAGGCCCAGCAGGGGGATTCTGGAATCCCTGCCTGAGCGCAAGCTGCACTGGGATCAGCCGCCGATAGACAGACAGACAGACAGACACAATCCACCAGTTTGGATCGCGCCAGTCCCGGGAGTCTCTCCCCCCTCTTCGCTAAACGCCAAATTCTTCACCTCCCTCCACCCCTCCCGCCGTCCGCCTCGTCTCGTCTCCCAGCAGCCCCGGGGACTCGCTCGCCTGAACTGGGTTACGCTTTTAATTTCCTCCTAATTCTCAACTTTTAAATGGTATAAATTGTTTTCAGCTATCAAAGCTCCCCAAATTCTGCCGCTATAATTGGAATTTTTAAATCCGCTTGGATCCCCCCTTCTTCTTTTTCTTTTTTTTTTTAAAGAGACTGAAAATAGAATAATTAGAGCAAATCCTCAACGCTGAGCTTTATATTACGAAAAAAAAACAAAAACGGTGGAAGTATGAGGGAGATTCGCGCAGCGAATCGCCCAACGTTGCTGCTGCTGCTGCTGCTGCTGCTGCCTAGATTTCGTTGGCACTTAGCCGGCTAACATCGCCCTGCAGCTGCTATCAAAGCCTCCGATAATATCCTGGAAATGCTTTCCTCAACGCGGCTGAAAGGGCTCGGCACCTCTGATTGGTCCGGTGGAGAGATACCCATCGTCGGAGGAAGGAAGCGCTCGGCGATAAGGAGGGAAGGACGGGCGAGGAGGCGAGGGACCATGGGAGAAAGAGCGCCAAGGGTGTTACGGCGTTTTGCGGCTGCCCTGTGCCAAATGCCGTTTCCTCCACGCGGCGCTAAAGGAATGCCGACATCAAAGAGGTGCCTGCTAGGGAAATGTCAGGAGTTGCGTGCAATTGCGCGTGGGAGCCCCACAGGCGCGTGGGAGTTCGGAAAAGTGCTTTTAAGACCCTGTGTGCAAGTGATCCAAGAGGGAAGGAAAAATTTAAACCAATTCAAAGGATCCCCAGCGGACGCCCAACAGATCGCCCAGCGGATCGCCCAACAGATCGCCCAACAGATCGCCCAACGGATCACCCATCGGATCGCCCAACGTGGCGACAGTGCTCACCTTGCGGCAGGCCATCCCACACGTCCAGCCAGTCGTACTTGCAGTCGCCCTCCCCCACCAGCAGGGGGTCGTTCTCCAGGTCGAAGGTTAGGAAGCGCAGGGTGATGTCCATGTGCGGCGGGGCGATGATCATGTAGGAGCACTCCAGGTTGTGGGGGTATTTGTCCGGGAAGCCTGGCGACTCGATCATTCCCGATGAGCTGGAGAAGTTGCGGAAGCAGAACTCGGATCCTGCAAGGAAATGAAAAAGAAAAAAAAAGTCAGACGATAAAAGGATGCCGGGGAAGTAAACAAGCCATCGGTCATATTAGCAGAAAATGCAGGCGTGAGCAATCGATCACGCGCCGGTATCTCATCTGACTTGCAAGAGGGTGTTTTTTTTCCCAGGGAGTCGTTCATCACCGCGGAAGCCGTCTGAGTGTACAGTAGCCAGAGTCGGGATACGCACAGTTTTGTCGATTAGCAGCGCGACTGGGCGTGTCTAATGCCACAACCAGAGGCATCAACGTTTCTCCTCGCTAGCTTCGCCTCTTCGTTCAAGGACAATAAAAAAAAATATGACAACTACGCCGGGTGGGTAATACTTTTTTGGAAAAGTAGTGCCATTATCTCCGACTGCCTCGCGGTTTGGCCTCCGTGGACTCGGCCGCGGTGTATATTATGCGGTTATATAACGCGGCGTTGTCCTCTGATGCCCACTTAGGCGGCGATGAAAGGGGGTAGCAGACTGACCCTCCCTTGCTCCATTATGCATTCAAAGCAAATATTCTAAAACACTCTTGAGCACCCCTCAGACACACACACACACACACACCCACACACACACGCGCAGCACAAACGTTGTGTAATGGGTCTAAGTGGGCCCTTTGCGCCGGCTCCCTCATTAGCCATGCAGATTTATGCGCCCTGGGCGGCTCACCTTGAGCGGCAGCAGCTGTGCGGCTCAGATCATCTACCCATCAGCCACCGCTCGGCAGGGCCCCGCCGGTACGACTGAGTCACGGCCGAGTGTTTATGGTTCTGGCACATCAATGAGTTTCCCCGCGCTGCCATTCACAAACCCCGTCCGTCCATCCGTCCATATGAGCGTCCGTCCGGCTTAAAAACATTTTTATCATCTACAAGGTTTAGCCGCCTCTCTATTTCTGCGACTGCCAAGAGGCGGGCGGTCGTCCGCCGTGCAATAACGTTGCTAAGAGACGGCGAGATTTGCATCAGAAAATACGGTGGCGCCGGTGACCTTTTCAAATCGGTGGCGCTCCAATCTCTGACCCCGCCCACCCCATCGGCTGTTTGCAAATGCGCCTTGCGGCCACATTAAAAACTATCGTACAAATGTGCCAATTTTGATCTCAATTTTTATGTGACGGCTGAGGTCTTTCTTTGACAGGGTGCCCACTCATTTTCACTGACAAAATATCAAAACTTTTCCATGACTTTTAAGTGACCTTGCATGAAATTTACATGACCTTACCGCAACCTACAAAACACAGTATTTGGGTTGGTCTAAAATAAAAGCATTGGAGTTGGAGACTCAAGCCTACTTTGGGGTTGAACAACAAACAAATTCCGCTAGTCTGTAAAGGCGCATGATCAAATTTCCCCACTTTTCCAAAACTTGCAAGCGATTTCACAAAAATTCCACCACTTTCCCACGTTTTCCATGACGGCGGGAAAACCCTGCTGGATCTCCGATGATGGGTGGAAACTGGTTATCTGCTAGCGAGCTTCCTCGCTCATGAGGAGCAAAACCAGCACATTTTCTAAATCAGGCAGCAACATTACGATGCGGTTCCGCGCTTGTGATAAATTGCCACTTTTACCGAGGAACATTTCCGGGCGCTACATTCTTCCATCGTAAAAAAAACATGCTTGTAAACGCGGTCATATGAGCGCCGCGAGAAAATGGATCTGCTGTTGCGTTGCCCCCCCCCCCCACCCCACCCATCCAACATTGAAGCGCTCCAGAGAAGCAGATTGCAGTGGAGGGGGTTGAAGAGGCCCGTGGGAGGCGGCACTGCGCCGTGTCAGGGAGCTGCCGACTCGCTTTGATAAGCTCGTATATACATATACACATATATAAATATATATTCATAAAGACGCAGACGCTCTCGCAGCGCATTCCTCGCGCCGCATTCCTCAGAGGCACCGGCCCTGATTATCAGGCGAGCCCAGTAAAAGCGTCGGGGTCAGGCAGGTTGCTCGGTTCCCTCCCTTGTCTACACTTAGTTAATGGCGGTGAGCCGACCCCAATCAGCGTCGGAGGGGAGAGGCAGAGGGGAAAAAAAGCAGAAGAGGAGGAAAATAAAGTGTTTTTCAACGTCTCTCTGTCTCTCTCTCTCTCTCTGCGTCACTCTTTCGCCCACAACCTTTCCTGTTTTCCAGCAGCTTCCCATCTGTCTTGCTTCTCTTTACAGCCTTCCTTCGTTCTATTTTCATACCAATTATCTCGCATTTTCCCGCTCTTTGACACATTGCACATAGCTGTCGGTCCCTCTGTTTTTTTTCCCTTTCCTCCTCAAGCCCGCAAGGATGCGCTGAAAATCTGCAAAAAAAGGAGGAAAAAAAAGAAAGACGGGGGAGGAGGGGGAGAAATCCCCCCCCCCCTCCACCAAATGTTAAAAAGGCAACACTCTGCCTCTTGTGTCGTCTCCCACACACTGCAACATCAAAACACAACCGTGTATCATCTGGCTTCCTGCAAGGAGCTTGCCCGCCTACACACACAGACACACAGACACACACACACACACAAGGCACTGCATGTTGAAATATGATAGTAATTTTCAGGCTAGCAACCACCGCTATCTTTCTACCCACTACACTGACCTCACTTTTCTGTGTTAAACATGTTTTTATGAGTGTGCCTGTGTGGATCTGCGGTAAATGTGTGTGTGTGTGTTGGTAAATGAAAAGCGGCGCTCCAAGTCAAGCTGTACCGCCGCCGATCCATTAGAGCAGGAAGATGGATGCGATTGTGATGCGCTAACAACGCGGTGGAGGAGTGAATGATGCAGTATGCATGAGCCGCGCGGCCTTTGTGCGTTCCAGACTGCGCGCTCCCACTGAGTCACTTCGCTCGCTATGAGTGTAAAGTGCGCTTTTCTGGCTGATTATTTGTGCCACATGTCGACCAGTTGCTGTTATTCACATTTGTTCAATCTGCAATGATTTAGCCACTGGCTGAAAGGATCTATCGAGCTAACTAGCTAGCTAACATACTCCGAGCACCAGAGCATAATGAGGTGTCAATAGCTGTGTTTCCATTACCCCTAGAATTGTGCAAAATCTAAATATTGCAATAAAAAACTGCTAAATTTCGACGCTCTCATGAGGTGGTTTTATATATAGAGATGTATCGCAAAAGTGTCAGGGAAACACTTTTTCGCATTGACACGTCACCGGACGTGGGTCACGTGACCAGTTCACGTCAAGTGAAAATGGCGTGTTACGTTTGGACAGAGGAGGAGACGGAATATTTTTTACAAGTAAAGAGAAAACCATTCTTGACAGCAAAACAAAGGCAAACAAACAAAAGCCAACGTAATTCTCGTAAATCTCGGATGAAATCTTATGCAAATTATGGCTTATGCGCTTCGCACCATTCAACGGAAACTGCAAAATCGCAATTGTACTTTGTTTAAATTTTAGAAATATCGCTTTCATTTTGTAAAAGACTGTAATGGAAACGCAGCTAATGTTTTGTTTCCATGTTACAAACTGATTTTGAATGATTTTCAATGTAGTTTTGCCGTCGTCACTTACGGCACTTCTTGGTCAAGTGCTCCTCTGTTGAGAGAGCAGTGACAGAAGTATTTGATATGGAACACACCCCGACTGTGTAGCTTTGACTGTAGTCCTTTTTATTAAGTCCCTCTCCTCTCTCTCTCTCTGTGAGTGTGTGTGTGTGTGAAGGTGTGTGTGTGCGACTGCTTCACAGTATGTGTCAGTCCCACTGACACACTGGCCTTGTTTCTTATTGGGTCACGGAGCGGCGCTGCCGAGTCCTTCTGGCGGGATGAAGTAGTGTGAGTGGTGGTGTGTGTGTGTGTGTGTGTGTGTGTGTGTGTGTGTGTGTGTGTGTGTGTGTGGGGGGAGGGTGGGGTTGTGGACAGAACACCTCCAATCTGAGCACAGCTTGACTCCGTCTTCAACCAAAAAAAAACAAACCGTCGCCTTCAAAAGAACTCGCGCGTCCCACGTATGCATGAGTGACCCCGCCTCCCCCCCCCCCGCCTAGACCCCCACTTTCTTCGCGTTAGCGCCCATTAGTTCCCAGTCTGTGAGCACGACGAAAACAGGTCGTGTGCAACCGTGCCCCCCACCCATTGTCGCGTCTCCTCGCACGTGCTCATTGGCCAGCCGCCCCCCTGCGAGGGAAGCCGGAGCCTGACGCCCCCTGGAGGGAGGAGGGAGGAGGTTGATGGGTTGCTGGGTAGAAACCGAGTTGACCCCCCCCCCCTCCACCCTCCACCCTCCGGGCTGCTGCGGCTCCACATGTTTGTGTCGGAAAAGGAAAAGAAACCCCGCCCCTTCCTCCTCTGACTCCGGCTCCGCTGACCCCCCCGCGTACGTTCATTCACTCTTCCGACTCTCAGACTCCCGCCTCGTCCTCGCCTCGCCCGTCAACTCCCATGATGCTCTGCTGCCGGGGGTGGGGTTCCGAGCGAAGGCTGAACCCTCCAGGAGAGGGAGGGGGTCGGATGGTGGGGACATTCCCAGCATGCCATTGGCTGTCAGGGCGCCAAGATGCTGATTTGCCATTGTAATAAAGTGCAGCGCTCCGACTGGTTCACTTTTAAACACCGCTCCACCGCCTCCGATTGGTTTATTTATGTGCGACTTTCATTTCCAGTGGCTTAATTACTCGCGTGGCGTTCGGGGGACCCTGGAATCGGGCCGTGTTTTTTTTGTTTTTTCGTTTGAAGTTAGTCGGCGGCAGTGGAGGAAGGGGGGTGCGTTTGTGTGTGTGCGTGTGTGTGTGTGTGTGTGTGTGGGGGGGTTAGTTGTGGAATCCAATCAGGGCGATAGCATCAGAAAAACACAACGGGGGGGGGGTCAATGTTATGACTGGCACTTGTGTGTGTGTGTGTGTGTGTGTGTGTGTGTGTGTGGTGTGGGGGCGGGGGGGGTCAGCCCCAGGCTGGCCTGCGCTCTCGCCGTGACCCCACAGATGCCAAGGCAGCGGTCACGGCGGGGAGGGGCTAGAGGGCGGAGCCCAGACGATGCTCAACTCGGGATTGGCCGCCGACTGGCTAGTTAGCTAGGTAGCTAAGTCTTCCCCCTGTCGCCGTGGTAACAGGGGCTGGGAGTGCGTGAAGGATGACGGTGATGGTGATGGTGATGCGGCGGGGCGTCCCGAGGATGCTGGGCGGTCGTCTGCGGGGGCCGCAAAGGGTTAAGCACGCATGAGCGGGAGCGAAGTAGGCCACAATAACAGCACAGGAGGAAGAGGAGGGGTTAAGGCGCACGTGCTCGGGGAGAGGTGGGGGGGCGCTTGTTGTTTTCTTATATTTTGGCGAGGTGGGGGTGGGGAGCGGCTTCCCCCCCCTCAGATGGCGCACAGGGAGGGCGAAGGAGCATCGGGAGAGGATTTGGAGTCAAAGGTCGCCGTCTGCTATGGCTAGCTGGAAATAATTAGCCTTGGCTCTACTGTAGCTACCCCCTGGCCCCCGGACCCGCCCCCTCCTCCACCCAAAAAAAACAAACACACACACACACACACACACGTCGTCGTCGTCACACATTGCTCATCCACGTCCAAAATTCCGCCCCCCCCCCCGAGAGTTCTTACAGTCGTTGCTTATGTAATAGGGTTGAATGAGCAAAACAAAAACAAGCGCGGGGCGTCATTAGCTCGCAGTGTGGAAAACAGGACAATCTCTGCTCTCCCCTCAAGCACACACACACACACACACACACACACACACAGCCACACACGCACCAACACTGTCTGACTTGGAGACACACTGTGGCGGGGTCAGCCTGCTCTGTAAGCACTGCTGTCTGTTTTGGATGGGAAGGAAGCTGGAAACTCGCACGCACGCACACACACACACACACACACACACACACACACACACACACACACACACACACACACACACACACACACACATAGCTGTGTGTCTCCTTGATTTCTATCTCAGCCAGGACACACCCTTTGAAAACACACACACACACACACACTCACACACACATAAACACAGCGCACACCACGGCACAGAGCCACAATCCCCCGGACCGCCCTGGCGCTTTGATTCAGACTAAAGTGCAGTTTGCAAATGAACATTTTGTGCAAAATCAAAGCGAAAAAAAAGAAAGAAGTGACGAGGCGGCTAAAAGTTATTTCCCAAAATAACTGCTGATTGTTGTTTACATTTGTTTGCTGTCAAGAATGGTTGTTATATTTTTTTCTTTGATTACTTGTAAAAAAAATATTCTGTTTCCTCCTCCGTCCAAAAATAACGCACTGCGAATAAAGTGTTTCCGTGACACTTTTGCGATACACCTCTATATGGATATGGTCTGAAAAACCACCTCAACCTTTTAGCCATATTTGAGAGGTTTCCATTATTACATTTTTTTAATTGCGATATTTAGGTTTTGTGCACTTCTAGGGCTCATGGAAACGCAGCTACTGTTGTTGTTGGCTGTGACACCCCCCGTCATCTCCCCCCCGGGCTCTGATGAGGCAGTGTGCAGCTGCTGGAAAGGTGCTAATTAACACGCGGCCTCAATCAGGTTTTGCCGTTCAGGCGTTCTCTGATTTATTTACTTATTTATTTTTCACCGGGGGCTCCAAACGTTTTTCTCCAGCACGTCTCACGTGCCCGCCTCTGCATGCCGGTTGACAGACAGACAGACAGACAGACAGACAGACAGACAGACAGACAGACAGACAGACAGGCTAACAGCGCTGCCCACGCCATGCTAGCCAGCGTGGACACCTGTGTGACACAGTCCCGCTTCCTAACACCGCCCCCCCGCCCCTGAATCTACGCCGGGATCTCGTTACAGCCATGGCAACGGCTTCTCCTCATCCAGCAGCTTTCACTCTGCCGCCCTGTGTGTATGTGCGTCTGTGTGTGTGTGTGTGTGTGTGTGTGTGTGGCGGGGTTGCGCGCGCTCGTGCGAGACAGACGCAGGTCCGTGCCGTTAAATTGTCACGATTCAAACCGGTGGCCTTGGTAACAGAGCCGAACGTTTGGAGGGAAATCTGGGCCACGTGCATTTAGTGCTTTGAACAGAAAAAGAAAAAGAAATAAATCCAGAAAAGAAGGAAAAAAAGACAGACAGAGATTCTACTCAAAGATAGGAAGTGATGACTCAGTGCTCTCCTGCCCCGCTTGAGATGCTTGTACTTCACGCTTCACAAAGTGCGATATAACCTGGACCCTTCGAAGGTGGTGGTAACACAACCTGGCCACTTGACAGACAGGGAAATAATGTGGGAACCAGGTTTTTATACACACACAAACGCGCAGGAAGCACAAACAGTGAATTTCCAGGTTGTTTTGGCAGGTGAATGTCTTGGCATCTCTGGCAGTTTGCTGTTGCGCAAAGCCGGTTTATTGCTTTTTCTTGTCAGGCAACGAAAAGGACAACAACAACAGATCATTGTTTGTGCGGCGCTGGGAAAAAAACAAAAACTAAACCCGGCAAAGTTTTATACCAGACGAGAACAACAGGCACGGACCAAAAAATTAAAAGGAAATCAAGCAAGCTAACGACCGCTGGCTAACTTTAGCTGTAGATTAGATTCAGTGTCACGCCGGGCAGAGCGATTAACTGCTGCCACCAAAACAACAGCTACCCACTGTGACAGACTACACTAATACACTGATTAGCGTGACTATATACTGATTAACCTGACAAATGGTCGGCTAACCGCTAATGCTTTACGGATCTGGCAGATTAGCATGGTAATCTGCGAAAGGCAAAGCACACTGCTGACAAAATAAAAGCTTCTCAAAAAAGTTTGGCCACTGCACCTCTTGCCCCTCTTAAAATTCTGCTGAGAAGTAATAATTGTCAGGCCGATGAAGTTTGTAAATTTTATTTCTAAGGTTTCTACTTTCTCTGAAAAAACCAACAAACAAAAAACAAAAAAAACAAAAAACAAACAGCCGCTTGCTGTAAAGCTGCTTAAAGTGGTGCCGTAATCAGCCGGTAACTCACTCTACCATAAATCCCGAAGGTGCCTCAAGGCCGAGCACCGCCATCAAATAAAACACACACAGACACACACACACACACACATGCACACACTGGCGCCACCAGCAGGGCAAATACTTTCCGCTGCGGCTCTTCACCTGCGTTCAAACCCGTGCACCTCCGCGACCTCTGGTAAAAATCCCCACTTTGGTTGCAGGCGCTCCCTGTCAATCTCCTGGTCTCCGCCTCTGCACGTAAACCTTTCACCCCCAGACTCGACTTGAAGTTCTCCCTCCGCCAACATACCTGCTACCACCGCCTCCTCTGTCTTGCCAGAGGAAGCGGATCCAGCTTCCCTTTCAAATGAACATTCCTTGGATGCTTTCAGGCGGCTTGAGGGTCGTTCTGCCCCCCCCCAACTTTTATTTACATGCCCCGCTGCCTCTGCTGATGCTAATTGC
The DNA here is from genome assembly GCA_009823395.1 of Thamnaconus septentrionalis. NCBI lineage: Eukaryota > Metazoa > Chordata > Actinopteri > Tetraodontiformes > Monacanthidae > Thamnaconus > Thamnaconus septentrionalis. Next base: position 28,525,737 of record CM020501.1, on the reverse strand, counting down.
GCTAGGAGCCAGCGGGGTTGAGCGATCACAGGTCTCGGTTCATTAACGGAGGGCAAAAGACTCAGTGAGGAGACCAAAAAATATCATTAACTCCGGCGTGTCTGAAGTCCTGAAAGAGTCGTTCAGAAAATGTTTCTCCGTCCTAAAGGACTTAAAACGCTTTTGGACACGGAAATAAATTACGTTTCAATGGTCTATAGCTGTTATGCTCACAGCTGCGACGTGTCGAGCGGGACTTTTTCCACTCCATAAAACTGCAGAGCGTTGGTTAAACATGAATTAGCTTCTCAGCAACAACAACAACAAAAAAGAGCCAACACGATGATGCAAATAAGTTCTAGGAAAACCACCAAGAACAAACAGAAGGCAGTTCTGTTCCCCCGCTGAACATCAGAGACGCGCATGCTTGTTTCATTATTAAATTCTTAATTCTCAGGATGAAAAAGTTCTCGGCGGAAACGCCAAGCATGTGCCGGTCGCTTGGGGACAACGAAGACCGACCGCCAAATTTACGGCCGCAGCTCGGCAATCATCTGAACACATTTCCAATATAGGAGTCATTCTTGGGAGAAGAGATGAGACGCAGCTGCACTGAGTTAAATATTTGTGCATGCAAAAGGAGCGGGGGGGGGGTTAAGCTAATTGCCAGGGAACAAAATTAAATTGTTGCAAATCTGCCCGTTAGTTCCTGTGATCGAAAAATGACGCTAACAAGATTTTTTGCTAGGATTGGTTTGCCCGGCTAAAAATGTGCTATTCGTTACCAATTCTTCGCGTCAGCAGAACTCACCCGTCTTGAAGATCTCGTAGCGCAGGGAGAAGCCCGCCCCCTGGTGGGCGTAGTCCGACACAAACTTGATCTGGATGGAGGGCCCCGACGAGATGACTGCCGCCGGGGCGATGTTGCTGCAGTGTCGTCCCAGCGTGTCGGCATTTTCCGCAGCGCCGTCAAGGATCTCGATGAAGTCGTACCTGAGGAGGACAACGGATTGTCATTTCCAAGACGGCAGGGAGAGAGTCAGGAGGTGGCGGACGGATGGGGCGGGGCCGGGGTGGTTAAGAAAGGGGGGAGAGATGAAAGCGAGCGATAAACACGGAGAGCCATGAGGTTATGCAACAAAAACAGCAGACAGGTGTCGCGCGGAGCGTCGCGGCAATTCAGCGACGTCACGCTCGAGACGCGGGGGGATTTATCTGCTCTCGTCTTTCAGTCGCATTCAATAAATTCTCGGGATGACGAAATTAAAAAAACACGAGGCCGCTGGCTGAGTTCTGGGTTGACAGGAGCGGAGCCACCTTTTAATGGAGAAGCATTTCCAGCATCCGGCAAAAGGTTGGGTAAAAATAGACGGAGGAGCTTCGGGAAACAACAAAGAGGCGGGGGGGGGGGCTGGTGGATGAACGGGGCGGTAGGGGGTGAGGAAAGGTGAGAACGCTGGCAGCCTGGGTGGGGGGGGGTGGGGGGGGGGTTCTGTGTGTGTCGGGGTGAGGGCGACAGATCTACGTGGAAGACGCCTCGCTCTTGGTTTTTTCGCACATGCTGGAGGAGCTCGGCGGCCCCTGACTTGCAGCGCGACCCCGGACGATTAAAGCAAATTCCTGGCTGTCAGGTCGAGGAGGTTGGCGGCGTTTCTTTTTTTCTTCTTTTAAAAAGTGGGACAGGAAGAGACGAGAGGGCCCACCTGGCTGATCCAGAATTAGCTCCAGAGTGCACCCCCGCCCCCTCCCTCCCTACCCGCTTGCCATTCCTCCGACATTAATAGACACATACGGCGGTGCAGAGTTAGTCACCACTGGGCTGACTCGCTCAGCCGCCCTGGAGCCTGCAGGTTTCTTGGGCCGGTCAGTGGAACACTTGTGAGCGCTGTGAATTATTCACACGCTAGAGGGTTTTGTGTCTTTGTTCAGCTTTGTTACTCCTCTTGCCTTGGTCGATCCTTAGGTACTTGTGTTTGTATGGGAGGTGGTGGTGGGTGGTGGTGGTGGGGGGGGGTACCCGTGGACAAGCGTATTGCGTGTAATCGCAAGGATCGGTATTGAGTAGTATTGTCTGGTATCGTATCGCAAAGGTTAGCATCGCGTTGAGCTTTTCAAACAGCATGACATTGTATCACACGGTGTGGTATTGCATCACATCTTAATTACAGTCCGGTGTCATCGGTGTTGTATCGTCTGGAATTGGAAGGCATCGTTTGTCTGGGTATAACAACCCCCCAAAAAAAAAAAAAGAAGACAGGAACAAATCTCCCTGTTAGCTCGACGACACTTGAGCCACTTGCTAACGAGTCCTCTTTCCCTTTCGGAGTAAAACCTGGATTAAGCAGAGCTGTGAACCAAGCACCTATCTCATCCCCCTTGCGGAGTGCTGATTCCTCTGCAGCAGCAGCAGCAGCACGGAGCGACCAGAGCATTAATCCCAGCCGCGCTAATCTGGGTCGGAGTGGCGCACGAACAGGTGAGGATGATGAAAAGTGAGAAAAAAAAGCCCATCGCGCTGATTGGAACGTGACGTTGTTTCCCATCTCCCTTTACTGGTCCTCAACTGGTCCTGAACTCTCCTGGACCACATACATGGAACATACCATTGGTCACACAGGGAGGCCTCTCTGAGTGGGCAACCCTCAAGTCTTGGGACTCTGTCTCGACTCCTGCAATGGCGTATTTTAAAATCGTATCCGCGATTTATCTTCCTCTGCTGCACTTCTGTGCTTTCTGTTTCCTCTGTGTGCGTCTCTCTGAGCCCCCTCCCCGCCGCACCCAAGTGCCTCCACACGCCGACTCACACTGTACCTTGCGCACTCGCGCGGAATGACGGCCGGTGAATTATTGAAAGCCAGATGTCCCTCCGACGTTTGCTAACGCTCGCGAGGCGCTAGCGCTCCTCTGCAGCGCAGAGCTGTCCAATTCCCCTCGTGCGCGTCTGCCTTGTAATCCTGCATTACGGAGGCGATCGCGGTGGCCAGCTCCTGGTATGCCTGCTTAGGCTGTAACTGACACACGCTTTAGGGGGAAAAAAACAACAACAAACACTCGCACAGACTAGCCGGCAAAGACGTGGGGGTGTAAGAGGAAGTGTCGCGCGCGCAAGTAGACAAACAGCAGCCGGCGAGCGCGGCCGTATCGCCACCGCCGCGGATAAAAGCCTTGTGTGTGCGGAGCTGGAGAGCCTAATTAGGTTTTAATTGATTTTGGAGTGGGTCTCTATCCCCTCTCTGTCGCCCCCCTTCCCTTCCGCTCCCCCACCCTCTCCAGCGTGGATTAGCGTCAGTCAGCGAGCCTTCCTCAGATGTGATTATTGACCTGTTCGCTCAGCTTCTCCCCGGGCGATGATGAATACATGTATGAGAGTACGGCGGCGGTGGCGGCACGTGCATTCCACAACGCACCACTCCCAGACTCATCCAGGCGTTTGAAAGATCCCCCACCTCTCTGTCTGCCACCCTGTGCCCCCACCCACCCAAACCCCACAATCTCTGTCTGGGTCTGCTTGACTGCGCCAGTGTTTTAAGGAACCATGGGTAGAGGAAACTGGGAAGCCCTGGGCCTTGAGGGGGCTGTAACTCTGCACCGGGTCCGGACAAGTCTCCCGTCTCTCCTACATCACTCCTCTCCCCAAAACCCAAACAGCTAATTGCCGTTCACACCTTTCGGCTGTTTGTTTTAAGGAGCAGGGGGTCGTTTCCTGCAGGAACCGATTCCCGACCGCCGGAGGAGGAAAGGAAAGGGGGGGGACTCTCCCAAATATTTGGAGCAGCCCAGTTGTGCTCAGAGGACATTTGTCCTGCCGCAGACAGGGGGCCCAGTAAAAAGCCTTCTGTCTAGTCCACCTCCGTCTATCCAGCCGTCTGCAGGAGGAGCGGCGGCCCTGGGATATCGCTTTCTTCTAACTCGATCTGCCCGGCCGCGCTGACGTGAGGAGGAAAGGGCTGCTGGAAATAGCGGTGGAGATTTTTCCAAAAGGAGCGTGTGAAAAGTGCAGTTTGGGCGCGAAACAGGTCACTCTCAACTAACTGCATCACTTGGCTACCTTTGTGAAGGTGGCTGACTAGCTCCCCCAGGGGCCAGGATCTACTTATACTCCTTGTTTATAGAGGGACTTTTCTTTTTTTACCATAAAGCAAAGATATGGGACAGAGAAGAACAAATGAAGGTCAAAGGTCGCTTTTAGGCAGTGACCTTATCTCAGACTCCTCACTTTGTATGAAACCAATCTCTTCTGCAAACACTGAAAACTGGAAAACAGACTTTTGACCACACAAACCCCTGTCCTCACGCTCAGGATAATGCACTATAAGCCATACATTTTCCAAAATATGTGTAATTGTCAATCTCGATACTGCAGAACCACTAAATATTCACAATCATTTATTTTTTTGGCAAGGGCTGCACCACAGCTCTCTGATTTATACCGTGTTTAAAGCAGCAACAGCTGTTGGAGGACATCAAGCGGAGCAAACTTGGCCGCGCTCGGCGCTCGAGGCCTCCTTTTTCTGCGACGCTGCACTTTTTGTTTTGTTTTGGTTTTTTTGCCTCCTTATTTTTCTTCCATAATATTTTCCGCCTCTTTTTCCCATCCTGATCCGGTAAACAACGAACAACTGGCGGCGGACGCCTCCTCCTCCTCCCTCTCTCGACGGCGCACAGCAGCAGCAGAAGCGAGGATGCGCACGCACCGACGCACTCCCTGCAACCTCCGAGGGGACGCTAATAAAACCGTAAGTGCCTCTGAAATATTAACTAGATTCCGCGAGAGAAATCCCTGCAGATCCACGCTGCCATTTCTAATCTAGCCCTCCGCCTCCCGAAAATATAAAAACAACAAACAGCCGCGCCTTCCCTCTGGCGCAGACTCATACTTACAGACGACTGGGGCCAAACCTCTGACCGCCGTGCCGGTCTGGTGCTCGGCCCCTGAGCCCTTTGCAGAGCGCCATCGATCCCAAATGGCGAAAGCCCGACCCGCCGCGACCTGGCTGGAATGCCTTTTAATCGACCTTTAATTGGCCCATATTTACTGGATGGAGATTTACCTCCACGCTTTTCTTGGACGGACGCATTCATTTCCAGAAGGGCAGACAGGGGGCGCATTGATCGCTGGAGATGTCAGACATGTTCGAACGGGAATCAGGATGATTTAGGGCCAAGTTCACCTTCCGTCCAGTCTGAGTGGAACTGGTCCTCTGTCTTCAAATATTCAGACTCGCTTGGGCTCATGCGGATCATCTTAAAACCAGGCTTTGGCTCGAAGCCAAAGAACTGCTCGCGTATGTTGCTCTACGCTGACGACGCTGTAGTGTAAACGTTGTTCGCCTTCGTCACCGTCTCAGACACGAGCAGTCGATCAAGAAAAAAAACACTTAAACTCGAGGAAAACCGCTTTCTTCCCGCCCTCAAATTGCACCTTTTTACTCACTGCAGTGTCTGCGGTGGAGCGACGCAGGAAGTCTCGTCCGCTGGATGCAGATGACCCGTGATCTTGGAGGAGCTCGGAACGCTGACCTATCGGATCCCGGACAAGCCCCTCTGGTGCCGACCTTTGGCAGCCCATCTGTCTCGTCTCTCACCCGTCGACCCTCCTCCTCCCTCAGACTGAGCCGTCTCACTACGGCCGCCGCTGATCACCCATCGATTTCCCATTACGGGACGGAACACAGACATTGATTCTGCACACCTCTCATCTGCAGCCGTCCCTGACCGCCCCCCCGCCCCCATCCCTGCGGGGGTTGTCGGCAAGGAGTTTGATATGATATGGAGGCGCATGTGTTCAGCTGTGACGTCAAATCTTCTGAGTCAAAGAATGAAAAAAGAAAACCTGCCAAAATCTGGCATAGAAACGGATCCTCCTGACTGACAGTTTTATGACCGTGCGCGTTAAGCAAAAGCGCCAAAGAAATTAATGAAATAGAAAAACCCGCGGCTGCTGCTGCCTCCTCAGGTGACAGCAGGCGTTGGAAGGCAGGCTCCTCCCACTCCTGCCGCAGAGCGTCCCGAGGCTCCGGCCGGCTGCATTAGAAGATATGGGCCTGATATTTCATCTGGCCTTTATTGCATTTAGCTCGCATCAAGCAGCCAGCAACTGGGAGGTAAGAGCTATTTGGCATGCGGCCGGACCCCTCCCTCTTGAAATGAAATAGCGAATTGGAGCGGCACCTTCCGAAAGGCGACGTGTCGCTGATTTGATTTGTTTTTACGGCCTTGCGGCCGTCAGGAGGAGGAGCAGCAGCAGCAGCAGCAGCAGCCAGGAGCTGACGGAGCACATTCCCTTTTTTTTATGCGGCCTTAAAGCTGCCCAAAGGGGCAGAGCTTCGGTGGGTAGACCGACAGGTTTTGCACGCTTCAGTGTGTCCTTTTCCTTTTTTTTTTTTTTGAAAATCCAGCCCAGTCCCGAAGCCGCCGGTGCCTCTAATCCCGGCTGTCACGCGCATCCTCGAGGTTTTTCCCCCCGTCCACCTCCTCCGCTCTTCCGAGACCCTCGCTGCACAGCGTGAAAACATGCAAAAATCCGCTCTCCGTGACCCGCTGCTGCTGCTGCCACCGCCGTGTCTAATCATACAGGGCACATACACATACCAAAAAAAAAGAGGGAGAGCTACTGGAAACTGCACCACGGGGCGCGGACGGAAAGGAGCGTTCCGAAGGGGAAGATCGTTCCCGTGGAAACACGAGAGGTGCAATAAATATAAATACACGCTGGAGGGATTTTTGATATTTCGACTGGGGGGGGGGGTCTACCGGTTCTGCCGCCGCCACCGCCGCTGCCACCGCCCACGCCGTGTGACATGCAACTCATACATTCAGGCTGAAGGCTGATGGAGTGGGCGTGTGTGTCAGAGGGCCGCGCTCCCTTCCAGGCAAATGTAAAATAGAAAAAAAGAAGAAGTGAAAAACCCTCTCCTCCGTCTCAATAAAACCCTCACAAACCAGGAGACGTTGCACTCCCCCGCCGCCTCTGCCTCGGGGTCTGTGAGAAACTGCTCAACTCGCTGCTCATCAACAGCCGGCTCTCGTCGCGAAGCGTCGACCCTGGCGCTCTCAGACTTCTCCCAAATCAAGTCGCCGGCGAGCACGCAACACGATTACGCAACAGACTTTCGCCAACGGATGTGATGAAAGTGGCTCCTGCGCACCTAGAGGTATAGAAATAAATGTAGAAAAATCTCGCCCGACACGGGGCTCAGTTGCTGCGACGGAGGCGAGACGCTTGTCCATCGTGAGAGCGCCGGTTCATCTCTCGCCTGGCCAAGACTCAAAACAAAAACCATTTGTCTTTCGAGAGAAAGAAAAATGAGGCTGGGAGCGGAAAAATAAACAGGTGCGGATCTGGACGGCCGTCATCGTGTCTTCCGGAAGAATGTCAGCTGAGCGGTGGAAGGACGCTGACGTCCTCCTCCTCCTCCTCCTCCTTCCTCCGAGGTCAGACACAATAGCAGGGTGGCACGTTATTGGGATTATTTGCGTCTCTGAGAAAGGAAGCCGACACTCTTGCTCACTTCCAGACGCACAGCTGGCTCTCATTCTCTCTCCGTCTCTGCCTCGGTGCCGCATTTTGCGCTCTGACTCCGACCTGAGTCGCCCTTTTATTAGTCACACCTCGACTCTGCCGGCCCTCTCCCATTCTCCAATAACAATAAAGTGAAAAGCTGCAAATAAAAGGTCGCCGTCCGAGCTGTAACACAGTAGTCGCAGTACTAGTAGAGTAGGAGAGCCTGGACACCTGGTGGAGGAGAACCTTTTCTGCTCCACCAGGTGTCCTCCACCTTCACATGGACCAACTCGTCTGACCCCAGCCCCCACCTTTGACCCCGCCCTCTCCCACCTTTGACCCCGGCCCCGCCTTACTTGCAGTCCAGCCTCTCGATCTCAAAGTGCGGGTTGAAGTTGAGCACGATGCGCTGCGACGGCTCCGGCGCCGTGATGATCCAGTGGCAGTTGAGGTAGGGCGGGTACTCCAGCGGGTAGCCGGGCGAGGTGATGTAACCCGCGCTGCTGGCGTCCAGGGCGCCCCCGCAGGCCATCGGAGCAGCTGCGGGAAGAGACGGGAAAAGAGATATTAAAAATAAAAAAATGAACCAGTGAATTACAGAAACAATGCAGGAGAATTACTTCGTTAGCTTTGTTTCGACAAAGACAAAATCCTCATCGGGTCCAGTTCACTTTTTGCTTGCGTGTTCTTTGCAGCTTCAATAAATGCGCGTGATGGAAACTTGTCGTTGCCAGCAGCCGGAATCAAACCCCATAATGCCCCCTCCCTACCACCATCCACCCACCCACCCAGCACCCTCTCCATTCCCCTCCTTCCTCCTCATCAAGACGTGACGGACGCGTCAAAAAAACAAAGCGAAGCAATTTCAGGACTGTCTCTTCTGACGGAAATTGGAATAAAAATAAAAAACAAATGAAGATTTAGCCCATTGTTGGGGGTGGGGGGGGGGTTCCAACAAACACACACACACACACACACACACACACACACACACACACACACACACACACACACACACACACACACACACACACACTCAGCAGCAGACACACAATGATGAGTCTTTCTCTTTCCGACCCCTGTGCCCTCTCGCACGCCGAGGTTCTTATCTCTCCCCCTCCCCCTCCCGCCAATCCCCAGTGGGAGGGTCCTCCAAGTGTAATTGTTGCCAATCTGCAAACATTAGGACACATTCCCCGAGATCGCTATCGCGCTCCTCCCAGGAACAATACCGTCGCACAGGAAGTGACACTCTCAGACGGCCTGTCTAACATTTTTTTCCCCCCTCACTGCGGGGGAGGCTGTTTGGGGGGAGGCGGGGGGGGGGGGGTGATACGGGGGAGAGGCAGCAGTAGCAGCAGCAACAAAAGGGGCCTTTTTCTCCCGCCGCCGGCGCGGCCCAGCCGGGTCTCGCGCTTTGCGTTATCTCCCGTAAACACGCTAAACATATGAAATCGGGGGGGTTCGCGCACAAAAGGAGCATTTTTTGATTTGTGTTCTATATGTGTGTATGTGTATGCGCGCGCGCTGCAGACAAAGCCTCCTTTTATGACTGTTTTTTTCTTGCATTGCATTAGATTACATTTGGAGGCGCCGTTGGTATTATTTCTTCTTCTTTTTCGGAGGCGGAGCATCTTCTCCATGACAACTGTGGAGGCTGTTATCGCTTCCTGCTTCTATACGGAGCCCCGAATATATAGACATATATTTATGTTGCCTCTGTGTGCGTGTGTGTGTGTGTATGTGAGTGTCTGGCTGCTGATTCACCAGGGGGGACCTCCGAACGTAATGAAGCTCGATATTAAACCGGGGAGGAGGGGGAGATGAAATTGAAACGTCTAGTTTCTTCTTTGGGTTAGCCACGCGGCTAATAAAGTCCTTAGCCGCGAGCTAGCTTAGCTTCCTGACAGAAATGGGTTGATATTCCTGCCTGTATGTGTGTGTGTGTACCTGAGCTATTTTCTTTTCCCTTCTTATTTTTCTTACAAGTTTTCTGTGAAAGCATCAATAAAAGGAGAAGAGCAAGAGGAGGAGGAGGAGGAGGAGGAGGAGGAGGAGGAGGAGGGAGGAGGGAAAAAAAACAGAGCAGCGAGAGTCTTGAAGTGTAATAGACCCTTCAAGTGATGACATTTCCGCTGCCTATTGTGCTTAAAAGCGACACTTAAAGACGCTGTGACATTTGATAGAGGCTTCCTCCTCCTGGCTTTGTCACAGCGGTAGAGGAGCCCGGTGGCCCCGCACACGCCCACGTGCGCATGCGCGTGCACGTGGAGGGCCAATAGCGTGTGTGCGTGTGTGTGTGTGTTTGTGTTGCACCCTTAAACACACTCCCACACTTCTACATCGTCTTCTTTTTTTTTTCTTAAATATTTGCAATGCAAACACACGGACCCAGACAGTTGCTGCAGCTGCTGCTGCTGCTGCTGCTGCTGCTGTGTTCGAGATACCACCTACGCACGTGCGCATCCCAATCTCTCTGCCCAAGGGCCTGCCAATCAAAAGCTGGGCACTGGAGGTGGCAGTGAAAAAATTAAAATGAAAGATAATAACAATCAGGGATGCAGCGATACAGATACCAGTATCGGTCCCGATACCGGGGTTGAGTACACTGCTTGTACTTGTCAAATATGTACCAATACCTGTTGTATATATGTATGTATAAGAAAATGTTGTCAAATCTGCAGTTAAACTTATATATATATATGAACCTGCTGATGAATTTAGTTCAAATAACAGAACATCTATGGAAAGCTAAAAAAAATCAAGTCGTTCTACTATGTTTATGTCTGTGAAGGTTCTCAGTCATCCAGGTCATCTTAAGGCAGAGGGGTTAAGTTAGGGCAACTGGACTTGTTCTACTATGTATAATGGCCTTATGAAGTACTCGGTATTGCAAGTACTGCTACTCTACTTGTTCAGTAAAAAGGAATATCTGTGCAACCCTAATAATGACAGTAACAGCAGGTTGGAAAGACAACATAGAAATAGAAATAGGAGTGCAGGAGGAAGGAGGGAGGAAGGACGATGCAGGGGTGATGGAGACAGGGAACACACACACACACACACACACACACGCCCAGACACGTCTTTATCTGGCGGGGTGGTTGCAGACAGACGGTCATTGTTGGGAAGCCCGGCCGGGGAATGGGGTGCTCAGGAGGCTATCAGCGGCTCGGAGCCTCGGCAGATTAAGCCCTTTGGTTGGGGGGGTGAGGGGGGGTCGGGGATGGCGGCAGCAGCGGCGAGATTCCTGCAGCCTCGACACTTCTTTATCCCTCCAGCCGCCGTCGTGAGCCCCCTGAGCCGCACGCTGCCGGGCCCCCCGAGGTGGATGAAGAGGAAGAGCGAGAAGCAGGATGAAGAGGAGGAGGGGGAGGAGATTACATTGGGGAGAGAGGATGAGAGATGGGGAAAGTGGGCGGGGCCAGTGGGCGGGGCCCGGGAGGGGCAGAGCGGAGGAAGTGATGAGGAGGAGGAAAAAGGCGATGAGGAAGGAGAAAAGAAGAGTGTGCGTGCAATGCGTGTGTGTGTGTGCGCGTGCCTGACGAGCCCACTTGTGTGTGCGTCAAAACTGTGCGTTGTGTGTTTGTGCGTTTGTTTATTTGCTCGCTTGCTTGCTTGGTTGGTTGCTTGGTTGGTTGTGTGTCGGAAAAGGAGAAAAAAAAGACGTCGCGGCAGCGAGTGGGTCCTGACGAAAGACGCGCGAGTGTGTTTCTTCCCTAATTGCTCGAGTGACAATTAGAGTGAGAGTGTGTGTGTGGGTGTGTGTGTGTGTGCGTGTCTCCATTTGCAAGTGCGCAGACAGATTGGCTCCACAAGTAGAGGAGACAGTGTAATTCATGAAGCTCGCTGGCAGCTCCAGCTCTCACACACAAATACACACACACACACGCACAGTAGGGACATTGTTCAGTGTGTGTGTGTGTGTGTGTGTGTGTGTGTGTGTGCAGCGCAGGCGGAAAGTGAGTTTATTTGCAGCGCTGTGTGTTTCATTAGGCCGTTAATCTGCACGCTGCACGGATGAAAAAAAGAAGTGAAAAAAGAAAAATCTGAAATATTGCATCCGTCAGAGCTCCGACTGTGCCGACGGAACGAATTCGAACGAATTCGAAGTGTGAGAACATCTGAGTGTGCCTGCGTGCGTGCACGTCTGTGTGTGTGTGTGTGTGTCACACTTTCAGAGCCGCCGCAGCTCATCGTCAGCAGCAAATGTGCCTTTTTCAGTCGGCTCGGTCGCTTTTATCGCGGCGGCTATCTGCAGAAAGCGCACAAAAAAACGGTGCACGCACACGCACGTGCGCACGTGCCTATTTGCATGTGCGCTCTCATTTTTTTCTATTAGCCGCCTTATCATCGGGGTGGGGAGTACGGCGTCACACTCGGGAGGGTGGGCTAGGGGTTGCGATGAGCCGGAGTCGGCGCTGATAAAGGCCCCTCCGTCATTCCTCAGCCTCCCGACCCCGCCTCCAACCCCCCCAGCACCTTAATTAAAAAGTGCTATCGTCCGAACGGCGCTCATCCGTTCAACCGGGGTGAAGCCATCTCCACCGTCACCACCGAGGTGCGCTGGAGGCAATCAGGGTGTGCAGAGGTGGGGGGTTTACCTTGGCCTCCCGGATCCATATTTAAAGGCTAAATTTCATCAACACACCATTTTTGGCGGGTCTTTATTTGATCAGTGTAGTGGGGGGGGGGGGGCAATGAAACAAACAAACCGTCGCCATGAAAGTCGATGCTAATTTCATTGCGGCAAAAGGTTAAAAACAATTGAAATGGTAAAATCGGATTACTCGCCAGCGCAAAAAAACGCAAAAGAAAAACAAAACAGCAGTCGGCCATTTGTTTTGATTCGCATCCGATAGGGAAGCGAGCGGATGTGCTGATGGATCTCCGAGGTTACGTCACTCTGCAGGGCATTTGCGCTTATCTTCCCCTCATCAAAACAGCAGGAAAAGGAACAATACAACAAAATCATTTTAGATGTCATAATTTAATCAGTCTGTGTGTGTGCGTGTGTGTGTGGGTGTGTACCCAAGAGCTTCAGCCGTGCTAAACGCCAAACAAGAAAAGCTAACACAGAAAATCGATGTTAACTGCAATTTTTCAGTCGAATCAACACAAAAAAAGTACTTTTAAAAGGTGCTTTCTAGCTTGCTGGGTGCAATGAAAGATATTCATTTCAAATGGTGATGGATTATGGGAAGGCACAACACTTCAACACAACATCCAAAACCACTTCTTGCCACAGCAGCAGCAAAAACAACAAACCGGGGGCAGGAAATACGCTTTTTAGCACCAACTTGTGGCGTCCAGAAGAGAGTTCAGTAAAACAACAAATACGTCCACGATAATACTGGCATGAAAGTCGATGCAAACGGGATTTTTTTTCTATCCCCCACCAACACCGAAAGGTCAGATAAACGGCAGAATTGAATCACTCGCGGGGAAAAGATGAAAAATTTGCCTCTCGCTGGCACAGAAACGCGTCTAATTCGCGTCAGATGGGCGACAACGCGAGCGGATACTTGATGGTTTTCTGCGATTGCGTCACTCCTGGAGCGCCTCTTCAGACTATTAGCTCGAGCGGAGCTGAAGCCAGGGCTCATCGGTGGAGGCGAGACAACAGTCAGCACCCCCCAAAACCCCCCCCAACCCACCCATCCCCCGCCCCGGCCCGGCCCGGAAAAGGCAACAAAAGCCTTTTTTTGTTGAGTGGCGTTAACTTGGTTCCCCCCTGCTATCCTTCCTTTAAACTACCAACAAAAAGCTACTTCAAAGACAGATAATATCCCCAAATCCTCTTTTCCTGCCTCCTTGGCTCCCCTCTCTGCCCCCCCGCCCCCCGCGCCTCCTCCCCTTCCCTAACAGGATAAGTGCCCCCCATGCTAATCGGCTAAATGCGCTGGCAGTCGCTGTTCAATGGTTCAGCGGATCCGTCGGGGAAAACAGATGGCAGATGCTGCTGCCGCTGCTGCTGGGGGTGATACCTGACTGCGGTATCATGTCGCGCCCCCTCCCCTACTCCCCCCCCTCGCACCCTCCTTTTGTCTCTGTTCGCTGGAGTCGAACCGGCGACTCAGCCGGAGCTCCGGAAACTTGCCCAGCTGTCCGAGTCCTGGCCGAGTTCTGCTGTGAGGAGTTGCAGCCACAGCTCCGACGACGCAAGTCAGTCGGCGCCCCCGCTGCTCTTTCACCGCTAAATTTAGACCCCCCCCCCCACCCCCCTCAACCACCCCCAAACTCCAACGCTACCCGAGTACACTCTCCAGCTCCCGTCTGAGCCACCCCCCCCCCCCCAACCGCTCCCTCTGCGGCCATTCTTGACACGCGTGTTTTGCTACTAACACGGCATGGCGCAAACAACCGTCTCTGTCTCTATTTTATTTATAGGGGCTCTTGTTTTTAATTTCCACCCCGAGTATGCTGGTGGAGGGGGGGAGGGTGGAGGGGTGGAGGGTGGAGGGGAGGGTGTCTTCTTAAAACTTGTAGCTGCGTTTCCATTACCTCTGGAATTGTGCAAAACCTAAATATCGCAATAAAAACTGGTCATGGAAACACCGAAACTTGGAAAAACCTCTCAAATATGGCTGAAAGGTTTTGAGGCTCTCGTGAGGTGGTTTTTCATATATATATATCCATATGGAGGTGTATGGCAAAAGTGTCACAGAAACACTTTTTTCGCATTGACATGTTAGCGGACGTAACGGACGGGGCCACTTGACCAGTCCACTTCCAGTGAAAATGGGGTGTTGTGATTGGATGGCGGAGGAGACGGAATATTTTTTTTTTTACAAGCAATCAAAGGGAAAAATATAGCTACCATTCTTGACAGCAAACAAACACAAACAAACTATGGTTTATGCGCTTCACACCATTCAATGGAAACGCCAGCAAATTGCAAATGGACATTGTTGAAATTTTAGAAACATCGCTTTTATTTTGTGAAAAAATGCAATGGAAACGCAGCTACTGACTCTTATACCTGACCGGCATCGAACGGCTTTTGTGTTTATGGCTCAGAATGCTAATGGGCTACCTTGTTTTTCATTCCGGCTGACACCTCAGGGGCCAGAATAAAAGGTGGGAGAAGCGAAACAATTTTGAATGTGCGGGACAACCCCTCCCTGTAAATTCCTATGCACGCCCCTGCACATCGTCCGCATATCGTCAATTCAATTTCGACCAGTAGTTTTCCAGCGACAAATCCCCCCCCCATCCCCCAGAAGTGAAAAGATTAAAAAAGTTGCAGCTTTTGCTTCTTCTTCCACCAGCCAACCGACCGACACATCAACTCCCGGCAGCGCAGGAAAAAAAAGAGTTTCCTTCCCAGAATCGGGATGGACGTCGGAGAGAAAGAAAGAGAGAGGATTTAGGAAATCCGGGAAGAAAACCCTTCCGCTCAGATTGTATTTATTTCTCTCTCACACACAATCGGAAATGCTTGAAAGCGAGGGACGGCGTGTCGGCCACTGACGCACTCGCTCGTCGTCACTCTGTCGAAAAAAAAACGCGATCCGCTTTTCCTTCAGTCCGGCTTTTTACTCCGTTGACCCCGAGCTGGCTCGCTCACTTTGAAGTTGCCCTTTTCTGCTCCTGCTTCCACGAACAACAAAAAGAACCTCCCTCCCTCCCTCCTTCCTCCCTTCAGTGTCTCCTCTCAGGGACGTCAGAGAAGAGTGTGTGTGTGTGTGTGTGTGTTGAAGAGAGAGAGAGAGAGTTGAAGCTTGTTGCTTGCCTGACGGCAGCTGAGAGGCCCACATCTGTCTCTGATCAGCGGCTACAACAGGCGGCCAGTGAGGGAGAGAGGGAGACACACACACACGTACACACACGTCCGGGCGCGCACGCACACACACACACACACACACACACACACACACATCAGGAGGATCAGGAGGGGGACGGATGGGTTGTTAAACGTGGAGGATCCTACGTGGAGCGAAACCAGTTAGCCGCTGGTTAGCCGCTAGTCTCACATTTTCATGAAAATGACCGACTTCGCTTCACAGTGATTTATCCTCTGTCAGGAAGAATCGACGTGTCGCCAGAAACGGCATATTTAGTCCTTTGTTTACAACCTCCCGCAGAGGTAATGCCACATTTCAGCTTCCCCTTGAAGCTTAAAGGGAGAATAAAACAACAAGAACAACAGAACAACAAGGCAGCCTCTGAGTAAGGCGCCAACGCCTGGCTGGCGGAGGTGTCGGTGCGCTTCGTGACATCACAAAGGGACCGTTTTGCAGGACAAGCAAAAGGAGGTGAAAGGATTTTTTTTTTTTTTTTTTTTTTTGCCATGGAACAAAAAACCATTGTGTCAGGTGATTTTTTTTTTTTTTGCTCATTCGTCAATTATCTGACTTTGTATTGTGATATTTTCCTTTTCAAAATAAAACAAAAGAGTTGAGATTTGGGATTTTTCCGAGGGGCTGAAAGAGGGAGAAAGAGTAAACGAGCCGCATTTGAGTCAGAATGAAACAGCGGGCGTGTGTCACACGGCTCCGGGAGTGACACACATGCTGAAATATTAACAAGTGTGGAGTCGCACCGAGGACTCAGCACCTCCTCTTCCTCACTGGGTTTTTTCCGTTCCTTTTTAAATCCAAATTTAAAATCGGACGGTAAAAGTCTTCTTTTAAATTAATTATTTATATATGTACATTTTTTTTTTTTTTTTTTTAGGAGAAACTGCCTCCATCCTCCGCAAACCTCCATCGCGTCGCGCAGCGGAGGAGAGGCGCGTGGCGGCCGGTCAGGTGTCGAGAAGCACGCGGGGAAGGGTTCGCGCATGGTCACCCCCCACCCAACCCCTCGCCCGACCACCACCACCCCGCAGCCGGGGGCAGCGAGGACGCGATAAAACAACAACACCAAAAAACAAATAGAAAAAAAATGTTTTTTTTGCGGGTGTTTGATGAATCAATTTGTCTCCTGTCGGCTGAATCACTGATGAATTATTCACTCAAACAGCAGCAGCAACGACGTGTTTGCATTACAGTCTGCAGTGGTTGGTTGCACCCTCTGTGTTAGTAAATGTTTAATTACAGTGTGCAAGATTGGTGGAATTTATGTTGTTTTTTTTAATTTTATTTTGGACGCTAGAAAAGGCTATCAAGACACGTGACTATATATATTTATATATATTTATAGCGTATTTTCCCGTGATCTCGTTCATTCATGTGGGTTTATTGCACCAACTCCAAAGGTTCCATGCATGTTTTAGTGACGACAGACAGACAGACAGACAGACAGAGGTGTCCGGCTCGGGACTCACCCTCCTCCCCGCGGACTCCCAGGTGACACAGCGCCATTAGAAATCCAATCAACGGCGGCGCAAAATCCATCATGAACGGAAAACAAAAAACAAACAAACAAAAAAACAACTAAACTAAACAAAAAAAACACCCCAAGAACTTTGACTTCCTCCTCCTGAGCAGATCCTCAACACGAACAACAATTAAATAAATAATAAAAGAAAAAAAAAAAATTAAATTAAAAAAATCCAGAGTCCGAACCGGACGTCTCGGTTTTTAGAAAGCACGTGCGGGCGGAAGCGGTTCGTCTTCTTCTTCTTCTGCTCCCCGTCTTGCGTGAGTCCATGCACGGTCCCGTCGGTCCTCCTCATCCGCGGAGGAACTCACTCCCCCCGAGCTGTTTCGGACCTTCTCGCTCTCTCCCTCGCGCCCTCCTTCCTTCCCCCGGAGCTCCTCTGCTCCGTTACGCACGCGCGTCCTCGGGGTCCAGAAGCGCGTGCAGCCGGTCAGCCTCTCTGCTGCTCTTGTTTTTCCTCCCGCGAGAGAGGAAAAAAAGATTCAAAATTCTCCCCGTCAAGAGTGACAGATCGCGTCTCGTGCCGCCTCCTCGCGCCTCGCTCTGTACTCCGCTCTCTCGCTCCCT